>CM075869.1:24380213-25049383 GCA_038021265.1 Cyprinella venusta | reverse complement strand
TACCCAAAAAAAAAACATAAGGGGTAACACTGTCGTTTTTGGCCGAAATTTTGACCCCCTCCGATCTTCTTGAAACTCTGGATTCTGACAGAGGGCCACGAGACTTCGACCAGCGCGCAAAAATGGAGGCTCTAGACCCTTCCAGAGCCGAGATATCGGATGTCAAAGTTTTGACCTGAAAAAAAAAACATAAGGGGTAACACTGTCGTTTTTGGCCGAAATTTTGACCCCCTCCGATCTTCTTGAAACTCTGGATTCTGACAGAGGGCCACGAGACTTCGACCAGCGCGCAAAAATGGAGGCTCTAGACCCTTCCAGAGCCGAGATATCGGATGTCAAAGTTTTGACCTGAAAAAAAAAACATAAGGGGTAACACTGTCGTTTTTGGCCGAAATTTGGACCCCCTCCGATCTTCTTGAAACTCTGGATTCTGACAGAGGGCCACGAGACTTCGACCAGCGCGCAAAAATGGAGGCTCTAGACCCTTCCAGAGCCGACATATCGGATGTCAAAGTTTTGACCTGAAAAAAAAAAACATAAGGGGTAACACTGTCGTTTTTGGCCGAAATTTTGACCCCCTCCGATCTTCTTGAAACTCTGGATTCTGAGAGAGGGCCACGAGACTTCGACCAGCGCGCAAAAATGGAGGCTCTAGACCCTTCCAGAGCCGAGATATCGGATGTCAAAGTTTTGACCCGAAAAAAAAACATAAGGGGTAACACTGTCGTTTTTGGCCGAAATTTTGACCCCCTCCGATCTTCTTGAAACTCTGGATTCTGACAGAGGGCCACGAGACTTCGACCAGCGCGCAAAAATGGAGGCTCTAGACCCTTCCAGAGCCGAGATATCGGATGTCAAAGTTTTGACCTGAAAAAAAAAACATAAGAGGTAACACTGTCGTTTTTGGCCGAAATTTTGACCCCCTCCGATCTTCTTGAAACTCTGGATTCTGACAGAGGGCCACGAGACTTCGACCAGCGCGCAAAAATGGAGGCTCTAGACCCTTCCAGAGCCGAGATATCGGATGTCAAAGTTTTGACCTGAAAAAAAAACATAAGGGGTAACACTGTCGTTTTTGGCCGAAATTTGGACCCCCTCCGATCTTCTTGAAACTCTGGATTCTGACAGAGGGCCACGAGACTTCGACCAGCGCGCAAAAATGGAGGCTCTAGACCCTTCCAGAGCCGAGATATCGGATGTCAAAGTTTTGACCCGAAAAATAAACATAAGGGGTAACACTGTCGTTTTTGGCCGAAATTTTGACCCCCTCCAATCTTCTTGAAACTCTGGATTCTGACAGAGGGCCACGAGACTTCGACCAGCGCGCAAAAATGGAGGCTCTAGACCCTTCCAGAGCCGAGATATCGGATGTCAAAGTTTTGACCCGAAAAAAAAAAACATAAGGGGTAACACTGTCGTTTTTGGCCAAAATTTTGACCCCCTCCGATCTTCTTGAAACTCTGGATTCTGACAGAGAGCCACGAGACTTCGACAAGCGCGCAAAAATGGAGGCTCTAGACCGTTCCAGAGCCGAGATATCGGATGTCAAAGTTTTGACCCGAAAAATAAACATAAGGGGTAACACTGTCGTTTTTGGCCGAAATTTTGACCCCCTCCGATCTTCTTGAAACTCTGGATTCTGACAGAGGGCCACGAGACTTCGACCAGCGCGCAAAAATGGAGGCTCTAGACCCTTCCAGAGCCGAGATATCGGATGTCAAAGTTTTGACCTGAAAAAAAAAACATAAGGGGTAACACTGTCGTTTTTGGCCGAAATTTTGACCCCCTCCGATCTTCTTGAAACTCTGGATTCTGACAGAGGGCCACGAGACTTCGACCAGCGCGCAAAAATGGAGGCTCTAGACCCTTCCAGAGCCGAGATATCGGATGTCAAAGTTTTGACCTGAAAAAAAAAACATAAGGGGTAACACTGTCGTTTTTGGCCGAAATTTTGACCCCCTCCGATCTTCTTGAAACTCTGGATTCTGACAGAGGGCCACGAGACTTCGACCAGCGCGCAAAAATGGAGGCTCTAGACCCTTCCAGAGCCGAGATATCGGATGTCAAAGTTTTGACCCGAAAAAAAAACATAAGGGGTAACACTGTCGTTTTTGGCCGAAATTTTGACCCCCTCCGATCTTCTTGAAACTCTGGATTCTGACAGAGGGCCACGAGACTTCGACCAGCGCGCAAAAATGGAGGCTCTAGACCCTTCCAGAGCCGAGATATCGGATGTCAAAGTTTTGACCTGAAAAAAAAACATAAGGGGTAACACTGTCGTTTTTGGACGAAATTTGGACCCCCTCCGATCTTCTTGAAACTCTGGATTCTGACAGAGGGCCACGAGACTTCGACCAGCGCGCAAAAATGGAGGCTCTAGACCCTTCCAGAGCCGAGATATCGGATGTCAAAGTTTTGACCCGAAAAAAAAACATAAGGGGTAACACTGTCGTTTTTGGCCGAAATTTTGACCCCCTCCGATCTTCTTGAAACTCTGGATTCTGACAGAGGGCCACGAGACTTCGACCAGCGCGCAAAAATGGAGGCTCTAGACCCTTCCAGAGCCGAGATATCGGATGTCAAAGTTTTGACCTGAAAAAAAACATAAGGGGTAACACTGTCGTTTTTGGCCGAAATTTTGACCCCCTCCGATCTTCTTGAAACTCTGGATTCTGACAGAGGGCCACGAGACTTCGACCAGCGCGCAAAAATGGAGGCTCTAGACCCTTCCAGAGCCGAGATATCGGATGTCAAAGTTTTGACCCAAAAAAAAACATAAGGGGTAACACTGTCGTTTTTGGCCGAAATTTTGACCCCCTCCGATCTTCTTGAAACTCTGGATTCTGACAGAGGGCCACGAGACTTCGACTAGCGCGCAAAAATGGAGGCTCTAGACCCTTCCAGAGCCGAGATATCGGATGTCAAAGTTTTGACCTGAAAAAAAACATAAGGGGTAACACTGTCGTTTTTGGCCGAAATTTTGACCCCCTCCGATCTTCTTGAAACTCTGGATTCTGACAGAGGGCCACGAGACTTCGACCAGCGCGCAAAAATGGAGGCTCTAGACCCTTCCAGAGCCGAGATATCGGATGTCAAAGTTTTGACCCAAAAAAAAACATAAGGGGTAACACTGTCGTTTTTGGCCGAAATTTTGACCCCCTCCGATCTTCTTGAAACTCTGGATTCTGACAGAGGGCCACGAGACTTCGACCAGCGCGCAAAAATGGAGGCTCTAGACCCTTCCAGAGCCGAGATATCGGATGTCAAAGTTTTGACCTGAAAAAAAAAACATAAGGGGTAACACTGTCGTTTTTGGCCGAAATTTTGACGCCCTCCGATCTTCTTGAAACTCTGGATTCTGACAGAGGGCCACGAGACTTCGACCAGCGCGCAAAACTGGAGGCTCTAGACCCTTCCAGAGCCGAGATATCGGATGTCAAAGTTTTGACCCGAAAAAAAAACATAAGGGGTAACACTGTCGTTTTTGGCCGAAATTTTGACCCCCTCCGATCTTCTTGAAACTCTGGATTCTGACAGAGGGCCACGAGACTTCGACCAGCGCGCAAAAATGGAGGCTCTAGACCCTTCCAGAGCCGAGATATCGGATGTCAAAGTTTTGACCCAAAAAAAAAACATAAGGGGTAACACTGTCGTTTTTGGCCGAAATTTTGACCCCCTCCGATCTTCTTGAAACTCTGGATTCTGACAGAGGGCCACGAGACTTCGACCAGCGCGCAAAAATGGAGGCTCTAGACCCTTCCAGAGCCGAGATATCGGATGTCAAAGTTTTGACCTGAAAAAAAAACATAAGGGGTAACACTGTCGTTTTTGGCCGAAATTTTGACCCCCTCCGATCTTCTTGAAACTCTGGATTCTGACAGAGGGCCACGAGACTTCGACCAGCGCGCAAAAATGGAGGCTCTAGACCCTTCCAGAGCCGAGATATCGGATGTCAAAGTTTTGACCTGAAAAAAAAAACATAAGGGGTAACACTGTCGTTTTTGGCCGAAATTTTGACCCCCTCCGATCTTCTTGAAACTCTGGATTCTGACAGAGGGCCACGAGACTTCGACCAGCGCGCAAAAATGGAGGCTCTAGACCCTTCCAGAGCCGAGATATCGGATGTCAAAGTTTTGACCTGAAAAAAAAAACATAAGGGGTAACACTGTCGTTTTTGGCCGAAATTTTGACCCCCTCCGATCTTCTTGAAACTCTGGATTCTGACAGAGGGCCACGAGACTTCGACCAGCGCGCAAAAATGGAGGCTCTAGACCCTTCCAGAGCCGAGATATCGGATGTCAAAGTTTTGACCTGAAAAAAAAACATAAGGGGTAACACTGTCGTTTTTGGCCGAAATTTTGACCCCCTCCGATCTTCTTGAAACTCTGGATTCTGACAGAGGGCCACGAGACTTCGACCAGCGCGCAAAAATGGAGGCTCTAGACCCTTCCAGAGCCGAGATATCGGATGTCAAAGTTTTGATCTGAAAAAAAAAACATAAGGGGTAACACTGTCGTTTTTGGCCGAAATTTTGACCCCCTCCGATCTTCTTGAAACTCTGGATTCTGACAGAGGGCCACGAGACTTCGACCAGCGCGCAAAAATGGAGGCTCTAGACCCTTCCAGAGCCGAGATATCGGATGTCAAAGTTTTGATCTGAAAAAAAAAACATAAGGGGTAACACTGTCGTTTTTGGCCGAAATTTTGACCCCCTCCGATCTTCTTGAAATCTCTGGATTCTGACAGAGGGCCACGAGACTTCGACCAGCGCGCAAAAATGGAGGCTCTAGACCCTTCCAGAGCCGAGATATCGGATGTCAAAGTTTTGACCTGAAAAAAAACATAAGGGGTAACACTGTCGTTTTTGGCCGAAATTTTGACCCCCTCCGATCTTCTTGAAACTCTGGATTCTGACAGAGGGCCACGAGACTTCGACCAGCGCGCAAAAATGGAGGCTCTAGACCCTTCCAGAGCCGAGATATCGGATGTCAAAGTTTTGACCCGAAAAAAAAAAACATAAGGGGTAACACTGTCGTTTTTGGCCGAAATTTTGACCCCCTCCGATCTTCTTCAAACTCTGGATTCTGACAGAGGGCCACGAGACTTCGACCAGCGCGCAAACATGGAGGCTCTAGACCCTTCCAGAGCCGAGATATCGGATGTCAAAGTTTTGACCCGAAAAATAAACATAAGGGGTAACACTGTCGTTTTTGGCCGAAATTTTGACCCCCTCCGATCTTCTTGAAACTCTGGATTCTGACAGAGGGCCACGAGACTTCGACCAGCGCGCAAAAATGGAGGCTCTAGACCCTTCCAGAGCCGAGATATCGGATGTCAAAGTTTTGACCCGAAAAAAAAAACATAAGGGGTAACACTGTCGTTTTTGGCCGAAATTTTGACCCCCTCCGATCTTCTTGAAACTCTGGATTCTGACAGAGGGCCACGAGACTTCGACCAGCGCGCAAAAATGGAGGCTCTAGACCCTTCCAGAGCCGAGATATCGGATGTCAAAGTTTTGACCCGAAAAAAAAACATAAGGGGTAACACTGTCGTTTTTGGCCGAAATTTTGACCCCCTCCGATCTTCTTGAAACTCTGGATTCTGACAGAGGGCCACGAGACTTCGACCAGCGCGCAAAAATGGAGGCTCTAGACCCTTCCAGAGCCGAGATATCGGATGTCAAAGTTTTGACCTGAAAAAAAAACATAAGGGGTAACACTGTCGTTTTTGGCCGAAATTTTGACCCCCTCCAATCTTCTTGAAACTCTGGATTCTGACAGAGGGCCACGAGACTTCGACCAGCGCGCAAAAATGGAGGCTCTAGACCCTTCCAGAGCCGAGATATCGGATGTCAAAGTTTTGACCTGAAAAAAAAAACATAAGGGGTAACACTGTCGTTTTTGGCCGAAATTTTGACCCCCTCCGATCTTCTTGAAACTCTGGATTCTGACAGAGGGCCACGAGACTTCGACCAGCGCGCAAAAATGGAGGCTCTAGACCCTTCCAGAGCCGAGATATCGGATGTCAAAGTTTTGACCTGAAAAAAAAACATAAGGGGTAACACTGTCGTTTTTGGCCGAAATTTTGACCCCCTCCGATCTTCTTGAAACTCTGGATTCTGACAGAGGGCCACGAGACTTCGACCAGCGCGCAAAAATGGAGGCTCTAGACCCTTCCAGAGCCGAGATATCGGATGTCAAAGTTTTGATCTGAAAAAAAAAAACATAAGGGGTAACACTGTCGTTTTTGGCCGAAATTTTGACCCCCTCCGATCTTCTTGAAACTCTGGATTCTGACAGAGGGCCACGAGACTTCGACCAGCGCGCAAAAATGGAGGCTCTAGACCCTTCCAGAGCCGAGATATCGGATGTCAAAGTTTTGACCTGAAAAAAAACATAAGGGGTAACACTGTCGTTTTTGGCCGAAATTTTGACCCCCTCCGATCTTCTTGAAACTCTGGATTCTGACAGAGGGCCACGAGACTTCGACCAGCGCGCAAAAATGGAGGCTCTAGACCCTTCCAGAGCCGAGATATCGGATGTCAAAGTTTTGACCCAAAAAAAAACATAAGGGGTAACACTGTCGTTTTTGGCCGAAATTTTGACCCCCTCCGATCTTCTTGAAACTCTGGATTCTGACAGAGGGCCACGAGACTTCGACCAGCGCGCAAAAATGGAGGCTCTAGACCCTTCCAGAGCCGAGATATCGGATGTCAAAGTTTTGACCTGAAAAAAAAAACATAAGGGGTAACACTGTCGTTTTTGGCCGAAATTTTGACCCCCTCCGATCTTCTTCAAACTCTGGATTCTGACAGAGGGCCACGAGACTTCGACCAGCGCGCAAAAATGGAGGCTCTAGACCCTTCCAGAGCCGAGATATCGGATGTCAAAGTTTTGACCTGAAAAAAAAAACATAAGGGGTAACACTGTCGTTTTTGGCCGAAATTTTGACCCCCTCCGATCTTCTTGAAACTCTGGATTCTGACAGAAGGCCACGAGACTTCGACCAGCGCGCAAAAATGGAGGCTCTAGACCCTTCCAGAGCCGAGATATCGGATGTCAAAGTTTTGACCTGAAAAAAAAAACATAAGGGGTAACACTGTCGTTTTTGGCCGAAATTTGGACCCCCTCCGATCTTCTTGAAACTCTGGATTCTGACAGAGGGCCACGAGACTTCGACCAGCGCGCAAAAATGGAGGCTCTAGACCCTTCCAGAGCCGAGATATCGGATGTCAAAGTTTTGACCTGAAAAAAAAAAACATAAGGGGTAACACTGTCGTTTTTGGCCGAAATTTTGACCCCCTCCGATCTTCTTGAAACTCTGGATTCTGAGAGAGGGCCACGAGACTTCGACCAGCGCGCAAAAATGGAGGCTCTAGACCCTTCCAGAGCCGAGATATCGGATGTCAAAGTTTTGACCCGAAAAAAAAACATAAGGGGTAACACTGTCGTTTTTGGCCGAAATTTTGACCCCCTCCGATCTTCTTGAAACTCTGGATTCTGACAGAGGGCCACGAGACTTCGACCAGCGCGCAAAAATGGAGGCTCTAGACCCTTCCAGAGCCGAGATATCGGATGTCAAAGTTTTGACCTGAAAAAAAAACATAAGGGGTAACACTGTCGTTTTTGGCCGAAATTTTGACCCCCTCCGATCTTCTTGAAACTCTGGATTCTGACAGAGGGCCACGAGACTTCGACCAGCGCGCAAAAATGGAGGCTCTAGACCCTTCCAGAGCCGAGATATCGGATGTCAAAGTTTTGACCTGAAAAAAAAACATAAGGGGTAACACTGTCGTTTTTGGCCGAAATTTGGACCCCCTCCGATCTTCTTGAAACTCTGGATTCTGACAGAGGGCCACGAGACTTCGACCAGCGCGCAAAAATGGAGGCTCTAGACCCTTCCAGAGCCGAGATATCGGATGTCAAAGTTTTGACCTGAAAAAAAAAACATAAGGGGTAACACTGTCGTTTTTGGCCGAAATTTTGACCCCCTCCGATCTTCTTGAAACTCTGGATTCTGACAGAGGGCCACGAGACTTCGACCAGCGCGCAAAAATGGAGGCTCTAGACCCTTCCAGAGCCGAGATATCGGATGTCAAAGTTTTGACCTGAAAAAAAAAACATAAGGGGTAACACTGTCGTTTTTGGCCGAAATTTGGACCCCCTCCGATCTTCTTGAAACTCTGGATTCTGACAGAGGGCCACGAGACTTCGACCAGCGCGCAAAAATGGAGGCTCTAGACCCTTCCAGAGCCGAGATATCGGATGTCAAAGTTTTGACCTGAAAAAAAAAAACATAAGGGGTAACACTGTCGTTTTTGGCCGAAATTTTGACCCCCTCCGATCTTCTTGAAACTCTGGATTCTGAGAGAGGGCCACGAGACTTCGACCAGCGCGCAAAAATGGAGGCTCTAGACCCTTCCAGAGCCGAGATATCGGATGTCAAAGTTTTGACCCGAAAAAAAAACATAAGGGGTAACACTGTCGTTTTTGGCCGAAATTTTGACCCCCTCCGATCTTCTTGAAACTCTGGATTCTGACAGAGGGCCACGAGACTTCGACCAGCGCGCAAAAATGGAGGCTCTAGACCCTTCCAGAGCCGAGATATCGGATGTCAAAGTTTTGACCTGAAAAAAAACATAAGGGGTAACACTGTCGTTTTTGGCCGAAATTTTGACCCCCTCCGATCTTCTTGAAACTCTGGATTCTGACAGAGGGCCACGAGACTTCGACCAGCGCGCAAAAATGGAGGCTCTAGACCCTTCCAGAGCCGAGATATCGGATGTCAAAGTTTTGACCTGAAAAAAAAACATAAGGGGTAACACTGTCGTTTTTGGCCGAAATTTGGACCCCCTCCGATCTTCTTGAAACTCTGGATTCTGACAGAGGGCCACGAGACTTCGACCAGCGCGCAAAAATGGAGGCTCTAGACCCTTCCAGAGCCGAGATATCGGATGTCAAAGTTTTGACCCGAAAAATAAACATAAGGGGTAACACTGTCGTTTTTGGCCGAAATTTTGACCCCCTCCAATCTTCTTGAAACTCTGGATTCTGACAGAGGGCCACGAGACTTCGACCAGCGCGCAAAAATGGAGGCTCTAGACCCTTCCAGAGCCGAGATATCGGATGTCAAAGTTTTGACCCGAAAAAAAAAAACATAAGGGGTAACACTGTCGTTTTTGGCCAAAATTTTGACCCCCTCCGATCTTCTTGAAACTCTGGATTCTGACAGAGAGCCACGAGACTTCGACAAGCGCGCAAAAATGGAGGCTCTAGACCGTTCCAGAGCCGAGATATCGGATGTCAAAGTTTTGACCCGAAAAATAAACATAAGGGGTAACACTGTCGTTTTTGGCCGAAATTTTGACCCCCTCCGATCTTCTTGAAACTCTGGATTCTGACAGAGGGCCACGAGACTTCGACCAGCGCGCAAAAATGGAGGCTCTAGACCCTTCCAGAGCCGAGATATCGGATGTCAAAGTTTTGACCTGAAAAAAAAAACATAAGGGGTAACACTGTCGTTTTTGGCCGAAATTTTGACCCCCTCCGATCTTCTTGAAACTCTGGATTCTGACAGAGGGCCACGAGACTTCGACCAGCGCGCAAAAATGGAGGCTCTAGACCCTTCCAGAGCCGAGATATCGGATGTCAAAGTTTTGACCTGAAAAAAAAAACATAAGGGGTAACACTGTCGTTTTTGGCCGAAATTTTGACCCCCTCCGATCTTCTTGAAACTCTGGATTCTGACAGAGGGCCACGAGACTTCGACCAGCGCGCAAAAATGGAGGCTCTAGACCCTTCCAGAGCCGAGATATCGGATGTCAAAGTTTTGACCCGAAAAAAAAACATAAGGGGTAACACTGTCGTTTTTGGCCGAAATTTTGACCCCCTCCGATCTTCTTGAAACTCTGGATTCTGACAGAGGGCCACGAGACTTCGACCAGCGCGCAAAAATGGAGGCTCTAGACCCTTCCAGAGCCGAGATATCGGATGTCAAAGTTTTGACCTGAAAAAAAACATAAGGGGTAACACTGTCGTTTTTGGACGAAATTTGGACCCCCTCCGATCTTCTTGAAACTCTGGATTCTGACAGAGGGCCACGAGACTTCGACCAGCGCGCAAAAATGGAGGCTCTAGACCCTTCCAGAGCCGAGATATCGGATGTCAAAGTTTTGACCCGAAAAAAAAACATAAGGGGTAACACTGTCGTTTTTGGCCGAAATTTTGACCCCCTCCGATCTTCTTGAAACTCTGGATTCTGACAGAGGGCCACGAGACTTCGACCAGCGCGCAAAAATGGAGGCTCTAGACCCTTCCAGAGCCGAGATATCGGATGTCAAAGTTTTGACCTGAAAAAAAACATAAGGGGTAACACTGTCGTTTTTGGCCGAAATTTTGACCCCCTCCGATCTTCTTGAAACTCTGGATTCTGACAGAGGGCCACGAGACTTCGACCAGCGCGCAAAAATGGAGGCTCTAGACCCTTCCAGAGCCGAGATATCGGATGTCAAAGTTTTGACCCAAAAAAAAACATAAGGGGTAACACTGTCGTTTTTGGCCGAAATTTTGACCCCCTCCGATCTTCTTGAAACTCTGGATTCTGACAGAGGGCCACGAGACTTCGACCAGCGCGCAAAAATGGAGGCTCTAGACCCTTCCAGAGCCGAGATATCGGATGTCAAAGTTTTGACCTGAAAAAAAAACATAAGGGGTAACACTGTCGTTTTTGGCCGAAATTTTGACGCCCTCCGATCTTCTTGAAGCTCTGGATTCTGACAGAGGGCCACGAGACTTCGACCAGCGCGCAAAACTGGAGGCTCTAGACCCTTCCAGAGCCGAGATATCGGATGTCAAAGTTTTGACCCGAAAAAAAAACATAAGGGGTAACACTGTCGTTTTTGGCCGAAATTTTGACCCCCTCCGATCTTCTTGAAACTCTGGATTCTGACAGAGGGCCACGAGACTTCGACCAGCGCGCAAAAATGGAGGCTCTAGACCCTTCCAGAGCCGAGATATCGGATGTCAAAGTTTTGACCCAAAAAAAAAACATAAGGGGTAACACTGTCGTTTTTGGCCGAAATTTTGACCCCCTCCGATCTTCTTGAAACTCTGGATTCTGACAGAGGGCCACGAGACTTCGACCAGCGCGCAAAAATGGAGGCTCTAGACCCTTCCAGAGCCGAGATATCGGATGTCAAAGTTTTGACCCAAAAAAAAACATAAGGGGTAACACTGTCGTTTTTGGCCGAAATTTTGACCCCCTCCGATCTTCTTGAAACTCTGGATTCTGACAGAGGGCCACGAGACTTCGACCAGCGCGCAAAAATGGAGGCTCTAGACCCTTCCAGAGCCGAGATATCGGATGTCAAAGTTTTGACCTGAAAAAAAAACATAAGGGGTAACACTGTCGTTTTTGGCCGAAATTTTGACCCCCTCCGATCTTCTTGAAACTCTGGATTCTGACAGAGGGCCACGAGACTTCGACCAGCGCGCAAAAATGGAGGCTCTAGACCCTTCCAGAGCCGAGATATCGGATGTCAAAGTTTTGACCTGAAAAAAAAACATAAGGGATAACACTGTCGTTTTTGGCCGAAATTTTGACCCCCTCCGATCTTCTTGAAACTCTGGATTCTGACAAAGGGCCACGAGACTTCGACCAGCGCGCAAAAATGGAGGCTCTAGACCCTTCCAGAGCCGAGATATCGGATGTCAAAGTTTTGACCTGAAAAAAAAAACATAAGGGGTAACACTGTCGTTTTTGGCCGAAATTTTGACCCCCTCCGATCTTCTTGAAACTCTGGATTCTGACAGAGGGCCACGAGACTTCGACCAGCGCGCAAAAATGGAGGCTCTAGACCCTTCCAGAGCCGAGATATCGGATGTCAAAGTTTTGACCTGAAAAAAAAACATAAGGGGTAACACTGTCGTTTTTGGCCGAAATTTTGACCCCCTCCGATCTTCTTGAAACTCTGGATTCTGACAGAGGGCCACGAGACTTCGACCAGCGCGCAAAAATGGAGGCTCTAGACCCTTCCAGAGCCGAGATATCGGATGTCAAAGTTTTGATCTGAAAAAAAAACATAAGGGGTAACACTGTCGTTTTTGGCCGAAATTTTGACCCCCTCCGATCTTCTTGAAACTCTGGATTCTGACAGAGGGCCACGAGACTTCGACCAGCGCGCAAAAATGGAGGCTCTAGACCCTTCCAGAGCCGAGATATCGGATGTCAAAGTTTTGATCTGAAAAAAAAAACATAAGGGGTAACACTGTCGTTTTTGGCCGAAATTTTGACCCCCTCCGATCTTCTTGAAACTCTGGATTCTGACAGAGGGCCACGAGACTTCGACCAGCGCGCAAAAATGGAGGCTCTAGACCCTTCCAGAGCCGAGATATCGGATGTCAAAGTTTTGACCTGAAAAAAAACATAAGGGGTAACACTGTCGTTTTTGGCCGAAATTTTGACCCCCTCCGATCTTCTTGAAACTCTGGATTCTGACAGAGGGCCACGAGACTTCGACCAGCGCGCAAAAATGGAGGCTCTAGACCCTTCCAGAGCCGAGATATCGGATGTCAAAGTTTTGACCCGAAAAAAAAAAACATAAGGGGTAACACTGTCGTTTTTGGCCGAAATTTTGACCCCCTCCGATCTTCTTCAAACTCTGGATTCTGACAGAGGGCCACGAGACTTCGACCAGCGCGCAAACATGGAGGCTCTAGACCCTTCCAGAGCCGAGATATCGGATGTCAAAGTTTTGACCCGAAAAATAAACATAAGGGGTAACACTGTCGTTTTTGGCCGAAATTTTGACCCCCTCCGATCTTCTTGAAACTCTGGATTCTGACAGAGGGCCACGAGACTTCGACCAGCGCGCAAAAATGGAGGCTCTAGACCCTTCCAGAGCCGAGATATCGGATGTCAAAGTTTTGACCCGAAAAAAAAAACATAAGGGGTAACACTGTCGTTTTTGGCCGAAATTTTGACCCCCTCCGATCTTCTTGAAACTCTGGATTCTGACAGAGGGCCACGAGACTTCGACCAGCGCGCAAAAATGGAGGCTCTAGACCCTTCCAGAGCCGAGATATCGGATGTCAAAGTTTTGACCCGAAAAAAAAACATAAGGGGTAACACTGTCGTTTTTGGCCGAAATTTTGACCCCCTCCGATCTTCTTGAAACTCTGGATTCTGACAGAGGGCCACGAGACTTCGACCAGCGCGCAAAAATGGAGGCTCTAGACCCTTCCAGAGCCGAGATATCGGATGTCAAAGTTTTGACCTGAAAAAAAAACATAAGGGGTAACACTGTCGTTTTTGGCCGAAATTTTGACCCCCTCCAATCTTCTTGAAACTCTGGATTCTGACAGAGGGCCACGAGACTTCGACCAGCGCGCAAAAATGGAGGCTCTAGACCCTTCCAGAGCCGAGATATCGGATGTCAAAGTTTTGACCTGAAAAAAAAAACATAAGGGGTAACACTGTCGTTTTTGGCCGAAATTTTGACCCCCTCCGATCTTCTTGAAACTCTGGATTCTGACAGAGGGCCACGAGACTTCGACCAGCGCGCAAAAATGGAGGCTCTAGACCCTTCCAGAGCCGAGATATCGGATGTCAAAGTTTTGACCTGAAAAAAAACATAAGGGGTAACACTGTCGTTTTTGGCCGAAATTTTGACCCCCTCCGATCTTCTTGAAACTCTGGATTCTGACAGAGGGCCACGAGACTTCGACCAGCGCGCAAAAATGGAGGCTCTAGACCCTTCCAGAGCCGAGATATCGGATGTCAAAGTTTTGATCTGAAAAAAAAAACATAAGGGGTAACACTGTCGTTTTTGGCCGAAATTTTGACCCCCTCCGATCTTCTTGAAACTCTGGATTCTGACAGAGGGCCACGAGACTTCGACCAGCGCGCAAAAATGGAGGCTCTAGACCCTTCCAGAGCCGAGATATCGGATGTCAAAGTTTTGACCTGAAAAAAAACATAAGGGGTAACACTGTCGTTTTTGGCCGAAATTTTGACCCCCTCCGATCTTCTTGAAACTCTGGATTCTGACAGAGGGCCACGAGACTTCGACCAGCGCGCAAAAATGGAGGCTCTAGACCCTTCCAGAGCCGAGATATCGGATGTCAAAGTTTTGACCCAAAAAAAACATAAGGGGTAACACTGTCGTTTTTGGCCGAAATTTTGACCCCCTCCGATCTTCTTGAAACTCTGGATTCTGACAGAGGGCCACGAGACTTCGACCAGCGCGCAAAAATGGAGGCTCTAGACCCTTCCAGAGCCGAGATATCGGATGTCAAAGTTTTGACCTGAAAAAAAAAACATAAGGGGTAACACTGTCGTTTTTGGCCGAAATTTTGACCCCCTCCGATCTTCTTCAAACTCTGGATTCTGACAGAGGGCCACGAGACTTCGACCAGCGCGCAAAAATGGAGGCTCTAGACCCTTCCAGAGCCGAGATATCGGATGTCAAAGTTTTGACCCGAAAAATAAACATAAGGGGTAACACTGTCGTTTTTGGCCGAAATTTTGACCCCCTCCGATCTTCTTGAAACTCTGGATTCTGACAGAGGGCCACGAGACTTCGACCAGCGCGCAAAAATGGAGGCTCTAGACCCTTCCAGAGCCGAGATATCGGATGTCAAAGTTTTGACCCAAAAAAAAAACATAAGGGGTAACACTGTCGTTTTTGGCCGAAATTTTGACCCCCTCCGATCTTCTTGAAACTCTGGATTCTGACAGAGGGCCACGAGACTTCGACCAGCGCGCAAAAATGGAGGCTCTAGACCCTTCCAGAGCCGAGATATCGGATGTCAAAGTTTTGACCTGAAAAAAAAACATAAGGGGTAACACTGTCGTTTTTGGCCGAAATTTTGACCCCCTCCGATCTTCTTGAAACTCTGGATTCTGACAGAGGGCCACGAGACTTCGACCAGCGCGCAAAAATGGAGGCTCTAGACCCTTCCAGAGCCGAGATATCGGATGTCAAAGTTTTGACCTGAAAAAAAAAACATAAGGGGTAACACTGTCGTTTTTGGCCGAAATTTTGACCCCCTCCGATCTTCTTGAAACTCTGGATTCTGACAGAGGGCCACGAGACTTCGACCAGCGCGCAAAAATGGAGGCTCTAGACCCTTCCAGAGCCGAGATATCGGATGTCAAAGTTTTGACCCGAAAAAAAAAACATAAGGGGTAACACTGTCGTTTTTGGCCGAAATTTTGACCCCCTCCGATCTTCTTCAAACTCTGGATTCTGACAGAGGGCCACGAGACTTCGACCAGCGCGCAAAAATGGAGGCTCTAGACCCTTCCAGAGCCGAGATATCGGATGTCAAAGTTTTGACCCGAAAAAAAAAAAAACATAAGGGGTAACACTGTCGTTTTTGGCCGAAATTTTGACCCCCTCCGATCTTCTTGAAACTCTGGATTCTGACAGAGGGCCACGAGAATTCGACCAGCGCGCAAAAATGGAGGCTCTAGACCCTTCCAGAGCCGAGATATCGGATGTCAAAGTTTTGACCCGAAAAAAAAAACATAAGGGGTAACACTGTCGTTTTTGGCCGAAATTTTGACCCCCTCCGATCTTCTTGAAACTCTGGATTCTGACAGAGGGCCACGAGACTTCGACCAGCGCGCAAAAATTGAGGCTCTAGACCCTTCCAGAGCCGAGATATCGGATGTCAAAGTTTTGACCCGAAAAAAAAACATAAGGGGTAACACTGTCGTTTTTGGCCGAAATTTTGACCCCCTCCGATCTTCTTGAAACTCTGGATTCTGACAGAGGGCCACGAGACTTCGACCAGCGCGCAAAAATGGAGGCTCTAGACCCTTCCAGAGCCGAGATATCGGATGTCAAAGTTTTGACCTGAAAAAAAAAACATAAGGGGTAACACTGTCGTTTTTGGCCGAAATTTTGACCCCCTCCGATCTTCTTGAAACTCTGGATTCTGACAGAGGGCCACAAGACTTCGACCAGCGCGCAAAAATGGAGGCTCTAGACCCTTCCAGAGCCGAGATATCGGATGTCAAAGTTTTGACCTGAAAAAAAAAACATAAGGGGTAACACTGTCGTTTTTGGCCGAAATTTTGACCCCCTCCGATCTACTTGAAACTCTGGATTCAGACAGAGGGCCACGAGACTTCGACCAGCGCGCAAAAATGGAGGCTCTAGACCCTTCCAGAGCCGAGATATCGGATGTCAAAGTTTTGACCCGAAAAAAAAACATAAGGGGTAACACTGTCGTTTTTGGCCGAAATTTTGACCCCCTCCGATCTTCTTGAAACTCTGGATTCTGACAGAGGGCCACGAGACTTCGACCAGCGCGCAAAAATGGAGGCTCTAGACCCTTCCAGAGCCGAGATATCGGATGTCAAAGTTTTGACCTGAAAAAAAAACATAAGGGGTAACACTGTCGTTTTTGGCCGAAATTTTGACCCCCTCCAATCTTCTTGAAACTCTGGATTCTGACAGAGGGCCACGAGACTTCGACCAGCGCGCAAAAATGGAGGCTCTAGACCCTTCCAGAGCCGAGATATCGGATGTCAAAGTTTTGACCTGAAAAAAAAAACATAAGGGGTAACACTGTCGTTTTTGGCCGAAATTTTGACCCCCTCCGATCTTCTTGAAACTCTGGATTCTGACAGAGGGCCACGAGACTTCGACCAGCGCGCAAAAATGGAGGCTCTAGACCCTTCCAGAGCCGAGATATCGGATGTCAAAGTTTTGACCTGAAAAAAAAAACATAAGGGGTAACACTGTCGTTTTTGGCCGAAATTTTGACCCCCTCCGATCTTCTTGAAACTCTGGATTCTGACAGAGGGCCACGAGACTTCGACCAGCGCGCAAAAATGGAGGCTCTAGACCCTTCCAGAGCCGAGATATCGGATGTCAAAGTTTTGATCTGAAAAAAAAACATAAGGGGTAACACTGTCGTTTTTGGCCGAAATTTTGACCCCCTCCGATCTTCTTGAAACTCTGGATTCTGACAGAGGGCCACGAGACTTCGACCAGCGCGCAAAAATGGAGGCTCTAGACCCTTCCAGAGCCGAGATATCGGATGTCAAAGTTTTGACCTGAAAAAAAACATAAGGGGTAACACTGTCGTTTTTGGCCGAAATTTTGACCCCCTCCGATCTTCTTGAAACTCTGGATTCTGACAGAGGGCCACGAGACTTCGACCAGCGCGCAAAAATGGAGGCTCTAGACCCTTCCAGAGCCGAGATATCGGATGTCAAAGTTTTGACCCAAAAAAAAACATAAGGGGTAACACTGTCGTTTTTGGCCGAAATTTTGACCCCCTCCGATCTTCTTGAAACTCTGGATTCTGACAGAGGGCCACGAGACTTCGACCAGCGCGCAAAAATGGAGGCTCTAGACCCTTCCAGAGCCGAGATATCGGATGTCAAAGTTTTGACCTGAAAAAAAAAACATAAGGGGTAACACTGTCGTTTTTGGCCGAAATTTTGACCCCCTCCGATCTTCTTCAAACTCTGGATTCTGACAGAGGGCCACGAGACTTCGACCAGCGCGCAAAAATGGAGGCTCTAGACCCTTCCAGAGCCGAGATATCGGATGTCAAAGTTTTGACCCGAAAAATAAACATAAGGGGTAACACTGTCGTTTTTGGCCGAAATTTTGACCCCCTCCGATCTTCTTGAAACTCTGGATTCTGACAGAGGGCCACGAGACTTCGACCAGCGCGCAAAACTGGAGGCTCTAGACCCTTCCAGAGCCGAGATATCGGATGTCAAAGTTTTGACCCAAAAAAAAAACATAAGGGGTAACACTGTCGTTTTTGGCCGAAATTTTGACCCCCTCCGATCTTCTTGAAACTCTGGATTCTGACAGAGGGCCACGAGACTTCGACCAGCGCGCAAAAATGGAGGCTCTAGACCCTTCCAGAGCCGAGATATCGGATGTCAAAGTTTTGACCTGAAAAAAAAACATAAGGGGTAACACTGTCGTTTTTGGCCGAAATTTTGACCCCCTCCGATCTTCTTGAAACTCTGGATTCTGACAGAGGGCCACGAGACTTCGACCAGCGCGCAAAAATGGAGGCTCTAGACCCTTCCAGAGCCGAGATATCGGATGTCAAAGTTTTGACCTGAAAAAAAAAACATAAGGGGTAACACTGTCGTTTTTGGCCGAAATTTTGACCCCCTCCGATCTTCTTGAAACTCTGGATTCTGACAGAGGGCCACGAGACTTCGACCAGCGCGCAAAAATGGAGGCTCTAGACCCTTCCAGAGCCGAGATATCGGATGTCAAAGTTTTGACCCGAAAAAAAAAAACATAAGGGGTAACACTGTCGTTTTTGGCCGAAATTTTGACCCCCTCCGATCTTCTTCAAACTCTGGATTCTGACAGAGGGCCACGAGACTTCGACCAGCGCGCAAAAATGGAGGCTCTAGACCCTTCCAGAGCCGAGATATCGGATGTCAAAGTTTTGACCCGAAAAAAAAAAAAACATAAGGGGTAACACTGTCGTTTTTGGCCGAAATTTTGACCCCCTCCGATCTTCTTGAAACTCTGGATTCTGACAGAGGGCCACGAGAATTCGACCAGCGCGCAAAAATGGAGGCTCTAGACCCTTCCAGAGCCGAGATATCGGATGTCAAAGTTTTGACCCGAAAAAAAAAACATAAGGGGTAACACTGTCGTTTTTGGCCGAAATTTTGACCCCCTCCGATCTTCTTGAAACTCTGGATTCTGACAGAGGGCCACGAGACTTCGACCAGCGCGCAAAAATTGAGGCTCTAGACCCTTCCAGAGCCGAGATATCGGATGTCAAAGTTTTGACCCGAAAAAAAAACATAAGGGGTAACACTGTCGTTTTTGGCCGAAATTTTGACCCCCTCCGATCTTCTTGAAACTCTGGATTCTGACAGAGGGCCACGAGACTTCGACCAGCGCGCAAAAATGGAGGCTCTAGACCCTTCCAGAGCCGAGATATCGGATGTCAAAGTTTTGACCTGAAAAAAAAAACATAAGGGGTAACACTGTCGTTTTTGGCCGAAATTTTGACCCCCTCCGATCTTCTTGGAACTCTGGATTCTGACAGAGGGCCACAAGACTTCGACCAGCGCGCAAAAATGGAGGCTCTAGACCCTTCCAGAGCCGAGATATCGGATGTCAAAGTTTTGACCTGAAAAAAAAAACATAAGGGGTAACACTGTCGTTTTTGGCCGAAATTTTGACCCCCTCCGATCTACTTGAAACTCTGGATTCTGACAGAGGGCCACGAGACTTCGACCAGCACGCAAAAATGGAGGCTCTAGACCCTTCCAGAGCCGAGATATCGGATGTCAAAGTTTTGACCCGAAAAAAAAACATAAGGGGTAACACTGTCGTTTTTGGCCGAAATTTTGACCCCCTCCGATCTTCTTGAAACTCTGGATTCTGACAGAGGGCCACGAGACTTCGACCAGCGCGCAAAAATGGAGGCTCTAGACCCTTCCGGAGCCGAGATATCGGATGTCAAAGTTTTGACCTGAAAAAAAACATAAGGGGTAACACTGTCATTTTTGGCCGAAATTTTGACCCCCTCCGATCTTCTTGAAACTCTGGATTCTGACAGAGGGCCACGAGACTTCGACCAGCGCGCAAAAATGGAGGCTCTAGACCCTTCCAGAGCCGAGATATCGGATGTCAAAGTTTTGACCTGAAAAAAAAAACATAAGGGGTAACACTGTCGTTTTTGGCCGAAATTTTGACCCCCTCCGATCTTCTTGAAACTCTGGATTCTGACAGAGGGCCACGAGACTTCGACCAGCGCGCAAAAATGGAGGCTCTAGACCCTTCCAGAGCCGAGATATCGGATGTCAAAGTTTTGACCCGAAAAAAAAACATAAGGGGTAACACTGTCGTTTTTGGCCGAAATTTTGACCCCCTCCGATCTTCTTGAAACTCTGGATTCTGACAGAGGGCCACGAGACTTCGACCAGCGCGCAAAAATGGAGGATCTAGACCCTTCCAGAGCCGAGATATCGGATGTCAAAGTTTTGACCCGAAAAAAAAACATAAGGGGTAACACTGTCGTTTTTGGCCGAAATTTTGACCCCCTCCGATCTTCTTGAAACTCTGGATTCTGACAGAGGGCCACGAGACTTCGACCAGCGCGCAAAAATGGAGGCTCTAGACCCTTCCAGAGCCGAGATATCAGATGTCAAAGTTTTGACCTGAAAAAAAAAACATAAGGGGTAACACTGTCGTTTTTGGCCGAAATTTTGACCCCCTCCGATCTTCTTGAAACTCTGGATTCTGACAGAGGGCCACGAGACTTCGACCAGCGCGCAAAAATGGAGGCTCTAGACCCTTCCAGAGCCGAGATATCGGATGTCAAAGTTTTGACCCAAAAAAAAAAAACATAAGGGGTAACACTGTCGTTTTTGGCCGAAATTTTGACCCCCTCCGATCTTCTTGAAACTCTGGATTCTGACAGAGGGCCACGAGACTTCGACCAGCGCGCAAAAATGGAGGCTCTAGACCCTTCCAGAGCCGAGATATCGGATGTCAAAGTTTTGACCTGAAAAAAAAAACATAAGGGGTAACACTGTCGTTTTTGGCCGAAATTTTGACCCCCTCCGATCTTCTTGAAACTCTGGATTCTGACAGAGGGCCACAAGACTTCGACCAGCGCGCAAAAATGGAGGCTCTAGACCCTTCCAGAGCCGAGATATCGGATGTCAAAGTTTTGACCCGAAAAAAAAAAACATAAGGGGTAACACTGTCGTTTTTGGCCGAAATTTTGACCCCCTCCGATCTTCTTGAAACTCTGGATTCTGACAGAGGGCCACGAGACTTCGACCAGCGCGCAAAAATGGAGGCTCTAGACCCTTCCAGAGCCGAGATATCGGATGTCAAAGTTTTGACCTGAAAAAAAAAACATAAGGGGTAACACTGTCGTTTTTGGCCGAAATTTTGACCCCCTCCGATCTTCTTGAAACTCTGGATTCTGACAGAGGGCCACGAGACTTCGACCAGCGCGCAAAAATGGAGGCTCTAGACCCTTCCAGAGCCGAGATATCGGATGTCAAAGTTTTGACCCGAAAAAAAAAACATAAGGGGTAACACTGTCGTTTTTGGCCGAAATTTTGACCCCCTCCGATCTTCTTGAAACTCTGGATTCTGACAGAGGGCCACGAGACTTCGACCAGCGCACAAAAATGGAGGCTCTAGACCCTTCCAGAGCCGAGATATCGGATGTCAAAGTTTTGACCCGAAAAAAAAACATAAGGGGTAACACTGTCGATTTGGGCCGAAATTTTGACCCCCTCCGATCTTCTTGAAACTCTGGATTCTGACAGAGGGCCACGAGACTTCGACCAGCGCGCAAAAATGGAGGCTCTAGACCCTTCCAGAGCCGAGATATCGGATGTCAAAGTTTTGACCCGAAAAAAAAAACATAAGGGGTAACACTGTCGTTTTTGGCCGAAATTTTGACCAGAAAAAAAAATGACAGTGTTACCCCTTACATTTTTTTCGGAGGGTGAAAAATTAAGTTTCTCCAATCTTCTCAAAACTCTGGATTCTGATAGAGGGCCACGAGACATGGACCTGGGTGCAAAAATTGAGGCTGTAGACCCCTCCAGAGCTGAGATATTCAAACTCAAAATTTTGACCAGAAAAAAAAATGACATTGTTACCCCTTACATTTTTTTTCGGGGGGTGAAAAATTAAGTTTCTCCAATCTTCTCAAAACTCTGGATTCTGATAGAGGGCCACAACACATGGCCCTGGGTGCAAAAATTGAGGCTGTAGACCCTTCCAGAGCTGAGATATTGAAACTCAAAATTTTGACCAGAAAAAAAATAACAGTGTTACCCCTTACATTTTTTTTCGGAGGGTGAAAAATTAAGTTTCTCCAATCTTCTCAAAACTCTGGATTCTGATAGAGGGCCACGAGACATGGACCTGGGTGCAAAAATTGAGGCTGTAGACCCCTCCAGAGCTGAGATATTGAAACTCAAAATTTTGACCAGAAAAAAAAATGACAGTGTTACCCCTTACATTTTTTTTCGGGGGGTGAAAAATTAAGTTTCTCCAATCTTCTCAAAACTCTGGATTCTGATAGAGGGCCATGAGACATGGACCTGGGTGCAAAAATTGAGGCTGTAGACCCTTCCAGAGCTGAGATATTGAAACTCAAAATTTTGACCAAAAAAAAAAAAATTACAGTGTTACCCCTTACATTTTTTTTTCGGGGGGTGAAGAATTAAGTTTCTCCAATATTCTCAAAACTCTGGATTCTGATAGAGGGCCACGGGACATGGACCTGGGTGCAAAAATTGAGGCTGTAGACCCTTCCAGAGCTGAGATATTGAAACTCAAAATTTTGACCAGAAAAAAAAAATGACAGTGTTACCCCTTACATTTTTTTTCGGGGGGTGAATAATTAAGTTTCTCCAATCTTCTCAAAACTCTGGATTCTGATAGAGGGCCACGAGATATGGACCTGGGTGCAAAAATTGAGGCTGTAGACCCTTCCAGAGCTGAGATATTGAAACTCAAAATTTTGACCAGAAAAAAAAAATGACAGTGTTACCCCTTACATTTTTTTTCGGGGGGTGAAAAATTAAGTTTCTCCAATCTTCTCAAAACTCTGGATTCTGATAGAGGGCCACGAGACATGGACCTGGGTGCAAAAATTGAGGCTGTAGACCCTTCCAGAGCTGAGATATTGAAACTCAAAATTTTGACCAGAAAAAAAAATGACAGTGTTACCCCTTACATTTTTTTTCGGGGGGTGAAAAATTAAGTTTCTCCAATCTTCTCAAAACTCTGGATTCTGATAGAGGGCCACGAGACATGGACCTGTGTGCAAAAATTGAGGCTGTAGACCCTTCCAGAGCTGAGATATTGAAACTCAAAATTTTGACCAGAAAAAAAAATGACAGTGTTACCCCTTACATTTTTTTTTCGGGGGGTGAAGAATTAAGTTTCTCCAATCTTCTCAAAACTCTGGATTCTGATAGAGGGCCACGAGACATGGACCTGGGTGCAAAAATTGAGGCTGTAGACCCTTCCAGAGCTGAGATATTGAAACTCAAAATTTTGACCAGAAAAAAAAATGACAGTGTTACCCCTTACATTTTTTTTCGGGGGGTGATAAATTAAGTTTCTCCAATCTTCTCAAAACTCTGGATTCTGATAGAGGGCCACGAGACATGGACCTGGGTGCAAAAATTGAGGCTGTAGACCCTTCCAGAGCTGAGATATTGAAACTCAAAATTTTGACCAGAAAAAAAAAATGACAGTGTTACCCCTTACATTTTTTTTCGGGGGGTGAAAAATTAAGTTTCTCCAATCTTCTCAAAACTCTGGATTCTGATAGAGGGCCACGAGACATGGACCTGGGTGCAAAAATTGAGGCTGTAGACCCTTCCAGAGCTGAGATATTGAAACTCAAAATTTTGACCAGAAAAAAAAAACGACAGTGTTACCCCTTACATTTTTTTTCGGGGGGTGAAAAATTAAGTTTCTCCAATCTTCTCAAAACTCTGGATTCTGATAGAGGGCCACGAGACATGAACCTGGGTGCAAAAATTGAGGCTGTAGACCCTTCCAGAGCTGAGATATTGAAACTCAAAATTTTGACCAGAAAAAAAAATTGACAGTGTTACCCCTTTCATTTTTTTTCAGGGGGTGAAAAATTAAGTTTCTCCAATCTTCTCAAAACTCTGGATTCTGATAGAGGGCCACGAGACATGGACCTGGGTGCAAAAATTGAGGCTGTAGACCCCTCCAGAGCTGAGATATTGAAACTCAAAATTTTGACCCTAAAAAAAAATGACAGTGTTACCCCTTACATTTTTTTTCGGGGGGGTGAAAAATTAAGTTTCTCCAATCTTCTCAAAACTCTGGATTCTGATAGAGGGCCACGAGACATGGACCTGGGTGCAAAAATTGAGGCTGTAGACCCTTCCAGAGCTGAGATATTGAAACTCAAAATTTTGACCAGAAAAAAAAATGACAGTGTTACCCCTCACATTTTTTTTTCGGGGGCTGAAAATTTAAGTTTCTCCAATCTTCTCAAAACTCTGGATTCTGATAGAGGGCCACGAGACATGGACCTGGGTGCAAAAATTGAGGCTGTAGACCCTTCCAGAGCTGAGATATTGAAACTCAAAATTTTGACCAGAAAAAAAATGACAGTGTTACCCCTTACATTTTTTTTTTCGGAGGGTGAAAAATTAAGTTTCTCCAATCTTCTCAAAACTCTGGATTCTGATAGAGGGCCACGAGACATGGACTTGGGTGCAAAAATTGAGGCTGTAGACCCCTCCAGAGCTGAGATATTGAAACTCAAAATTTTGACCAGAAAAAAAATGACAGTGTTACCCCCTACATTTTTTGGGGGGGTGAAAAATTAAGTTTCTCCAATCTTCTCAAAACTCTGGATTCTGATAGAGGGCCACGAGACATGGACCTGGGTGCAAAAAATGAGGCTGTAGACCCTTCCAGAGCTGAGATATTGAAACTCAAAATTTTGACCAGAAAAAAAAATGACAGTGTTACCCCTTACATTTTTTTTCGGGGGGTGAAAAATTAAGTTTCTCCAATCTTCTCAAAACTCTGGATTCTGATAGAGGGCCACGAGACATGGACCTGGGTGCAAAAATTGAGGCTGTAGACCCTTCCAGAGCTGAGATATTGAAACTCAAAATTTTGACCAGAAAAAAAATGACAGTGTTACCCCTTACATTTTTTTTCGGGGGGGTGAAAAATTAAGTTTCTCCAATCTTCTCAAAACTCTGGATTCTGATAGAGGGCCACGAGACATGGACCTGGGTGCAAAAAATGAGGCCGTAGACCCTTCCAGAGCTGAGATATTGAAATTCAAAATTTTGACCAGAAAAAAATGACAGTGTTACCCCTTACATTTTTTTTTTCGGGGGGTGAAAAATTAAGTTTCTCCAATCTTCTCAAAACTCTGGATTCTGATAGAGGGCCAAGAGACATGGACCTGGGTGCAAAAAATGAGGCCGTAGACCCTTCCAGAGCTGAGATATTGAAACTCAAAATTTTGACCAGAAAAAAAAATGACAGTGTTACCCCTTACATTTTTTTTCGGGGGGTGAAAAATTAGGTTTCTCCAATCTTCTCAAAACTCTGGATTCTGATAGAGGGCCATGAGACATGGACCTGGGTGTAAAAATTGAGGCTGTAGACCCTTCCAGAGCTGAGATATTGAAACTCAAAATTTTGACCAGAAAAAAAAATGACAGTGTTACCCCTTACATTTTTTTCGGGGGGTGAAAAATTAAGTTTCTCCAATCTTCTCAAAACTCTGGATTCTGATAGAGGGCAACGAGACATGGACCTGGGTGCAAAAATTGAGGCTGTAGACCCCTCCAGAGCTGAGATATTGAAACTCAAAATTTTGACCAGAAAAAAAAATGACAGTGTTACCCCTTACATTTTTTTTCGGGGGGTGAAAAATTAAGTTTCTCCAATCTTCTCAAAACTCTGGATTCTGATAGAGGGCCACGAGACGTGGACCTGGGTGAAAAAATTGAGGCTGTAGACCCTTCCAGAGTTGAGATATTGAAAGTCAAAATTTTGACCCGAAAAAAAAACGTAAGGGGTAACACTGTCGTTTTTTTTTTTTGGCCGAAATTTTGACCCCCTCCGATCTTCTTGAAACTCTGGATTCTGACAGAGGGCCACGAGACTTCGACCAGCGCGCAAAAATGGAGGCTCTAGACCCTTCCAGAGCCGAGATATTGAAAGTGAAAACTTTGACCAGAAAAAAAACACGTAAGGGGTAACACTGTCGTTTTTTTTTTTTTTGGCCGAAATTTTGACCCCCTCCGATCTTGTTGAAAGTCTGGATTCTGACAGAGGGCCACAAGACTTCGACCAGCGTGCAAAAATGGAGGCTCTAGACCCTTCCAGAGCCAAGATATTGAAAGTCAAAATTTTGACCCGAAAAAAAAACGTAAGGGGTAACACTGTCGTTTTTTTTTTTTTTTGGCCGAAATTTTGACGCCCTCCGATCCTCTGGATTCTGACAGAGGGCCATGAGACTTCGACCAGAGCACAAAAATGGAGGCTCTAGACCCTTCCAGAGCCGAGATATTGAAAGTCAAAATTTTGACCCGAAAAAAAACGTAAGGGGTAAAACTGTCGTTTTTTTTTTTTTTTGCCCGAAATTTTGACCCCCGCCGATCTTTTTGAAACTCTGGATTCTGACAGAGGTCCACAAGACTTCGAACAGTGTGCAAAAATGGAGGCTAGACCCTTCCAGAGCCGAGATATTGGAAGTCAAAATTTTGACCCGAAAAAAAAAACGTAAGGGGTAACAGTAACACTGTCAGTTTTTTTTTTTTTTGGCCGAAATTTTGACCCCCTCTGATCTTCTTGAAACTCTGGATTCTGACAGAGGGCCACGAGACTTCAACCAGCGCGCAAAAATGGAGGCTCTAGACCCTTCCAGAGCCGAGATATTGAAAGTCAAAATTTTGACCCGAAAAAAAAAAAACACAGTGTTACCCCTTAAGTCTAGAGCCTCCATTTTTGCACTCAGGTCTAAGTCTCATGGCCCTCTATCAGAATCCAGAGTTTCAAGAAGATCAGAGAAACTCAAAATTTCGACCCCCCAAAAAAACGACAGTGTAACCCCTTTGTTTTTTTTTGTTTTTTTCGGTTCGAAATTTTGAGTTTTGATATCTCAGCTCTGGAAGGGTCTAGAGCCTCAATTTTTGCACTCAGGTTTAAGTCTCATGGCCCTCTATCAGAATCCAGAGTTTCAAGAAGATCAGAGAAACTCAAAATTTCGACCCTGAAAAAAGCGACAGTGGTACCCCTGTCGGTTTTTTTTTTGTCGGTGCGAAAAAATAAGTTTCTCCAATCTTCTCAAAACTCTGGATTCTGATAGAGGGCCATGAGACTTAGACCTGAGTGCAAAAATGGAGGCTCTAGACCCTTCCAGAGATGAGATTGAGATCCCACGTAGCATTTATGCCACTATAAAAATCTCAAGATCTCAGCTCTGGAAGGGTCTAGAGCCTCCATTTTACATAACAATACATTACGAATAACGAACGCCATTAAAGAACTCATCTTAAAGGCATATCAACATGTCATGAACACTACTGAACACTAGGTGGCCCTTACAGAGTTCCATCTTTATTCGATATGTTTATTTTTAAGTGTTTGTAGTATTATTTTATACGAAAATCAATTATTTATAATTATCAGTTTAATTAACAAACTAATTATATGACACTATTATCAGTGCACTACAAATAAACTGGTTCTATACCTTTATTAGTAAATTAAATCTAAGCCTTTATTAATATACTTTATTATTTATAAGACATTTATAAAAATGCCTTCTATATTTCTTTTAACTCCACTGTACTACACCACAAGCGACTGCACGTACGGAATTGACACTTGGTTATTGTCATTTCACCATATTTTTGAACAGACTTGGAAAAAGACTATTTTTGTGTTTACTTGGAAATGGTACTATATATTTTCAGTTTTAATTTACATTTCCATCGTAAGTTTGGTCTTAAATTTAATTTAGAAGTGGTATTAAAAAGTCTTAAATTTAAAATGTTTATACCTGTAGCCACCCTGTCATGGTTTACACTGCTTTATCATTTCCCATAAATCCTAAAAGAGTTTCTGTTGATTTCAATCAAGCATTAAAATGTAATCACACCTTCATGGTTTATTATTTGGAGACAAACATTAAAGTTAGCTTGTTGTATTTCTTTTATTTGCTTTAGAAAATGAGCAATGGAATTCAACATCCTGGTCATTTTGAGGCTTTACAATAGATAGCAAAGGTTATTTTTCAATCTACCTGCCAGTAGAATTAATACATAAAGTCCTCAACAGATTAGTTAGAGAAATGTTGTAGGTAATAGTTTTTTTTTAATACCTCAACATTGACTGTACACTGCAGATTCATTTCAAAGTGGTTGCAGAAGCCAAAGCATTTAGATCCTGTTTACCCTCCTGACAGACAACACTATAGAACTGACCCGGTATCCTCACACATGGTGCAAAGTAAAAGTTTAACACATGCATCAAAATGCATATCAGGTCCATGCTATCTCACACAGCAAAGACGTGGAAGACTTGGGGAAAAATCTGAATACTGTTCCAGCAGAAACATAACCAACAGTACAAATCCAGCAAGGCAAGTTGAACCACATCCATATGTGGATGATTGTCCCTTTCAGCAACGCATTTAACTTTATCACAGTGCACCTATTTTCAGCAGAAATAATTAGTTCTGTCAAATCGATTAATCAAAAGTTTGTGTGCATATACACGAATGATATATTTACAAACTTTAATGTTAGATGCGATTAATCACAATTAATCTATTTGACACCACTAGAAACAAAATAGAAACTAAAGGCTGTCAATTAAAGGCAAAATAAAAAACAAAAACAAAAGCTCTTTATGTGTCTTCTCAATGGCAATTATTTGTAAATCATGAGCAGAACAACAGTGCAAATCATTTGTATAAAACATTTCTGCAAGATGTTGACTTCAATGAGGCCCATACAATTTCTTCTGTACCTCTCAATTATACCAGACACTTAGTCTTCTTTGTTGTCCAAGTCTTTTGTAATCCCAGGATAATTTTTTATCTGACTTCAGCTCAAGTAATACAAGACAACGAAACATTTTGACTCATTTCTTCATTGCTGTTATCAACAAGGTTGTGCTCCTCGCTGCATTGTTGATTCATTCAGCTGGTTTGCTATGAGTTTTGTATGCCTGCTTTCGAAGATGAGTCTCAATCTCCTCCCTGAACACAAGCATGCCTAGATGAGAGTGTGACGCCTCATTCATGGCCTTGGACTGGATGCACATGCGGTACTGTTCCGGGGTCAGCTCGTCTGCGCACAGCTTCTCGTGCCACAGGTGGAAGAGGCCCAACACAGGGGTCCGGATCACAATATGTTCACTCCGTAGGTACTTCCTGTACAAGTGCACATCTTCTACACCCCAGCCTTTCACCTCCAGATCAAATCCTCCTAGAAAACGGGAGTTTATATATATTTTATAAAAAAAGCAAATGATCTTTTTATTGTAATTTCATGTATCAGATGCACTAGTAGTCTCACGTTGATTCATTTTTGAAGGATTTTTTTTTTCAAAAATATAGTAAAAACAGCAATATTGTGAAATAATGTTAGAATTTAAAATAATTGTTTTCAATTTAAATACATTTTAAAATTGTATTTATTCCTGTTATGGCAAAGCTGTCACATGATCCTGGCTGATTTGCTCCTCAAGAAACATTTCCTATTATTATTGACTCAGCATATTAGAATGATTTCTGAAGACTGTAGTAATGATATTGAAAATTGTTATCTGTGTGTGTGTATATATATATATATATATATATATATATATATATATATATATATATATATATATATATATATAAAGTTATTAACTTACCAATGCTAAGGAAGTCAGAGCGATACTGACAAGTCATGCCAAATCCAAAATCCCTCCAGAATCCAGCATCCTTTTTATGAATCTATAAATGGCATACAATTGTCTTATTTTTTTTTAATCACAAGAAAGCCATACGTAAAAAAAAAAATCTTGGTTACATACCAGCTGACTCTCAATTGGGGGTGGAAAATCAAGATTTCCATAAACTATAGCTGGATTGTACAAACTGAAAACCACCGGATAGAAAACACGTTTTCCTGCAAGAGAGATTTGTATTAATATAAAATGACATAGAGGATTATATTTTTAGTACACAAATGATTCTTCATGAAGATAACTTATACAGTTCTGTCAACCATGGATTAAAAAATGTCATTAATTTACTTGCTATATATCATATTATCACTAATATTATTACTGCTTAGAAAACAAACTGAAAGTACACACATAATTTAGTGCAATCAAACAAGTCCAAAATAGGAGAAATATGGACGTTTTTTTCTAGTAATTTGTCCATGAATTTTCAGATATAAAATGAAATTTGAGATGACAAACCTGAAGCTGTATTGAGACGACAGGTGCTAAGAAATTCCAGTGTGAAGTAGATGTCAACGTCACAGAAGAACATCAACACGTCACCCCCTTTCTCCCACGCGTGAGCTCCAATGTCAAGACCACGGCCCCGCGAAAACTCCTCATCCACCGGGATTAGAGTGTAGTTACTGAAGTTCTCCTCACTGAATTGGATCATGAATAAGAGTGTAGGAAACAAAAGGCTTAGAAGAGGCATAGAATGTACATTTGCAATATATTGCGCGGCCAATAAAAATCTTATCAAATTATATTTTTTAATGGTAGTGTACAGACGATGTGAATTACTTTAAAAGATTTACTGCCCCATTAAGATGGTTAAACAGCAAATTCATTTTCCTTGCCTTTCCTCCATTTAGGATCAGTGCAATATAACAAAACATTTGCAAATCTCAAACCTGGACATTTTCCCCAGAGACGCCTTCACCTCCTGCAAGCCCGCCTGACCAAAATACACCACTGTGAGATGCACTCGCTTATCCTGCTGTACACAAACCTCCCTGCACACAGAAAACACCATCTGATCACAACCTTTCCAAAACTACCAAAAAGAGAACAGTACTGGAAAGTAACCATTCCTTTGTAAAACTGTGTAATCTGGCTGCATTCCACACATCTTTAGAAGGTTCAACCATATGGTTTGCAGCACACAAAAACACGCTGACACACACATTCCCAGAATCTCTTTTACATGCTTGGTGAAATTTTGTTTAAAATCCAGTCATTTCAATAGGAATCCACTTGATAGGGAGTTTTGTGTGCATGAGGGTGAAACATTTTGCTAATTTTTCCCCAAAAAACTTAGCAGATTGAAGTTAGTCAAGTGAATCCACCATGCTGTTGACTATCAGAAAACTACTTGGATTAGAGTTCTATGTCATCAGTGCTTCATAAATCACTATTGACAATGAACAATGGATCTTATGGTCTATGAATTACGCTAGTGCTGCAGAAATTACGTGTATTTGTAAGCTAAAACACTCAAACGATTTAGCATTTTAGCACTTCTGGTTCCATCATCCTCAAGTGTGGTGAACACAAGATCAAGATACTTTCACATTTTATTCTAAGAAATAAAATAAATCAGTCAAAAATATATATATGTAGTATATATTATGTAGTATATAGTATATAAAATATATATATACAGATGCCTCATTTGCGAAGTTTCAAAGGGCCTGTATACATATGCCTTCCGCCATATTGGTACAGTCAAAGCTGAACGTCTGCATCCGACAGTTAGACACACGTTTGAATCTGCAATAGACTTCACCAGATGATTTTGCAAAACTAACCCAATACAAGACAAAGCAGTCATCTAACAAGACATTAAAAAGTACCATAGTAAAAACCTGTATTATTGAGTTGAACTTGATTTAAAAATACAACCCAACACAATCTCAACTGTGAAAGGTTATCCCATGGTATTTAAATCTCAGTGGTTTGACAATCAAAAGCTGTGCAATGTTGTGGCATCATTGATTCTTACTGTGAGTGACAACAAGCTGACTGTTCCAAGATGGCGTCTGCAATCTAGGTACACACATGTCTATGATATGAGTAATACACCACTCATACCAAAAAACAAAACAATTTTTTTACCTTGTCCTGAAATCTGGTTGCTAATAAGAGGCTAAACTGGACTACACAAGTTGGGTTAAAACGTTCAGCCGAACAGTATAACTACTATACTGTTCAACAATATATCTACTCACTATTGCACTTTTACAGCCTCATTGAGTTCATAATCACGATCTTGCAAACGACTGTGGAGTACTCTTTTACTTCTGTCATTTGTATTGTTTTTTAATTTCTGAAGACTATCAATCATGATGAAGAAAACGTGTAAGAATCCTAAACTTTTGTTGGTCACAGAGCTTATTATCTACAATAATCCAAAAGCCAATGTAAAAAATTCTATTGGGGTTTTTGTCTAAAAACCAGAGGGTGATGCTAACTTTAAAATGCGTCATCACTGCAGCACTCTATACGTTTACATGAGCAAGCTTCCTGAAATCTTCCACATTGACCTTCTCACCTGAAGTTGTGCAAAAACTGAACAAAGACTTCAGTCCGGCCTGACAACGGCACTATGATGTTAATGATGGTACTGGCGGTGTCTACAGACGTGCTCCTCACTTTCATGAGAGGCCCAAATGAACGGAAGAGGGAGACGTGACGGTACTCGTGGGAATTCTCTTTAGCGAAGTAGAGCTCATACAGTGTGCCTTTGTCCCTCTCGGTCCTGTAGAGTCCTGCCAAGAATAGCAAGTACACAAAAGCAGCTAGAGTTACTGAATATTTTGCGCTGTGCAAAGTTCACACCACCTTTATCATCTCAAATACAAATAAACACAGTTAAGTACACACAAACCCTGAACACACGGTACGTTAAGTAGTATACTTCATCTGAGCAGCTCGTACCTTCAAAAAAATGGCTTTCGGTGAACATCTGCCGCTGCATGGGGATGTTGTCCTCCTGTCCGTCATCGTCTTCCGGGTTATTAATAATTTCCAAACCCGCTTCTATCACCTCCACCAACTCATCCCTCCGGTCCTTCCGCACAGGCTTCTCCTCAGGATGGCGTGTCAGGCCCATCTCCAGCTGGTACACCTTCGTGGAGGTGAAGCTCTCAAAGGGCACAAGGGCGTACTCGCTCGGTAGCCTCGCTCCCGTATTCACCTCCGCCTTGTCGATTTGAGAGTGTAGGTACTCCAAGAGGTCACTCGGCTCTTGATCTCTTCCATCGATCAGGCTCTGTGGCCCAGGGCCCTCCTTTTTTTTTTGAAGTACCCTCAGTTTCTCGCTCATCTCTTGGAGTTCTTGTTTGAGCTGCGCAATCTGCCTCTTGAGGCTGGCCGCTCGGCTGAGATGTCGCTCTTCCTGCTCCTGCAGGAGGGCCTGGTAATACTCCTTCCCATAAGGATCTCCTCCCAGGCCAGGCAGCACCTGACTCACATCCGCAGGCGGTGTGCACTCCAGGAGGTAAGCGAAGAGCAGCAGCACCAGGATCAAAAATATACCAAATAGAAGCCAGCGCGCCCGCCCCTGCAGAGGAAGCCCCCGTCTGGGCATAATCTGAGAGGCAGGGTGCTCTTTACCAGCCACTTTCACATTAATCCATTTCCAAGCAAAGCGGAGGAAGTATGCTAGTGTCACATTTCTCTTGTAATCTTGCTCCTCTCACACTACAGCACGTCGATCATGCTCAGATTCCTCAGAGATGTGTGAATGTACCGTTGACACACTGTCATCCTGCTTGCACAATATTCCTCCGGTTAGAGAAACACTACATCTAAAAAGAGATTATAGAAATAGAAAGAAAATAAAGAAATTAGAAGAAATTAGATATATTTTCTATTCAGTATTTAGACCAGACAATAAACAGTCAAAACAAAAAACTATATAAAATAATAGAACAGCCTACAGTCCCTTGTTAAAAAAACAGTTAAGTTACTCCACATAAAAAAATATGAATGATAAACATTTTTATTAAAACATAATTTATATAAAACCAATATCCACACACACACACACACACACACACACAAACAAAAGTAACTTGTAAAGTAATATATATTTTAAAACTGTTGCTAGGCAAGTTTCAGATTGCAGTCTACGTAGGAATAGAGTATAATTGAAAGCGGATAGAAATTTAGATCCAAAAATAAGACAATACAAATGTAAATATAGCAACAAAGATAATTTAACAATCAATATTTTACGTCAATGTTTTTATCAGTGATAAGCGGATTCCTGATCAACCCATCTTTCCTTTTTTGCCGAATAGCTCCATACACTGTATAAAACTATTCATATTTACCGCAAACAACTGTATAGCGCAATGTATTTACACTTTAATCTAAACAAACACCCAAGACTGAAAAACATTAAGTTTGTTGTTAATAGATCTAGCACTACAAGGAAACAGATTTTTATGCGCATATGGAAACATCTGGCTGATTGATCAATAAACATGACGAAAAGACATAATAGCAAATATCTAATAATCTAATTTGAGGAAGAAACATCGATGTTGCAGTTGTTTTCTTGGATGAAACAAACACGGAAATGTGCAACACTTACCTCGGCGGTTGTGATTGTATGTGGGTGTCGGTAACCGCTTCTTCGTGCAACTGTTAGAATTCTGAGCATAATAAATGTGGGAACGTTGGGAACACAACGCCACGGGGCAATGAAAAAAAGGAAGTGTGTTCTTTCCGGTATGAGCCGCAGAATTTCAAAATAAAAGCCGGTATGTCGTCTTTAGACGTTTTACAAATTGTTAAAAAAATATGATATAACCTATAATTTGGACATTTTTCAAAGTCTGCTTTGAAAACCAACATATTTCCCATTTATTTGCATTTCATGTCTTTTTTAGTTGTATTTATTTTGTGTTCGTGCTGCTGCTCTACTTTTTGCATATGTCAGGAAAAACTTTTATTATGTCTGATTTAAATAAATCTTCCCATTCATAGGGAAACAAAACCCAAATGGAGTGATCTCAGGTCCATTTAGTGTACAAATGGTAGCTACTTTTCTGATCTTTCAGATCATTCATTGACAGATGTCATAACATTTTTATATTTTTATTTAAATAATTATAGTTATTTTTTCACTCTTTCATAAAGTCTGCCAATGAAATAGCAAACACAATGAAACCATGACATCTTCTAACAGTTTTATTTATTGAAATGTATTGACAACATAATGAGGAATCACACTCAGCTTTATGCATTGTAGGCCTAGTTATTGTTGAACAAATAATGTCTTTACAAGGAATAAAAATGAAACCACCATATGTCATTAAATTAAACATATTCATACTCTGTCACAGGAAATATTCATAACTCGTGGGTTAGCACAGAGCAAAATATGAATATTTAAAAAACAAAAAGTATTTTTTTTTTCCTGTCCTATCCTGATGCATGATGAAGAAGAAACAAACTCGGCTCCCTCCCTCCCCCCTCCCCATGTCCAGTCTTTGAGGCAAACATCTGTAGTTGGTGATGGTAAAGAAGCTCCCTTTGATTCCTGGAGTGGGACCAAGATTGTCTCGGCCATGCATTTATACTAACTGGTGTTCTCTAACAGAAGCGGCACAGGCACTTAAACATGGACATTAAACTGTACAGAGTCATGCAGTGACACAACATGGCCAACAGGGCTTTGTGGTAACAATCGCCTATGAGCTGCTTGAAGCATGTTTTTATGCAATTCCAGCCAATTTGAAATATTTTAACACCCTCCCATCTTCTACACAACAGCAGAAATAAAAGGGAACCGACTTTATCATCATACAACATATATACAGTATCATATAAATATACACATCTCCCCACCCCCCACGTCTTTCCCACCAATGATTTTGGTTTGCGTTTTTAACTATCGAGCGTGTCCATAATTGCGGGAGAATGCAAAGCCATCCAGTTTGCATAAACACTATCATTGGCATATCTTGTAAAGACAGGGTTAGTGGCATCAAGTCTGTTGAGAGGTACCGGGCTCTTCTCTGGCCAGTTCGGGTATGACATGCCTAAAAACGAGAACATATCATTTTTCTGCACCGAGGAAGCATCAAGTCCAGACAGTAAGGCTCTCAAACCAAACTCAGCTCAGCTTTTGAACATAATTACATAAAACAGCATTTTTGGTTCATTTGAACATGTATTATAAGCATGAAATCCTTTTTGGTCACTTTTGAGTGCTTTTTGGTCATTCATGTCAATATTCCACTGTGGTGACATCATAAAGCATATTCTATGACGTCATCATGACGTCAGTATTGTGGCTCCTGTTGTCTTTGGCATTCTATGTACATGCTTTTAACTGAAACATAATCGGTGCTCTACTAAAAGGTTGTGTGTGTGTGTGTACTCCCAAAAGTAATAAAAATCAAAGAGCCCATGCATAGAAACTGTCTCACTGCTGGCCATTTTATTGCTTTTTATTCTACTTTTAATGCCATCATTTTAGGGAAAGCTAAGAAAGTCTTGCATATTTTTATGCTCTAAAAGAGGAGTTTAATTCAAAAGCCTTACTGATTTCAGAATGGACTCCATCTACTTTAAACATTAATTTTCTGTAATATGTTCAGGATATTACAGAGAGAGCACATCCAGAGCTCACGGGACCTGTTTCAAATGTAAAATTCAACCTATAGCGCTGCAAACCAATACAAATTTCACATATGATGTAAATCATAAACACATCTTAAAATATATTTGCCTCACTGAACATAGTACATTTTAAGTTGTGTCTATTTATTTAAAAATTGATTTATTTTTTATAAATATTAATAATTCTTGGAAAATTCAAATTAATATTTCAAATAATAGAGTACATCGGAAGCAGGTCCAAATTAAACATCTGATCCCTAGATCCAGACACTACAGCTCTAACTGAATCTATAAAACACGAGCAGTATTCACAAGTCACTGGCAACCATGCCGTTAGCACAATCACAGCACTTCCTATGGAAGGCACAAACAAAAACTGATTTTGTTCCCTGTATTAGAATCGAGTAAATGCATGGGAAATTCTACCATAGAGCTTGTTTTCAATCCAAGTGGAGGGAAGGGTTCGAGGGAGAGGGGCGTTACTACAGTCCACTAAGGGTGTGTCCTCTTCAGAGAGGGAGTCGTCATATAGCAGGGCGTCTGCTGGTGTGGAAGCCGCGAGATCCAGATAGTCCTGATGAAGCGAAACACACAGTTATTAAATGTTACCACATATTTCTTTAAAAAAAAGTTCAAGAGCAAAGATTTGCATTATGATTACATTTGTCTTTATTCACTAGTGAACATCCCTCACTAAACACTAGGCTTTCAAATGATAATAATTGTGAATTGTTAGCATAATAAAATGTATGATAGCATATTAACTATAAAGTCAGATTGACATTTAATTTATTCTAAGTTATAATTACATTTGGTTATGATGGTTGAAAATCGACAAAAACCCTTACTCTCTACAGGAGGGTTCTTCTGTGTTCATCCATTGTTTTACATAATGCATTACCTTGAGGAATTCATCATCATAACAACAAAAGAATAAACATACATTGCATTTTAAAAGTTTGCGGTCAGTAATACTTTTTAATATATGATACAGTAAAAAATGGTAATATTGTAATATTACAATTTAAAATAACTTTTCTATTTTAAAAACTATTTACTTATACTTACTATTTACTATATATTTCTGTGACGGCAAAGCTTAATTTTATGCAGCCAGCACTCCAGTCCTCAGTGTCACATGATCCTTCAGAAATTTTATATGCTGATTTGTTGCTCAAGAAACATTTATTATATTACAGTTGTGCTACTTAATATTTTTATGGAAATTGTGATACATTTTTTCAGGATTCTTTTATGAATTGAAAGTTCAAAAGAACAGCATTTTTTTGTTACATTACCACGTACATCACAGAGACGTCTATTTGTTGTGTGCATTTACATCTGGAAGACGTCTATAGGACGCTTCCTGACAGATGTCATAGAGACGTTTAGAAGATGTCTTTAAGATGTAAGGATTTAGAATGTATGTTAAACTGACATCTTAAAGAGTTCTATCAGATGTTATTAAACAGCAAATGCTTTTCTAGATGAAGTGATCTTTAACAGACATCTTGCAGATGTCATCATCTGACATCTGAAAGTCTTTACTTCCACTTTTGATCGATGTTAATGGGTCCTTGTTAAAAAAGTACTAATTTCTTAAAAAAAACAAGTCTTACTGTCCTCAAACCTCTGAACAGTATTTTATATATAAGGTAATAAGTGTGTAAATACTTTTGAACTTGCAATGTTTAACTTATACATGTGAAGTCAGGTTCAACTCCGGTTGTCATTTCATCCAGATTTTTTTGATTTGCTTGGATTTGTGCCTGTGTGTGACTGTATGTGAGAGGAAGAGCTCATTGAGTTCTTACTCGGCTTTTCACCATCATCTTCTCAAGTTCTTTACTGATGTCTGAGAAAGTGGGACGCTTATCTGCCTCTTGTTTCCAACAACGAAGCATCAGATTGTACCTACATCACATAACAGAGCATTCATCACCTGATACACAACATCTCTGATTATCACACCTAAATAAATGATACAAGTGAAATTTAGGAAAAAAAATACACACAAAATAAGTAAATTGTTGTGTCCATAAGATTAGACATAACAGTAAAATTTTAAACTTAAATATTAATATGTTATAATCTATGGTGGTTTTGAAACATAATTTGTTCATTCTGCTCTTAATTCTACAATACTTTCAACTGACGATATGATGACTGTTAAACACACATTTCATCTGTGCAGTTCTCCGGTTTCTCCATCCTGTAGCCTGTCTTCAGAAGGTTAAAAAGCCGTTCCGGAGCAATGCCTGGGTAGGGGTTTCCACCCAGAGTCACAATCTCCCATAAGAGGACACCAAAAGACCAGCTAATGAAAGGAATTAAAAAGAGATATTATTAAAAAGTTGTCATGGAAGAAATCCCATTCCAGCAAACTAATTGTGCAAATGAAAAAATGAAGTGGTGATTATTTGTAAAGATATAGGCCTGTTCGCACCAAGAGCAAAAACTATAAATAAAACAACAATGATAACCATACTAGCGTCCATCAATGCACAATATCGCTCTGTTTGTCGTGAATGCAGCAGTTTTTATCAGATGGCAAAATCATTCTAAAAGAGGGACTATATTTTGTTCCTCTGTGCTGTTATGTGGTGTGAACTCTGTGGTGTCAACACTGCTATTCTTTTATATTTAGAACATTTTTAGAACTACTTAGTTTTCTTCATCGCTATAATTATCGTCCTTGGTGTGAACGGGCCTGTACAGTTTACACGTGTTGCATGAAACCATAACTTACACATCGCTTTGTGTGGTGTAGATGTGATCGAACAAAGACTCTATAGCCATCCATTTGACTGGAATACGACCCTAGAAATTGCGAGCACATTGTGACATAGTCTATTAAAAGTATAATTGCATTAAACCATATTTTATTTTACAGAATGAGACTAATATTCAATCATCTGTGAACGCTAGAATATAATAACTGAACAAAAGTATCACCTTGCTCCTCTTCACATATGAATCTTCCTCATAGACATCTCGAGATAAACCAAAGTCCGATATTTTCATCTTCCTTCCCTCTGCCACTAGCACATTCCTAGCAGCAAGGTCTCTGTGCACAAGCTAAAACATTTCCTTACATTATAACATATCTTTAAAATGTGATATTCTGTAATGGATATTTCCGAAACCGCGGACATACCTTCATTTCAGCCAGGTATTGCATTCCTCTGGAGATCTGCCATGCAAAGGAGATGAGGTCACCCATGGTCAGAGCTCTCTCATCTGGGTTTTCCAAGTAACTTGAGTTGCGGTTGGCATCATTACTCATGTAGCTTGGTCCAACTTTCCGGCTCTCTCTCAGGAAGTTCCGCAGTGAGCCGTACTTGGCGTATTCAACAATTAAATGTAATGGACCTGAACAGAGGAACTTGTGTAAGCACAAAGCAAAGCAAAAACAAATGCATGCCGAATTGAACATACAGTTGTTGTTTTATTTTAAATAAAATGTCTTACCATCCTGGCTGCAAGCTCCATACATTTTTATTACATGAGGGTGATTAACCTGCTTGAGCAATGTGAACTCTGACAGGAGGTCTCGAAGCTCACTGTGAGATGCATTTTCTGTGGTGAAAAAAGATGGATGCTTAAAAGTCATTATAGACAGATTTGTCCCAGCTTTTAAAAAGTGATTTGATCAAATGCAAAGCTGCGTCTGGATCTTGAGTTGCATACCTTTCAACATCTTTACAGCAACTGTAGTGTATCCAGCTTTTCCTTTGAGCCGGAAAGCTGTGGCCTTCACAACCTTTCCAAACTCTCCCTCTCCAAGAGTCTTACCCAGCACTAGGTTTTTTCGTGGGAACTCCCACTTTGGATCTTCCTGTAAACAGAAATTGGAAAAAAACTCATTAATGATCATTTCATTAATCAGTTAAAATTCATAAAAAAAAATCAACATGTATGAATGAACTGGATTGAAAAGTAAATAGTGTAAATGCATACGGGTATTTTGAAGGTGTCAATGGCCACTTGATTCTCCATGGAATCGAGAGAAGCTCGACGAACGTTATTGGCCGAGTAACTGATTGGGTAGGACTGGGCCGGTCGGCGGAAGGTCATTTCAGCTGAGGCGATGGGCGGCTTAGGTGTGCTCTTGTGATAACGGTGGATAAAGTATGAAGACAGGAGAATGGAGACAATGAAGGATAGGAGGACACCAGTTGCAATGACGGTCTTGCACATGTCATCACAAATAGCTTCTGAAAAACAATTAGAAACAAAACATTGCATTTTTTCTTTCTCTATCTCTCTCTCTCTCTCTCTCTCTCTCTCTCTCTCTCTCTCTCTCTCTCTCTCTCTCTCTCTCTCTCTCTCTCTCTCTCTCTCTCTCTCTCTCTCTCTCTCTCTCTCTCTCTCTCTCTCTCTCTCTCTCTCTCTCTCTCTCTCTCTCTCTCTCTCTCTCTCTCTCTATATATATATATATATATATATATATATATATATATATATATATATATATATATATATACTAGGGCTGTCAAACGATTAATCGCGATTAATCGCATCCAAAATAAAAGTTTGTGTTTACATAATATATGTGGGTGCACTGTGTATTATTATTTTATATATATAAATACACACACATGCTTGTATATATTTAAGAAATATTTTCATGTATGTACTATATATATATTTATATATAATTTATATTATATATAAATATAAATATAATATATACAAATAATATTTTTTTCTTAAATATACATGCATGTGTGTGTGTTTATATATATCTAAAATAATTATACACCGTGCTCCCACATATATTATGTAAACACAAACTTTTATTTTGGATGCGATTAATCGCGATTAATCATTTGACAGCCCTAATATATACACAATTCTTCTGCTCATACGTTTACAAGGCCCTTGCAGAATATGCAAAAAGTTAATAATTTTTTTACAAAATAAGATATCATTAATCATGCATGTTATTTATAATTTTGCAGTGCCCTGAATGAGCTGATTCACATAACAGATGTTTACATTTTGTCCAAAAGACAATATTAGTGAATTTACACCAATTAAATAATTCAAAGTTTATCTACCCTTTAATTTTATCTCTGATTAAGAGACTTTACCTGGATGATCAAAGACTGCTTATATGTTTTGTGATAGTTGTTCATGAGTCCCTTGTTTGTCCCAAAAAGTTAAAATACTCACTGTTCTTCAGAAAAATCCTTTATGTCCTGCACATTTCTTTCTAGATTTTCTAGCATCTTCCGCATATTTTAATTCTTTCCAACAGTAATAATTTTGAGATCTGTCTTTTCACACTGTGGATAATTGAAGGACTCATACACAACTATTACAAAATGTGAAATCATTCAGCAACACACTGATTAGACATGGGGGTGTAAACTTTTTGAATTGAATGATACTTATTTTGACCTCTGGGAAACATGTTCATATCTTATGTAGCTTCTGATGAACAATTTTATTAAAAAAAAAAATCATACAGCTCACCTTCCGATTCATCCTTTTCACAGAAGCATTTTCCTGAAAAACAGTAGCAGGTCCCATGTCCAGCTTTGATTCCATACAGGTCCCTTTCGTATCCCCCAATTATGGGCTGACCTGACAAAAAGAAAAAAGAAAAAAATATTTTTGCTATTTATTTAAAGTTATTTATTTTTGCTAGTTATATATTTTTTTATGTAGACATATCTATAGATTGTAGATACAACAAGAAAATTTAAGTTTATTTGTCCTACTTCCTGAAGTTTATTAAATTTTAAGTTTATTTTAAGATTTTAAGTTTTAAGTTGTCCTTTCAACTAGGTTGAAACAACTGCACTAGGTTTTCTGCAGGCTTTAAATATTTTTTAATTGTAGTAAACTAAACTTAACTCATTCCCCACCACATCTAGCATTTTTAATCATTTTCACAAAATGTTCATACCCTGATAATAATTGGTTAATTATTTAATTTTTCACAGCCAATTAATCCAACTTTAGGTGGTGACATACGCTGTTATTGCTTTATTAAGACACATTGAGGCAGGCATAAGATACCTTTATAAGTGGTTGTTTTTTAACTAAATTTAACCAGTTCAGATTCCTTTATAAGTGTCAGATAGACTTTTTTAAATAAGTAAAACCAAAAAAGCCCATGCACAAAATAACAAAATATTTTTTTTTCACCATGGTTGATGCACTTCCTAAAAGCACAACTGCAGAATTATGCTTACTTAACTTGACAGTACAATGTGGAAATCCATAATACACACTTTAAATTTGACTCACTGGAGCAATCCTGAGGACATATGGATATGTTTTTGCTCTCAATGGCATCACAGTAACCATCTGGACACGTACGGAGGTCAGGAGAACAGGTGGAGTATTTTTTAGATATTCCTGCAAAAGTAACACAATGACACAAAATTTGTCCTTTCGAACGATAGAAACAGATCCACAGTGATATGGTAAGTGCAGTGAATTTGATCCCATGCCACTTTAGAAGTCAAGGGTATTGTAGGGTAACCTTTATCTTTGCCTTGTCTCCACTGGCATCTGCCTGTGGGGGCTCCCAGGCCTCGAGACGCCTCACACTCCCCTCGCTGTCTCTTCTCTGCACAAGCCAAAACCCGCAGCTCATCCATCCTCATGAGATCTGCTACATGGCACAGATAGGAAAAAGCAGAGCATAAAATCATCATTGGATCAACACTGTTGCTTTCACACCGACTGGTTTTCATGGACATATTCTTGCAAACTTATGACCTTACCTTCACCCTCGAAAATGATGACGAGCTGAGTCTTGGCCTGAAACTTGTTCGGCTGCTCCTGAGCAATAACCACGTACTGCAGCTCTTGACACTCTGGTCTGCGTAACACCTCAGTGTCATTCACATAGAGCACACCGGTCTTTACATTTGGGTTCTGTGCAAGGCTAACTGCCATGTAACACGACTGAGCGTCAGCAGAGATGTTCCTGTCTGCGATCTCCAACTGATATGTGACATCAATGCCCTTAAACTTCAGACAGTTGTCCACACATACTTCTCCAATCTAATAAAGACACAAATGACACATTAGTGGGAATCGCCAATGTGAAGTGAATTGTAATTTGACTTAATATATGAAAATTGTCAAATAAAACAAAAAAAGCAAAAACAACAACAAAACAGGGGTATATAAATGTATAACAAGTGAAATGTGATTGATTTAGTATTTCTTGTCACAGCAATAGGGATTAAAAAGTCGTATTATGTTATATTTACTGAATTTGTACCAGCTTTGACATGACATTTCATAAACTCTAAGCTTAATCAAAATGTTCCTTTTCACTGTATAAAACAGTGTTCTTTTGCGAAGACTGGTATTTTCTTCAGGAATCGCAAGTCTGTTTCTTCAAAATGACTAAAAACATCATTAAAGCACCTGGGAGTATGTCGTTGCTTTCTTTGAGACAGTGAAGAAGTAGGTGATATTGGAGAAGCGAATAGGAACCGGCAGGATAGTCACATTGAAATGTAACAGCACTGTTCCCTCGGGGCCCGGAAAAGTGGTGTCATTGACCAGGTAGTCCAACTGAAATGAACGTTGCTCCGTCACAGACAGATTCTGACTGAGTTTTAGCTCTGAGGGCAGACAACAGAATAAAGGACTATGCTGTATATTATGTTAAAAAAAGCTATTCACTGATTAAAAGTGCACTCAGTAATTGTTTCACCAGCTCACATGACAGTGGTTTTGGACTTATACGTCAAATTCATACAACAACAGTCCTGTATTTCAGAGCTTTAAACAGTTAAGGCTGGAATTCACAATACATGACTGAACACATTTTAAAACAATATGTGATCTAAAATCAGCCAAAAATATCAAACGTGTTTAATATCCTCAGACTGGGTGGAATTGAAGTCTGAAGCTAAACTACACATCACACACTACATGATTTTCTTTAAAATTATGACTGGCCATATTCTGCTAAGTGTCTATCTATCTTCCTCCAGAATATAAATTAGGGCAAGAATCTGGAAAAAAAATTGAGTAGTGTTTTTCAGCCTTAGAATTTGAAAAAAATATTTTTGTAAAAAATAAAAATCAATAAGGAAAAATTACTCTGTGCAATAATAAAACATTTTTTTTACTCACTGTATTCATGAACCGTCCCACGGACATTGCCAAAAATGGCCTTTTCTTCCCTAAATTTGTGTTCAATAGTAAAAGTGTTTCTGATCCAGGAGTCGTTCGTCATTAAGGTGCCCACCAATTTGTTTTGAATTTGGTTTGTGGGATAAACAGGCGTTGTGTCCCTGTCAAAAACAAACAGAGTTCCATAGACAGTACCCTATAAAAGAAAACAGATTACCATTATTCACTCATTTTCATACTTCATTTATGAACTCAAAAAGTCTACCAGATAGTTGTGGTTACAGTGCCTGATATGATACACACCTCGCTGCGGTTAAATTCTATTATGACGTCCTCGCTGTCAGTCCCATTCATGTAAGGAGGATTATCATCCTCATCATAGACATTCAAGTGCAGAGAAGTAAAGTACTTCCGCAGCTCTTCTTCTGTCTGAATCATACACACAATATCCAGATGGTACACTTCCTTCTCCTCACGGTCCACAGGTGCAGTGACCACCAGTTCTGAAGTGGAGCTGTCGACCGCAAATGGAACTGGAGATTCTGAATTACACAAGCAATAACAGAAAATTAATCTCATTGTGCTGTAGCGACTAAGACAGATCAGACACATAGCTATTTGTCATATATTTGACAAATAATCCACAATACCCCTCACCAAACAAGCACACCATGAGGTAGAGTTACAGGGAACTACCCTGAACTGCAGCTGACACCATATTCTGCTTAGTTTACCATGGTAACAAAGACAAATCCTGAAAATAAGACTGGTTCACAATTTTTTTTTTCTACTATGGAAGTCAGTGGTGCCAAACAACTGTATGGCTTATTTATAATGAAATTTAACTAGTTGAAATAATATATATTATATTATATTATATTATATATTATATTAATGTTTCCCTTTGGGCTAATTTGCTACAGTGCTGTGATATGCAGTAAAGCATTGACATTTACACTGAGTTCAGTTTGTACCTGCTTCCACTCCATAAGTGATGGTGTAGTTGGGGCAAATGCTCATGCGTGTAAAGCGGCGAAGCTGCCGAAAGGGCCCTGGCATACGGTTCTCTTTGATGTGGGGGTTTGAATCCTTATCAGGGTAGCACAATGTGATCAGTTTAACCTGACCACAGGAGGGCGCTGTGTCATTAATGAACACCAGTTTGACCTCCACTGTGGGAAGGAACATGCACATCACTTTCTGCAGGGGCACTGACGAGACTCCGACCTTCAGGTTGAGATCCTTATTGGACCTGCCCGAGCTGCTACCTGGAGGAGAGATATCACGAGGGATGATTTTGAGTCCTTTAGAGTGTCATTATCCCACTATTCACATGACAAGGCTCTCTATAAACACTGTCTGTAAATATACATAGTAACGTTACATTTGGCTACAAAAATAATTTGCCTGCACATCCTTAAAAAAATATCTGCACATCCTTAAAACAAAATAAAGACGTAGATTAGGCTCCAGTTCTCACTATTAACTAATTATCTAAAACTTTTCCCTCAATAACTCCTAATTAATGCTTATTAATAGTTAGAAAGGTAGTTGTTAAGTTTTAGGTATTGGTTAGAAATTGGATTAAGGGATGAGGAAAAAAGAGAGATTTATTATCTTTTTGGATCTCAGGTAAATTTATCTTAGTTAAATAAATCAAATCAAATATGTTTTCAGTGTGTTTAGATATTCTTACTGGGGGAAAGAAAAAAAAAACTTTATTTGCAGTGTGTACATGTTAATAAAAGCATAAAAATTATGCCTCAGCCTGCTTTATTTTTTAACATCAAAACAATGTTCTGTAATAGATGATGTGATTATATCAGCAAAGAATTGAGTAAAAGTATAATAGTTCACACACGAAACTATTATATAAGGAAGCATTCAAGCAAACAAAGTTGTATGTCAAACTCACGTATACTACTGAAGTCGCTCCACTCCAGGGTTTTGTTCATTGAAAGGATTCCAGATGCCTCATCCATGTGAAACCATGATGCATAAGTGTCTCTGTGGGAGCACAGGAAGAAATAGGGCCTCTCTGTCTTGCTTTCCAGCATTGAATGGACCTGAAGCACTGGTGATCCCTGCGGCTGACCCACGTAGATGCTCTCTGTGTACACCCTTTGAGGAAAATACAGTCCGAGTGAACCTGTCCAAAACACACATCAAATGTGGAGATTCGTCAGTTCAGTTTGATTCCAGCCATTGTTAACTTTTGTCTACAGCCTGCTTTTAAACGTTTCTTATTCATCCTCAATACATCTGTCACCAATGACTACATCTGAGCAATTTAATCACTCCCATAAACATTAGAGAAATACTTTGTTCAATAAACGTTGAGTTCAATCCAACTTTTCTTAAAAAATTCTAAACATTATAAATAATGCATAAATAATTAAAAAGGTTGCCAATCCAACTTAACAACACACCACAAATGACCATAAAAACAACAACTTTACAGCTCAAATAATACAGAATTTAACAAAAGAATGAATGCAAGTATAATCTAAGATTGTAAAATTATAATTTTCACATTTCCACTTTAAAAGAAAATAATACATTGCCAGTGCATTTAGTAAAGCAACATTTGGCTGTTGATTCTCTCTAAATGATAAAAAAGGACCATTCTCTGGCACTCATGATGCCTTCAATAGTTTGCAATTAACTCCACCAAATCTTCCCTTATTGATCTGCTTCGTATCTCAATCTGTTGTACAACAGATACATCCACGCAAGTAGGAAGGTTACACAATGAACTCATTAAACACATCCGCTTTTCTGTTGAAATACCCCACGCTCCTCTGTCATCGAAAAATGAAACAGCGTCTCATATGACATTGACACTGGTCTTTTAATGAATTTCTCACATGGTCAATATGATGCGGTCTCCGTTTCTCCTTGGGTTCACCTTGAGAAGTTTAATTACAGTGGATAACATAATACTGCCTAGAAATGAATCATTACCTGCAGGACGAGTGTGGATAGATGGGGGGGAAGGGTAATCTATAAAACACTGTAAGATCCCCATGTGTTTTACCAGTAAATGGAGATGCAAGTGTTCGGGCTGTAATTATATCTCTCCTGTGTTCCTGTACGACGACGGTGGGCGGCCACTTAGGAACGTACTAATATCATTAGCAGACAGCAAAACTAGATTTTCTATTTCTGTTGCTGCAGTTCAAGCTTTGTCTCTGGTTTCAGACATTGATTTAATTTAGCTGTGCTGGGATGACAGGAGGCCGGATTGATGGATACAATGTGGCCAACCTTCCTGAAGGATGGAGACGCAGTCAGGAACACGGCAACCATTTTTATTAAATGCCTTGTCAAGACACAAAGACAACACAGAACTGGTCTGTGTTCCTTTGCTAGTCACATTTCCAGACATAAAATTAAACTTTTGTGGTTTTTAGTGCATATCTATTGGATTTGAAGCCATCAATATGCTAGTGTGCAGCTAAATGTTTGCACTCATAGGCTAGGGAAATGGACCAAAAATGTTGATGTCACCCACGCCCAACTTTTCATCCAATACCACCTTCCCATTCCATCGTCCTGAAGTCAATATGTTTTTAAAAGGGTTTTGGTTAAATGCCTGAAGTAGGGTGTGTGATGATTACAAGCTCAAGATATTTTCACATTTTGTTCAACATAAAACATAGTAATACCTTGTGACTTTTCAAAGCTTTGAAAAAAGGTGGTTGCTCACATGTGGCTAAATGAGACTACAGAGGTTGTCATCATCATGCCGAACAGGGAACTCATCCATTCACTAGTTCGCTTTTACATCCTCATTGCGTTTATAATCTTGCTATTGGAAATGATTCTAACTCAAACTCAAAGGAAAATTGATTTTAAATAAAGACCAAAAGAGTTGTCAGAGAGTTAATGGTGGTGACGTTGAAGTCATGTGACCGTGATATAGCCTACGTTCAGCTCTTCTACTTAAGCCGATTGTATACGCTCAACTAAGGATGAACTATATGTAATAAAACTGTTACAGGTGTGCCACGACCAAGCTCTAAGCCCACTCAAAAACATTCTTGAAGATTCATTGCTTTAAAAGAAGCTGTCTGAGCAGAGTTAGGTGAGATCCATGTTGTATTTCAGGTGCATTTTTTAGAGAAAGTCAATAGTACAAAGGAAGGCTTGTGCGTTTGGCTCATAAACCATAGCTGCAGGAGAGCTGAGGGATGGCAGCATTAATCTTAGCTGATGCAGATACTGTGTTGAACAAGCCACTGGATTTGCTGTGACACTCATTCATCATCCTGTATCAGTGTATCAGGTGGAGTGCTTAGCAGCGCTATGTCACTCTGAGATTTAGAGCAGGCCTGATGGCATTTACTTTCATTTGGACTTAAATAAATGTATGAAATTGGAGTACTTGTGTGCTCCTCCTGGGACAAGGATTCCCAGACTAAGAACATGGTATGCAAGCAAAACTCTTTGCCTTGTTGCTCCACTGCAGAATTCAGGGATTGTGACATGACAGCTTTATACATCTAGAAACTACACAAATTATGTAAACATACAAACAGGGGTGATCATTTCTCAAAATATTTCTTAATATCAAAGTATGCAGTATACAACACAGCACATTTATCCCATGATGCAATACTCTCAATTTGACCCACCATTTCCTGTTATGAATGAATCATATATTTTAATGGCTTAAAAATAGCTTAAAATGCAATAAAATATCAGTCATCAGTCTTAAATCAGTACCTATTAACATAAATATTGGCCAACACTGGATTTTTAATTGTGCATTGTAATTTCCCATATGTTTACATTTGGATTACCATCACTTAAAATAAATCTTTAAAAACACTAATAATTTATCAATGAACAGAGGGCGGGCTGAGAGCCGTGATGTAGATGCTAAGCGCAGAGTTTTACATTGTAGGTTAGAGAAATCAAATGGGAAACGAGACACGGGATGCAATTCGCTCTGTTATGGAGAACATTTCGGGGTTTTTCAAACTGAAACCTGAACAAGAAGAGTGTTTGATAAACCATTTAAATGGAGGTGATGTTGTGGCCCTACTCCTGACTGGTTTTGGGAAAAGTTTAATAAATCAATTGTTACCGTTAGTTAACTGTTATCTGTGTACGAAGCAAAGTGAAGAAGCAGAGTCTGGTATAATACCAGGCTAGAGGAACAAAGAGCTGTGTTTAAAAGATCTAATCCTAACTTTGAGAGTTGGCTACAAATATTTTCTTGTTTCACTCTGGCAAAAATAAGTTTAGAGGCTGTGATTGTATCGTGGATGCGTAGATTAACTTTGCATAATCTGCAAAAGTTGTTTACAACCATGTTCACTCCGGTATTTTGCTTGCATCATCAAGTGTTTACAGTGGAAGTTCGATCATAGATTTGAATTCGTCTGTGGTTCGATGCGGCTGTGTCGGTGCATAACATACGTCATAAATAAACTTATCTGATTGGCTTACAGGTAACCAATGATTTTAAAATTCAGACAAGTGCCCCCTAGCGAGAGGAAACACTTCTCTATTATGCCATTCCAGACTCTGTCTACGAAGCAAAGTGAAGTAGCAGAGTCTGGTATTACCAGGAAATTAGCATGCACAGGTTCTGCTCTGATTGGCCATTCGTTTATGAGCTAAAAAGACACGCTTGTGATTGGCTATAATTCTTAATGCTGGAAAAAAAACATGTTGTAAATTGCAACCATTAATGTAAAGGACTAAATACAATACACTCTAACATATTATGTTTAGTTAATCGTGGCAGCATTCTGATTGATTTTTTTTTTTTTTTTGTGCGGGGGAAAAGAGAACCGACCTGTTATCTGGTTTCAGAAGCTAACTGATGTCGACAAATGTAAACACAAGGTAATGCCGCGTGTAAACAGAACCAGTGTAAACCGTGCTGTATTCAGTAAGTAGTAAGCTAGTATTCCAATCTGAAGACAGTAGAAGTAGAGAAGTCTTGGCAAAAACCAAATGCTTCCAGTGATTAATGATCAAACGTTGACAAAGATCCAACAAGCATGACTAAATTGCTCTAACAACACTGTTTAAACGGCAATTTCAATCTATCAATCTGTTTCTCTCCTTAATTATTCACGTAAATGCTATGTGATTAAATTTAACGAAGAACAAAGTGATCAGGACAACAACTTTGAATGCAAAAATATTTTTCAGTTTCAAAGCACATTTGTTTTATATTCAAATTAAACAAAAACAATAATCTTCATAATTTTGACACTTTTCAAGACCTTTTTTTTAACCTTTTAAGCTCAGTAATCAGTGCTGTTCCTAGTCGAGGTAAGAGATAATCTTAAGCAAACATAAAGTCCTTTGAGTTCTAAACTTTTACGGTGTGGCAGCTGCAAACTCCAGTCTATCCAACTGATTTGAATCATTCCAAATTCAATTTATTTCCAGGCCGGAAGCCAACAGAAAGCAGTTTATATCAAGCTAATTAACTCAGTGAATCAAAAGCAGTACACAGCAGGAATGACTCTGTGACATCCCAAGATTGACACGAGGTATTCAGTGAGTCGAGTGTGACAGGATGTGACGCGTGGATGAGCATTCTGTGAGAATTAGGATGACGGCAGAAGACCGGATAAAAGGAGTTATGGCTGATCACTTGATCAGATAGAGCTCACTGCTCTGACCTCTCACAGCCACATCATGGATCATGGTTGTAAACACTATGATGCAATATTGATTTCAGCTCACAGGCGAATCGACTTTGAACTTAGCGCGCACATACGCACAAACAACAGGAAAAGCTTAACAAGTGAAATCACATGTCATATTAGGAATTATATGAAACATCTGCACATAATTTCCATTAGCGATTTGTTCATTGTTGTTATGGGTCAAACGAAGGTGTGCCAGCTCACAGTCTGCTACTTGAAAACATTTCTGATGATGCAACGAGCTATTCAAATAACAAGAAACCGATCAGTTTTGAATATAAAGAAATCCACGATAGTGACATATGCAATGTCCTGAGAGTCAATCACCACTTTGGTGAGGTCTGCATGTTTTCAAGCAAGATCACTCAGCGAGAGAACAGGTTAATGGGGGGACGACCTCTGGACCGGACTGCTCAAAGACAAGAATTCAATTAGCTCAACATGCACACCGCCGCACAAATGTACCATCTATGAGATCATGGGAGCTGGAAGAGCGCATGGGTCTTTCTTGCCATTTCCTTGAACTCAACTCAAAGGCGGAAACAAGCTCGCAGTCAGAGCAATCCACTTTCCATAATCCACTTACTCCTCAAAGGCCTCCATTCATGACATGCTGTATGTAAACACAGGGATGTGTTTGTTGCAATCACTATAGAATTCCCATCTAGCTTCATGTCTGCAGTTACAAAGGCTGTGAATATCACTAAAGTGTAATCTTGATAATGATTCGGTCTGACAATCCGAACTTTTTTCTGTTGGGATCCTCATAAAGCATGCTGATGTCGGCCCCTTGGCCCCTGCCCTTCCAGCCAAGGTCAATAAGCAGAGCATCTGTCCCCAGTGATGACCAAATTGAGAAGTTGCAGGACAATCAATAGCAATATTAATCAACAGCACATTCAGCTGATGACCGTCCGGCATTAAGTGCGTCATTTTAACAAATATGTAAAGGATGCCACCAGACTCTCACGTTAAAAAAAGCCACTTACTGTAGTTAAAATCAGCTAAATTAAATGTAAGTACTGTATAGCAGCATCCTAAACCTATAATCAAATATGATATACAATGATAAACTATAAATATTAATAATATATTTTTTTCACATAATTAATCACAATTAAAGTGTGTTTCTTATTAATAATAAAGAGACAAAAATATATAAAATTAAGTATAAAAATGATGATGATTATTCGGGGCAGCTAATGTCTTCCATGTGACACAGTATGAATGCAGCGTACGAGGACTAATCAAAGTAAACATAATTACAAAGCAAAATGATTAAGACTCCATCTCTATATTATAGTAATGAGAATCATTACTCTGTGACCACAACGTTTTAATTAACTAAAAGGCTGCCAATTACGCTATAATTCAATACGGGACTATTATTATTGATTATTATGGTTAAATTCGCCCCAGTCTAATGTGCACAAGTTCCTTATTCTTTAGTATGCAGCACTGAGAAGGTTTGAGATGGAAGATTGATTTACAAATCGCACAATTAGTACAATTTTATTGAACTAGCCAAATGCAACAGGGTAGATTTCTATAATAGAATCAGAAAAATGTACAATTAAACATATCTAAAGTGTACATCTAAAGCTGTTATCAAACAACCGTATTATAGTATCCATCATCATCAGAAATTCAATGTCAGAAATGTAATTCAGCATCCCATCAATGTAAGCACGGAATGGACGTCCGTCATTAAGAAATCTAATTTCACATCTCCTGTGGGATGAGGAAGTATGTTTAAATTTACTTTATAATCTCTTTTGGGATTGGATGGGACATTAGAGCTCATAAATGAGGGACCTTTGAACAACATGTTCTCTTGGATGGTATCATTACCATAAGCAATTACCAACATTATTCACTTAATGTTCTAATATAAGCCAGAGACAGAGACAAAACAACAATTTTAAGATTGGACTAAGCAGAAACAAAACCTGAAGGCTTTTCTTCCCCATTTTGTGCAATATTTTGAAATAACCTCCAGTATGATTCATTACTCAATATATTCCTCAGCACTCCACTGCTTCAAACTGCACATACTGATGTTTTTGTGTGGCTTTTACCTGCTGAGTCTTAAAATGCACAGTGCACGGTTGAAATGGACCAGTGGGTGAATTTACATGGACTAGTGAGTTTGAGTCATTAGGTCATCAAGAACTCACTGGCATTTCCTAAATGCTAAGTCTTGAATTTTAAGAGGGCAATGTAAAGCCACCCATGCACTAAAACATATTTTAACCTTAAATGTATATTTATTGACTTTAGTAGATTGCTCTATAATGCAACTCTAATTGACAAATATGAATTTTAAGGTTAGATCTGGAATGAATAAGTTAACAATTGCTGGATAGCACTTGAAAAGGATTTCAGATGGGTTTTTATGTGCATTTTTAAAAGTCCTGCAAGTTGTTTTAAGAAACTCCACCGACTCATTTCCAGGTAATGAATGAATCTCAAAATGACAGCCATTCACAATCCAGCACCCTTCCCCCTCCAAACGCACTCAAGAAAAGACCAAACGAGGACAGTTCTAACTAAGACGTTGTGTTAGTGGTTGCTCATTGTTGTAAATGATCAGTCAAACACACCATGCATCAATGACCACTAGAAAATAACATGTAAAGACCCATGTAGAAATCGAGAGCCCCAAACGCCCTTGGGACACAATTTCAATCAATGTCTTCTTGTCCTTCCACCAAAAGCAAATTAGATTCCACTGATGCATGGGGTGGAAATGTGACCCATAACTAACTGAAGGATCTGGGATAGGACTCCAATAGGTACAAAAGCTGTGCAATTAGTCTAAATAAGGTTTTGGATTAATTCATTATTGTCCATTTATAATGGATCATCCTGAGGACAACAGCCTGACAATAATGACACAAGAAGTGGCACCAAAGCACTGAAATTACACTTAAGGAGCTATTTATTTTTTAATGGTGTGCCTTATGCATTTAGATAAGTATAAGCTAAATAAGTATTCAGATAAATAATATATTTAACTTATTATTTTAAATGTTACCATGAAGCCTTTTTAGGTTAGATGCATGTTCAGAAACATTTTTCAGTGCATCAGTATAATCCAATGTGCATAGATACAGTATAATACATTACATGGTTTCTATCAAACGGTTGCCTTCAAAAATATGCCTTTAAAGGCAGTAAAGACTAATTTAACTTCATTAAAGAGTTCAAATAAATTAAACTAAAGAGAGATTTTTCTTCTTTCTTTAATGTATAAACAATCAATGATAATAATCAATGCATAGATCATTTGAAAATGAAACACCTAAATAATATCTGTTTTATGATGGTTTTAAACCATAAATGGTTTAAAATAAATGGATTTAAACCATTCAACGCAAGTCCAAAATAAAACAGCGTAACGTTTGATTTAAAAGATTTATCGTTCGGCATTGACAACTGATGAAAATGATTGTCCTAATGCAGGGAAGGATTGTGAGGTGGTTTGAACTTGATTCCCTAATGTAACTTCCCATCGGATGGGTGATCTCCAGTGGCCAGATCATGAGGAAATACCTCTTGGTTGAGGGTTTCAGAGGTCAGAAGCCATGGCACTTCAACAGATAAAGTAACAGGGTCAAAGCTGTGTATCCACAAATCAATGCCTCACACACAATACACAACATGGGCTCTGGACTTATTTAATGCAAACAACTAGCTTGATGGAAAGCAATGGACAGCTGTGTGACTTTAGAGGTCAAAGGATATGTTTGATTATCAATCACACATATCCTCTCCTTCATCGCCTTATTAATCGTCCATTAATTAATTCGTTTTTTATTGCTTTATTTAGAATACGTTCCATATCGCTAAAAAAAATATGCGCAGAAGATATTGTTTTATTGTTGTCTATATATTTGGTGACTACCAGACAAATGAAGATAAAAGATAAATGTAAGACAAGAGAGCAAACTTGAACTCTTAACACGAACAGCAAACATGAGGTCTTGCGTCACTATACTAATAACACACTCAAGGACAAACTGCATTTTAAATGTCAAACCATCAAAGCAAGTATGGCGACACCAGACGGAGATACACAATTACATGTATCCCTAGCATGGACAAAACCCATTGCGTTTGTTATCATCCATTTTCATGGGATGGGCTTGTCATAAAATAGATGAGATCCATTTTGCGGGAGGCACTGCCAACCATCCTGTGTCTTTAATGAGGGGTTTTAAGCCTCATCTGTTATCAGAGCTGTGTACTCTATTATTTCACTGGCAGTATTTTCCTTTCGGAAGACAAACACAATGTGTTTGCCCAGAGCTAAGCACACCTGCTGCACACCTGCCCTCTGACCACCTCCCGGCTCTAGGCTTTTGTTTTTCCTCACAGCAAAGCATCAAGGTGCTTCCGCATCATCTCAAACAAAGGTTAATACAAGAGCCATTCAGGTGGGATCGAATCGTATTGTTCTTTAACACCTGGTGAATACTAAGAAAATATTCACATTAATGTTTAAGGTAAAAACGTTTGCGTTGAGAACAATCAATTAAAAAGTAAACTCGTACTGAAAAAGAAGACAACATGAGCAACTGCCCACAGAGAAGATGGATGGAAAAATGAAAGGGATACACTCACAGAAAAAAGGTACAAAAGCTGTCACTAGGACTGTACCTTTTCAAAAGTACCTAATAATAGCACCTAAAATACATATTAGCACCTAAATGTCCATATAAGCACCTAAATGTACATATTAGCACCTATAATGTACATATTAGCACCTTAATGTACATAATAGCACCTAAAATGTACATAATAGCACCTAATGTATATATTAGCACCTTAATGTACATATTATTAGCACCTATAATGTACATATTAGCACCAAAATGTACATAATAGCACCTAAAATGTACATATTAGCACCTAAATGTCTATATTGGCACCTAAAATATACGTATTAGCACCTAAAATGTATATATTAGTACCTAAAATGGAAAAAAAGTTTTCCCTTTTGAAAAGGTACAGCCCTAGTGATGGCTTTTGTACCTTTTTCTGAGAGTGTAGTTCACCCAAAAATAATAATGTTGCCATAATTTACCCACTCTGATGTTGTTACAAATCTGTATGAGTTTATGTCTTCTGTTGAACTAACACAGTCTCATCCCAATTCATCATATAACTGACGTTTTGGGACGTCTTTTGACCATTCGTCAATATACGACTTTTTAGGGCCCCCTTAAACGTCGGTAGATGACGATCCCGGGTCGTCATACAACTGACGCTTTACCTTTAACGTCAGTTAGGTGACGAGTTGGGTTTAGGGTTAGGTTTAGGTATGGGGTAGAGTTAGTATCCCATAACGTCATCTACCGACGTTTAAGGGGGCCCTAAAAAGTCGTATATTGACGAATGGTCAAAAGACGTCCCAAAACGTCAGTTATATGACGAATTGGGATGAGAACACAAAATATTGTTTAAAAAATGTTGGTAACCAGATAGTTGATGGAACCCATTGACTTCCATAGTATTTTTATGGAAGTCAGTGGGTTCTTTAAATTCTTTAAAATATCTTATTTTGTGTTGAAACTCATACAGGTTCGGAACAAATTGAGTAAATTACGAAAAAAAAAATCATTTTTGGGTGAACTATTCCTTTAATATATAAATAAACAGACCAATACAAGCACAGAATTCTCCCTAAAATGATTTATTGGAATTTAATAAGCATTGCAATCGCCTTTCAATCACACTACACTATGCATTAAGTATTACTAATCTAATATGATAATCAAAAAGCACAATGAAGTCTGTAATGCACCTTGCACGACAACATGAACCTTTAAAAAAAATGAACAATAGACTGCTTCCAACAGACCTTACATTCATTTTAGGAAATGTTGTATTTAACTGTATAATTCCTGAGATGAATACTTGAGTCAACAAGACTTTAAAATTCAATTTTTCATGATCATTTACTGGGAGATTCAGTTAACTTCAGAATGCATCTTTGGTTGTTTTCTTACTTTTGACTCTTCAGTAATGATCATTCAGTCACCACCATCACTACATCCAAAAAACACTATTGAGCTGAAACAAATGCAACACTCATGCATTCACACACTGCCAAATGTCTTCCGAATGACCAGAATAGCTGTGAAACCTTTGCTATGTTTCACTTTTGTCAGTATTCAAGCTGTTGCGATGTGACCGTTCCTTTTTAATGCAACAGGCCACAGGACCTATTCAGGAACGTGTTCGACTTGTTAACTCTAGTTATTTTGAGAGAGGTGTGTTAGTACAGTTGGGCAGAGAGGTTTTAAATGGGATTACGATTTAATGATGTATATAGAGACATGCGTATTCATTGTACGGACCATGTGGCACATTAGGGTTGCACATATTTTGGCATCAGCTCCAGATTGCCTCTATGAAACTGTCTGGTAAATCTCTCTCAGTGGCTCATGTGTTGGGTTGGCAGATGCAGACCCCCATGATATACAGATGAATTTTGTTGTTTAGCCAAAGTTACAGAGAAAACGGGATGCAGTAAAAAAAAAAAAAAAAAAAAAAATATATATATATATATATATATATATATATATATATATATATATATATATATATAAGATAGTGAAGAAAACTGAAAAAAAAATGTTTTATAAAATTGTATAATTTATGATAAATTGTTATTAAAAATGTGAAAAACATTCCTTTGCTCTTCATTACTCTAATTAAATCCATGATTTCCAGATAGCAAAACTGAGCCTACCACTCATGATTTTAGATCATCAATTATTTTTTTTACGATAAGTAAACAGAATAAAATGTTTTCCATGAGTCAAAAACAACGTCCATGAGAAAACCAAAACAATCAAGAGGACGCAGTTTTCAAAGCAAAGCTTGGCTTATTGTTTAATTTTTTTTATAGAATTATATAAATTATGAGGCCTAATATTTTAATATATTTAATGACATTAATGACCCAAAGGAAAACCTTCAGAAAAGGGAAGTTTTGTTGATATTATGTTGTCTGAAAGTTCTACACCCATAAATAAAGAGGCTATTTTTTCTCAGGACCCTGGTTTCAGCAAATCACCCTCTAATAAATAAGTTACACTATCTTGCAATAAAGGTTCTTCAGATCTGTGGATCTAGTAAGAATTCTGAAGAACAAGGGAATGAAGAACACTTAAGGTTCGTTGGAGTCATCTGAGATTCTAGTCTAGGTAGGCAGCTCTCTGTTTTGACACACATCCCCTATATGTTGTCACTACTTTCTGAAGGACGCACACCAGAGAAGGCAATTCTATTAAGTTAAAAATACCAAGTGCACAGCTGAAGTATTGCCTCTGAACAGCAATTCACTAATTCTGGCTCTCAACACAGTTTATCTCTTACAAAGAGGGCTAGATACCGCAGACTTTGCGCGAGGTGACATCAGACTGTTATGGAGTCAATCCTTACCTTCAGATAGGAGAAGCAGGAGCACAGCGATGTCTCCCCAAACGATTCCACCCGTAGTTCCCATTCTTATCAATCATAAGTGTAAATTCACAATGAACAGGCCAAAGTAGGATATTTTGATTCCCAAAATAGAACTTTACAGTGTTTATGATTCGCGCGAAGGAGCCACAAAAGTCCTTAACGTGAGTGTCCCATTGACGGGTGACTGACTGCAGCGCGAGCTGCTGGACCGTCAGCGCGCGCGCACACACACACACACATACACACACACACACAGCGCAGCAGGGGGAGGTTCACATCACATCCAGCCAATTTCCTCAGATGTGTGTTTCCGTCCTGAATCACATCGGAGGCTGTCCAATAACTCAAGAGTTCCTAATAAATGAAATCTGCATTTTGGGGACGTTCGAATACTGTGCGTAACATAGAAAAGGAAACTGGGTAATATGACTTTTTGATTTTCCTTTATGTTATGCATTAGGCTCTATTATTAATTATTGATTGTTTTTATAAACACAATCCTTTCCCAGAGTCTATCCTTCTATGTTCCGACACAACCCAAGCTAACTCACTCTATACAATTATTAAAAAGATAGCCTATAGATGCTCTCTGCGTTATAAAACGGGAACCCATTCAGGGGGAAATTGACTTAACGGCTATTTTCTCCGTGATTGTAAGGTTTCCAATTACACATATGCAATTTTTGACAGTAATAATAAGCTTTACTGGTTTCTTGTGCAAAAAGCTCTCTCTCTCTCTTTCTTTTTCTCTAAACGTGATTTCAAGAAGTGTCAATTTCGGGTACGTTGTCACGTGTTTGTTTTGTTGTATTGTTAACAACTATATTGTTTCACAATCATTTTATGTTCTTTTCTGCCTTTTTTGTGGTTGTTTTTGAAAAAAAAAAAAAACTGTTTCAGTGGCAACCTGTAGTATGAGAACTTGCAATTTTGTCATGTTGTCAAAAAAGATCAATGTATGTTACATAGACTGTAATTTCTTCTGCAAAAATTTGCTTATTTATCCAAGAAATTAACAAATGTGTTGATTAAGTAACTGACTTTCAATAATGAAAAATACTGTTTAAAATCAAGCACTATAACAGGTCAAAACAGAGCTGCAGGGCGAACGAGCGAAATAAGATTTGCCAAACTAATTCACAATAAAATAAATAAATGAAAGTACATCAAATATCCTTGCAGGAACATTTTGTTTGCTTCACAAAACAGTTTAATAAAAATCAGGTGCAGCAGAGGCACTATAATCAACAAACAGGACTAACCACACCAAAACCTATTGTTCCTCAAATCCTCTCATAAACCAAGTGTACTAGAGAATTTAACACTGCTATGTAAAAGCCAAGGTTTAGGAAGGTTGTTGTGAGTTCAAGCTGGTGTCTGCCTGTTTTGGCAATGATGTCTGGCAGTGTCTAGGATCAGTCTATGTCTGTGCTGGGGTGCTCTACAGCTGACTGTGAAGAGGGGTAAGCATGATGCATTACTCTGCCTCTAGGGCAACCCACCAGTGCATCACAGGGCAATCACTCCAATCAACGTCTACCCTGATGGATGCCAAATTAAACTATAGTGGAGACCTCAAATTAAGCATGGGAGAAAGAGGGCAACCAAAGATGCTTGTTACTGTTGCTTTGGATCCAAAAGAATTATTGGGGTATATTTTACATTCATAAAAGCCTCCAATACTGGGATACTGGGATATAATGGAAATAGCAAACATGTCTGTCCTATAAAGAAATAAACAAGCAAAGGCAATTGCCAGACAGTGCACTTTAATAGAACATATACAATACAATTAATTTATAATTATATAATTAATTAAAACTTTAAAAAAATATATTTGATTTTTTATTTAAATATTTATAATTAATTGAATGACAGTAAATAATTAGAATTATGTTATTATACTGTTATCTATAAAATAGTTTGCAAAAGTTTAAAATGCAAATAAATGATGTTGGTAAAACAACAACCATACACAACAATTATAACTATGGCCCATCCAAATACAAAGAGCAAACATGTGTTATTTCCAGCTCCACCTTTTTGTTCAGATGTTTGTTATGCTGTATACCTATTTCACTTACTCTGCATGTTAGCCACAGGATGGTTTTGTTTACATAGCAGCATGTAGACTCAAAACCATATACATGATGCCGATTAAAAAAAGCTCAGGTTACTCTAAACCAGACGCACAGTGGTATTTTCAGACATATGGTCAATGTAAATCAATATAGATGGCAACGCATAGACAGATTCATGACATATACCTCTACGCAAGCTCTTTTTAAAAATGGTAACTGGACGAGATAATTTCCAGATAAAAGCTTGTCTTATTGATAAGATCACAATTTTTACTGTCAGATTCTGTCAGAAAGATTCTCATTAGTATTTCACAAGTAGACAACAGGAAAGCTTTGTTTACATCAAACATGGTGGAGCTATTCTCAGTGGTATTTTGCTAATATAGCTTTGCATCACGATGCCTTGCATTAAATAATTATGATGATAAGTACTTGATTAATAAAACATTGGTTCAAAAAGTGCTTACTGTGGTAGATAAAGCTAAAGCTCTTAAAATAAGTCCATATTCCCACTGGGACATGGAGTGGCACAACACTAGTCATTAGTCCATTCCCAAAATCAGTTGACCAGTTTGCTTCACTCATAGGCTCTACTTAGTTTAAATGGGTAATATGATCCTCAAAATGAAAAGCTTTCTCATTAACTAACAGAGAGAAAGGGGTTCAATTGAATTTCATGAAGAGTGAACAGGTTTACATGTTTCAACCACTTCAGTAGATCATAAACATCCTACAAATCCAGAGCTCTGGTGCACAAGATTGAAGATGATGCAAAAACTATATATATGGTTTTACTGATAACATAAGCCTGTTTATTCACAAGCTTTTGCACCAGGCATTCATAAGTGAAAGGTCAGCACAGAGCCGTTTCTGAGAACTCTCTGAGATTAAATCTTTGCATCTTGACAGCATCTCTTCTGACCACTGGGTTTGGTGACACTCTTCTAACCTCTGATATTATATTAGAGACAAGCGACGGCTAATTTGCGAATTTATTAATGTTGAACAGTAATGACCCAAACATGTGTTGCAAGTCTGTTTGAAAGTATAAAAGAAAATGACAAAATGCAATTAGCCAAATTGATAAAGTTTAAGTTAAAGTAAATGCACTTATCACACTTTTAAAAAAGGAGTAAACTCTCTATATATCTTTTGTTGTTGACGTCAAGGGCCGAAAGTCCAATCAAACTCAGTTTTTAGGTTCAAATCTAAACTTGTTCTAACGAAAAGTTCTAATAAATAATAAAATCTAATAATAATATTTTTATTTAATGCATGTTTGAGCTGTTTTAACTGAAAGCAACTTGCACCGACATGTTTTAAAATTGGTCAGTGCCATTATTTTATCTAAAGATGCACACCAGTAATGCATACTTTAGATTAGCGTCCAATTTAAACCATTAACTAACTATTAATTTTGACATTTGCCTCAATAAACTCGTAATTAGTGCTTATTAATAGTTAGTAAGGTAGTTGTTAAATTAAGTGGGTAAGATTGGTCATAAAATAAGGCATTAATATGTGCTTTATAAGTACTAATAAACAGCCAATAAATATCCTAGTAGTAAGCAACTAGTTAGAAGTTATATATATATATATATATATATATATATATATATATATATATATATATATATTGGTTCAGTCCAGACCAATCATTATGATGTAAACAAGTGATAGATTCTTCTGAGCATGGGATGCTGCTCAAGTTAATATGCGTCTGGGACACACCAGTATATGATATTTAAGGGACAGCCCCCTCTTACAAATATCATTTAATATATCATCATTTACTCGGTCTTATAAACAAATCACGGGTCAGGGTCTTAATGCAAAACCAATGGGGAACCACTACTGCAGAGCCTGCAAAGATGCATGGTTATGACTTTATTCGCTCTCATGAGTACGACTTGACAGATAACATCAGGGTTTTTTGCGTTGCATGATAATTTCCGTATGTGCATGAGATCTGCTGGTGTAATTTCCCTGATTTTGCATTAGTGTGAGCACGAAAAGTGCTGGCCCCAGAAACACTCCTCTGTGAGCCGTCCAGCTTGACCCCTATTAAAGGGCTGTCAGTTGAAGAGCAGATGGTACCCACTCTGTGTCTCACAGCAGCGAGGGGGGGTGGCCATGGCAACCGAGATATAATGGCTACCCCTCAAGTGGCGGAATCGCGTGTTCTAATTTGTTAAGTACCACTTCAGCGAATTTGATTTAATCACTACGTTCAGGTCTTAACACAACTGACATCAAATAAAACATTGCAGGTGTCCATGTAAGACAGTAAATCTGATCCCCTGGTCTTAGTTCTTATGCCTATTAACTAAGTGAACACAGGAATACACCAAATTCAGACACTCACGAATAAAAAAAATATAAATATACCCAAGATGGTCCTATTTAATTTACATCAAATAGTACCATGCATAATACTAAATACCTAAATAATGAGGTACTTGTTTAATAATTTAATTTATTAATTAAGACGAGAAATCAATGTAGCTACTTTTATGAGACAAAAATGCAGCAGCATCAGATTTTAAGAAAGAACTTTTTGCGGTAGAGCAAGTAGGCAATGAAGACCCAAAGTGCGGTACCCCATATGTTCTGGAAAAGCTTCTCCCAGTGACTGTCCTGGAAACGCATCTCCCAGCTGAAGGGGAAGTAAAAGCCCAGCAGAGAGTGGCCAACATAGACAAATATGGAGTTCATCCCTGTAAAAAAAAAAAAAAAGCACAGTAAGCTTTTCTGGATTAGATTGGTTTATAAAACATTGCTTTAAACAAATGAATACTCGTACCGGGATAAATGAAAGGTTGGCCGCCCCACCATTCCTTAACGTCCATGACAAAATACATCACACCCAGCAGCAAAAAGGACAAGCACCCCATGCAGGTCACAAAGGACAGGGACCTGAAGACAGACAGAAAATCTGTGTTGGACGATTTGAACCGTTTGAGATTTAAAACAGAGTACAGAAGACATTTCAATCCACAAATAAGCTCCGGAAGATAAAAAGCATGAAGGACCATATGTGCATTGCGCTATTGAAAAACTTTGCCAAACTTTTCTTGTAATAACGAAGACAACGGTGCAGAATTGGGGACTAAATAATTTATGGACACATAGTAGTTTCTGTGCTTAAGGTAAGCCAATAAGAAACATAAGCATCTAAAGTGATGCCTTGGCACCTGCTCAGTACAACCATGTCAATAAGTCATGTGCCTCTGTGTTCCTAAGTGCCAGGATGCGTCGATGGAATTTTATCTAATGTAAAATGGCTGCATCCCAGTGCATCGTTTATGTCAGCTGAAGTCGAGCCAAAAAAGACTCTTGGCTGGGAGTTAATTACTTTTAGGGATGAAGACAGACATACTCAGGGGCTCAATAAGCAGGCATGATGAACTGTCCATATAAATTCAAGCAGGTATATGCCTGTACTCAAACAGGTACAGAGCAGGTTCACAGAGACAGAGCACACACAGCAAAGGCAAGATAAGGTCATATTTAACGTAAAAACCAAAACGCAAGTATCATATTCAAAAAAATAATCTGTGTTTTTGCCTGGTTTCCTAGTTGAAACATCCTTAAAACAGTGTTAACTAAACATATTTAAATATTTTTTATTCATTGAAATAAAGGGGAAGTAAAATACAATTATAAAATGCATATATTTCAAAAATGTAAATGGCAAAAGTAAATTGAAATTGAGTAAGTTTTAAGTAACTAAAACTGAAATAAAAAATAAATGGAAAAAAAATTGACTTTAGCTAAAATTAAAATAAATAAAAAATAATAATAAATACTTTAACATATATAAATCATACTAAAATAAAACTGCCTATATATATATATATATATATATACACCATTTTTTTAATAAAAAAATGTTATTTAAATTTTTTAAATTTATTTTACATTATTTTAGTTATTTTAACCCAGTTTTTGCCTTAAGCGTAAACCTCACAAGATCTTTTTTGCATACACTGTAAAATAGATCAACGGTATGAATGTGTTTTGAATACTTCTGTTACATACCATTATTTATCCTGAGGTATTAGGTGACAAATAATTTAATGTGCACCGGTCTGAAGATGTAGGGCTGACCTCATCCTGCTCAATTTCCCAACAGGCGGATGAGATAAGCCAGATTTTGGCAAGATGTATGGTTGGGAAAATAAAACTGCACACTCTCTCTTGGCTGTAAAGAAGAGTGATCTAGTTGGACAGTGGATGTATCACCCACTGCGTCTCACTCCTGTGCCAGTGGGGGTGATTATTTACAGGACGTTCTGTCATTAGAAGTAAGTAAACGCGTGTTTTAGCAGCCTCTGATTTGTGCCTGCTGGAGTATCATCCCTTCTTTTGTGGATTGAGAAGTGGCTGGATTTAGAGGGTAAGGAAGCACTTACCAAAGGTTTTTATTGACAGGTATAAATCCTTCGTCTCTTGTGCACTTAGAAAGGATGGCTGCAGAGATTCCCTGAGGATCAGAATAAAACAGATTTCAAATCAATGCAGACCTGTAAAGCAAGCATTATTAGACAACCCAAATGCAGCACCGAGGTGAAGCCCCTCAAACTAACACACGAAACACAGATCCGTCTCCTCATGCCTACAGCAAAACTCTCAGTCATTTCACGTTTTACACAACATTTCGTTACATTGCTTTATATTCCGTTTTAACCCTTAAAGGCATCTGAAAAAGTAAATGATTTTCCTTCCACAGTATGTTTGTCTTGTTTTCCAATTAAAATATTTAAACATCCTTAAATCAAGATACATTAACTTGAGAAGCAAATTTACATATCAGGTCTTGTTTTCTGAAAAAAAAAAATTGAGAGACTTTATGCTCAAAACAAGATAAAATATCTTCTTGAAAATAAACTTTTCAAAATAAGAAAAATAAACTTGTTTTATGGCTTTCAAACGATTAATCGCAACCAAAATAAAAGTTTTGAGTTTACATAATATATGTGGGTGCACTGTGTATAATTATTTTGTATATAGATTTATATATAATTTATATTATATATACATATACATATTTATATATAATTTATATTATATATAAATATTTTATATATAAATAATATTTTTTTCTTAAATATATATATACATGCATGTGTGTGTCTTTATGTATACAAAATAATTATACACAGTGCTCCCACATATATTATGTAAACACAAACTTTTATTTTGGATGCGAATAATCACGATTAATCTTTTGACAGTCCTACTTGTTTTCCTTTTATAGGCTACTAAGATTTTTCTTTTTAGCAGAAAACTGTTACGTGTTTTAAACATAAATATTTTTTTTTTTCTCCAGAAAACAAGACTTAATGGTAGCACTTCAGGTTATGGTCCAATTCTCACTATGAACTAGTTGCTTATTCGAATTTATGAAGTATTTGAAGTATATTAGTATTTATGAAGCATGAGATATTCTACCAATACCTAATCTTAACAACTACCTTACTAACTATTAATAAGCAGTAATTAGGAGCTTATCGAGGCAAGAGTCGCAGTTAGTTAATAGTGAGAATTAGATCCTAATCTAAAGTTTGACCAACTTAATATCTTAAGTAATTTTGCTTCTCAAGAATATCTTAAGTAATTTTGCTTCTCAAGAAAAAGAATCTTGAGATAGATATATTGTCTAGGTATTTCTACTGGAAAACAGGACAAAAATGCTGAGAAAGGATTTTTTTTTATAATTGTTGATTGTTATTATTATAATTATTATTGCTGAAAAAGTATTATTAAAACAGGCTCATTTAAAGAAAAGCTTGCTTTTGCGAGGACAGACAGTTCAGCATCCAAACCTGCTTGTTAGGAGGATATCCATCATTTGTATAGATGACAGAATCAATGGTGTGGAAATAGCCTGGCTGGCTCTAGATTGAGTCTCCAGGCTATGCAGGCAGGATGTGGGACAATCATTGCTATGTGGGCCAATCGCTCAATTTTAATCTCAAACTGCGGAGTTCTGATCGTTGAACTTTAATTAAATCAGGGGCCTTGTTTATTGGGATGCCGAAGCACAAACAGCTTCAAATCATCCCACAATCTCACAAAGGATTCATGCGACAAGACAACCCCTCTCTCCCTAGACGTGCACCGTTTTATGACTCTTGATGTGGTGGGAATTTTTGTTTAACTAGGATAACGTGTGTGAAGAGCACATTAACAGCATGAGAGGCTGTTCGAGATGTGTTCACATTTTCTCAGACCTCAGAGCTCTCCAGAGATGTCAATGATAATTGATTGTTTGCTTGTGTTATGCAGTGTTTATCGCGAAGCATGAATGCCTGTAACGGTCTTGTTGGTTGCCTGAATCCTTGGTTATATGCTCTGTGGCCCAATCCATAATAATCCAAAATAATCTATATTTTTACTGACGTCAGAGTAGGGCTGAAGCTTAGGGAAAAAGTGAAGAGGAAAAGAATTAAACATTAAAACAGACACTTGACAGCAAACAAAATTAAGGAATATTTCCCAACAGTTATGTATCTAAAAACATGATAAATCTGAATAAGAAAAAGAAAAACAGATTTCAATATCATGCCTGTCTTATATTAGGCTCTACACAAACAATTTTTGTGTTGCACAATCAGACGCTGTGTGAACAGAGGTGGCATAATTTTTTGCCTTTGGCTAGTTTATTTTATCATGCTGCTCCTCTAGGTAAAGTGAAATAGATCTCTGTTCATTTATTTCAGCACCTAAAGCAGTGTGGCCCCATAATGCTGGCCAATATGATTCAACATACAGCTATAATGGCCCGATTTGTCATAGGGCTTGGGAATAATGAAATTTAAAATACTGGGATCAGACATCTGCGTACTGCGGATATGGGCTCACAACAAGCACACCATCGCAGTATATTTTACTGTGAGAAGAGGAAGGGATGCGTGATAAGGGTACAAACTAAATAAATGTATGCAAATGAAAGAACAAAGATAAAACAAGTTACCAATGGGTTAAGGAAAATTAAATAATAACCTAATAATATATATATATATATATATATATATATATATATATTAGGTTATTATTAAATATATAAAAATAATATATATATATATATATATATATATATATAATATAAATAAAATATATACATATATAAATAAAATACATACATATATACATATATACACACACACACACATATATATATATATATATATATATATATATATATATATATATATAAATGTATATGTTTCAAATCAAAATGACTGTTTTCAAACAGGTTTCCCAAACAGGTTTCCTCTGCCTCTCATTGTTCGGATTAATAGATTCACACCATTGTATGAGCGAGTTCTGCTGTTGGGCAAGTCAAACAAACAAAGCAATGTTTTGAAAGTGCCAAAGTGTTAATACTTTTCCGGAAAGTCAACCTACAAATGGCTTACTTATAGTTGTCTCTACATATTAACCTCAGATAAGCATTATAACACCAAAATAATAACAAAACAAAAAGCTCCCAAGGAAACATTAATAAAGTATTGCTAGAAGGATATATATATATTCTATATACATTTGTCTGTCGTAATTGAATAAATAATTAATTAAATTCCATAAATGCATTCATAAAACAGACGTCGTAAGGGACATTTAGAGAAATGTGGATTCATATAAATGACCCATTTTCAAATCTTTAGTCCTTAGTAAGTAAAAACAAATCAGAAGCAACGTTCTTGTGCATACTAATAATAAGCCAATGGCAAGCAAAGCGATTGCTGAGAAATTAAGGTCATTTGCCCCCATCATCCTCAGCTTTGTCTTGGGTTTGCCAGACAAAACCCCTCCATCAGCACCTGTTGTCTCTAGAGAGGGCATTCCAGCAGCTCTGCCTCCAGAAGTCCAAAACAAAACACAGCAGCAAGGTCTTTCATGGAAAAGAATCCTGCAAACTCCCTTTTTGTGTAGATCCTCTGATCAACATATGCTGTGTTGTGGAGAAACATGATTCCCCTCTAATAACCTTGAATAAATGGCTACACATTTCGCTTTAGATTAAACACGCCATATAACTTGAGCTTGCTTAACTTGTCATGCTTGTTAAAACTAGAAAATTACAGAGTGGAAATGCAGAGAGGGTAAATTCACCCCACATGGTGCATTCAAAAAGCTTTTCTGAAAGGTATTGGCAGCAGTAAGTGACCTGTGCTGCTTTCTTTGCCACCGAAAAAACATTTCTAGTAGCACATGGCTATTTCCCCTGAGACGGGGGTTTAAACATCCTCATGCACTTCCCACCCAGCTCAGCTTCTGCTCCTTTTGTCTTTGGGACCACCCAAATGGAGCACTTAACCCACAAATCTGCCACCCTTTCACTATCGTCATCTCAATCTAAGATCTAATCACATTTTGGTTTCACCAGTGCAAATCTCCGAGCCAAATCTAGCAAAGGTCATAGTTTAGTTGAACTCTTATGTTCTGCTGAGGCTGAGGAGCCCCAGAGACAATGCTGATGACTAAAAATATAATATTAACCCTTAAAGGTTATTAAAAATTCATTATTTCAAAAATTAATCATTATACACCTGAAAATTTGGGGTCAGTGTTTTTTTTTTTTTTATAAAAGAAGTGAATACTTTTATTCAGCAAGGTTGCATTTCATTGATTAAAATAAAGTAAATACATTTTTAATGTTACAAATGATTTCTATCGCAAATAAATGCTGTTCTTTCGAACTTTCTATAAATCAGTGAATCATGACAAAAATAATGGTTTTCACAAATATATTAAGCCAACCATTGAAATGACATTTATAAGAAGAAACGTTTCTTAGTTCACTTTAAAAAAAAAAAAAAAAAAAACTTTTGCTGATAATTTACTCACCCCCATGTCATCCAAGATGTCCATGTCTTTCTTTCTTCAGTCGAAAAGAAATTAAGGTTTTTGATGAAAACGTTCCAAGATTTTCTCCATATAATGGACTTCATTGGGAACCAAACGGTTCAAGGTCTAAATGAGAGTTTCAGTGCAGCTTCAAAGGGCTTTAAACGACACCAGATGATGAATAAGGGTCTTATCTAGGACCCTTCGAGTCATGACCCGATTAAAGATTTGTTCATTTTGCTAAACGAGTTCGAACAGGAGAGTCACGTCATGACAGAACAGAGCAAGGCGAGCATTTGTGCTTATAAAACTTAAACTTTTTTATTTATTTTTAAAATGACCAATCGTTTCACTAGATAAGACCCTTGTTCATCATCTGGTGTCGTTTAAAGCCCTTTGAAGCTGCACTGAAACTCTCATTTTGACCTTGAACCGTTTGGTTCCCATTAAAGTCCATTATATGGAGAAAATCCTGGAATGTTTTCATCAAAAACCAGACATGGACGTCTTGGATGACATGGGAGTGAGTAAATTATCAGCAACAGTTTTTTAAAAAAGTGAACTACTCTACTCCAAATCAGCTTATAGAATGATTTCTGAAGGAGCATGGGACACTGAAAACTGGAGTAATTAGGCTGAAAATTCAGCTTTACCATCACAGAAATAAATTACATTTCAAAGTATATTATAATAGATATCAGCTACTTTAAATTGTAAATCTATTTCACAATATTAGTGGTTTTAAGATATTGTTTAAACAAATAAATGCATCCTTGTTGAGCATTAGAGACTTCTTTCAAAAACATTAAAAAAAAAAAAAAACCACTAATCCCAAATTTTGAACAGCAGTGTACAGGAACAAAATGGAGGACATCCTATATGTTGTTAAAGTGATGTTGTTAATATAAAACTTTTTTTTCCCTGTCGTGCATGTAGAACCAAAGAACCAGTGGAAATTAATATGTAATAATAGCGGTAACAAAAAACACCAGACATCCGTGAGCCGAACAAGCCATCCGGTTCAGTCCCGAGAGGGGTGTGATGGCAATCTCTGCCTTGGAATTCATTCAGAGCATATATACACATATCATATGGCATCTACCTATTTCATAAACTGTCTACAACTACAAGCAATAACACTTACACAGAGGACTTTGCTGCATTGCGCAATTATTGCTGTTGATGTCTGTTTTTTTTTAATTTCTCCATAAAAGTGTGTGCCCGCACATACCAAGATGAGGGCCCACATCAGGAATCGTGTCAGGATACCTTTATTCGTTTTACGAAAAAACAGAAGAATCTTTCCAGCCTGTGGAGAAAAAAAACAGACAATTCCCAACGTCAGACTTAATACTTTTTTTGTATGGCAAAAATATGTGTATTAGGTTAAGCACTTCAGGCCTAATAGATCATAATCCCCTAAGCAAACTAAAATAATTAATAGCAAATAAACTGCTGGACAATAAAGCCTATTATACGTCATACTACTGATATCGTGTTAGGACAGAGAGAGAGAGAGGATGGGAGCGGTGGTTGTGGCCCTGAAAAAGAGCTCAAGTTTCAACGCTCGCTGCGCAGCCATGCACGGCTGTGAAGTTGGCCGCTCTCACTGATTAATTCGGTGATGACGAATGAGCCTCAGCCGAGGACGCTGGAGCGGACGGACACAGACGGAGAGGCCGACACCTGCCGTGTTCTCAAAGACATGTTGATTGACGGGCTTGGTGCTAACTGTTTTTTGCCTCCGCCCACAGGGATTTCAGCAATACAACTGAGTTTGCACGGCTTTCTCACTGGTCACCGGGGCACTGTCACCATCATAGGGTGAGAAACTTTTCTGACCTTTGCCAGAGACGCACACATCTGTCCACAATGGCAAGGACCAGTGAGGTAGAACAGCTGTTTGTCTAAGAGTGTTGCCAGAAAATCCAGTTCAATATTATAGATTTGTCATAGCTAGTTGGAGTAAAAGTGAAATTCATTAACGAGCCATGAAGAGAAAATGCTGAACAAGCCAATGATCTATAGATGTTGGGCTTTGGATTAGGTTTTCTTTCTCTTTTGTCACTGGTTCACTTTTGTTCAGTTGTCTTTGGTGCATGTCCTGCAATAAGTGAATTTATTTTTATTTAATTTACTTACAATTGTGGACTTATACAGCTAGATCCGAACCTTGAATTTGATTGGACAGCATTCCAAGTGTTTTGCATTTTTTGTTTGTATCACTCCAATTGTGTTTGTGTGGCATTCTGGACAATTTTGAAAAACTATTTAGAACAATTGAACATAACATATTGTCCATATAGTACCTAAAATGAAAATGACTTAATATTAACTTCTTGTTTATATAACTATTCTTGCTTATAGCAATATCACAATTGCTCATTTGAAATTGCTTAAATACTGTACTATATATTTAATTACCTGCATGCCAAAGAATCCCATAACTATGGAATTGATAGTACCCAGAACACCCTCTGGATCGAAAGGCTCTGTTGTATGATACAAGACCTAAAACAGAGAAAATTGTGAATGAAGGCAAAACAATACCTGAGAACAGACTTTAGACAGTACATATTGCATTTATTTTAATCCATTCAATACCAATTAAAACGCCATTTTAATCATTTGTACTTCCACTTAAACAAGTGAACAATTTGCTGGTCATTATCACAAAATAACCTAACAAGTCTACTCATTACGTATGTCAATAAATGGACATATTGATTTGCAAAACCATGGATTGACACAAGAGACACAAAACACAATGTAAGAAATTGGTTGCAGTACAAACTATCATTTTTTAGATCTAATTATGCACAGATATTTTCCACACAAACCCAATTGGCTAGACACAATCAAGGATTAAGTTTGATACATTGAACTGGTTAAAGATGATCAGTATGTGATTCTCACCTTGCATGTTGGATACCAGAAGATATTGTCTCTAAATAACCACCGGTCTATATACGCGGCTGCTCCTCCTGTGCAATTGGGGTATAAACCATCATCTCCAATACCACCAGCTCCTAAATATCCGCTAGCAGAGGAAATATAGCGCAATATACACTACAATTCAAAAGTTTGAGGTTAGGGGATATTTTAATAAAGGAAGTCTCTGAAGAACACAGATGCTGCATTTATTTGATCAAAAATACTATTGTGAATAATATTGTGAAATATATTATTACGATTTAGAATTATAACTGTCCTTCCTAACCGTTTCCTATTTTTCATTTTCAGCAGCCATTACTCCAGTGTTCAGTATCACATGATCCTTCAGAAATGATTTTTCGATACATAGACAGTTCAAAAGAACAGCATTTATTTTAAATATAACTTTTTTAAAACAACGTCTTTACGTTTGATCAATATATTGTATCCCAATATATTGACTCCAAACTTTTGAATGTTAGTATATGATTTGCTTGTCATCAAATGAATAAGATGGATAGATAGACAGATCATAGCACATATTGTTCCAAAAAATCTCACCAAAGAAACAGCCAAAGGTGACAGAGCAGGGTAAATCAAGATAAATCAAATGTTTATTTGAGGAGTCTTTTTGTTGAATTGTTTAGACAGAAGTGTGTTTGGAGGAGCAACATTTGAATGTTGTGTTGCTGGGCTGCAACACATTCTCACCCCAAGGCGTCACCTTTGACCATGCTTCAATATTTGACGTTTTAGGCGCCCTTTAGCGTCACTTACATGACGCGATCCTACGGCATCATCTAACTGACGCTAAAGGAAAGCGTCAGTTAGAGGACGCGGTTAGGTTTAGGTGTGGGGTGGGGGTAGGGTACACGCGATCCTAGGGCATCATTTAACTGACGCTAAAGGACGCCTAAAGCGTCAAATATTGAAGCATGGTCAAAATGCTCCCAAGGCGTCGGTTAGGTGACGCCTTGGGGGTGAGAATGGGCTGGTTGTGCGGCAACACAAGGACAATGATTGTGAGGTCAAAATGTTTTTTATTCAGGAAGAATTATCAGTGCTCAGCATGTGATCGTCAATGCCATGCAGGGTCAGACACACTGAAAAAAAATCTTGAAGGAGAGGAGAAGGAGGACATAAATGGAAGGTTGAGCGGATTCAGGGAGAAAAACTGAGAGAGGCAGAGAAAGGATGATGAATTCTTTCTCTCTGCCTCCTTTTAGTGCACATGACAGACTGAGATTGGCTAATTATCCCCTCTAAACCGGCCGCCAAACACTCATAAATCACAGATCTCATAAGAGCCGCACAACACGGGCTTGTACGGCACAAACCAGTGAGCCTTCGAAGACTCACAAACACAACAGCACACAAATGACCATATTGTGATGCATATATATGCGCATTCTTGATGTAAACGTTCAACATTACCTCCGCCCTACATATATTCTCAGCGGCACGCTTGTGAAATAATGCTAACATATATGTCACCCAAGGAATTAGCTTGATGTATGAATGACATTATTATTATGTTAATAAAGGGATGAACTGCAGTTAATTCCAGCTTGACAGACACATTACACATTAATTATTGAATGCACAGGATTTATATTCCATATTTCAGTGTTTGTATTGTTCAGTGCAATAGCTAATCATAATTCATCACAAAGACTGACGCTAATATGAACTTACGTGGGGCAATTTGGAACAGGTAGTAAGAAAGTGAGACATAGCCACATGGTCTCCAGCAACACAATGATGAGCCATTGAGGCCAGTATAAAACCACATCTTGAATGGGGTTCCACCAATTTTGCTGAGGAGAACATGCAGAAAATATGAAGGTTAAATCATTCAGTCTTGCATGTTATAAAACTCAACAGTAAAAAAAAATCACTGTCAACACATTGACTTCATTGTACTGTAACCTCTGGAAATTAATCATTATTTCAGAACAAGTGTTTTCCTGTACAGATGTCTGATCTGAGAGAAATGTGAGCCATGGAGTTTAACCCACCTCCATCAAGGGAATCTCTCTGTGGGGAGAAAAAGTCTGCATCACTGCCAGAACAAAATAGGTGAAACCCAAACGCTGGAGCACGCCGGGTATCCGTAGCCAGGACCAGGATACTAACAAATTTAGGAGCACACACATATAAACATACAAGATTACAATTACAGACTATTGATGGAAAAACACTCCTGTATAATGTATTTTTAATAGGTTTGCATTTAATAGGAGTCATCAAAGAAGTCAATGGTGGGCTTGTTTGTCTGTAGCTGTACAAGATATTTTTCTATTAAGTTTGAATCTTTCTTTGGATTCAACTCTGTCATATCAGATTTTATAGGAATATACTTAATTCAGCTATTCAGACCTTTGCTATAAAATCAGAGCAGGAAAGTCCATTTTGTGCTATAATTCAAATCATTGTACGATAATACTGTATGTCAATTGGTTCAAACTCAATTGTGACATTATGCAATTAAACAAAATTTGAAATTAAAATATTTTTTTAACAAATGAATAGCCAAAAGTGACAAAGAAACAGTAAAGTAAAAGAAAAAAATCAGCCAGTTAAAATGATTTCTAGAGGATCATGATGTGACACTGAAGACTGGAGAAATGATTCTGAAAATTCAGCTTTGCCATCACAGGATTAAGTTACATTTTAAAATATTAAATAGAAAAAATGTATATGTTTTTAATGTATTTTTGATCAAATAAATGCAGCCTTGGTTACTTTTCTTCTCAAAAAACATAGCTATCCCAAACATTGCTGTGTGTGTATATATACTGTATATATATATACACACACACACACACACACACACACACATATATATATATATATATATATATATATATATATACATATTTCCTGATCAGTTCCTGATCCTATACAGTGAATATACAGCAAGGAAATTTGCTGTATACATCTAAAGTCTGAACACTTAAACAAGGTGGTGTGTTGTTTTTGACTGAAGAGAGATTTATGTTTATGACACAGGCTAATGATGGTTATGCTGACACAGACCCAGGCTGAGGTGAGAAGTCTTTCACTGCAGGACAGTAGAGAGGTGTGATCTACCCTGCCGGAGACTAATAATGCTTATCTGAAGAGATTCTGGCAGGGAGGGTGATGTGAGGGAGCGATATAGAGCGAGAGATTGATGGTAATCTGCACATTAGTTAATTGAAAACCTCTTTGTGGCACATACGAAGGGCCACAAGAAACAATATAATACTGATCATTGATCTAACAAATCAAATAAAAAGCGGAAACACTCCACCTCTGCACATAGAGACAGGAAGTGGCTCGGTGACTAATGGTATCCGTCAATTAAAATCCATATAGACACACACTTTCTAGAGCAAATCTGCTGTAATTCATCAATCAAAGAATCGACAATCAGGAATTTAGCAAAAAGATCCGTTTTACAATAAACAATGTAATGATTTAAATGTGTTTACCTGTTAACTACGAAATTATGGAACGAAAACAACAAAAACTGGGACTGTTTTGGTAGATAAAACCATTAATGCACATCTTTCCATGATTACGTTTCTTTAAATTAAGTTCCAAGGATGATAATGGCTTCAGTGGCCAAGCAGAGACAGACTGACTAAAATCTTCACTGGTGCCATGTTTAAATAGATCATTAAGTCAAATGATTTTCAATGAATTGTAATACATTTTGTTGCATTTGAATGCAGGTATATTGTTGGAAAATGGTTTCTAAACATCATTCTGAGTGATTCACAGGCTGAGGTAATTTCTGCAGTTTAGGGCAAAAGCGGTAATTACATTACAGGAAGTTCCATAAAATCCACTGTGCAGCTGGCATGATGAAACCCTATCTGTGATAATTGACCATTAACGGCAAGCTTGTTTTTGCTCTGCACACCTCTGTTCAGCGGGCCCAGATATTATGATTGCCACTGGATCACTGGAAAGTATCACAATATTTTTGTTAACTTAGTTATACATCCATCTAGCCAGACAGCTAATACTGCTTTGGCTAATGTATGAGCACTGCTCTGTACTGACCTGTCAGACCTTGCCCTTCTTGCTTAACCCCAACAGTCCTAGTGCTGCTCTGAGGCCCCGAATTAGACATTTTGGCTTCTTTTCCATCATTAACAGAGGCTAATGGACTTCATTTGTAAAACGAGGATTTGGTGGCTTTCGTATTACATGAGGAAAAGCTCACAGTCAGATTGAAAGGAGCAGGTCACTCTTTGTTTGGTATCAGTCACGGCCACCCAGAATAGAACAGCAGTAATGAGATTTATTGCTCTTGTGGTATGATAAATCCAATGCAATACAAGAATATGCATCATGTAAATTAAAACTGTGACTTTTATGGACTTTCAAAGAAAGATGCTCTTTTTCATACAACAAAATAGCATCACTGGCAGATCAGATGCAGCTTGTTAGGTCAGAATTTAAACCTGAATAGACTTTCCTTCTAAAAACTGTAGCACTATTCCATCTGACATTTATGTAAAAACTATTAAGCAGTTAAACATGTTTTATCTGTCCTGAAATGCATATGTTGTTGATGTGTGTGACGTCGTTGCCTTAAATGGATACTCCACTTTTTTTTGGAAATACCCTCATTTTACAACTCCCCCAGAGTTAAACTGTTGAGTTTTACCTTTTTTTGAATCCATTCAGCCACTTTTAGCATAGCTTAGCAAACATCATTGAAGTGCACAAGACCATTTCTCCCCCAAAAATTACCAAAGTGTTTAGATATTTTTACTATTTAAAACTTGACTCTTTTATAGCTATATATAAAATGCTAAGCTATGCTAAAAGTGATACCAGAACCGGAGATCGGCTGAGTGGATTCAAAAAAGGTAAAACTCAACAGTTTAACTCTGGGGGAGTTGTAAAATGAGCTTATTTCCAAAAAAAGTGGAGTATCCCTTTAAAGCATGTCGTGATTCTCGCGAGATTTGTTGGGGGCGCTCCTCTCAAACTTGCATTGCTGTTTTTTTCCAGCGGCGTCCCCCATAACCTTTATTACCAGGATGATTCGCCCTACTATTAGTTTGTTTACCACTGAAATGACTTTAAAGCTGTTATAGTGTGCCTTTAAAATCAACATTAAATAAGATTAATAAATGATTTTTTCACTTTTAATAAAAGTAGTTTTCATTGTTAGTACATGTTAACTAATTGAATCACATATTGTAAAGTTTAAACAATAAAATAAAATAACTGTCGTAGTCGACTAGAGAAAGACTGAAAAATAGTGTATGTATAGCCTACTCACAAAATCCATCTCTTGGGCTGTAGTTCATGAAGCAGAACCCGATGAGTATCAGGACGATGGTTCTCCAAGTCACCTTGCGAAGAAGCTGTAGCCATGAAACACCTTTTCTGTGCATCGAGTTGAATGCTAGCACAACAGAAGTACCCATGATGAACACAAACCTTGACAAAGGATTAAAGACAGTATTATTGTCACATACAGAAACATACTGTGTCATTTCAACATTGGGCATCACTACTGATATGTGTGCTTTTGGGATATTTGCCCAGGTTAATGCGAAAGATTTTTGTATGTCAAAAAACATCGAAGAAATAGGAGATTGAGTGTGCACAGGTTTCTACGAACAATCTTTGTCCTTAAACATTTCCATAACAAATAAACCCACAATTTAAAGTGATAGTTTGTCATCATTTACTCACCCTCCTGAATTTCTTTTCTCTGTTGAACACAAAATAAGCTATTTTGAAGAATGTCAGCAACCAAACACACTGTAAAAAATATTATTGGTTTAACTTAAAAAATGAAGTAACCTGGTTGCTTAAAATTTTAAGTTCATTGAAATGGAAAAATTGAGTTAATACAATGAAGGCGATTGATTTAATCATCAGAAACTCAAAATATTATGTTATCTGTTATCTGAACTACATAAATTATTTAAGTTGATTTGACAAAAGAAAAAATGTTGTGATTACAAGTCATGAAAATATTTTTTTACAGTGTAGTTGTGGGGCTCCATTAACTTGGAAGTCAATGGGAACCAGAAACTGTTTAGCTACCCATACTCTTCAAAGTATCTTCCTTTGTTCAACAGAGGAAAGAAATTTGTACAGGTTTTGAACAACTCTAGGGTGAGTAAATGATTACAGGATATAAATTTTTGGGTGAGCTATCCCTTTAAGGCTGATGCTGCGGCCTTTTTTTAAAGAAGTAACTGCAGTATTACAAGCTTTATACTCTCAGAGAAAGAAAGATTTATCGGCATAGTCAAAGCAGTATAAATGGTACTGGGTTGGAAAAGCCTTAAATCTGAATGGTTTTGAAGGGAGATCCAAACTGTTGGACTGAAGTCCCACTCTTTTCCATATTAATTTCCAAAATGGAAAGTAATAATTCTCCATCGATTCGTTAAGTACATGCTGGCAGCTCACCAAGGCATCACAAGATCAGCTACAGTGAGACCTGTAACGTACATGGAAAAAGACATTCACACATGAAAACCACACACATTTTTTGGTGCATGCCTGTCTACAGTTGCTGGAAAGTTGGCTATTTGATTGACATGTAGTAAATGCATAATCTAATTGCTGAATGACTGACAAAATAAGTTTTATCCATATAATCACACTTAATTGTAAACAAATGGTGTCATTTAGAGCATACTGACTGATGATAAAAGATTGTGTGCCCTTAAAAACATTGTTTTCTCACTATTTTTCGATTTTCAGACAGCAATGATTTATAAGTGCTCACGCAGCCATGACAGAGGAGGCCTCACAGTAATATGAAAATCCATCTGCTTTCCCTTATGATCAATACAATTCTGCTGATATGATGAAGAGGCCATTATAATCCTTAAATTGAGTTCATCTGTGAATACTCCAGGAGATGTGCTTCGTAATAGACCCCCATTAAAATTTAACATGCAACCCCTTCTCATCTGCGTCCTTTGAGGATGTTCATCCAAACGATATGCTGTAGATTTGAAGAATAAATTTCATGCTGAATTAAGGTGCAATAAAGCACCTTAAATGCAAGTATTTGATATCAGTGGGTCTTTGTCTGTGAAGATTTATGATTTATCATTTTGCCTTTCATTTCATATTGGAAGCCCTTAATTAGTGGTATTTATATCAAAAATACCAATATAGAAAAAATAAAAGAAAAACAAGCTACAAGGGTTGCACGTTACATGTTAAAATGAAGCATTTAGGAGTCAAATAATTTTTTTTGTCAAAAAATTACAAGCTTGCTCAACAAAGAAGTACTTTTGCTCATTAAGTGAATGATTCTTGGTTAACTTTAAACTAGACAAAAGCAAAAATCACATCATTATTCACTGTTTTGTGAATCTCATTGACTGACTCGATAATACAGATTCATTAGTTCACGAATCGGACATCACAGCTCAGAAACTCAACAAGTTGATATCTGACAAAACTGCCAATGCATGCACAAAGATTGTTACATTTGCAGTCAGTTTAGTTGCAATATGAAGCCCTGTATAGAGTTAGAACAATTAGGAAGCTCATCACAGATCATAATGAAACCTATCAACAAAATAACCCACCATTCCATGGTGCATGTTGGAAGAACCAGTAACCACCTCCTCCATAGTTCACAAATACCATGACAATCAGGGAGAATCTGTAAACACAAACGACAATGAAAATGGATTACAGAATATAGAGATAGGCTATTATCCAAAAAGAATATTAAGTAAATATTAAGTCTATTAATGTTTCATATTGTTAATAATCAGAATTCAAACAAGGCAGTCAGAAGCCTTTTGACGTCTTATAATTTATTACCAACAACACTATCCCATTCCCAAGTTTGGGGTCAATAATATTTTATTTTATCAAAATTTCTAAGTAAAGTGAAATAAATAAAAACATGTATAATGTTTCAAAAGATTTCTATTTAAAATAAATTGCTTTTTTAATCAAAGAATTCTGAAAAAAAAATGTACTATGGTTTCCACAAAAATACTAAGTAGCATAACCATTTTAACATTGATAATAATAAGAAATATTTCTTGAGCACCAAATCATCCTATTAGAATGATTTCTGAAGGATCATGTGACACTAGAGCCTGCAGTAATGGCTAATGAAAATTCAGCTTTGACATCAACAGTAAATTACATTTAAAATTAGGGCTGTCAAACAATTAATCGCATCCAAAATAAAAGTTTGTGTTTACATAATATATGTGGGTACACTGTGTATAAATACACACACATGCTTGTATATTTTTAAAAAATATTTTCTTGTATATACTGTACATAGATTTACATATAATTTATATTATATATAAATATAAATATTTTATATATAAATAATATTTTTTTCTTAAATATACATGCATGTGTGTGAGTGTGTGTATATATATATATATATGAAGAGTTCAGATGCAAAAGCCTCTAAGTGCCATTTGAAATTTTCTTCTAAAATGATCATTTTTTTTTATCAAGCTTGTATATTTAAGTTCAGTAATTTCACTTAAATGGCAATTAAGATTACCTATTAATTGTCATAAGTTAAATTACTGAACTTAAATATACAAGTTTGATAAAAATGGTCATTTTAGAAGAAAATTTCAAATGGCATTAGAGGCTTTTGCATCTGAACTCTTCATATATACACACACAAAATTATTATACACAGTGCACCCACATATATTATGTAAACACAAACTTTTATTTTGAATGCGATTAATCATGATTAATTGTTTGACAGCCCTATTTAAAATTTTAAATAACAGAATAGAAAACAGTTATTTAAATAGTATTTATTATTCTGAAGATATGTTTACTGTATTTTTGATCAAATAAATACATTCTTAGTGAGCATGAGACTGACTCCAAACTTTCAAACTGTATATATGTTTGTAAACAAACAAACAAAACATATCTTAATAAAATATACTCCGGTCAGTCAACTCTCACTTGTACTTTTGAGGTAAACTGTATCACTATTATGCATCATAAGGCAAGAGGGTTTAGCATTTGTTTTATATATCAAAGAAGAAATGCTGTGTAAGGTAATGCAACCTAAGCATTATGAATCACTCAGGAAATGAACGGTTGTCCTCTGAATCGCCCCACCCAGAAGTGCTGACTAAAGCCATCGGCTGTAATTTATTGTAGACGTGTAACTTAGAGCAACGAAGCCAAGCTGCAACTTATTGTGCATGATGAAACACTACATTGAATTAGCAGCAGCAGGAGATGTTTTTTATTGCATGTCGCACTACGCGGCATAAAATATACCTGTGGACACGAAACTGATTTTGTTGATCAAACTCAGAGATAACCCCTCAGCTATTAAACTGACGCGTAAATCATGGTGTTGAAGTGTGTTCTGTATGGTTTCTCAGTATAAGAAACCAAAGCACTGTATAGACCTTCAGATAAACTTCACTCTATCTAAACAATCTAAATTTTTTCACCAAATTCAATTAGCAGATCAGAAGAGAGACCATTACTGCTCCTTTTAGGGCTAACCTGCTGATACAAGATTTTAATCACACACCATCCTCTAAAGAGCACTATTAAAGTAAGCATGTCTTTGTCTTTCTTGTCTCTCTCTCTTTCACACACACTTTCTCTTTCTCGCACACACACTTTGCGACTGCATCCATTAGTATCCATAGTAACAAAGACAAAGGTTAAGTCATTTTCAAGATGAGACTACAATGCGCAATGTTTGCTATATAGCATGTTATAGCCAATCATTCTAATTAAAAAACCCTCAGTGTTAGGGAGGCGTTCAATCTTCTAAAAAAAGCCTTCTAGTGGACATTAAATATTTTATAGCTTTAAGCTTCCTTTGTCTTTATGTCATAACCTGAATGCAATCAAAAAACTGCAGCAGACAGTAAAACAATGTTGTGTTATTGTGTTGCCTCTCATTATCAATTGTTGTTAACCATAGTAAAAAAAAATATATGTTGGCAGTAACTCCTAGAGTATATTTGTCATTGTCATATTATCCCACAGCTATAGCTCTTTGTAATCCCTGAATGGACACATTTGTGATTTATTCTGCAGTGTCAAAAGCCTGAGATATCAAATAAAACTAGTACAGGTAAAATTAATTATGAAAGAGGAGCTGCAACAGAAGTACGATTTATATCCAAATTTCATAGCAAAGGCCAAACATCAAAAAGAAAACTAAACCCGTAATTAAAAGTAAGGAGTTTCCTGCTTAGGAAAGCATTGGGTATATTTAACTAATTGGGAACATTTTGTTGTGGTACATTTGCTGTTAGTGTAACTTATCATTATTAAAAAACCACCAACCTCAATTTGTAATCACAAATAAGAGGAAAATGGATGCTGGCTTTTGGCTGGCGAGATGAAAAACCAGATCCTTTTAAAAAAATTAAAATGCAAACAAAGTCTGCAGTTATACTATATATCATGTTAATGGCATCTGATGAATTAAGGGCGCTATTCTTCAGCTCTGAGGAAAAACGTAGCCGCAACAATTTCACCAGGGCGGTGGGCAGATGACAGATGCTTCTTCTTCAGTGAAAAGTTTTGACTCACTGCTGGACAGGCCATATTTCATGTTATACAGCAAGGGAGTTGAAAAACTGCGGGCTTTCTCTGGGTTGATATTCTCACAGAGAGCCAAAGACATCTACCGACATTATTAAGTTCCACATATAGCCAAATCAGGGATCCCATGTGTACTTTGGCCAGTGTTGATTTTGTTTTGGATCTGCAATAAGTGCAAAGCTCTTGTGAAATATCATGCATTTGTTGCAGAATCCAATATCACCTCGACATCATGAATCAACAGACCTGACAAGCCAGCTATGATGTCATCCTCTCAGTCTATAAGTATGAGATGATGTCTATATCATATTCAAATTCAGCATTCGTTCCAGATTATAGAATACGTAGGCTGAAATGATGGAAACAAAGAACCAGTCTCCAGCCACGCTGATAAAACCATTAGGCTTAACAAGGAAATGGACTGTTTCATGTACAAGAGCAAAAGCAGGTGTAGACTGAGTGGAACATCTGTTTTTATCAGCACTGTGGTTTACAAGGAATATCATTATGGATATGAATGGAACATTTATGAAAAGTTTCACATATGTGGGGAAAACATTATGGTCTCGGGCAATTCTAAGAACCATAAAAGCTTACTGTCATTCTTACTGTCATTGATAGTACAAATTGCCACTCCTGATTGCTATCTGAAAAGCACTTTTGCAACACACATGGATTATCCATTACACAAATCTCGATCTGGAAAGTCATATCCTCCACAGCTCCAGATCTACAGCCTGCTGAATATGTGCTGATATGATGCCTGTATTATTACATCAATTACTGGGATGTGAGAGGTCAAAGCCACAGCAGCTTCCTGTTTCGGGAGAGGCGTGCTTATGTGTTTGCCCCCAAGCCACTATCAAGCCCTGCTGGGCTTCCCGATTAAATCACATCACCCTTGCTCAACAGCAATCCACTGTTCCCCACCATGGAAGCAAAATATATTAGAGATGATGCCTAGAGCGACCGCTAAAAACAATGGCTCGAGTGAGTGTATGTCCAGCCTGTGACCCCTTGCAATCTCCTTAGTCTTACAAATACATTCTCTGAGTGAATGCGGACAATTGATAAATAAGAAGTTCATAGAATTGAGAGAGTTGAACAAAATTAAGTAGTTACCGTTTTAGACAAAATAAATGATTTTTTTTGGCACATACCCTCGAAATGTGTCCAGTGACTTCAGTCTGGATGACTTTGTTTTGCTTTTGTCCGCACAATGTTCATTATTTGCCTCCACCTAAAATAAGCAAAAACAACCGATTTAGTATGGATTTTAAGAGACAGGTTTTATGTAAGTTTACTAAGACGCATTTGTAAATGAGCCTTTATATCTATTTTTTTTTACCACTTAATTAGCATGAAAACAATTTAAGCTAAGAATGTTTCAGCAGTAAATTGTAATAATATACTTCATATACTGTAGGTTCATATACTTATATATATATGGACCCCCTTTCGCCTTCAGAACTGCCTTAATTCTACATGGCACTGATTCAACAAGGAGCTGAAAGCATTCTTTAGATATGTTGGCCCATATTGATAGGATAGGATCTTGCGGTTGATGGAGATTTGTGGGATGAACATCCAGGGCACGAAGTTCCCATTCCACCACATCCCAAAGATGCTCTTTTGGGTTGAGATCTGGTGACTATGGGGGCCATTTTAGTACAGTAAACTCATTGTCATGTCCAATTTGAAATGATTCAAGCTTTGTGACATGGTGCATTATCCTGCTGGAAGTAGCCATCAGAGGATGGGTACATGGTGGCCATAAAGGGATGGACATGGTCAGAAACAATGCTCAGGTAGGCCGTGGCATTTAAACAATGCCCAATTAGCACCAAGGAGCCCAAAGTGTGCCAAGAACACATCCCCCACACCATTACACCACCAGCCTGCACAATGATAACAAGGCTTGATGGATCCATGTTCTCATTCTGTTTATGCCAAATTCTGACTCTACCATTTGAATGTCTCAACGTAGTGGGCACAAAGCATCCCTATTGGTGGTCTACAGCATTTGCCGCACAACAGCCAATAAGCAAGCGAGCTGGCTTGCCTATGTCTGCATGCTGCCGCAACGCGTTTTACATTAATTCAAAATTAAGGGTAATTTTTGGCTTCTATATCTCGTGGAACAGAGGTTTTCCTCTAGCATAAGATATTACATAGTACGAGAGAACCTCTCGTAAGAGAACTGTCTGTAAATAATAATTTCGCACAGTGCTATGTATTTACAAATGATAATAGCATGTATATTTTTGAAACAATGTTGCACAGAGCTAAAAGAATAATGATTATAATTGGTGTCAAATGAGAAAATTAAGATTTCTGGATAAAGAACTCCAAATAAATTACATTTAAAAACCAGTCGTGGCTTTGCTGCCCATGTTTGGGTAACGTGAACAGCCTCAAGCATGCTTGGAGAGCATGAATAGTTTTTCTCATTTCCAAAGGAAGATGTTCCCATTCACCATATGGTCTTACGATGGCAGTGAGATCCATCAGAAAGAAATTAGCATTACCCTCTTCCTGCTCTGGCTCTCCAAACAACTGCATGATAGGCCGCAGACAAAGCTAATCAAACTTTCAGACCAGGACAATCAAGCAGTACCACAGAAAATCAAACTATATCCACTACAAGGCTCCAAAGATGTCTTCATGAGCCATTTGTATTTTAGATGTGATCATCCTGGAAATTGCAGAGTAGGATTGCTATGAACCAACCATAAACATATTCACAGTGTTTGACACATAACATATGTTCCTATTGAATGATGCATGAACCGTTTTGCCCTCACCATTTCCATGGAGTTTTGAGACCTGTGACAGCAAATACAATTCTTTAGCCTCTGTGTACAGCTGCATCTGTAGAGGTATAAAACATTCATTCAACTTAAACAAATGTGTTGTTTAAACATGGAAAAAAAACAGTTTATAACTCACTGCAATTCAAAATTCAGTATTTTTTTTGTGTGTTTGAAAGTCGCTTATGCTCAATAAATCAGCATTTCTTTGATCAAAAATATACAATTAAAATAGTAATATTGTTTTCTGTTATAACAAAGCCAAATTTTCAGCATTACTCCAGTCTTCAGTGCTCCATGATCCTTCAGAAATCATTCTAACATTCAGATTTTGTGGTCAAGAAACATTTCTTATAATCAATGTTAAAAACACTTGTGCTGCTTTATGTATTTGTTAAAGTTACCGCTTTGTCAGAATATGCCTATTTCAATATACAGTAAATAGTAGGCGAAAAACAGTTTGTGAGCAAAGTAGTATGTCCGAATTCATAGTACGGTAATCATAAAACTGTAGGTGAAATGTACCTGGATGACTTCCTACTCCTACCAAGATTCTGAATGGACACTTTACTATCTAATGAGGCCATAAGAGAGGATTTTTGAATAGAGGGAAAGCGATGATAATGAAAACATGGCGGATATATTACATTCAAATTTCATTCATACAACACACTTTCATATTATAGAACTTTTTTCTGGGGGGGGGTCGCAAAAAAATAAATAAATAAAAAAAATTAAAAACCTACTATACAGTATGCGATTTCGGACGTACCATGATAAATTTTTTTAGGATTTTGTAACATTTGAAAAATTATAAATGTCTTTGCTGTAGCTTTTGATCAATTTAATGCATTGTTGCTGAATAAAAAAATAATAATTTCTAAAACAAAACAAATAACCCAAACTTTTGAACGGTAGTGTAATTATTCAAATTTGAAAGAGAAAAACAGCAAATTTTCATACCTGAGTATATAAGGGAAAGAGGCCCAAAATACAGCGACAGAAGCCAGAATCAAGAATGCCGCCAACAGCGCTAAAGAATCAATATCAAACACATAAAAGCAAAGGTTATACACACTTTTTCTGCAGTTATTGTGAGGAGACTTGTTTTTAATGTTTAGTAATAAGGATACTGTGAATGTTCCTTGCAAACAGTAAGTAGTGTGTTAGAGTAATAAAAAGTAAAAGGTGAAAAACATGTTCAGTTTATCCGATTTTCTCAGCCTTTGCTTTGAACAGCCTGTCACCCATGCTATGCCACAAGGGAGCTCTCAAGAATCCAGCAGTGTCCTTTCATGTAATCTGAAACTAGTCTATAGGCGTACAATCAATCTATGAAATCCTAGCCTTGGGTCTCCAATAATGCCGTGTACTGAGGCAATATTTTCACAGTGCATGATGGAATGGATCATATTGGCTGCCAGAGGCCGTCCTCCATGATACTGGCCGCTTAGAGGAAGGTGTAAAACAGGAAGCATGAATGTGTCATATTCCAAGCATTAGGAAGCTACAGACGTTTTTATTGAGTTTGTGTATACTGCAAGAAAAAAAAGTTTGATATACGTTTTCACTTTCCATAAAACCAAATTTAGTTCAACACTGTTACATAATGCTTACGTAAGGTCTAAATTGGAAGCCCACCATTTATCACCTTTTACAATCAAAACTCGGACAACACAGAGTATTGTGGCGAATCAAATGGACACGTTACACCCAGTGATCTCAAGCGATCACTGTTTAGTGGAAAAGTGGAGGCCTTTGGTGGAAAAACAAACAAAGAAAGCACCATTTGATCAAAGTGTGAATACACTTGATGACATGAGGGGAAACAGTGAAGCTGTGATGATACTATAGTGACGACTGAGTACAGGAGCCTGGACAAACTGAGATAAATAAACACGCCATGTACATCTGCCCACTTAAGATTACTTTTAAACATGTCATGTTTGTCATTGCCTCAAATGTCCTTTAACTTGAGAGGTCCGAGAAGAAGATTGGTTGCTACTAAGAAAAATACAGAAAACAAACTGACATCTTAAAACAGGTACTTTAACTCAGCATGTTTTGTTTATATGTAAGTTCAGGGCTGTCCAATTTATAATTGTATTTCAAGCATTTATTTTAAATAGAATTTGATATTACTATTATATATATATATATATATGAAGAGTTCAGATGCAAAAACCTCTAAGTGCCATTTGAAATTTTCTTCTAAAATGACCATTTTTATCAAGCTTGTATATTTAAGTTCAGTAATTTCACTTAAATGGCAATGAAGATTACCTATTAATTGTCATTTAAGTGAAATTACTGAACTTAAATATACAAGCTTGATAAAAATGGTCATTTTAGAAGAAAATTTCAAATGGCATTTAGAGGTTTTTGCATCTGAACTCTTCATATATATATATATATATATATATATATATATATATAATTACTTTTTTTTTACACTAATTGCTTAAGTTGAGAATCAGCAACACTTACATTTACTCTGATTTGCACAGTTCAGTCTAAATGTTAATTAGTATATAAGGTTAAGCAGGCCAATTACTACATGTTTGTATGATTTACTGCCTGAATTCATCATAGACCCAAGATTGAGGTCAGAGTTTAAATTTTTCAGGCCAAGATGGGCTTAAAATAGTGTCTCTCTGGTGCAGTTCATTTGATAACAGCATTTTTTGTTTTGGTTATTTTTGTCCAGTGTCCCCTCATTAGTTCTTCTTAGCATCTGCTGATCACTAGCACCATCACTTACTGTACGTTGTAAGAGCCCTTTGGAGCTGGAGCGTAATCACCAACCAGTCCGGCTAATGGAAGCTCATCGTATAGCCGGGAGTTTAGTCACACTGGCCATATATCTGACAGATAATGGCTACTTGCCCTTAAAAGTCTGATCTACAGCATAATCTGCACTATTGCAAAGTAGACTGTACATTATAGAGCGTGGTGCTTTCAAAACCCCATTATGCTTTAATCCTTCACGCTCCTCTAATGTATTTCCCACAATGCTCCTCTCCCGGGGCATCTTCCAAAACAAACATGGCAGAAAAGCTTTTCTTTGAGCTGTTTTTTTTTTCTTCTTTTTTTTTCAAGAAATTAGCAGTTCGTCGGATCAATACAGTCTCAACTGACTCATGGGATATGAGGGAGGCACTTCCCTACTGAACTTTGGAACACAATACATGCCTTTTGGTGACTTATTTAATGTCGTTAATTGCACAGTACATATACTTACGCAGGTATGCATTATTCGGTCTTCTATCCACAGTGAGAGAATAGGTTACATCATTTAGCGAGCTAGGCTGCCTCATCCAGAGAGAATACTGGCCAGCTTCACCAAACGTCTGACTCAGACTAGGGAGGAGAAATAATGTCATCAACATGCAATAAAACACTGATCCATCCATCACATCCTGATGATGACGGTTATTGAATTTTTTATGTTTTGTTTAAAAAGCTTTCCTCTTTTGAAACGTTATTTACATTTTCTGTTACACATCATCACCAGCATTTTCAAATGCACGAATTTGTTGTTTTCTTGTTAACCACAAATTGTTTGCCGACTGATGTAAAGTAGCCTGTTATGTAACTGTTTACCTAAAGTAGTCCAAAAATCTTTGTCTTTAAGGTCAAAATGATTGATATGGTTTATCACCAATATTTTTGTATTTTCTGGTTGTATTGTATATATAAATGCCTCTTTGTAGCAGCATGGAGCAGAATTATAACAAACAATGACGTACAAGAGGCTGAAGGGGGCCATCTAGAGGGCAACAGAGAAAACTGCAACTTTTGAACCCATTTCACCTTTTTTCATCCCCCAAAATGTGCACTATAAGCCTTTATTGATCGACCTGGGAATGACATAGTGGCCAGCATGTTCTTTAGGGGAGAAGGTAAATCGATAATGCCTCTGTCTGGAAAGGGACCTCGGTATCGATCTTAAAGAAGCCCTGGACTAGACTTCAGCCACAGCGTGGGAGAGATACAGTGACTTGTCTTATGAAATCAGACACCCTCGACAGCTCGTTTGAAAATGGCCCAAATCTTGATGGCTGTTTGAGGACCAGGTTGTTTGTAAAAATGACCATGTTTTCCTGCAGAAAAAATCCCAGCTAGGGTTTGTGAGGGGACCACGAGCTTTGATGTCTTAATGGTCTTTTTCATCATTATTTCAGTGTCAGCTTGTTAACCCCAAAATGCAGTGAGATCAATGCACAGTGAGTAATTCTCCAAAGGGCAGCACTCGCATTCAAACACACGGTCATAAATAGTCTCACTGACTGCAAATGCAATTGGCTGCTATTGGGGCTATATATCTAGCCTATATGTAGGGGTCCTTCTATACCAATTAAAAATTATTGAAAATTCTTACCTGCAGAGAGTGCCGTTTCGATACATAGGTGAGATTCTTAGAGTCAGTGTGAATTGTGTGCTCACCACCGCAGAAATATTAAGACCATTCCCAACTGTGGCAAGGGGCTGATAAAGACACTAGAAAAGACAGATATCTGTTATTTAACATTTATTTAATATAAGCCATTTTGACAGGTCAAGCAGGCTCTACAGGTTGGGAAAGGTTAATATTGCTCACAAAACTCAACCTGTATTGTGAATGGAACAAATTTATTTATATTTTTTATCAATTTCTTTTTTGGTACAAAAAATGCTTAAAACACTCATAAGTCACAATCAAGACAATTAAACAACTTTGAAGTACCTTATAACAGTAATCTGAGGTGTAGTAAACACTAATGTTGTATGGAAGTTCATTATGGAATATTAGCAATGCCTCATCCATTTTCAGCTTGTAAACTAAAAAAAAAGGACAGAGGCACTGAGATTGCAGTATCCTAACAATACAATGAATACACTTATTTCATCAACACATTTTAAGCAACTTGAATATCATAATTAAGATTTTACCTTTATGACGTCTTTCACACATCCCTGCTGAGAGAAGGGTAAAAAAGCAAACATTCAAGATATTGATTATCTTCATTGTTGAATCCAATCTGCTGTATTTCTTTTTCTTCTTTTTGTGCAAATGAAAATAAAAGGAAGCTCAAAGATCACTGTACATGTGATTACAGTGATCTTTGAGATGTGTTGGAGTTTTATTACTAGAAGGCACAACAAGATTGACAGAAGATATAAGGTTAAAGGGATAGTTCACCCAAAAATGAAAATAATGTCATTACTTACTCATCATCATGTCATTCCAAACCCGTAAGACTTTCGTTGATCTTTGGCACACAAATGAAGATATGTTTGATGAAATCGGAGAGATTTCTGTCCCTCCATAGATGCAACTACCACTTTGACACTTCAAAAAGTTCATAAAGAGATCGTAAAATGAATCCATATGAACTGAGCGATTTAGTACAAATTTTCTTTAGAGACTCAATCACTTTATATGATGAACAGATTTAATTTAGTATTTTATTCACATATAAACACTGATCAGCAAACACAAACACAAGCTCAAATGAACCATCTGGTATTCAGGTATTCAGGATTGGACATTTGGTATTTAGGATAGGGCATTTTGTATATAGGATTGGGCATTTGGTCATTTCGCCATTTAGGATTGGGCATTTAGGGATTTAGGATTGGGAATTTGATATTTAGGATTGGGCATAGAGGATTGAGGAGTGTATGCAAATAAGGAGGCATGACCCAAAAACTGGAGGTTTGAAATGGCTGGTGCGCAGTGGCCACACTGGAGGTTGGAAAGTTGTCCTGGACTCCGGCTAGAGTGATCATCGCACGTCCATACATGAGAATGCAGATTATCACTACGTTTTATGAATGCCAATTGATTAAAACAATGAATAATGATCTCTGTATTAATTATCTTGAGCCTGCTATAGCATGTTACTTTAAATAAATTCTCTTTCCAACTGTTCCATTCTAAATAATATATAGGCTAAATATTGCAATAATTGATAATAATCAAATAAAATTAGGTCTAATCAGGGCTAAATTACGCTAATAATAGGCTACTTTCAAGAACACTCTTGTCCCATACACCGCACGACCCAGAGTGTTCCCTTTAGTAGCTAAAGGTTGAAAAACTTATCAACAGGAAGTAGTATCACTGCCTTTTACTCAATTATTCCGAACATGGAAAACACTACTCAGGCAGCGACCTATTGTTGATGTTGATTCCAAAAGTATGTGCTTCCTTATAGACCATTTCACAAGATGTAAACAACACTGGTCCAGAAGCACTTCCTGTTTCAGTTTTTTAACACTACATAAAAGCTGGGATAAAATACAACCAACAGAACATTTAAAACTGAATCAAAAAGTTAAACAAACATCTTTAAGATGTTTTCTTTACATGTGAAATAAAGAAAACAGTTACAAACTGAAACAGGAAGTGCTTCTGGACCAGTGTTGTTTACATCTTGTGAAATGGTCTATACAACTTTTCATATTACTTGGAAAATATCACATTCATATGAAAAAAATGGGCTAAAGCTAAGCCAAGCTTTGAACACTTTATGAAAGAGATTAAATAATATGGTAATTCATTAGATAAACTTAAGAACAAAAAAGCAAAAAAGACCTAAAGCATAATTATTGTAACTTTACCCCTGGCACGATTTTTTTCCCCCCTATTTGTTGAGTTGTGTTGTCATGTAAATCTATTTGTATATTTTCTGTTGCAATGAAAAAAAATAGAGGAAAAAAAAAGAAAGAAAAAAATTACCTCAGTCTGTGCGTCTGTGTGACCCTTGATGAACTTTTCACTTAACAGGGATAATTTACGGTTATGCCAAATTCATATCTTTTTAGGCACGAACAGCAATCGTTAAAAATAATACGAAATGCCCATTTTAACTAATTAAATGGCTTGCATTTTCCCGAACATATGCTACTATGCTAGAAGCCTTTTTAATGCTTTTATGTCGTCTGTAGGCAGGTAGGATCCTGCTGTTATTATTTGTTCATGGTCTCTTACTGTCTGGAATTGCAAACATCTGTTTTCACCATAGACTGTAAAAAAGTTTGTTCAGGGTTCACACACTCATCTTTTATTCAGGCTTCTAGCCGGGCAGCAGCAACAGGGCCCCTACTGTAATATTAATTAGTGCGCGCTGACGTAACCTGGTCACATTTCAAGAGCGTCCAATACGCAACTTAGTTAATATTCATAAGACGTCCCTTCACCATAGTAGGATTCGTACTTTCGTTCTCTCACCACAGGTTGAAATCATAGACTGTAAAAGAGGTTGAAATCCAGCTGCATGCGCGTGACCATAGCAGCACTCTCAACATGGTAAGAGAAAACATGTATATATCTATATTTTAAAAAAGTTTGTACTCTTATAATTCCATGTGGATTAATTACCACTTTAATGTCTTTGTACATAACTCTCAACTTTGCAATTAAATGCATAACATTACCACAAGCGAGATGCTTCAAATAAAACGGGAATGGGCTGAATGGGTATCGTGCTATTTTTATATTAACAGTGATTTTTAAAATCTGACCTTTTACAGTTTTTTAGACACAATCAAGTTTTTTTTTCGCGTTTTGCCGTATACAATTGTTCATGTATCATTTAAAAATGCACATAGTAATCTGCTCTCAAGTTATCATTAACATATCAAGGTCTGTTATTGATTTGATAGAACTGCCATGGCTTTAATTCGCCTTCTTTGACGTGGTGTGTCTGTCCATGCAGCAGCATTAACTCAGCTGATTACACTGTTGCTAAGAGACCTGTTGATGTCAGTGTCAGTCTGCTTTATCAGTGTTGGAGCTTCATCATGACTGACATGTGTTTGCACAGGCTCTCTGACGCAATTCGCTGAAGGTTCATTCAGGGATTATAGTGTGTGGATAGTGTAATAGAAAATGCTGACACAATTCAACTTAATTTCCCTTTCAGTCAATGAAAAGTGCACAAAATGCATCACAAAACATAGAGAAAATGCAGAAAGCCTACATTTTCAAGTCAGTTACCTTTCTGTAAATGCACATTTTAATAAATTGTAATAATGCCTTCTTTTAACAGACCTGTGTTTAAAGCTCATGTGATCTTTACTTAAAGGGGAAAGGGCACAAAGGGTTTTGCTTTGGAATGCCATTGCCCCCCAGTCATATGATGGAAGCTCCTAAAATTGAAAATGCAAGTCATCATTGTTTCCATATGGGGCTCACAACAACCAATCACAGTGCTTTTTTCTGAAACGTCCCCCTCAGAATGGTTGCTTAAGAGTGTGAGTGTTTGCAAAACTGTTCTAATGATATTTGTTCTATTAACAAATAATGATTATATCTTAGTATGTAAATCATTTACAATTAAATACACTACAGTACTTTTTGAAAAAGGTCTCCCAGTTAGTTTAATGTGAGATCAAATATTCACTATAGGGATCAAATCTGGACTCTGACCATGGCCAAAACATAATCCTGATGAACTTAGTCACTACTTCTTCTTGGTTGTTTTAATGTAATTTGGACAGGAACATTGTCATACTGAAAAAGGACATCTGACCATTCCTGTTTAGATAACAACTGTTCGGTTGGTTGTGGGAAGCAAGCCATTCTGTAATATTCGAAAAAATCTAGTGCATTTTCTTCTATTTTGATAATTTCCTAACCAATAATTTATGATTTAGACAATTAAAACCTTATTGTTCAGCCATTTTGGGGTGGAACATTTTGCCCAGGAGTGTAAATAAACATCTTACTCACAGAGATGTGACACGCTTTGTTACATTCATCCTTACGAACTTCACTTCAGGATATTTTCTAACCAGAACTGTTTTAAACTCTAAGGCTGGGAAGATTCAGACTCTTACCATGGAGGAGAGGGAGCACATCCTGCCCATGATGAGGAATGCTCAGTGGGTGGAGGTGGTGGGGAGAGATGCCATTTACAAAGAGTTCCTCTTCAAAGACTTCAATCAGGTAATAAACTATGTAAAACTGCCAAGAGAGATACAAATGCAATGAACTATTTAGAGTGACAAACTTCACAACACATATAGCCCACCCTATGACTTGCTCTTTTCCCTTTAGGCTTTTGGGTTCATGTCCAGAGTAGCACTACAGGCTGAGAAAATGGATCATCATCCCGAATGGTTTAATGTGTATAACAAGGTAAATTTATAGGCCCATCATCAGTAAGGCTAGCATGGTCATCGCTGTGCCTAAATAAGGAATTAGAAATTGCATTGTAATAATGTGTAGACTACTGATTCATCATTAAAAAGACCATGAATGTGTGTGAAGAACATAAATGTGGCCAATTTCATGTTGACTGTCGTGTCTCCCTGTTTTATCTCTGGTAGGTTCAAATCACCCTCAGTACTCATGAATGTGGAGGAATCTCGCAGCGTGACATCACCCTCGCAACCTTCATAGATCAGGCCTCTGTCTATTGAATGGATCCTCTGTCTTGACAGCTTGTCAGTCAACCTCTGTAGCCTGTAAAACTGGATCAAAAATATTGTAAATTTTCATGCATCACAGTTATCACCATAAGTCAAGTCTTGACTGTGTTGTGTGCCTGTTACACTTTATAAGTATTAATAGTACATTCAAGACAAATTTCATTTTTGAAATCATTTCACTTTCACAGTACAATGATCATTGCTAGAATTGCTAAAACACCACAGAGACCGGTGAAACACTATTACATTACTGTATTCTATTATAGTATTTTTTTAAACTAAATGTATGGTGCCTTTATTTGCATTTGATCCAATTATGAAATGGTTAGTGCCTCAATGAATTAGAATAAACTGAATGTTTGTCAACTTTGGCATGTGAAATCAATGTATTCATTTGCTTCCCGTTTAATCAATAATGGACCCAAAAAGCACTTTTGGTTTTAAAAATCGTACTACTTTTCAGAATTCAAGTTTTAAAAACTCAAGTCAGTGTGTTAGCGTATTTTCATTCACTAGTTAGTTCTAGTTGCATCTTGCACTTAAATGCAGGCATTCTGTGTGATCGACAAATGCGTTTTTGTTTTAAAAAAAACCCAAGGATTAGAAATGAGTTATGTTTTGTAACCCTAGAATGCCAAAAACCTACATAAAGGGTTCAAAATGGCCCATATTGGAATTAATGGATTTCTTCAAATAATAGGTGTCCTATTAATGAAGTAATTCAAATTACTGACGAAAAACAAATGTATTTAAATACCAAACATCCATCAAATTTCCTTGCATATATACACATTACAAAAGATTAAATTTGTTATTTTTAAAATACTGTTGTACTTTTTCTCTACTGCATCTGAAATCGCATACCATCTAAGAATGTTCTACTTTTTTCATGAACTTTATGACTGTTAAAGTATGCATGCAATTAGTATAAATAATTTATATATATATTTTTAAGTAATCCATAAAGTTAATATAATCACTGACACATTTTAAACAGAAATACGGTTAATAATTCAAATAAAAATGAATATGGGTAAATTTGACCCCCTTTATGCATTCTAGGGTTAAAGTTGAATTTTTAACTTTTTAGAACGAGAGACACTGCAAGAGACACGATTGCTTTGGTCAAACATATCAGTCGTGCATGTTTGCATAAATGAACAACGGAAAAGTATCAATGAAATCACAAAAACGCAAGATTAAGTAAAGTGGACCCAGTCAGACATGTCAACAGTGAAAAGTAAATATATTATGCGACTAGTATATTCATATTTCTTTTAGGACCATGTTTATTGATGTATATTAGGATCAAGAAAACATTACAGGACAAATTTGAAACAAATTGCATGATGTGGTAATGGCCTAGTCCCTGAGGCAGATTTAGCTACTATGTTAGCCTAATAGCCCACACCCTGACGACCGTGAAAGGCATTTAGGTGAATGCTATTAGTTTTGTGCTTCAAACAACCATAACCATAGAGGTCATGTAATGCTTCAAATATTAAGATCAAGGTGCCTCAGTTTCAGTAGTTACAGTAATTACAGATTATTGCATAATGACATTAAAATGCTTAATTTAGGCAAGAAGGGTCGCTTTTTGAAGACAAAAATCCACATCTATGTCTTAGCCTAAGGCATGTTACAGTTCTTGAGAATACACTGTACTACAGTGGTATCATAGAAAAAAACTATCCCGCCTCCTACTCGAGTCCCCCAAAGAGGTTAAAAAAGTACATGAAAATTACTGAATTGAAAAGAAAAAAACATTGAAATATGAGACATTATATTAGTGATTTAAAATATTTAAAAAAAACACACAGTGGTCACAAATATTATAAATGCTTATGGGATTATATAGCTGACAAGATCTAATGTGATGTTTCCATGGTACCATGTCATCACTTCCTCATATCACTGACTTCATGCACAAATTAATTTCCCTTCTTATTGTTCCAGGGCTTAGCTGTCATTCAATTGAGTTAAGCTGGAACAAAGAAACCAAACAAAAACAACACACAAATATAACTCAATGGAAAACTCATAAATCAATTGAAAGACAGCTGAAAACCTTCAAACCATACTGTGAAAGCCATAACCTGGAGCACTTGTGATTAAAATGTCCACTTAGGTGACATTTATCAGAATTTAGACAAAAAGGAAACAATCAATGATTAAGTTTACAATTATTTAAAATAGATTTGAGGTAGATAGGGTGAAATGTGGTCATTAAAAACCCATATGATGGGAATTTCAACCAGGTAATATTGACTACACAAAATGGTCAATGGATTTGTTGCATTTTGCCCTGATATCAGGTAATTTAAAAACAGTGAGATATCTTTTCAATAAAATGGATGTTTTGCGACTGGACTATCAAATGTCTACTAGAAATGGGGAATTTAAAATAAATAAATAAAACTAAACATTTTTAATATAGGTTTACCTGAGCAGCTCTACCATTCTAAAATGGTCTGTTATGTTTTCAAGTTTCTATTGGGAATATTAAAAAAAAAAAAACTAACAGTGTTTTTTTCCATGTTGATCAGATTATGGATTTTATCCTAATCTGCATTATTTAACTCTCAGAAATTGTCCAAACTGTAAGTCAATAACTTGGGTAAAAAAAAAAATAGCATTATATTACGTGTCAGAAAACACTTCCAAAAAATAGCAGTGGGAGTGTGATCAAATACCTATGGTGTGCATCGGTCATGAAAATAAGAAATGAAAGAAGTAAATCTGCACTCACTACAGATTTCCCAGACCCTTCACAGACTCACATAGATACTTGTGCAGCAATCTCCATAGTCTTACAGACAGGATCCCGTTGCTCCTCAGTCACGAATCCCAAAATATCAGGTGACTATGGCTTATACATGAAATCGTTAGTTGTAAATAGACGACTGAATGAAGTGATTGAATGATTAAATGATTGTGGTGAGCATCCCTTCAGCCAGCTAAGGGTGGAGACCCTGGCAGTCAATCTCAGTGCACTTTGGAGTTGCCATTCATGTGGTTCTTATGGTTTTTGTGGGACTTGTTCTGTATCTTGGACACCTCAGTGCTATAGAGGCAGTCCAAAAATCCCTGTGAGATCTCAGTCACCATCGATCGGTCAGGAATGGACTGGGCCATGCCATAGATGGCTCCCTACGACATAAAAGAGTAGAGTTTACAATGGTAATTACATTGTGGTTTATTAGATGAAAGTATACATGTACAACTTGACTGAAGTGGGCTTATTGAAGCGACCATTTAGCCAGAAAAAAAGTATATATACTATAGTACTCAAAATGGGAAGTTTGCACTTTTGATTGGACACAAATCATTTTAAATCTATTTCTTAAAAGGGATACTCCACTGTTTTCTCATATTAAACTAAGTTATTCTCTTAGTTTTTCACTTAACTAGCTCAGTTCATTCAATATGACTTTTATGACAAGAATATGACAAGACTTTTTTTTTTAAAACATTGCAAAATTTTACTGACCCCAAACTTTAAAACAATATTGTAGATCAACTCAAAGTTGTACAATTTTGACCTTTTATTGTTAAGCTAAACTTATGAGTAAAATTGTAAGTGAATGGTTTGTCTAATAAAAAGGAAACTCACCATTCCCGTGGTCTTCTCTTTAGGATTCTTCATGATGATGGCTACTTCTCTTTTCACATCACTGAGGAACTGCTCTGCTACTCCAGGCTGTGTGTGTAGCATTGTGACACAAATATGAATGCTGAAAGGGACCAACAAAAGATGTATGAACAATGATATAAGAAACAACTTTTCTGACCAGTACCTAAAACGTTAAGTAAATAAGGTGAAAATCTATTAAAGTTTTTGTTGTTGTTGCATTATTTATTTATGACAAAATTTCATTCTGTTTCAGTGACAGTACATTCATTTTCATAACTTGCAAAAGTAACACATTTTTGTTTGTTTTAACCATACCTAGATGGGAACTGCAGAGTGTTGAGATTCCAGCCCTTTTGAGTCAGTGCATTAGATAAGCGAAAGATATCAAAAACATCAGAGCCTAATGCCACCACAGACACCTCTGGATCACCGAATACAAACAGCCCATCTATTTTGCGGATTCTGTGGGAAGAAATTTTTGAGAAGTGGTTTCAGCACACAATGTCTTTCCTGGCATGTAAATGATACTTGCCATGCAAATTTATTCGGCACATTCGATATACATTCAAAGCAACACTTGCCTGTGCCTCATTAACTATTATGCATTATATAAATTGCATTATACTGACCCTGCTTTGATTTTGCGGGCTATCCCAATAATTTTCTTGGTGGCGTCAACGTATCCGTTCTCACCCATGTGCATCATAGTAGCCCAACAGGCTGCAATTATACCTCCAGGCCGAGATCCAGCCATGGATGGAGATGCGTAAATTCCTCCCTGCCAATCCGGGGCTACAAAATACTGGTAGTGGCGATATTTCCTTTCACTGTAGAGCACCACTGAGGAGCCTTTGGGAGCATAACCATACTGTGGAGGCACAATGATTAAAAATAATAAGAATTATTATTATTATTAAGTAGACTTTGCATTTTTACTGTAATTTCCATTGCAATTACATTTGGACAGATTAACATCAACAGATTATTAAAAATGTCTGTTGTGAAATTTGTTCCTTTTTATTTTTAAATCCGGGAATAAACGGTCAGGAGTAGCGTAATTGTTTTACTCATTAAAATCATAAAATGTACCTTTTTTTTCAAATACACTACCACAAAAAAAATTGGACTTGGCAAGACTTTAATGTATTAAGGCTGCATTTATTTGATCAAAAGTACAGTAGAAACAGTAATTTTCAATTTCAGCATCATTCCGCTAGTTTTCAGTGACATGTGATCCTTCAGAAATCATTCTAATGAGCTGATTTGGTGCTCATAAAACATTTCTTATAACTTACAATTCTTTCTTATAATATATCATTATCATGCTGCTTAATATTTATGTGAAAACTGTGATGCATATTTAAAGATTAAGGAGTTTCTGTCACTTTTGATCAATTTAATGTATTTCTTTCACACACACAGAAAAAAAAAACTTATCGACCACAAACTTTTGAACAGTAGAGTATTTTTATTTATTAATTTCTCACCTTATGTGTATCAGCTGAGATACTGGTCACACCTTTGACCCGGAAATCAAAGGGATCAAGTTTGAAACCTGCTTTTTCCATAAATACTATCAGGAACCCACCCAAGCATGCATCCACATGAAATGGGATGTTGTATTTTACAGCAAGCTAAAAAAAAGTTATAGAATATATTTTAGATTCATTTATACAATGAAACAAAAGCACTGGGTGACATGTCCATTTTAATAAGCAAATGTTACCGTTGCCACTTCTGCTACAGGGTCCATTATTCCATGCGGGAACTGAGGAGCTGAACACACCAGCATTGCTGTATTTTTAGAGATGGCCCTCTTCATGGCCTATGGTCAAAAAAAGTAGTCGTTAAAGTTAGATGCATGTTAATATCCACAAAAACATTGAATGAATTAGAAATGTACCCGGTTACTGTGAACAAACCAAACAGCAGTACCTTCACATCAACTTTCATGGTCTTCTTGTCCAGAGGTACGTGAATGAGCTTCATCCCAAAGTAATGTGCAGCTTTGTCAAACGCAGCATGGACGCTCACGGGAGCAATGCTATAGCATAGAAAAAACAATATTATTAATCACTTTTTACATAGGATTCAAAGTTGCACTGATTAAAAAAAAATCTATAAGTAAAATAAAACAGTAAATAGAAAAATAAAATAGTGTACAGTGTTGGTTGACAACCACTGTTTATTGATGTAAGCAGAAAGAGAGCATTAAAGCAGTGTAATGGATTTTAATGGATTAATAAAATAGTAAAGTGTATTAAACTAGCCAACAACTCACCTAACTTCCCTTTTAGGCATAACAATTCTAACACAATGTGCTAAAACTTTCTGTCCTGTGTTTTTGAATGTTGTATGTTGTCATAACCCCTTTAACTCTGGTTGTGTGAGTGTACAAATAAAAAAATTGGGAAATGAAACTGGACAGAGGTCTAGTTTCATAATTTGTGATCATGAAGTAATCACAGAAACAGAGTTTGTTTTACCTGGTAACAGAAGGATGCATATGAAAACCAATCAAATTATGGGAAAATTATGTAATGTTTCATGTAATTTTGCCATACCTCCTGATTCTATAAACACTTGTATTTGTGTAAACTGCTTAATGCTTCTTCTTGGAGGAAGTTCTCGGAGGAAATGTCGCGAACTACCTCTCGGTCGTGATTAAAGCATTTAAGAGGAGATTTGCTGAAGTCTGTCTGTTTCGCACTGCTGCGCAGCAGGTCATTTTAGGGAAGCAAGTTAGTTAGGGGACCCAGGTATACTAAACGTCAGGGACGTCGATTTGGAGACGAGACCCAGCTAGACTTAGGAAAAGGCAGAACTAAAGGGACATCGATTTGGAGATGAGACCCAGGTACGTAGTTGGGTTTAGGGAAATTTTTTTCACTAGAACGAGACAGTACATACATCTCTGGGTGAATGATGCCACGTTCATGAGCCATGTCTCTGTATGCCTTGCATGCCATCAGGATGCTTTCTGTTCCACCTGAGGTAACCTTTCATGAGGAACACACAAAACAAATAATTCAATTTTAGTGAACAGTCTTCTAATGAAAAACAGTGGACTGACAAACTTATTCTGTTGCTGTGTGAATGTAGCCCATGTATGAGAGACCCTCATATCATTTTACAGATTTGGTTAAGGTGACATTCCCCACATTTAGCTATTTTCTTAAGTGGAAACAACTGTATTAATATGCAGCAGAACCCTTTTTACAAATGAGTAAAATTCAGTGAGCAATGGGAAATTGGTGTGAATTATTTGGAACGTCATGCAACCACATTATTCCATCAGGGAAGATAGTGAGAAGAACTCACTGTGCCACAGGAATCTGGCCCTCCTTTAAACAGAGCGCACGCCATCCGCACCACTTCTGCCTCCATCTTCCTAACCCCAGGGAACAGGTCTGGGTGGAGGGGGTTTGTCCAGGCAAAGTCACCATACACCTGCAAATCAGAGGAACACAACATCCAGGATTTATTTCCCGCTTCACAATGCCTTTGCTAGATTCAAAAGTAAAGTGAACATCTAAACAAGTGTTTCTCAACCTTGTTTGTTACATGTATCACTACAACCTCATCAAGTAGCACTTCATCTACACCAAATCAAAAATGCCCCATTAACTCTTAAACTACCATTTAGAGTCAGGAATATTAAATTATTTAAAAATGACAGTAAAATTACAAATAAATGCTGTTCGTTTGAACTTTCTATTTGTCAAAGAATCTTGAAAAGAAATGCATCAGATTTTCCACAAAATATTAAGGAGCACAACAGGTTTGAGCATCAATAATTATCCAAAGCACTAAATTAGCATATTAGAATGATTTCTGAAGGATCATGTGACACTGAAGACTGGAGTAATGATGCTGAAAATTCAGTTTTGATGTCACAGTAATAAATTACAATTTAAAATAGAAAACTGTTATTTTAATTTGTAATAATATTTCGCAATATTGCAGTTTTAACTGTATTTTCCATCAAACCAAGTGTAGCCTTGGTGAGCATAAGAGAATTTCACAAACATCTTTTTTAATCTTACCAACCCCAAACTTTTAAATGGAAGTGCATATTAAATTAGATATTACACTGGATGCAATTTATCACATTTCATAGGTACACTATTATTTTTTTTTTTTTATTTGTATTATTCATTATTTTTACACTAAAAACATGTGAAAAGACAGATGCTACAGTTTGAACAGACTCATAAATGTGCTGGACTACAACAGCTCTTCCAGCTCAGGGCGGGGTTTATGTAAATGTTAGGGTTAGTGACGTCACTACTGGGAGGAAGCTCGTGTAGTTCCTACCAGCTGTTAGTTGTGGTCCATAAAAAACGATTTCTTTAAAAGCAAATATCTCCCATTGCTTTGAACTTTGAGCGTTGCAACTTTGCAGATGTTATTTATGCTCAAACAGCAACATTACACACCAACTAAAGTTAGAAAAGTGAAATCATAATCAACCACCCCTTTAAAGCAAAATCAAAAACAACCCCTAGACCACACATACCCGTTTAGGATTTATTGATCCAAATGATTTAAAAGCCCATTATACCTTCACCAGGAGATCTGTGAGCTTCTCATCCCCCCAGTAGACTGCGCCTGACACTTTGCCTTTCGCCCAGTCTACCTCACCTGAAATCAGAAGTATAAAAAAAGAAAGTGGGACACTAACTTGTAACATAAACCAGCTGCATTATATCCTAGTAAACAAACTTGCTTGCAAAGAAACTGCACCCACACTACTGTAGGGCAAATTCAGTCTGAGAACATCTGGCTGACATTTTAAGAGTTTCTGATTAATCTTTGAAGCCTTTGGGCTCTCCATCATTATAACAGATGGGAGTCGGGACATGCTGAAGGTGACTCACTCAGTGTCTCATATTCCCTGATCTTGTCAAGGAGCTGTTTTTGGGTGAGGCCTTGTGCTGGCAGGTGTTTGGTGTAGCTCATGCCTTCCTTCAAGGTGCACAGACTCACTGACATGTCATCCAATGCTTTGTTGAGCTGACTCTGAATCTGATGAGGGGAAAAATTAAGGAGAAAACAAAAAGTGTCAAACAAACCTCTGAATATTTAATTCAAACCAGAAATATAGGGGACAGAGGAATTGAGGTGAAAATGAACCTATATAAATTAATTATTTTAAAATATTTACCTTCAACAAAAACATCAAAGTGTAAAAGGGCATGTTACATGTTATATATATATATATATATATATATATATATATATATATATGAAGAGTTCAGATGCAAAAGCCTCTAAATGCCATTTGAAATTTTCTTCTAAAATGACCATTTTTATCAAGCTTGTATATTTAAGTTCAGTAATTTCACTTAAATGCCAATTAATAGGTAATCTTCATTGCCATTTAAGTGAAATTACTGAACTTAAATATACAAGCTTGATAAAATGATCATTTTAGAGGAAAATTTCAAATGGCACTAAGAGGCTTTTGCATCTGAACTCTTCATATATATATATATGAACCATTTGATTGCAAAATTTAATTATTATAATTATTAACAACTATTATTTTATTAAATAATCTACAGTTCTTGAAACTTACGGACTCACAAAAATAATTAATTTTATATAATTAAATATATCAAAAGTCTCAAAAAAGGTTAAAAACCACTGTCTAAGGGGTAATTTGTAATGTCAAGCTGGTTAGTTGCATCTCAATAAATATCATAAAGAAGAAAAGGCAGACTCAAATCAAAATCAACCTTCAGTCGGTTCTAACTGGAACCAGACATATTACAATCTATTCAGGTTTATGACCTAAAGTAAACCCTGGTATAGTCACAGGATCATATTATGAAAGTGTGATAAAAGCTTTATTTCCACTAAGGCATTGCAATCGTGACTTAATCATCCATCAGTGAGTCAGAAAGAGAAGTCTGAAGGAAGAAAGGGAACTATAAAACCACTAGATGCTTACTGTTGCTCCGACAAATGGGATTTTTCTGATGATTTTAAAGAACTGCTTCTTTACTCTTGACGTCAGGCCTAGAAAACACGAACAATGAGCAAACTGGGGTGAAGATGTGACATAAAATGAGTCCAGAGAGACATTTTTTCAATTCTGAGTTGCTTTACAATATTCCAGCCTGTCAATGCAAGAGACTTTCTAAACAATCTCATATTTTAGCCGTAGAGTCAATAGAAGTTTGGTATGTAAAATTAAACAAAATGAGAGACCTCCGTGTAAAAATGGTTTTTGGCTTCCTCAAAAACCATTGTTTCGGGTTGATGACACAATGAATTAAAAAAAAAAAACAACTGTGGGAGATTTTGTTATTTTCAAGTGGCCTTGACATTTTGCAACTTTGTTTTAAGACTTCCTGACTGATGAATAGCAAAGAGGGACAACATGATTATTTGCTTACGATTAGCTCGCAACATAATGATGTTTCAGATTGTTTCACAGTAACATAAAACTGTAGCTTATGAGTATGAAAAGAGTAAATCAACCATTATATGCACTGAGTATTATGAACCATATTAGAACAAATATTTGAAAAATTAAAACACAACAAAAATTAATTGCATTTTATTGTTGTTGTTCTTTTCTTGGCTCGTGGATAGACACCTTTCAGATCCGGTGCACATTGCCATTCAAAAGCCAGTCAGTAAAATTGTTTTAAAACAATTTTCCTTATTTAAAAAAAGAAAAAATACTAATTTTATTCAGCAGGGATGCATTAAATTGATAAAAAGTGTCAATGAAGACTTTTATATAATGTAACAAAAGATTTCCATTTGAAATAAATGCTGTTCTTTTGAACAAAAATAAAATTAAAAAGTATCACAGTTTCCAAAAAGTATAAAGCAGCACAACTGTTTTAAACATTGATGATAATAATAAGAAAATTTAGAATGATTTACGAAGGATTATTGATACCGAAGACTGGAGTAATGATGCTGAAAATTCACATCACAGTAATCAATTATATTTTAAATCATAAAAGATATTAAAATATAAACTTATTGTAAATTCTAATAATATTTCACAATTTTACAGTTTTAAGAAGCATAAAACACTTCTTTCAAAATCATTTTAAAAATTTTACTGACCTCAAAATTTGAATGGTAGTATAAACCTGACCACATTTTTAATAAACCTGATGCATTCAGAAATTCAAAGACAAGAATGATCAATAGCACTTACTATCTTGCTGGAAAAGGAAGCCCTTTAGCCACATCGCGCCGAGAGTGGACAGCAAAGTGGCCGCAATGATCTGCCATGGCTCCAGATCAGCACATTGAGAATTCACAAAGCGCCGAGCCTCCTCTATGTACAGCAGCACCATCTCCTTATACACCTCCAAGGCACTCTGCATGAGGAAAGGATACAAGTTATTGTCAATAAAGGCAACCCGACCAGAAAAATAACCCAATCCGATTTCAATAAACAGCTGGAAAACTACAAAGCTCAAGCAGATCAAGACAGACTCAACAAATATACCAATATTTGGCTACTTACCAGCAATTACAAGCCTCAGCCACATTAAATAATCAATCAAACATTGATAGAAGAGTCAATAAACAACCTACTAGTGAAATTCTTCAGGGTTAGAAACTACTACAAAATGCTGGCTATATCAGTTCCCAGATTAGCATAATAACAACTAGTAGCAAATTAAAATCTAAATAAAAAAACAGGCAAAATTATACTTAAATACTTACTATAGAGGACTGACTCATACTTAATTGTCTTGGAGCTTGGCTTCACTAATGACACTTAAGACAATCGTGGCAGGAGAATATCTAACTTCAGCCACACGAATCAGAGAGAGCTTAGTAGATAACTGCTTTCACAGATATTGTTCATACTGACCACACCTTATTCATTATGAGAAACTGGCCTCACAAAATCCAAAGCAAAGACTTAAAATGGACCTTTAAGGATATGGGTGAAATAAAAAAAAAATCCCATAGAAAAAATACTAGTTCAAATCTATTATACTGAAAAGTACATATTTATAAATGGCTAGTTTATCTCATTTAAACAAGCGAGAAAAAAGCATATCTGGTGGATGCATTTCACAATCACTATTTTTTACAGCACAATGTGGTCTTGCTTGATAACAACGCAGATTGTGTCCCATACCAGTATGCAGGAAACCCGGAGGTCAACAGAACAAAGTCTTAGCCAACCATATTCATGATTTCAACTCCTAGCAATCTGCAATGAATGAGCATCTCATTTCTTCTTCAAAAGCCAGACTAAAAGCTATAATTTGCGTTTGGAGTATGTAAAGAACTCTATATTAGACGCATATATTATCTTGAATGTAGCACAATAAATGACATAATAAGACATTTTAAAAGGTATTCATTTTGTCAAGGAGCTAATGAATAAATCAGACAGGAGCTAAACAACACTTGTAAGTCCGTGACAAGCTCTCCAACAGGTTAAGCAGGGTTTGCAAAGTGCAGCGAATGTAGAGGAGCAAAACAGGTCATGTTAGTGAACAACTGAAACTTTGACCAGGACTGAGGTGCATCACACGTTCAGGATCCAAATGGAACAAAAGGATGAAATATGCAACCTCAACTGCACTGAAACGAAATCTTTAAAGCAAGCATCCCATCAGTCAGTGAATGTGATTTCACCAAGTGCTGATCTTTGCTGATCCTGGAGTGACATTTCAATCAACCAATCAGATTTGAGAGACAAGTTTACACTTTATGTCAAGTTTAGGCTTACAACCAGAATAGGTGCTTCTACATTAGTGTTATTCACCTATCACTTTCCATTGATTTTAGGGAGAAGTTACGGGTTGGGTTTTAGGGGTTAGCAAGACGGGTTAGGACTAATTGTTGTTCCAAGATCAATGGCATATGATGACACAGGATTCAGGAACATGTCTTACTTGGCAAAACCACGGTGACCATCAGTCTTAAGTAACATGACCTACACACAGCTTCTCAGTGCATAACGTGCCATAAAATGCTGAGATTATGTTATCTTGTAAAAGGGGCAAAAGGCAAAGACAACAGAAATACATTGCAAAAGAGATGTACACGTCTGCTGTGTTATACAACAAGTCTTCTAACATGACGGATAACACGATTGTGATCAAAGAAACACTTGGATGGGTTTAGTTTGAATCAATCTGTTTATAAAAATAATAATGTGGCCCCTAAACACTTGCTTTCAGGTCCTAATGTACTAGACAATCACACCCTCTCTACTCAAGCTTTGATTATTTGTCCGTTGTTGAGACAAAGAGCTCATGATTCCAATATCTCCACAGAAAGTGCTATATGGCAGCTCAGTCTATCTTTATTAGCACTCAAGACAATGTCTATGATAAAGTGTATATAGTAAATAAAAGTTGGAAGTCAAAATGAAAAAAAATGGTTTAATTAAAAAAGCAATTGCTTTTACATGCAATCACCCATTCACTGACTATACCATTCAAAAGTCTGGGATCAGGATGATTTTTTTGCATAGAAATTAATACAATTACTCCGCAATGATGCTTTACATTAATAACAAGTGACAGTACATTTATGAGGGCAAAAAAGATTTATATTCTTTGGAACTTTTGGTGGTGGGTTAACATTAGTAATCATACATTTAAGAAGAGTATCTTCTTTCGTGTTCCACATACGAAATGACACACGGGTGACTATATGACAGACTTTTATTTTTGGGCTGAAATTTCCCTTTCATAGAGCCCTGAAGTTAATTGACACACATTAAATCACTAGCATTCCCAGAACGTCAGACAACGTCTCAACAGATGCTGCTAAACCATATTCAAAACAGATTTTGCCCCCATTGTACACTCTTGTTAAGAATAGCACTTCCTCTGGGTTTGAGCCTGTCACAGGAAGGTTTCTGAAGAACACATACACAATGAAACATAAAATTCCCCTCTCTGCACCTGGTTGTTCCACAAAGACAAGTGATTATTACAGAGTTGTATAAAGGAGATACGGTTTTATAATAGCTCTCCTCTCACCTATAATAGACTGTGCATTATATGACTCATTTACACAGCAGCACAGAAGACATAGGCAACACAAAACTATATATAGAACACGATAATAAACATAAACGGTATGGCATTTGGGCCCAGACCCTCTCTCTCGCTCTCTATAAAAAAACAACACTTTAAATGGATAATAATATTTCTAATGATAAGATCGCCAGAATTCCCTACAGTGAACGTGAAAAAAATGTTATATCAGATGAAAGTGTCACCAGATCTGATACACTGACAATGAACCATTATTACAGCTCATCAGAGTAAATTAAGTATGTCGACTAACAAAACAAAGTAACATAATGCGATTTACCAAAACATGCTTATTTTCTATTGTCGAAGATTTGGTTGTGACATAACCACGGTTGTTTGGATAGCTGGAACAGACTATTTTTAAAGCACAGCTGATTTCTAATTTACATCATCCCCACTCACCCTGTAGTCCATTTTGTTTGCCAAGGTTACACCCGTCTGGAAAAAGTCACTTCTTCAACTACTCCGGGAGAAATGGGGAAGACAGCCTGAAAGATCTTTGTTTGGCTTGTTTTGAGAGCGGATACCCCGTTGCATGACACAATCAGAGGAGCAAGCTTAACTTACATCAGGAAGTGCCGTATGAGTAAAAGGGGACGCGATTTGCTTTCAGGCGAGACACCGCATTCGCTGATCTTCATATACTGCATGTGTCCTCCCTCACTGTGATTAGTCCCGCACACATGCTGTTAGAATCTGTGAGAGTCACTGACTCCTTCTGCAGATTCGCAGATTCGACACGGGTTACATCTTTTCCAGGGAGTTCTGTGTGTAGAGTATCATTTTATTACATTAGTCTTTTAATGTAGCCTATTGTATTTTTATTTTTATATATTGTATGCATTTATTTATTATTATTAATATTATTATTATTATTATTGGTTGATATTTAATCATTTTATGCCATGTTTTATTTTTAAAAGTATTAATAATTTAAGCAACACATTTTTGGGAAAGGAAGGGACCGCCCTAGAAAGCTTGATTAATATTCATTGCATGAATAATTTCAACATACATTAATGATCTGCTGAGCTGCATTGAAGTTTTCTGGGATAAGTCAAGTCACCTTCATTTATATAAGGTTTTTTACAATACAGATTGTTTCAAATCAGCTTTACAGTGATAAAAGAAAAACAATGCAACAAATTTTGTTTCGGCTGTACAGCAGATCTAGAAGAAAATAGCGTTATAGTTCTGTGATGGTTCATTTTTGTTGTTATTAATTTCGTTCACCGCTCTGGAGAAAAGAGCCCATTCAGTTCAGTTCAGTTCTCATAATGGTGTCAGTCCAGCAGGCAGATCAATAATATTGTTGAATATTATGGCAAACTTACGTGTTGTTTTTATATGGTTTCATGCACAGGCAGTGCTTTGAATGGTCACTTGGTGGTGCTATTGGTGAGAAAAATAAGAAAACTGCTCCCCCTTTTTTTTTTTTTTTTTTTCTTTTCCATTTTTCTTTACAAAAAAAACGAAAAACAAGAATTCAGCTTGTTCTGAGGTATAAAAATTCATAAACAGCTTGACTATTTGATTTCTACAAGTGGGTGGGAATGAAACGGACCCACACTGACCTTTTTTTATTGAATAGCCTACAAAAAATACATACAACCAAGGTAATGTATCAAAAGAGTAGGCAAGCTTTGGGACATATTACTACTGGGTCATCTTTAATGGACCGCTATGTGCATACATAGCCTACTATCGCCATAAACTGCCTCGTCAATCATCTCATCACAGTTAAAATCTTACCTTTTGGAGTGAAATGTTGTTGCACGTTCACCTGCCAGTTGTGGGTCATTCATGCTGAGACTCTCCTCATGTGTTTGCAATTTGAATCTAATTATGCATTTAAAAGTTAATGTCTAGGGTATCTTTACAAAAATTCACAATGCTTCTGCAGATGCAATATAATAATATAGCCAACACTGAATAAATACATTTTCTTCAGGTTAGATAATGACAATTAATCACTCAAACCCTATCTACTAAACATCTCTACATAACAACCGGACCCACGCGTCCTCCATGTCTGTAGTTTTTTAACACTTTTTACTCGTGTTTGTAGTTCTAACCAAATCCTCACCCAGCGTGTGATGGGTTAATGCAGTATCAGCCGTTAAAGTGTGTATCGATCTGCACTTCGGATTCTGACCGGATAAAGTAGACCATCCGGGTTTCTTTGGAACACTCATTTCAACATTTTGGGAGGTAGGACTACTAATTCTATTTTCGAATACGCGAATTAGGAAGCAGCAAATCTCCTGAACTCAAAACTGAATGTCAGAAGCGGAAAGAAGGGTGATTTAAAAGATAGGCTAAGTTCACTTAAAAAAAAAAAAAAAAAAAAAAAAAAAACTTTTGCTGATAATTTACTCACCCCATGTCATCCAAGATGCCCATGTCTTTCTTTCTTCAGTCGAAAAGAAATGAAGGTTTTTGATGAAAACTTTACAGTATTTTTCTCCATATGGACCCCACATTTCAAGGTCCAAATGACAGTTTCGGTGTCTGTGACATTATAATAAAGAAAACATGATGAGTTGCTTTAGCGCGTCTCCGTCTCCTTGAACATTCTGGCGCACACAAAAAATGGACCAAAATACAACAAATAAAAAAAAATGTTCGCTGAACATGATGCCTACTTTTGAAACCCAACATTTAGATTATTTTAAGTAAATTGCATTATATAGTAGGCTTAGTGTCACTTATGAATAAATCACAGCGTGCCTCATCGTGATAACGTGACTTTACAGGCCGGAAAATATAGGCTAGGAAAATAGAAAATTATTTCAAGGACCCCCTCGCAACTTGAGAACTGCTGATCTACACAAGACAGTGTTTTTTGCATGGGTTTGACGGTGTGGGTTGGTGGTTACGTTTTTGTGGAAAGTAAAAATACGACCAAATAAAACAATACTTCAGCAATATCACATTTTTTTTCAAAATGGCAGATTTCGTATTTTCTTTTTTTCTGTTCTTTTCTTTTATTCAAATAATTGAACTAATTTAATTTACTTGGTAAAGATGGAATAATGTAGGGGCTTAAATATAGTATTGGTAACCAAGCATAGGCCTACGCTAAATGACAACGCTTAGTTCATAGATTTATTTTTTTTTTAGTTTTTCTTAATATCTATTTTATTTACTTTTTTAAAATATAATTTTAGTCTATTTTCAGCATGCTAATGGAAAATGTATTCCCCCCCAAACCATGGCAAGTTACATTAGTAAGAGAAATTCGATTCAAGTCTGTGCTGAATGTGGGTACAATTTGGAGAAAAGCTGCAGTTGAACCCACGCATTCACAGCCGCACCAAAGCTTAATTATTGAGGGTGACCCCCGATTGCTCAAACCAAATAGAGTTTTAGCAAGAAGCTCTTGCCTATTCAATTATAATTGGTGTATTCGGTCATAACAAGCATATGCGTTTTAGCACAATGGGTAGACTCTAAAAGAAAGCTCAAAAGCACATTAAAACTGCATTACTTCTTCCAAGAAGTGTCCTCAAGATCTTTCTGGTCTCGATGCGCACACCGTTCCAAAAGCGCACACGTCTCCAAAGGTGCACGTTTTACCACACAAAAGAGTTGACATTGTTTGAGTTTTAACAAGAGGTGTACATATGGCATCCGGGTTGTAATTAAATGTTTTTAAGTTGTTGTTTTTGTCTTCTCAGTGAAGTTTCCTTTTCTTCTTTATGTGCAGCCTTTTCCGCGTCTGAACAAGAGAGAAGAATTAAATAGCTTTTCTGCCAGTTTGGGACAAATGGATGGCAAAAAGCTGGTCAGCGAGTTTTGGTCCTTGATTGCCTTCTTCAGATGCCCTTCAAACAAAGGCTGGGGGGGGGAAATAAAGCCCCACCTGGTACCTCTGTTTGTTAAAATAATAAGAAATAGATTTCGTTTCATAAATAACTACAACAGATTGTAAAGTGCAGCAGTTGAAGAAGTAGCCTATCAATCAAGAGAGCGAGGTCAGGTATCACCTGCTCTTCAGTATAGGGCGCATTTATTGTTAAATCATGTTCTTTGCGATATCTATGATTTCCACAGCAACAGGTCGCCTATGTTTGCCCATACTTTGCATAACCATCAAGATATTACTCTGCACTGATAAAAATCGGATGACAAATCTGACAGTCCCAAAACCACACCTGTCCCGAGATATCCCAATATGGGTCTGGCATCAAAGGCTATTTGTAAAGCGGTAATATCTGGTTTACTTTGGATTATTTCGAGAACTTTATAACAGCACGACAACATTCCCTATCTCCTTGCTTTATTTGTCCATTTTATTGAAAGCATATGGTTATCAGATGTCCTCCAAAATACATATTTAGTTAGACTGGCGATGAGTGCCTTTGTGGACACTTGGGAACCACGGTAAATATTTTGCGCCCATAACAGGGCTCTTGGTCACTCCAATAAATTAAGATTTATCAAGACTTGGGGCCAAGTGTAAACTCGTGCTATCCGACCATGTTGAAAGTCTTGTTTGCAACTGTGACTATATTTACGACGCGCACTTAATGTACTTAATAACGGACTCCATTTGGAGACATCACTGCGCACGCATATTATTTTCTTTACAAATTTTGTTGTACATAATTTTCTGTTTTCATTGTACAAAGGAACTACTCCTGCACACAGACACACGTTATTCCATATTTTCTTCGTTTAAATATACGATTTCCCAGGGTTTTGCGCTCTACAACACAATTTTACGCACAGGAATAACACCATATGACGCACAACGGCAATGACACTAAAATAATGTTGTTTATCAGTAAATATTTTCAGCTCTGGTTATTGACAATTACTTGCTAAAAGTTGTGTATAAGTGCCACTAAAAAGTCCCCGAAGCACGTATGTTCAAAATGCCTACATAGTTTTTAACGCAGTGACAAGGTTACCAAGTCACCTGCTGCGTCTATTCCTGCTCCAGATCCATTAACTTTTTATACCACCCATTCCAGAAGCTGGTGTTTGAGAAAACTTCATGCGTATTCAGTCCCAATATTAACTCAATCGTGATAATATAGCATTGATTGTGGGGGAAAAGGCTTACATGCCACTATTTGCCGTAGGCTGTTTCACTTGGTGAAATTATGACTCTTAATATAAACGAGAAAATTGTCTAATATAGAAAGAGACAGACAATTATAAAAAATCACCTGGAATTTTCTATCCTGTTTTAAACTTCTCTCTTAGTTTATTTCTGAAACTATGAATGTAAATTTTTGGAAAGGACCGACTCAGTTCTGATTGGCCACTTGACTCCATTTGTTTGTCCAAGAGCGCAGACAGGATAAAGGGACATAAATGACGAATGGGCGCATCACCCTCTATTGTCCTCTTGATTTATATATAAGGGAATGAATAAAGAGACTGCATGTTGCTAACTGATAGACAGACTCCTAGTGATCTAGATTCTAGACCAACACCCTCACGGAGCTTCGGCGTCACCAAGACAGTCTGCAAGAGGTAGGCTAAGCATCTAAAGTATGATTGGTTTCTTATAGATTGTTATTCGAGACCTTGGACTAAGGATGTCCAGTTGTGTTTTATGTTTACAGAATGACTCCAAGATCCACGTGCGCTTCGGGAAGAAGGAATGGGACCTTTAAATCTAATTGGAGTTCGGCATTAGATCTCAAGTCTGGATCCATTGACATTGCCAAAGGTCAACAAATTAAAAACAACAGAGAATATGAACTTGGCAACACAGACTCGGCGACTAAAGAAAGCGCATCTACATTCAGCGAAGAGAATACAAGAAATAAAAGAATGAAGAAAAAGATGCCAGTTAAATCAGCAAGCAGACAACGTGGGAATCGCAGAGGGAAGGCAAACGATAGAGAAAGGCACCGCATGCATAAGCTGAACTCCGCTCTGGATACTCTGAGAAGCGTGCTTCCAACTTTTCCAGATGACGCGAAACTGACTAAAATTGAAACGTTGAGATTCGCGCACAATTACATCTGGGCATTGTCAGAAACACTGAGAATTGCAGACCACGTTCGACAAATTTCAAATCACGTTCGGGATCAGTGGAACATCACCGTGCCAAGCGCTGACTTGGAAGCGCGTTACAGCGCAACAAGCTCGTGCGCGTCCAAGTGGCACTCCACAAACTCATCATCAAATTGGCAAGAAACCCAAGGCCACTACACTGATTTGTTGCTGGAGGAATTTAACAGCAATTTTCAGGACAACCTGATATTTTGATTTGCTGAGGAAAGTCTAATCTGCGAGTAGCAAAACAAATCAATTGCAAAAGTTAACTATAGCTATTAGGACCACGAGTAGGCCATGACACGTTTCAGAGCAGCTCATATTATTAATTTGACATTTCGTTAATGCCTGAAAAACAACAACATAATGATTTGATCATTTGAATTATTCAAACGTTTTATTGCATGCTTCCATTTATATATGACTATGACAGACAAATCAATGTTGTACCTAGCTAAATATTGTTTCTGATGTTTCCTTTTTCCTTTTTTAATTCAAGCTAATAAACAAAATGTTATTTTTAAAATCTTGTTTTCATTCGAGTGCTTTTGTAGAATATAAATTGTACAATCAAGTATAACATATCCATATACAATGCTTTAGTGTTTCGTGAAGCAAGTTGTAATTTTCCGACAGGGTACTGCGCATGCGTGTGGCGTGTAATTACTAATAGCTCAATCGAAAAAAAAAAAAAACATTAAAAAATGAAAATTTAATTTCTTAGGCTAAAAAAAACATCCAAACACTTCTCTAAATGTTTAATTTCATAAACAAACCTTGTTATCGTTATGCTTGGTATGTGTGTTTTTCCCTGTGCAGCATAGCCTGTGTTAAATAAATTAAAACTTATTAAAACAAGAAAATTGCAAGTAATTTTGATTATGTTCACTTTTGAGATTTCTTACAGCTCCAAAAAACAAAAAAATATTGCACTCTGACTGAAGTAGGCTATGAGTGTGTTTGTGCTTTCAACGCAACATTCAAATATTCAGTCATTTATTCTACTATAATTATGCTTCTGCCGAATGGCTTTTCACGAGTTCACACTTACATATGATTAGAGTGGATACGATTAAATCCGTATTTGGCGTGATGTCTGGGATGGCTCCGAGTTTGGAGTTTGGTCCGAGCCCAGAGTATTCCCCCCACATTCTTTAGGACATGGCGTGTGGAGAAGTGGCGGTAGAGGGATAGCCTACTGCTACTATCGATGGAGTGAGGCGAGACTGCTGAATCTATTTATACCTCTTATCATTGATTGCTGAATGCATTCCTCTCGTGTTAATTAACTGAACCTGCTCCTCCTGAACTTTGTTAATATAACATAATTTATTGAAAGGCCAGCGCGATTTAAATGAATACACATTCCTAATCAAAAAAGCCTGTAAAAAGTCAATATTTTAATAAATAAACCATCTAGAAATTTCACCATGGATATGCAACATTTTATTTTTCTAGCATGGCTCAACAAGTTATTTCATAAAAAAATATTGAGAATCCAAAAGATAATATACATACAGGGAATAAATTTTACATACCAATGTATGTGAGAAATATGACCATGATTACAGAATACATTTCAATGATCAACTTTTTATGCAGTAAGAGGTCTTGAGACACCCTAGCACCAATAATATGAGCCTTTTATAAAAATAGATACATGTATGGAATGACTAAGACATTGGAATGTATGATAACAATAGCACTTAATCTGGATAGACCCTATATACACATTTAGGTGATGTTGAATCCCATTTCCTGATTATTGTTGCCAAAGTTCATTTAAATCTATGCACTTCTGTCTAAGCATGTAAAAGTTGTTTCAAACATTCATGCTGCCAACAAAGCAGCCTCATTGAAAGACTATCCAAATAAAGTGGTCCAGATTTCGGAAGGAATACCCCATATAAGGGAATGTGCAGTTTTAAAGTAGAATGTTGGTAAGATTCTACTTTGGAAAAACCGTGACAATGTCATAACCCTCTGGAGGAGTGACGCGTTCGCGTGCGTGTTTCTCACAGTAAATCTTGTCCTCAACAAAAAAGTGTCCTTTCTGCTTGAGATTGATCCCGCAGTCTGTGCAAACGTAGCACTCTGGGTGGCGAAACTTATCTCGAACTTTGACAATCATTCCTCTTTAAAACCAAAACAATAAGAGAGAGATCAAAGTTAGTCACAGTATAGGAAAACATGTTATGAGAGGATGCTCACTGCAGAACCAATGGGTGGAGCTTGACATCCAGCTCCCCTTCTTTGGATGCAATGGGTGGAGGTCTAGACACACCTTAGCCCGACTCAATCCCTAAACATAATTAGGATAAGCCCCACATATTAGATCAACAGAGGTGGAGCTGGACAAGTTCAAGCTCCATCCATTACGTCCATATATATATATATATGGAAATATAATATATATTTTAATAAAAGGTCTGTAAACACTGGCATTTTTGCAACACTATAAGGGACTGTGTCCCATTAGGTAATGAAAAGATCTATACACACTTGCAGTCTTTACGCCATTTGAACACTTGGGCCAAATAGAGGAAATACGTGATGCAAGTACACAAGTGGTCAAGTGCAAAGAATGCAAGTAGTGTGTGTATTTGGACATGGCAATCATTTGGCTCTGCAGTGAACACCATTTGATCATTAAGCAGAAATCTAAATCCAAAATATAAAGAGATTCAGTTCCAAAATGTTCCACGAGATGGCGACACTGGACATGTAACTACTTGAGCTGTTCTTGGATGCATGAATTTCCTTAAAACTCCTAAAAAGATATACCAAAAAAAAACAACAAAAAAAAACAGTGAAACTTACACAATCCCTGAACCGCATTTGTCACATAGTGAGAGTCTTTCAGGATTCCCAACTGAGGCTCCAATTTTTGGGGTGGGGGCCTTGACACTTCTGAAGCCAGAGGGTTTATCTACATCACCTGACACAAAAAAAAAACAAAGATGCTAAGGGTTTTTTAATAGGCCAGCCCAGATCATCTGATGTCAGGCCTATACCCATTGCAGATACCCATTTTTTCAAGAAGCGAAGGGCTGGTCACCTTCATATAATTCAAATACAATGTAGTAGGCTATAGACAGTGCAGTAGATATTATACCAGTTTCCAGGATCTCCTGCAGAACTTTAAAAGAGGCAGACTGGCGAGGTGGCTCATTGGATTCTTGATTCTCCTGCAGCATTTTGTACACCTCAGAGTCTGCAGGTAATGCAGGCTTTGGCTGGCCAGGTTTACAGGGATCTGAGCTATAATACAGGAAGAAGGTCACATATGACAGTCACAAGACAAACAATGTTATCTCAATAGTATTGTTATTTAAGCCTATCCCAACTGGCTCGTTTCAGCCCTGACAGCCATAAATTCAAATAGCTTTACTTGGACAGCACAGAACTGGGATGAATGTTGCATTTATAATGTTGACTTATAAGAGTGTTTAAGATTAAGACACACATCTTTTAAAAATCTAGCCCAGAACACAAGTGCTTAATTCTTAAAACTTTATATTCATGTTGATTTCATATGGTTTGTTTAAAGTCTAAATGTAATCAAGTAAAAACTAATAACATATTTTCCTTACACACTGAATAAATGTGAGTATACATATCAATCCTTTAAACTAAATATACACTACCACTACCGTTCCAAAGTTTAGGATCAAGACAAAAAAAAAAACGTTTTATTCAGCAAGGACCCATTAAATTGATCAAAAATTAAAAGCGACAAAGACATTTATAATGTTACAAAATATTTTTATTTCAAATAAATGCGGTTTCCACGAGAATATTAAGCTGTTAAACTATTATTGATAATAATAATATTGAGAAGAAATGTTTCTTGAGCACCAAATCAGCATTATTAGGATGATATCTGAAGGATCATGTGAAACTAAAGACTGGAGTGAATTCAGCTTTGCCAGCCGAGGAATTAATTACATGTTAAAATAGAATTATTTAATAGAATAAATTATTTTAAATGTAATATTATATAATCACAATTTTACTGTGATATTTTGATATTTTTTGCAGCTTTGGTGAACATAAGGGACTTCTTTCCAAAAAAAAAAAAAAAAATGTTACTGTATTTTTCAAGGTAGAAGCTAGAGATAGATAACTATTTTATAGTCTAGGCGTCCGCTTTTTCCGACATGTTGGTTGCACCATATGGCTTGGTGACAAGTATGTCAGTGTGGTGTGCATCATGCTTACGTCCTACTGGCTTCATTGGAGACAGCAGAAGTCTGGACATCATCCACTGCGCTGTTGAAACTCTTAATGTTCTCAGAGGAATACAGGCCAGCAGGGTTATTGTAAAGGTTGGTGACCACCCTGGGACTCCCAGAATTAAATGGCATAGCACTCCTGTTATGAGGAGAGCCTATTTGTTTTACCTCCTACAGAAAAAGACAAAAGGAACTATGAGACTACGAATCTCAAAAACTCTTTTTCTGTCATCATTTTACAAAACTGGTTGAATTTTACCCTTACATTTATTTATAAGAACATTAGACATTATAATTTAGGTAGATCTTTGCCCAGGTGCTAAAAGAACATGACAATGTACATTCAAAACAACAGACAAAATGTAACAAAAAAAGAAGAAGAAAAAAAGTCTTCTTTTTTATTCCACAGAGGAAAAATTCATAAAGGTTTGGAAAGACATGAGGGTGAATAAATGATGACAGAATTTAATTTTTGGGTGAACTATACCTTTAAGACATAGAAACAAAGCCAAAGACATTAGGGCCCGGTTTCACAGACAAGGCTTAGACTAAGCCAGGATTAGGCCTTATTTCAGTTAGAAAATTTAAGTGGCTTTAATAAACATGCATCAGAAAAGGAAAAAAAAAAAAAAACACGTTATTGGTGTGCATCTTGAGACAAAACAATGGAACTGACAAAATTTAAAGATATGCTTTCAGTTAGAACAGCTCAAACATGCATTTCAGTCTGGGACTAGCTAATGCATTGTCTGTGAAACCAGGGGTATATCATTTAATAAAGAATGCAGTGATATATAACTATTAGACCAGGTAGATAGAAAAAATATCTGAGAATTAATCATTACTTTTTAAAAATAAATGTAGATATTTTAACCAAGCTGATGTAAACTAAGACCATTAAGCAAAAAACAGACATAGAAAAGCTGCCAAAGACTGAGGTTTTAATGACATTGTGAAAGTTTCCTCTGTTAACAACATATTTAGCAGTTGTGTTTTATTACGTTTCGCTCTCGGCTTGAATCAGGAAACATTTATAACACCCAAACTATGTAGTCACACTCCACACACTTCCTATGATCACTCACATTCTGACCCTAAGTTTCCGACTTAGCCTGCAGGATGTGGGTCTTGCGTCATGGCTTTGGCTGATAAACTCACCGGTCTCCATGGATAAGGCTTGTTAGGGCATAAACAATGACTTCACTTTGGCAAACTATAAGTGACGTGCCTTTATTTGCTTAGCGGCTATGGTCCTGTTATGTATGACAGCCTCAAGCACAAGTTATGGCTTTAAAGCTCAGTGAAAATGATCATAGGTCCATTACCAGTTACCAGTTAAGCAGAGCTGAAACGCACCTGTGTATCTGTATTTGCCAGATTCATCTTGTATGGATTGGGCTTTCCTTCTTCAGTGACCAGTGGGGACCACATTTTTGTCTCTGATCTAAATAAAAAATAAATGAATAAATAATAATTATAAAAAAAAAACTGTCATGCAGTGATTCAAATAATTGATTAAAAAGTATAAAATCAAGGCTTAAAAAGTAAGAATGGCCTGATGACCAGTGTGAGAGAGTTTTGGGCAAGTTGATGTAATTGTACTAATCTTGTATTGTGTAAGTTTGCAAGGCATAAACACATTAGGTTTTCTGTCATCTATTGAACAATGTTGTTGCAAATTCTGGCTTGCCACACAGGTAGTGTTTTCTAGCTGACTGACACAGATGAGGATATGTTGAAATTGCAAAAATGTCTTTTGACTGACTTCAGTAAAAACAAGCTGAAAATTAGACCTAGCAACATTTCACAATGTATGCCATTGTTTTCCACTGAGTCATTGAATTATATTACACTTTCTAGCTATTATAACACATTAGAAACCTATTGATTTTTTGTAACATTTAATGAACTGTCCTTGTACAAATAGAAATCCCATTTAAAGGTACATGGCCAATCTCCAACTTATAAAATCTCCACTTCCAAAAAGTCATCATTTGTTGCAAAACCTTTTTTAAAATGGGGATCTCCACGAAATGTACTAAAAACTAAAAGAGGACCTTAATACAGTGACCAGTGGAGTAATAGTACCCTAACGGTTTTAAAATATTAAATCTAGATTGTCTGGAAGAATTTATTAAAAAAACAATTTGTCCATTTGTATTTTTTTTTTCACACATTTTGCGCGTATTTAGCAATTTACCTTTTTTCCAAAGTGAAAAAAGTTTTTTAAAAAAGAAGCAATTTCTCAAAGAGCTAATATTAGTCATAAACAACACCTGGTTTATTAGTCAAGGCAAGATTACTCATGGCAAATGATATATATTGTTAATTCAGACAAAACACAGCATGTTCCCCTCACCTGTCAATGGAAAGTACCATTTCTTCAAGACAGGCTTTGATTTTATTCTGTGCTTCCAGGTGAGTCATGCCCTCTGTTGACTCTCCATCTATGGCCAGGATCATGTCCCCAATGCAAAGATCAGCCTGGGCCGCTTTACTTCCCGGGGTCACCTAAAAAGATCCAAAAATGAGTATCATCATTGTCTAAAAGGAAAAAATAGGCTTTCTAGTGATTGCAGACAAATCACCATTCGTTCCTTTAAAATGAAATTGTGCCATTTTTCATGCCCAAATATAAAAAGAAAATATTGGAATATTTTTGCACAATAACTTTGGATCAGCTTTCACTTGTTATATGATGACTTCCTCAATATAGTGTAAGGGTGTACACCTTGTTTATTAGAAGAAACTTTGTGGTTTAAGGTGCAGTCAGCAAGTTTTCATTTACAGTATGTTTAGCTGACATAAGCTTAAGTTATTTAGCCCAATACTATCAGTGGTGTATATCAGCCTGAATGTATGAGGTTTGTTTTAAAAATATCTGCAACTTCAGCAAAGGATGCTGAAATCCTTTTTATCTGTTTCTCTTATAAAGAATACATCAATATGCACATTCATCCTGGCTTACACACTTAAAGACCTTTTTTCTAGCTGATAAAAATCAGCCAACCAGATTCCTCTCTGCTTTAAAAGCTGGAGCATTTAATGTGGCAGATGGCGTACAGTGCCCACTTATAATGAACAGAACATTATCATTTTTTTTTGTTCTTGATGTGAACGGGCCTTAATTTTTCAACATAGATCACTGACAGGAAGTGCTGTATGAATGAGTAAACTAGTATAGGTGATTTCAACATGGCAGCGCCCATGATGGGGGTGACCCACTCTATGTAGAACAACGTATCCTAGAAAGCTGATGTCTGGAGGCCTCTTCTAATATAATATAATTGTAATACCATTTCTTCTTTATATGTATTTTTTTTAATTAACAAAAAAAATACTGAGTGCAAATGAGTTGACAGGCAGCTTGTTGCAGTTGAAGGTAGCCTACACCTTTAAAACTCGCGCGTCATATTAAGGTAACTTAAGTGTCATATTACCGTAACTTCTTAAGCCACGAATTCTCGGAATGTTTTGATATACCCAGCTTCAGTCTACATTTATTCGAAACTGGAACCAAATATAGTTCTTTTTAAAGAAACCATCTGATTTCGTGTCCAGATTTAATCCAAGTGCTCTAATCTAACAGAGTAAAGTGACTAAAGACAAGATACAGTCTCGTTCACGTGCGTTTCGGTTTGATGCTGCGGCGGCATGCAGGCGTGACACGTTCTTGAGAAAGTTTATCCGTTTTATGAAGCATGATATTTTGGCCTAGTTGTGTCTATGAACGCCACCTTTTCTCTGTGTTAAATTAACAAATCCGAAGTAAATCTTACCCTCGAGATTGTAAGAGGCTGCTCGAAATCTTTCCCTCCGACCAGACGGAATCCCCACGGTCCAGGGCCTTGTAAAACAACCCGTACAGGCATTATACTTACTGGTATTATACTAACTGGTGCACTGTAACTGAGTCTGTTGCACTATAAAGTCCGTACTTTCGTGTAACTCTAGCGGGACAGGGCGTTCACTTTGAAGAGACGTCCGATGCCTGGGCGGAGCTTCCTTAAAAGTGAGCGAATAATGTCAGGTCTCTGTGCTGATAAGAGCTTATTTCCTATGTTTGTTTAGGGGTGGACCGTTACGTCATCTTATATTGAAGCTTACCATGTATGGAAGAGTCAAATCCTGGGATTTGGTATGTGCCACTCCCAATCCAGTAGAAATTCCTGTTCGCTCAAAACATAATGCTTTGCAGAACTAGGGGTCACATTCTCAGCATTCCCCAAAAGTGGAGCAAGTGCAGACAAAACGGGCAACATGGTAGCAGCACATTGTTTGATTTATCAAAGGTGTGTCTAGACTTCTATAAACTTTATAAACAACATAGGCTTAAGCACAAGTGAAGACATGCTGCATCATGATTTGTGAGCCGTTGAAATACAGAGGTGGACATTTCTGCTCCTCCAGACAGTTTTCAACACGTTTCATAAATCTTTAAGATATTTTCAAAGGTTTGGCCATCAAAAAGGTTTGCAACCAAACCTGGACACAAATACTCTTTCTACATTTAATACATTGCATCTAGTACATAAATTTGCACAATTGCTGGCATTGTAGCTTACGATTGTTTATGCAAGCGCAACAAATGCAAACATGGTTTGATATTATAAGAGTGCAAACTCTTTGATTTATCTTATAGAAATAAGTGTCCATTGAAGTAGCATAAATGTGTTTGTATTCACTTTTTCAGATAGGCTAAACTGAAATAGTAGTCCATAGGCTCTTAGGCTACAATTTAAATAGCCTATATTCCAAGTAAAATTTAAAATGGTTGCTAAAGAGATAGGATTCTGAGTCAGGATGGTAATATGGTGTAATGGTCCCATGGGGACTATCTTATCTATTTAACCATGGTGATTCCAGTAAGGATCTCAATTAGAACACTGAACTTAATGATCTTAAGACTTCAGATATTTCTCTAATGTTTAACACCCTTCCTGCAGTGTTTAACCCCGCTTTGGCATAATAGGCAGGTAATAAGGGGACTGTCGCTCAAATTCAATGCGCTTGGACCTTCTTCACATTTCTGGTTGGGATGTGCAATATATTAGGGTTAAATTTTTAACTATAAAGGTAAATTTAAGACTGGTAGGCCTATATGTTACATTCCCATAACTATCAAAGAGGAGGGGAAATAGAGAAATGGATTATATGACATTTAGAGGAAAGATGTCAAATTGAAACTGTATCAGAAACCCCATCACAGCTGTGTTGACAATTACTGTTATATATTTTAATGCCATAATGTATACATGTATACAGTGATATAATGTACATTACATTTTTTAATACACGTACGTATATATATATATATATATATATATATATATATAAACAAAGTTAACTATTGCAGAAATGTCACCACATTAGTGATTCTTTTAGCAGCTACAGTCTTTAGTGTCATATGATCTTCAGAAATATGCTAAATGTGCTTTTGGATTTATTATTATTAATGCTAAACAGTAAATACAGTTGTGCGGCTTAATCTTTTTGTGGAAACTGTTTTTTTACAGGATTTATTTGATGAATACAACATTAAAAATAACAACATTTATTATAAGAACGTTTTCATAAACATTTTAATTGTCTTTTTTGATCATTTTAAATTGCCTTTGCTAAATAAAAGTATAGGCCTATAAACTTTTCTTCCTTTCTTTTAAAGAACCTTACTCCAAACTTTTGAATGTCAATCATGAAGCCCCCCTATAGCTATTAGCTAATACTATATTAGTAGCTGTTAATGAGTTCTGAAGATCATGTGACACTTAAGACAGAAATAATAGCTGCTGAAAATTCAGTTTTGCGAGTTTTGAAAAAAAAAAATGCAGTTTTGCATTCACAGAATTAAATATCATTACAACAGAAGCCAGTTAATTTAAATTGCAATAGCCTAATATTTCACAATTACAATTTTTTTGATCAAATAAATGAAGCCTTCGTGAGATTAAGAGACTACTTTCAAAAATATTAAAAAACCTTAATGTTGCCTTGCCTTATATGTAGACCTATTTATTCAGAAGGATTTAATAGGCCAAACAGATTTTACAATAGCTTTGTCGGCTATTCAACTGTTAGCCTGTAAATACGTCAGTGACTGACGGTCAGTCAGTGGAAATTTTGCCCCTAAACATAAATAACACAGGACTAGATTAATGCTTTTTACTTTTTCCCTAACAAAGTTCAGTTAAAAAGCAAATTTGTCTTTCGTTTCAAAGTTGAAGGCTACCACAGTTCATTCAGCCTGTTGGCGGCTCCACCGATGCATAATAATCTATGATAGGCCTAATAATACGAGGTCGGAGCTGAATTGCATAAATCAGATGTGATGTAAACTCACGACCAACAGAGGTCATCCTCAACCCTTTGCACTCAAACACACGGGCAGTTTTGAAATGTCTTATTTTCGTTTCCACTTCTTTTTTTCCGTGTTGATGGCACAGTAAAAGACATAACCAAAACACACTGCTCGTTCACAAGTTATAAGCGCATATTTGTGTTTTTGCTCTTCCTTAACAATGAAAGCGTTTTAGCGCGAGACCAAAACATCACTAGAGTTCTGAAAGTTTATTTGTCTTCAAGAGAGTGTAGCGTAGCCTACATACATGCCTACACGAAGAAGATAGTGTTTTGGTGCCTTATAAAATCATTATTTTAGTGTTTGCATCAACAGTATAGGATTAAGATAGAGAATATCTAAGTTCCCTTCTTTTTTAAATATGGTTCCTCTCTTTGTCAGTAAGCTCTACTGAAAAGCAGAAGTTAAGCATGTGACCTGCTGAAACTAGTATCGGTACGAGTCGATGAGAAGTAGCCTAAATCGTGTGGTCAGGTCCCTCTGCATGGTCCCTCAATACCCCTCAATATGGTCATGACCGCAGAAAGGTGTCTTATGATGTCATTGTGTGGGACTCAGTTCACCGATGACAGGTGTAGCTCGAAAGCATATATGGAAGACGTCACACATCGCGTGGGAGCGGGGCTATGGCTTTAAGCGGGACCAACGGTGACATTTCGAGCTGTTAACACCTTCTCTCTCTCAGCCACACTCCCCCACCCACGGCTGTGACTCAGTTCGGCTTGACCAACGAGGTGTTTCAGTGTGGCCAGATCCAGAGGGTGGTGATGGGAGCATAATTTGAGCTGAATATTGGAAGCATTTATATAAGGCTTAGGATATTGATATATGTTATTACATAAATAGCCTACATGTTAAGTAAAATTTTATTAAACTGAAATCGAAATAACTATTTTTTCATAATATAGTTTTTATAATATTAAATTGTTATTTATTGTAGTTTATCCTTATTCAAGAGGTTTTGTTGATTATTAACACTAGAATACTTTTTAGTTAACCATTGTTTTTTTTTCTTATTAAACTAATGGACTCTTAAGCTTAAATTCTTTTAAGTTAACAAATAAATAAATGCTCATTAAAATTCAATTGAACTTGAAATTATCATAAATATTTGTCATAATTAGCCTATTTAATTAAATATTGTTGCTTTTGTCAGCCGTTAAAGTACAAACAGACTTTGTTTTGTTGATCATTAAATAACGTGATGTAGATTACAAAAATATGTTTTTTTTATTAAATCATTATTTTATCTTAATAAACTTATTAAACTATGTAATTATATTGTAAAACATTACGTTTTACAGTATAATCCTTGAGTGTACGCTGCTTTTGGGAAAAAATGGTCTGCCAAACTAGGCTATATTGCTCTCACAAAAGCACACATGGCTATGTCAGGTGTGTAAGGTATGTAGGAATCTGTACAATGTGTTTTGTTATTTATTCAGAGTGTGTATAAGAGCAAGAGTGGAGCTGTGGCATTAAGTGAAGAAACACTTTAAAAAAAAAATATTTTCATGATTTGTAATCACATTTTTTATTTTGTCAAATCAACTTAATTTATATAGGTCAGATAACATAATATTTTGAGTTTCTGATGATTAAATCAATCTCCTTCGTTGTATTAATTCAATTTTCCATTTCAATGAACTTAAAATTAAGGCAACCAGGTTAGCCTACTTAATTTTTTAAGTTAAACCAACAATATTTTTTTACAGCGGATGGAATTTAAGAAATGAATGGTGATAAGTTCAGTATCAAATTCAGCTCAGATCTGAGGCAGATAATTTGCAGTCACACAGTGTTAATGCAGTTCTCTCTAAAGGGTTATAGGGATTTTCCCTCTGTGCTGAAATCTGAGATTCACTGCACATGAGGTAAGCATTTCAGTCAAACACACAAGCAATATGTAATTAGACAGACCTTCAGGACACTTACACATGCCTCTTTTTCTCCAAGCAAAGCTGTTTAATGAGTACCCTTGAATTTGTAGATAGGTTTTCTTGGTAGGGAATCTTAATGGATACGTTGCTTTGCTTGGTGTCCTTTATTAGATTTAGATCAGAATAGTTTGAAAGAGGCATATTTTTTTTTTTTTTACTACAAGTCCATCTTTTTTATTTTTAGGGGGGAAATCGTATTATCAATCCTTTTCTTTATCTTTACAGAAATAAATCACTGTCTTGTCGGCGCCAGACAGCAAACTTTGGGACCGAAGCTTTCATTCAATCATCATTCATAAACATCCACATTATTAGACCGTAATGTGATATTTCCTTCAGAACTTCCTCATTCTCCTGGTGAGAGCAAGCACACAAGAGAAGGCAGCTCTGTGAGGCGTGTCATCCATTTCCCATCATGCAATGATATGTGTGTGTGTGTGTGTGTGTGTGTGTGTGTGTGCGTGTGTGTGCGCGTGTGTGCGTGTAGGTGACGGAGGACGGGGGGCGGAGCTTGACTGGAACTGAGAAGTTTGTCTCTGTTGTGTTTTGCCCTGGCTTTGTTCCAGGGCAGAAATGCTCTGACCGAACATGCATGATTCTAAGGTAGGCTTACTAATGACAAATAACTTTGGAATCCCTTTTTTTACCCCAGTTCAGTGTTGAATGGACGTAACAAGATAATGATATTGTTGTGCTAAATGTTTATATGCCCTGGCCAGGAGCCAGAAATGTAACTCATGTTAAAAACAAAAGCACTTAGATATGCCATATACTGGAAAATAAGTAGGAGTATATTAGAATTATACATCAACTGCATCACTGTGGTCATTTCAACCCAACCTCTTGTTTTTGATCGACATGCTTTGCAAATATCAGTTCATGTTAGTGTTGGTGGTTATTATTTTCATCTTCTTCATTAGTTCCTGGAAGGTCGAGCAAACAAACGTCACTTATTTAATTCACTGACATCTGCTCAAGTATTTCCCCTCAGATCTGTGCGATTATTACCTCATGATGGTAGTTATGACAACATCAGGTTTTTGATATGATCAATTGATACATTAACTTTTGCCCTAATTAACACGCATAACAGAAAACATTTTCTAATGACGACTTACTCAAATCCTACCAAAATGCTTGTGCTTCCCCTGCATATGACTGAATTTTTTCTGTTTAGGAGCTGCATTGTGGTTTGCTACGGATAGACAGACAGGAAGCCACAATTTTAAACGGCATTATCTTCCAGATAAGACCATATGATGAGTCTGTCTTCAAGTGTGTCCTGTATTCTCAGGTGTTGACGTCTCTATGAGGAAAGCAGCTCTTGTTGTCTGGTTCATACTGGCTATAAACTGCCACTGTTGCCTTGGCTTTTGGCTTAGTTGGGGACATTTAATAGTCAAGGAATGGACATTGACGCAATTTTCTTCTAGAAACATACTTTGTTGTATTATTTTCATGTTATCACTGTGAAGCTACTTTGATACAATCTGTAATGTAAAAATCACTGTATAAATAAAGGTGACTTGTCTTGACTAAACCACACAATTTCAAGAAATATTGTGAGCATTATTGGAATAGAATACGATTATTATCTCCATGTATTGACGTTATAAATGTTCACCTGAATGACTTGAGGCCTACGATTGTTACTGTTCCTGAACAAGATTCAAAAGCATTTTTCTTTGAAGCTTAATTTCTCTTGCACCAATTAATGTATTAAAGGGGTGGCTATTGATTTAACTTTTTTTAAAAAAAAACTTTAGTTAATGTGTTATGATGCTGTTTGAGCATAAACAGGATCTGCAAAGTTATGGCATTCTAAATTCAAAACAAAGGGATACATTTTCTTTTACAGAATTCGCTTTTTAAAGACTACAACAAATGGCTGGTAAGGACTACAATGAGCTAGTGATGTCACTAAATTTACATAAAACTCAACCCCGGGAACAGGATTTATTGATTATCAGGACCGAATATGATAATCAGTGACTAGAAGAGTTAACTCCACTTTGTAAATTGTTGTCACTTCTTCTGGAGTCTCTCCATCTTTGTCCAGCTCTGATTTGAACTAAAATGCTAAAAGTTTTTAAAATTTTCATATGTCTGTGAGGTAATTAAAGAAGCTAACACACAAGCTATTGAAGCTCATTCTTCTGTTCCGGGAACAGCAGCTCATTTGCATTTAAAGGGACACACAAAAAATGGCAACAATTTTGGCATGCTATAAAGTATAAACAATTATCCGTGGAGTATTTTGAGCTAAAACTTCCCATACACACTCTGGGCACATCAGAGACTTATTTTACATCTTGTGAAAAGGGCATTATAGGACCCCTTTAAACACACTGTTGTATGGATAATTCAACATTTGGATATTGTTATTGCTGAAGGATTTCTAGTTTTTTTTGTGTTTTTATGTTCATTTAAATGTATTTAGCATGTGTGGGTGTTTTATATAAAATACAAAATAATCTGCTTATCAAGACATTCATTACAAATTAAATCAAATTATAAAACAGATGTTACTTTATTACCTTCATTTTATACTCTGGTTTCACCAAAATATTAAATGGCACTACTGTTTTCAACATTGATAAAGATAAAAAAAATAAATAAAAATAAAATGTTACTTGAGCAGATAATTAGCATATTATAATGATTTCTGAAGGATCATGTGACACTGACGACTGAGTAATGATGCTGAAAATTTAACTTGCCATAACAGGAATAAATTAGATTTTAAAGTACATTTAAAGTACTTCCGGTCCTGGTCTTTCGTTTATGCTTGATGATTTTTTTTCCGGTTTTACGCAAGATAACTTAAAAGGAGCTAGCAAAGATTAGCATGACCAATGTGAATGTCCCTCACATGTGCAGATTGATATTTTAACGTTTTATATTTTTTCTTCTTCACAGTAAGGTTTAGATATTTAAATGGAATAAAACACCAATAACAAAGTGAACTAGGTAGGTTAGCTGATTACCTTAAAAATCCATAGATATCGAAGTCAGTTCTTTCCTTCTTGACAAGCGGATGCGATGAGACCTTTTTCCGGTTTGGTCACGTGACGCTCGGCATAAAGCAAGCCTAAATATTTAATAAACTTATTTTTGATCATAAGAAACCTTTCAGAAACCAAAACCAATACCAACCTCAAATGTTTGAATGGAAGTCAGGTGGTGGTGTGGTGGTCATTTTTGAATTTTACCCCTGGCCTGTAGCTCATTTCTAATTTATTATCAATTATCCTAATTCTAATTGTTTAACTGATGTTGTTCGGGTTACGCAAATCATGCCCTGTATATGCAATGCCGATATCCCTGTATATATGCAAAATATAAAAATCATCATCATTATTTTGTAAGCCTACAGAACTGAAATGAAAAAAAAAAGAGAAATAAAAAGTAAAAGAGTATTTCCAAATTGTGGAAAAAACTCAAAAAATCCCCATATTTCAAAATCAATGGAGTAACTCATCAACATAATGTGTTTCTATTAGGGATGCACCGATGTGAATATTTTGGCTGATAACCAATTATTCTTTTTAGTTGAGCCCAATGACACAATGACTGATTTATTGGTTTTCATATTCTCATTGTTAGAAGCTTATGTCAGTTGCATCACCACTGCATGTCACAGAACACTTCATTTAGATTCAGAATACAGATAGAGAAATACAAAAGCTGGACTGGACATATCTAAAGGCCCCTCTAAGAGAACAAATATGTCGACCCAAATTAGAGAGTTTATTATTTTATTTACCTGAACTTTGGAATGTAAAACAGAAACATATGCAATCAAATGACCAGTATGGATGAAAACAAACGTATGTCTTCTTCCATATAACATTAATGTAGCCACAATTCAGCTCAGAATGTAGCAAATACATAAACAAAATCAATGTTCAGTAGTATAAACTTCAATTTTATAAAAATACAAAAATTCACCCACAGAAAATGTGATATAAAAGCAAATTTCACAATTAGCACAAGTGTATGATGATGAATAAAGTAAAAACAGAACGAGACATTGGTAGTAGTTTTCTAAAGCCATAATATCACTTTCGAGTTACCAATGAAAGACCTTGTTTTAAAAATTTGAGAACCTTGGATAAGAAGCATGTAAAATGACATAGCCATTACCCAGGGAGAATTCCCTGCTAGTTCCCACGTTAAGGAACACAATTACCCTGCCATACTTAAGCGTTTGTGGACAAAATGGTCCCAAACTTTTCCTATATGACCATCAGACTGTTATACATAAATGTTTCATAAAATCTCACTGCTTTACCAAACTGGCAGAAGCATCTTACAGTATTTCCAGGACAACGAACTCTTCTGATCTTCAGAAAAATACATTCAGTGAACACGAATCAGAGCCTTTGTTTAAAAAACAAAATCATGAACACGTCGAAGACTTATGGAATTCAAAGCTATTCTGGGAAGTACTGCCAGGTAAAAGATTCGAGATGGCTCTCCTGCCCCATGCCGCTGGAAGCGTACGGTATCTGCGAGACCATTTGATTGGGCGCACCGGCATCCATCTGTCTCATGGTCTCCGGATTACTTCCATTGGGGTTGGGGCAGTTCAGGAGGGCGGTGAAGGACGGCACACAGTCTGAAGACGAGGTGCAGGCGGGCCCGAGCCCAGCCATGTTGTTCGGCCCTTGAGTCTCCTGTTTCAAGTGGTGGTTGACCATGAGGTTTTGAAAGAACTCTTCGTCTATGCTGCTTGCGTACGAGTACCCCGTTCCCAGTGACCCACTGGTGCCTGTTGCTCCGTTCTGTGTGCTTTGAGGCTGTTGGGGGCCATAGTTAAACCAGGAATGGGCTCCTTCCAGTCCTTGTCTTTGAGATGGCTGCTGGGATTGCTGGTTTGGTTGGTCCTGTCGAGGCTGACTGCTGGTTGGGCCATTGGGTTGAAGAAACTCCAGATCCGAAGAGGTCAGTAATGGGAGGCTGTTTCCACTTTCTCCTGTGGTTGGCATGCTGGGACTTGGGTTGACCTGCTGTAGGCCCACCCCATTACTAGCTCCGTTGATGTTGATTTGACTGGGCCATCCTTGACTGAGGGTTCCTTGAGCTGGGGTTTCTGGTAGGGGTGGCATCACGGGGCAGGACGAAGGAGCTTTGTTATAATAGACTGACTGATTTGTGCGCGCCCCAATGTTGGAAGGACGATAATAATTTGGTGGCTCTGTGAAAAGAGTATGTGTTAGATAATTATTTAGTCTGTGTAAAGAAAATGTATCATGGGCTAAATTGGAAGTGACATGAGTCTTACCGATTTTGATTCTCTGATTGATTTGGTTGGATGAAGGCACAGCTTTTGGTCTGTTCATGAAACTCATGGCTCCTTGAGAGAAGCTAGAGAAGGATTTCATCTGGCTTTCAATTTTCCGTTTCTTCTCTTGACAGCCATATGGATCTGAAAAAAAAGATGCTCATTCTTTTGTCTGCCAAATCGACCAATGCAATCATTTTCTGCAATCAACATGCAGACTATATATGACAAAGCAAGGTTAGGGGCATCTTCTCAAAAATGGTATTTATGAATCCATAATTCATGTTAAACCAGAATTTAAAAATATTTTCCCATCTCTTTATCAGATACTCTTATTTGTCATTGACCCACTTGTAACAACAAAGAAGACATTGGCCAAAATCAAACAATCCATGATGTGGGTACCATGTTTTTACCTTTGTCGTCGGGCAGGAATCTGAACTCCATGGGCTCACTGACCTCCTGGTCTGTGGGGCGACGCAGTTGCATGCGCACTGTGACCGGAGCTGTGATGGTGGTGTCACAGTAGGCGGGTGTCTTGAACACTATGGCCACTTGCCTGTGTACGTCTGCCTGAGAGAAAGCGCCTTTGGCCTCCCAGTTCTGAGTGAAGAACCTCACCTCAATGTCATCTAGAATGAGGTGATGTTATGGTGTGAGATAGGGGTTAAATGAAAGAATGGGATGAAATAACTGGCGATGGAAATGGAAAGATGATTTTCAATAAAATAAAAGGACGATGAAGAGAAAAGGACATATAAAGGTGTTTGAATGAATGACTTAAATACCTAAATAAATTTCAGCTTACAAATTTCTATAATAAAGGTGCTGTAAAAATTTTTTTTCAAGATTTGTTATCACAACATATTTTCTTTTGTCAAATCAACTTAAATAATTTATTTAGTTGAGATAACTTGTTATTTTGAGTTTCTGATGATTAAATTAATCTCCTTCATTGTATTAACTCAATTTTTCCAGTTCAGTCAACTTAAAATTTTAAGGCAACCAGGTTACTTACTTTTTTAAGTTAAAGCAACAATATTTTTTACAGAGTGTAAGCTATTTTTTTAAGGGGAATATGATGCACAAAATGTAAATATCTGCAAATCTCACTAGCCAAAACCAGAAAAGGTGGGTGTCCTGTGATCAGAAGAGGACTTGTCAATCATTCTGACTGTTTGGGTTTGCTGTGCGCTTTAAGGGATAAGGGGTTTTCTGATTCTAGTTGGCAAAACAGCTGAAATAAAGCACCTTGAAGTGTTTTAAAAGATTTAAAACAGTCCCGTACCTTTCTGCACTTTATCGCAGAGGAGGAAAATCTCATCACCTCCCTTCACACTGCCACTGTTCTTGTTGACCCGGCAGATTCGCAGTTCGGCCGTGTTCGGGGCCCCTGAGAACAGAACAGGGCACCGAGATTGAAGATTCGAAAACCAAGTATAACAATCTTGAAAAACAGACATGCACTGCTATTACCAGTAGGAAATACTCTCTCATATTCTTTGACTTTATCTGAGTATCTGCAGGCACAGCCACACTTACAAACATTATGTGCAGAGACTAAAAAAAGCAGTCAAACCTGTCATGATTTAGACAGTGAGGGCGAGGTTGTTTATTGCTTCCTCTTTTCTGTGGCTGAATACATATTTATGGTTAGATTTAACGGCTGACTTATTAGTACTGGCTGCAAATATATCAAATATTGCCACCATATCAAGTCAAATATACCTACATTATGCTTTTTTTGAAACAGCTACATGTTTTTAAGCTCGCTTTTCTAAAGTTCCGTCTACTTGACTGTATTGTCATGAGAACAACATGAAAGATTTGAGAAGCAGCCTTTGCAAGCAGATGAAAGAATGTTAACCCATTAACCAAGTCAAGAGCTTTTTTTATCCGCTCTGACTTATTTAGAATCGCACAACCGCACTAAACACTCTGCAAGCACTGCTGTTTTGCTCACTCTGTACACAACTATCACGTGAGGAAGTGTTGAAATGGACCGTGCTCACTTCCTGCAGAGGGGGATGTGGCCACTGACAGCTCTCTATCACCTTAGCAATGCATTCCCACAGCTATATCTTTCATGCATGTGACAGTAACTTGCATCATGTCAAACAGTTAGTCAAAACTGTTTCGGCAAACCACTTTCTTTTAAATCTAAAATATAGCTAATATAGCAGATACTGAAAACCAATACCCATATTAAAAGCAAAAGTGTTGTGTTTTCTCTGTACAAAATGTAATTAGTAATTTCCAAAGCTTCAAAATAGACCCATTTGATTTTTAATTATAATGTTAAATTATTGTTCTATATCATGTTCTATAATTAATCTAATGTCCATACTTTAAAATTATATCAAACTCCACAAAAACCCTTTTAGCTTATAATTAGGGCTGTGAAACAATTAATCGCGATTAATCGCTTACAGAATAAAAGTTTGTGTTTACATAATAATAATAATGTGTGTGTAGTGTGTATAATTATTTCGTATATAAATACACACATATGTATGTATATATTTAAAAAATATGTGTTATTAATAAATCAAAATATTTATATTTATGTATAATATTAATTTTGTATAAATACATATAAAGTATTTACATGCAAATACTTCTTATAAATATATACATGCATGTATTATGTAACCAAAAAAAATTATTTTGGATGCGATTAATCGTTTCACAGTCCTACTTATAATAAATGTCACATATAGCTTAGAGTGGAGTGAAATTTAAATTAATAAAGAAACTATCATTATTTTACTACAGTAAAAAATACTGTAATCTTGTTACTTATTCATTTAAATCAACAAATTAAAAACTAAATACATACATAAAATATTCAAATTAAATAGCTTTCTCATACACATTTGCTAAAAACGTTGTTTTTTGTCACATCGTTTTAAAACATGTAAATAAATTATAAAATAATAATGAAAATAAAATATGTTCAAGCTAAATAAATATGAAAATCATCAGAAAACGAAAACCTCATTCTTCTCAATCCAACATTGTTATAGAAATCGAAATCAATATGTCATGATCAACTTCCTCATCCCTTTTAAAGTGTAATTCTGTGTGACTAGTAGCATCTAACACAACTCAGGTCTTCCACTGAACACAAAACAGGTTTCCCCACCCCAAATTCACATCACTGGCTGAGTCAAAGTTCTGTTGTCAAACAAACAGTTTCAAAGTTTGTTGCCAAGCAGAAATGACACTTCACATTTAATGTTGTGTGCTTCTTATTTGTGGCAACTCACTGTTGTCATAGATGGGGTTGGAGACGATGGGAGGCAGCATGGTGTTATACATCCCGGTCTCATCTTGCAGGTAAATTTGGAAGCATAGACGCACCACGTTCAGATCATACTCCTCAGTCTGTAGCAGCAGTTCCCGGCCAACTGTGGACAACAAAATCAACGTTCAACAAGTGCAAAACAAACATATCAACACATTAATCATAACTGTAATTGGTGTCAAAACTGAACAGGAGATATTCAGAGAGTCATGTGAAAGAAACAAAGGAGCGGAAGAGGGAGAAGAAAACAAAACGAAAATCAAGTCAATTTGTTTAAAACTAGCTGACACACTTGTGATGACACTTCTCCATGATAATAAAGCAATCTTACCATAGTCCTGATTACCGAAAACTTTAATGCAACAAAATAAATAGTGGTTTATTTACATTTATTTATACAATTATTTATATAATTATTATAATTAATATAATTATTATGAATAATTATTTTAAATAATAATAATTATTATTATTATTTATTTATATAATTATTCATATAATTATATTATTTATATAATTATTATGAAACTAAATAATATGACAGTGTGTAATCATTTTTACAATATTTTGTAGTAATCTGTGCAAAATACATACATATGTATAATAACCTATGCACCAGGAGAGACAAAACACTGAGTAGCCACTATTTAGTCTACTAAATAAGCATGATATTTCATTTGAACATAGTAAAGTTGATTTATTAATGTTGTTTTTTTGCATTGCCTTTGGTTTGATGATTTAAATAAATGAGAAAATATACTTTTACAATACTGTTGTGTACTGTTGTAATTTGTTTAAATAAGTTTTAGTAATTGAAACAAAATATATGCATATTTAGAATAAAAAATAAGTAATTTATATAGTCATTTTAGATAAAGTGTCTTATCTTCCGCACCCACTCTGAGGTGACAATCTGAGGCTCTCTATATATTGTGTATTCTATATACCAAACACAGTGTGACCTTTTGCGAGAGCCTTTATATTTAGTTGTATCCACTTCGGACCACCCGCAAAGCATCTTAATATAAAGCGTAAAAAGAAAAGCAAGCGGCATAGTGCTCTTGCAGTGTCTACGCAGCAGCACCACCACCAGAAATGCCACTGACACATCACCCTCTAAGCACACAACCACCCACACGAGAGTGCATGTGTAGACATTTCTCTGTGTGCATCTCCACTCTCCACCCACTCTCCACTCTCAGGAGTCTGTCTCTTTTCACCCCGCCCACAGCCGTGACGAGCTTAGAGCGGCTCTGAGGTCACAGCAGGTGGAAACATCGCGGTGGGTTAGAGAGGGCTCTGCCGGCAGAGTATCTGTGACGACTATGTAGTGAGGGGGACGACCCCCTGACGTGAAGAGACACCTCTGTGCACACCACAGGCCCAGAAATGGGAAAGAAAGATGGAAGACGAGCAAGTGAGGAGCACGGCAGACAGATGTACAACAGACAAGATGTACAGCGAAGGAACAGAGATAAAGTGGGAGGAGATGAGTGGGTGAGGAAGATAGCGAGAGGTGGAGTGTGAGAAAGGCAACTGCGAGCAGTGGTGTGGTCATGTTTATTTGCGTATATGTGCGCCTCTGGTTCTGCGTTCAGTGGAGTCAGAGAGCAAGAGGAACGAGTGGACAGCAGTCGCAGGTGGGGGGTGATTTAGGTTAGTGTGGGCTGGTGGAAGGCGAAGCAGAGGGTGAGAGCTGGAGAGAGAGAGAAATGGGGGCAGGGAGGTGAAGATTCTCCGTTCTGTGGGTATAACACCATTCCCAAGCCTGACACTCATCTCTCGCCACCTGTGCCCACCGTCTGCGACATCTAACACCATATTGAGCAGAACGCCTACTCAGCAACCATCACGGCAAAATCTGCTATGGGCAACCTCGCTTTTTTTTCCGCAACATGACAAATGCCTACTAATTTAACTAACTGCTGATATTCTAGTCACATATTACCAACCAAATAAGAGAATTGTAAGCAAACGTCGAAATGTTCAAATGCACATATTGATGCAGAACGCTCAGACCAAACGACAGAATAGATAAGGTTAATAACGTGAACATGTAGCGCTCTGGACTCAATGGCAAATATTTTTGGATGTATATTATATGATATTATATTTATATTTTCTCTGAATAAGACTGGTAAGGTATAAATGGAAGGAGAAATATTGGTACCACTTTACAATACGGGTGCACTAATATACATTAATTCATACGTAACTGATGCACAGATAATATATAACTCATGAAGTACTAAACCAATAATTAATGATTACTGCATCAGCAACTAATAAAGAGTCTATATGATTAATAGATTAAGTAATAAATGAATTGCTATTAATTCAGTGTGTCATTGTGTATTAATTCCTTAATAACATTTTTTATTAACTAATAGTATAAATTAATGTGTTAATTACCACAACTTCAACTTCCAGATGTCTGCTTTAATTAATCATTAGCTAATGATTTGCAAAGGTATCATTATGTTATGACTTTACTTGTTGGGGCACATCATTATTAACTATTCATTTAGTAATTGTAGTAATTTGCACATGAATTTGCACTAACAATGAAGTAATTAATCATGTATTAATGCATATTAGTGTACCTGTCATATTATCTGGAAGTTGAAATACAAGGCTTTGGTTCATTCTGGTAATTATCATATTAATTAACACTATTAGTTAAAAAAATGAGTTATTATGGAATTAATCCACAATTACATATTTAATAACAATTCATGTATGAACTAATACATTAACCCTACAGGCTCTTAATTAGTTCCTAATGTGGTAATCATTAATGAATAGCTTACATAATCATTAGTTACACATTAATACAGTATTATCGGTGCAATCAGTTAGCATTAATTATTGTTAAGTGTTATTTATATCATATATAATAATATTTTCTTGATTTTTAGTACATTTGAAAATATCATACAAGTCATTAAAGCCCATAAGGAAATATTATATTTTAAAGAGTGATTTTAAGTCCAATGTGAATAAACGATTTCCTGTTACATTTTCAAAGTTGTAAAGAAAACAGATTATTTAAGTATGTTTTACAAGAAAATACTAGTCTTTCTACTTCAAAATGTCACTGTTAAATTCAATGTGTTACTTGCAGTTTCTTTGCGACTGTTCTGAAATTTACAAGCAATTTCTGAGTGAAAACTGTTTGAAATGAAATCATTCACCAAATGATTTTCAGTGTGCGAGTTTTAAGCAGAAAATGAAACAATAACATCATTAATCTCTATTACTGGTATGACAATTCATCATCACCTACACTTTCATATTTGTGACAGCCCCAATCGCAAAATGAATACCTCACCGCAAAAACTGTCTATTACCTACTCAATAATAGAAATGAATGACAATATATACTGTATATGCATGCGTCATCATTGAAATCATAGTGGGATAACGTCAGTGCAAATGAGGTCATCGCTATAGCAGGTCATCCCTTCAACACAAGACCAAACTTCAAACGTTATATCAAAACTGATCTCATTACGACTGCCACCGTGACTAATCAACATCATTTCAGGGGACTGTTAGTGTTCAACAGCCAAAGAAGGAGATCTTTATATGGTTGTCACAGCAGAAGTGAGAGCAGTGCCTCAAACAGCCCGTCACCACAGAGAGCAACTGAACATGCATGCGGATGCGGAAGCAAACACAGATCCGAACTCACAATCTGATATTCCCTAATGTGACGACCTGTTGCAAATACTTTCCGAATTTCTCAAATATTGCTTGGGTGGACAGTGGAATTAAACTACATATTTTTAATATATTCTATCAATTTATAGGCTACATAAAAGAATATCATCATAACCTCATTTCAAAGTACAATCAAATCAACCAAGTCAAATGATCACTGCGGCGTTTCCAACAGATACTCTTTAGGTCAACTAATATGTCCTTCCAGAGGTTTTGGGGGCTCTGAACCCTTGAAGGGGAACTTTATAGATTTAATTCAAACGTTTCAGAAACCACAAAAGCTACAATACAACGGTGCCAAAGAAAATTACCAAGAGAAGTTGCTTTAAATATGTTGACCCTGTTGTAATTTCCTCCCACACAAAAGTTTGCATGGAATTCCTGAAGTATTTGGCTGTTTGCATACTCGAGCCAGAGTAATTCAAAGTTATCTGTTACACAAAAACGTATAGTTTACAGTTCCTCTTGACATTCCTCCCTATCTGAATAAGTTCCCCCTGATCATATGTCGCTCAATACCGCAGCCAGTTTTGCAACATCTTCACTAAATAAAGAGAAGTGATTCTTTTTCTACTCTACCTGCATTGTCAGTTGCTAGTTTGTGTCAAGGAAGGAAAGAGAGAAATGTGTGAGCATTTGTGTTTTTAACAGCGTGATGTTGACGATTAAAAGGGTGAACAGAAGGCCCAGATGGAATCTGCATTTGTTTTTAATGAATTTCCCCCAATTCAGGGAAAATTTGCAGAATTTTCTGCATGTGCAGACTCTATTTGGGCCTGGTGAGAAAACATGGAGTTGGATCTCACCACCGAAGGGGTTGATTCCTCGTGTAACTCTCTGCATTATGGCATCTCTCACTTCTCTTCTCCGCACGCACTGGATGCCCAGGTTCTGGAAACTAGGAAAACACAATAAACCATCTGTTAAACTGTGTAGTCTGATTTTCAGTGCCCAGATTTGTTTAGTTAAACGTATTGTCCATCTTGAACTCTGATCCCAAAGACTAAAGCTTACAGGAAGAGTGAGGTTAGAACTAACCATACTGACATACTATTTAAAATTGAGGGCAGACTGGAGCTCCAAGGCTCTCATTTTCATACTGGGGGAATCCCCTGCATGGCTCCCTACTCTGAAACAACATGCTTCTTTAAAAAAAAAAATAAAAAGAAGAAGAATGGACAGCCCTTCGGAAGAGAAATGTGGTAGTGTGTGGGCTGGAGTAATACGGAAAGCACATTGGAATGGCTTTGATGTGGGACACAGAGATGTTTCATTTCATTAAGAGGAAAATAGTAACAGGACCAAACGAGATTAGAGCAAAGCATGCAGATAATATTAAACAGAGCTGTCAAATCGATAAATCGCGATTAACTGCATCTGACGTACAAGGTTGTCTTTATATAGGTCGTCTGTGTATAGATATAAACATATATTATGCATATATATGTGGGTATAAACACAAACTTGTATGTTAGATGCGATTAATCACGATTAATCGATTTGACGGCACGCATCAAAATTATTTAGGCTTTTTTATATTAAAAGCATCAACTTACGCGATGACCCTACGTTCAGGTCCAAACTCTGCCTCGTAATAACCATCCTTACAGTCCTTACCCACTAGGTCATGGGGATGGGGTTTATATGGTTCGCTTTTGGTTACCAGCGTAACACGTACTTTTCCTTTCCCGCTAACATTTAGGATCTAATAAAAAATGATAGGAAGAGAGACACAATTGATAAAATTGAAGTTTAATTATATAGTGAATCTAATTCTTCAGTGGTGTACGCCTTTAAAAAACAGGTACCTGAATGCTTGGGTAGGTTCTGTTATTGTCAGAGCTTCTTTCTCCCGGTATGCTGCCCGCTGATCGACCCTCACATTTGTACCTGAAGCGCATGCCTCTCTGTTTTGGCTGCTCGAAGATCTGAGCACAGGGCTCTCCCACTGCACAGAAACCAGCAAAATGACATCTGTCAGTCTCAGAGATCTGAATATCATTCGTTTAAATATTCAAAAATGATTTTACAGACTAAAAGCATGTTTAAAATTTGAATTAGTTCTGTGGCAGGTATATCTAGGCTATTGTTTATTAAAATGACAACATTGAAGATGCATGAGAACATGACAAAGGGCTTAAAACACCTGCAGAAGTAACATCTTGTGTCTTTCACAGAACCCGACCTAAATCTGACCACAAACAACGCAGTCTGCTGGTAAATAATTTCCCGCTCTCTGCACCTGTCAGCACAGACCCTTTACGAGCCCATCCAGGTGCTATTATGCCAGTAAACATATATACTTTGTCAGACACCTGCACACACAGCTGGATTTTCCATGCAATATACTGTAGATTTGGTTGTTTTTTTTTAACACTCTTGCTTCTGACACGACACACATAGGTGAGATAATTTGCATAGGCATTCTTACACTGTGAGATATGATAAAATAAGCTGGGGAAGATATCAAATCTATGGTTATTATGGATGAACAAGATCCAGTGATAGTGTAGTGAGCAGATGTCACTCACTACTGCCCGCTCATGAGATTTGTCACATACAGGAAGTCAAATCTTTATCACAAAAGAGGAAGTAACGCAAGGAAATCTGAACATTACAGGCCAACTGGGTGACGTTTGAACATATTTGATGAGTGATTAGTCAGAGTTTATGGTCCACCCTAAATTTAACTCGAAACATGTAACTAACGATAGAATGTGTTTCACAATTAGCACAGATGTTTATATGTAGGCTACTTACTTAGATTGGGATCCCTGTGCATTGAGAGGGGATGCACTATACAAGAAAGCATGGATAGAAGAACATAAATCAATATAGAAAATCAGCTAAATATATATTACAATGCATGTTATATTGAATAAGAATGAACAACTGTTCAAATGAGAATAAGAGAGTTGAAGAGCTTTTAAAAGTTCCCCATTTTTTATTTCCTGGTGTTACTTTCATATTCATGTGGCAACTCATTTGATTTGTTTAGTTTACATGAGATTAACATCTTAACATTTCAGGTAATGAGAATCTTCTTTCGCAAGAGCTTTATGTGATTGTACTTGCACAAATTAAAACTGCTTATCATTCCCTATAATATATAAAACTACAAGCCTGTATGTTTTCTTAAATAGAGTTTTGATTAAAAAAAAACGTGGATCATGTTACATTGATTACAAATTACATTGTGAATATTTACCAACTCAAGACAACTGAAGAAAACAGTTATTTTAATTGAGATATAATACAATTATGAGTTCGCAGATTATATATCTTTATTTTACCTGAAAAACTCGACTGTTCCGATTCGACTATCACATATAGACTGGTAGCATAATTGAATTAAATCGCAAAGAGCAAGGAAGGGGAAATAAAAAAGACAGTTACTTGATTAACTTAATTGTACTCACCATCCATATTATGCGAACACCCTTGACGTAGGTTTGCCTTATGTCCGAGCTCTAAAGTGCTGAACAGATATACAGTAACACTTCAACACAGAAGAGTAGCCTACTGACTGGGAATTCCCCACTATATACAATACGCCCGCCCACAGAACACACACAAACACACGCCCCTCTATGGCAAGCCGGCTTAACATTTGTGGAGTTTGTGACTACTGATAATAATTTTCAATTCCGCAAATAACTATTTATTAGATGCTATTATGTATTCCTTTGATACTACTCACTATTTCAATGGCAACAAGCAATTGCTCCATTGTTACTACAAACAAATTTCACATTTTGCCTTTATAGTTGATGTATTCTGTATTTTACATCTTCTGCTGATAGGGCATTAATTGCAGTTTTACTAATAACTATTTATTATTTATGAATCTTTAATCATACATTTATGTACAGACTAGGCCTAATATTAATTAACAACATGTATACTTACAATAGAGTTAGTTACATGTAATTATGCATAATTTACTGTTATTACTGCAGCAAGTACATGTGACATAACAAGGGCACTGTTAAAATAAAGTGTTACCCTATTTTAAAACAGTTTTCCTAATAATTGATAAAGCACTTGTTTTTAGTTATTAGACATTTATTAACTAAAATAAATGACAGTGGCAGTGCTAAAAATAATATTACCATGCTTTGATAATAATCAACAGAAAAAATAAAATGTAGAAAAATAACTGCATTTGTTTCGGAATAAACCTGATTGATCCAAACAGTGTAGATAAAGCAAAATTCAGAAACAGGTGCAATGAATAAAATGAAAAAAACAAAAAAAAAAAAAACCAAAACAACAACAACAACAACAACAACAAAAAAACAAACACAAAACTTTTAAATAAATTAATTTCTATGCAATTTAATAACAAAATTGGGTGTTCTTGGGTGACTTTTGTGTTGACAGCTCAACTGTCTCAGACTCTGCAACTTTTATTGTTATTTTCAAATATCAGCCCATTAGCACAAACTCTTATTATTCATGGAAAGTGAATTAACATTCTTTTATTTCACTCTGGAACCTGACTAAACGGAAAAATATTTTTGCAAAGAACGAACCGAATTTAAAAAGTGGGAAATATTCCCAGGGCACATCACATCTCGTGTACTTGTTATTTTGAATAAGCAATTACTTTTTTTTTAAACTGCTAAAAAAGTATGTTCTATATAAATGTGTGTAGTATAAATGTAATCTGGAAGTACAGAACATGTTGTCATTGTCATGTGACCTACAAGCATCAAGTTTGTGTTGCTTCACTGCCATTCACAAATCCATGGCCTCATGGGATCGTAAAGTATCCATTCTGTGCACACTTCAGTATCTTGCTGGAAGTATAGGTCATCAATATCATTTTTGCCTACTCTTTTATGAGTAAAGTGAACTTGGACATATATACTTTAGTCAAAAACTGTATTTTATATTGTAGGGAAGTACACGATTTCAGATGCAGCGCTTGTCTAGTCCTGCCATTACTTCCGTAATGTAGCTCACCCTATATTTGCATAATGCTGCCTGTTGGTAATTTGGCTTGCCCTCAAACAAAAGTAGTTGTAAGGGCATGAAAGTTTATCACGTTATCGAGGAACTATTTTTTTTTTTCACTGCAGGGGCAAAACATCATTAAGTGGGACTTCCAAAGACTAGACCAGACTATTGGGAAGATGAGAAAGAAAGAATGAATGAATAGTGACTACTGAAATAATTGCTATTAGATTACATATTAAATAGAAAAGTATTAGCAAAGTATTGCTAATTGCTAAAGTATCGGTTTTATTTTCCTATAAACCACTAGATGGCACAAAACTTGCAGAAGCACTTTCCAAAACATAATTTGCATGTGGAAATTTGGCTGATACTTGAGCAATCGTGCAGCAGTGCAAAGTTGATTCTGTGTTAATTTATCTAATATTTGATGTTTTAAAAATGTTGTAGATTTAGAATCGCTAAAATTATTGAATTTATTTTGAGACAAAGGACTTCTAAATGATTTTCAGTTTTGTTCAAGCTAATTAAAGCATTATTTTTTTTTAAAAAAAGAGGAAGAATATGTACCGTAAAAGGCTCAATTATTAACATGATAATAAAAAGCTGGTTGACTTTTCCATTTGTTGACTTTACATGGTTAGATTCAGATGGTAAATATATATTAAGTTGGGTGTTTATTTATGAAACCATATTTAAATATCCGATATTAATAACATCATGAAACAAAACATGATTTAATGTCTCTACTGTAAATCTATATTAAATTGTGTAATCTCATTGAATGCTTTCAGAACCTTGTGTTTATGCATTTTTAAATGAACATTTTAATGACAGTATATTTATTGAACAAAAATGAATTCCTTTATCAAAATAAACAGAAAATAGTGTAAACTTTAAAATAAAGTGATTATTTTAAACAAGTATTAACAAAACATTTTAGCTGCAGCAGCCTATGTATTTGTATAAATAATGTGAGATTTATGATTTATTTTCACTGATTTAAGTTTTGATTTAAGATTTAAGATTTGATTTATGATTTAAGTCTGTTGCTCTATAAATGTTCAATAACATTTTTTTTTAATTTCCCTGCAATCATGCACTATGGGAATAGTAAAAAGCACTTTTTTTCCCTTAAGGTGTGCCTTTAGCCCCGTTGTTAATATGGCTTGCCATATTATTCAACGTCTGCGCATCCAATCCAACGAGGGAAGTGCATAGTGCGCAGTCAAATTCAAATTAGACAGAAATAAAATGGGAAATGTTAAGGTAGCTTGAAATAATTCATGTTTTTACTTTTCCTTGTTTGAAAAAGAAAGTATACTTATTTAAAATTCCACGAAAATTTTAATTTCATATTACGAATTTCACTTCAGTAAGTCAGACACTTGGGAGTTTCTCCACTCTCGATGTTCTCCTGCATTTTGAATTGAGAGCCGTTTCTATCTCTAAGAAACAAGTACTAAATTCTGACAGAAAAAAAACTAGCTCGTTCTGACACTGTTTAACTCAGTGTGCATTTTTAAGAGATTGAATGACCAGTATCATTCTTTAAAATTGACGTCGTTTGTATTTACTAAAGGTTCATGCAAATGATCAACCCATGAAAGGGTTATCCCCTGCGCGTAGTGGGAATCTCCCATAAACAAGGACGTTTATTTCGAACAACAGAGAAAGAAAAACACTTCGAGAGAAATTACGCTTTGATTCTATAAGGGTACATATTTTTTGTAATAACAGTTCAGTTAGCTTATTAGTAAATATCCCGTGAGAGTTGTGGTCAATGCCACAAGAGTGTTTACAACTTCACTAGTAATAACTACGTCACACGGATGGCCAATAGAAGGTGACGTCATCGTAAGCTGTGGCACGCCACGATCAAAAACCTACACTGCATGTAAAGAATATATGTCATTTCCTCTTTAAAATCATCGCTATCGTAAACAAGAACGTTTTGGAAAAGTGGGAGTAAAAAAGAAAGATGACAGGAGCCACTTGGGGTTTTGTGAATTTTATGTTCTCAAATGTAAAGGCAGTTTACATTACATAGAAAAATACCCTTTCAAATACAACTTTTGCCCTACAAAAGAATATGACAAGTAGATTTTTTTTTAAAATTGTCCTAAAGGTAACGGGAAGATTCAAACTGAGCGATGAAATGAATGTCTAGAACAAAAAGATGTTAAACTGCAATACCTGTGATATAAAAAAAAATTATAATGGTACAAATAAATAAAATGTTAAGAAACCCCAAAATGAATAGTAAGCCTATGTTCTCTGTACACCCCAAAAGGGCAGCACAGTAGGATGTGAAAAGGAGGAAAAATGGAATACAAATGGAAAGAGGGCAGAAATCTTATTTAGTCTGTTCTTAAAGTTCAAGAGACACTGCCATTCAGACCTCCATGGGAGGCGCAGGGGGTGAAGCCCTAAACACAGGAAATTACAATCATGCACATGCACACGCAAAACCAACATGGACTCCTTTATCATTGAGCAAACTCACAGTAAAAGCAAACCTGCTTCGAAATGTAGGCCCAACAAACCCATACCTCAGATCTAATACTGTTCTTTAGTTCAGAGCTGATAACGAAACTATGGAGTGGCGGCAGCGTTTGTGACCGGTAATGGGAGTCGTGGTTTCGAGTTACTAATGCTGGTCCATATACACACACTCGCACACATACGCACCCCACACAAAAGGTCCTCCCAGAAACTGTACCAGAACCTATACAGCCATTACAAAAAGACTGCAAGGAAAACCTTTGAACAAACAAAGAATCTCGTTTACAGTGACAAACAGGACAATTTTTTTTCAACTTTTTTTGTTAATAAAAACTACATTAAGGTGGCATAGAAAGACTAACAATGATTTTTAAAGTTATTTACAAACTACTCTACTGTACAAGTTGTTTCAAAAGCTCATAGATGTCTAAGCAAGCATTCGGACACAGTAAGGCATAAAAAAACTACTTGGGGAGAAAAAAAAAAATCTATACTTTACTCTAACTCTTTAGCAAGCAGGAAGACCAGCCAAATATCAGTAGCAGTTTAAAAGCAGCACTGCTGTTACACAGGTGTGGTTCCACTCTTTAAGGGAAAACCTGTGTAGACAAATGCTCAAGAAAAGGGGAAAAATAGATTAAAGGGCAAACTCAAGAGTGGCAGCAACAGTAACAATTCAATGTCACCTGTAGATAGCTCACTGTTATCGGTTAAGGGTGAGCCTGATTGAATTTTTAATCACACGGAGGTTGCTTGTGGGGATTGGGGAAGATGCATCCGGAAGCTCTTTACTGGATAGTCTCTGAAAACATAAAAGACTAATAAAACCATTTCAATTTTGACATTAAATTACAATAATAATTGCATGTCAATTACCTGTGACCTTGATGTATCGATTGTTGGTATTGGCATAGGTTTGGTTGCTGCAAGACCCTCCTGTGTCAAAGAGGGGTTTTTTTCTTTCAGGAAATTTGTTTTTGCAAAAACATTGCGTGAGGACTTATTGTGTTGATGCAAGAAAACAGTTTCAGTTTCAGTGAAATGATCCAATTGTGGTGTACACCTGTGATTACTGCAATAAACATCAAAAAAAAAAAAATATATATATATATACACACACTCACCACTGTTTGCCCATCTCCACAATCCAAGCCATTGCTAGTAGGAGGGTTTGGTTCTTTAAACACAGAGTCATCCGAAAACACCTGAAGCATATATTCACATATTAAGGCATTAAGTTAAAACTGGATTGGATTTTTCCATTTTTATTTGTGTTCTCTAATGGATCTCTTTTTTAATGTGCTTTTGAATGGCATAAAAAAAAATGCAAATAAAAAGCTTTGTGAGACCTCTGTATCTTTGTGCCTCTTAGGTGGATCCTCCAGAGATGGAGAGTGAGGTCTCTTTGGTGCTCCATTGACACTGCTGGGCAGGTCAGTTGGGCTAGGGGAGGAAGAGGTAATGCGTGGTATCACACTGCGGCCCACCACTGTAGGAATGGTGTTGCCAGCGGGAGGTGTTGGGGGCTTGGCAACGGGAGTGGCGATGGGCTCTGAAAAGAAAAAAAGCCAAATCAGAATGAATTGCAACTTACAAATGCGTTTCCCCATTAGAAAAACAGGAACAAGTCCTTAACAGAAGATATGATGGTACTTACTGGAGCCGATGACTGGAATGGACATTCCCTGTTCTGGTTTTGGAGGCGACAATTCTGATGCTGGTGGGCTGTCCATGAATACAAGGACTGGATGACTGGGTGGGCTGATACTACTAAAATAAAAGAGGGAGATAAAAGAAAGGTTTAATACAGAAGAAGCAGAAGGTTAAAAAATACTCAATGTTGAAAAATTAGATCATTGTAAATTTACCTTAAAAAAAAAAGTCAATCCCTAGACCTCTTAAAAGCCTGATTTAAGTCACATGTGATATAGTAAATTAAAAATTGCCATTTCAGTCCATTGGCAAGGTATTTGAGATTCACATAAAAACTAAATCTTTCAGGAATCCCTTAGAATCCTTTGGTGTAAACCAGCTAAATCAGGTTCAATAAAAACAAGTATTTCATCCCAATCAGTGACACTACCTGTCTTCAGGTGTGGATACTGGTTGGCATGGTTGGCTGACTGGTGTAGGTGAGCTGAACGGGGTGCCGATGTCTGTGTCCCTGGAGCTGTCCAGCTGACTGCTATCCAATGAGCAGCGCTTCGACCCACCACCATTTGAGCTTCGGTTTATATCTCCCAAACTCTGCCAAGAGATAGAGTTAGGTTACAGATATAGCTTCTTTAGAGACCAAGAACATTGATGTAAACAATAGAAGACTATGTGGTTTTACCTTCTTCTTCCTCTGCACAAGTTCAGGAGGCAGGTATTGATGCAACTGTTTCTTCTTCACATGTGTGGCCTCAATGGTCATGCCATCCTTCAGCATGTTGATGTTGCTGGCCTGCCTATAAACTACAAAGGAAATCCAGCTTTTAGAGTGTCCTCTACATCCAAAATAACCTTTATCTTTAACAGGACAACGGAGCAAAACAGAAAGCACAGGCGGAGCAGCTTACCAGTATCGGTGAAGGACTGGATGTCATAGGTCAAGTCAATATTCACACAGTCAGAATTGTCCAGTTTTTTGAAGCTGATTCCAATAAACCACATGGAAACAAATTCAGTCCTGTGAAAAAAAAAAAAACATGCAAATTTATAAACTTTTTATTTCTCTTTAGTAGTCCCTACACAGAGGCCATTAGATATCAGCAAAATAAATGTTGGCATTGTAAAATGGAGGTTGTCCATCCTCGTGCCTTAATGAAAAGAACATTAACCTCACGTTTGTTATTATGGCAGGATGACAATACAATAGATAAAATAAAACAATAGAAATGTCAACTGGAAGAGATTTTACCATACTGTCTGCACCATGATAGATGTAAATCTGTGCAGGACTGCTTTGCGTTCACAGGAATCATTACCTTACTTTTAAGTAACGTCTTTTGGTCTTTTAAATACGCACTTCTTACGATAAAATCATAATTTGCATCCAACATGTTCCAGATAAGAAATACAAAATAAAAAAAAAAAACTACTACATTAAATACATTTCACTTGTAAAAGATTTCTTTCTATTATTGTGCAAATATGGATCCACATGTTTTTGAAATGCAGAGCATTTTCAATATGAATGAATATAAAATTTAAACCCAACAAAGAAAACAAAAACAAACAAACATTATATTGTGATTACTCATACCCAGACAATTTGTTGGTCACACCACCCACCAATCTATTACTTACTCATTGCGGTTCTCTTTTGAACCGGGAAAAGACTGAGGGTTGACATGAGCAAGGGTGATGTACTCATTGCGCTCCAAATTTCCAACCAACACTCTTATCTTTGATTCCACCAGTCCAATCCTGTGGAGGACAGAACATCGTTATTTGAGGAGTCTGTGGTTCCAGAAACTGATTTCAGAATGCAGATTGTGAATTTGAGTTTAAGTGTAGGCTTTTCTATTACTATTATTATTGTAATGCTGTTTAACTTAAATGAAAACATTTTAGTACAAACCCATACAAGCAAGTCAAACTATAGTGATTTTTCATTGGTTGGGGTGTAAATTTTACATTTCTGACAAGTATTACTAAGTCCAATTAAAATTAGAACAAATTCTGCAGACACACAAAAAAGAAGCAAGAAATGAACTTTACCACTCTAGATGGTTTTCCTCAGTGGATGCACTGGCAGTAAGGACAATGTAATGCCTGCAACAAACATACCAACATTAAATTCATTTTTACTGGAATTTATCTCTGATATGACACTATAGATAACCACTTACTTGTACTTCTGGAAAAAGTTGGGAGGTTCAAACAGCTTGGACCAGTCGGCTTTACCCAGAAGAATTTCATCTGTAACAGTGAGACCTTAAAACAGAAAAAAATGGAAACATGAACAATGGTCAAGGGTGATGGCTAATATCTGATCTGCTTTGATTTAAACTACATACCATTCTTGAACTCTTCACTCATGATGGTGCGTGTGGAAGTAGACACGTTGTAGGTCGAGTTCTGTTGTGGGTATGCAGGCGTGATGATTGGCATCAAGTGATACCTGTCTGATGGATTCACCTGAAAGTAAAACAACAGAGGGTAGAGTGAAATGAGAACACTTCCATAGAGCCTAGAAAAACCGTATACAGTGAACATAATACTAACCCGTGGATCCCAAACTGGCAGATTCAAATTGCTGTCTTCAGGTTGTTTTAAAAGCACAGGGTTTGGCCATTCCCTGTAGTAAAAAATGAGACCAAAAAAAAAAAAAAAAAAGAATATGCAGTGAATAGATGAGAGGGGGAAAAGCAATGGACATTCCATGACTACAGGACAAGGTCTAGACATTAACAGCACACAATACGCGAAGTTCCAGTTCCACCATAGGAATCACATGTGCTGTGACCTCACCATTTAGAAAAGACCAGAAAGAATTTGTGCACAAGTGTGGCGGCAACAGCATTTGGGTAGAGCTGACATGTTCTGGCCACCAGCATAGCCCAGGACACGCCACCGAGAAAGCCTAGCATGTTGGAATAGATTCCACGGCCTTTAAAAAAAAAAAAAAGAAGTGAATTGCATTGTCTGTGAATTGGATTCTTAGCAACAACAACAATCCATCAGAAACTAGTGGTTAACATGTTAGGACACATTGATTTGTGGTGCTCATGAGTGTGAAGCATTTCCATCAAGCCATTTTTCTGTCCTACTTCCCTGTTCTCTCCATTATTTCTGTCCTCCTCTACTCAATCAATAATAATAATAATAATAATTAAAAAAAGTCTCAAAAGGCTATTTAAGTCACACTTACGTTTGGCCCACAATTTAATTGCTCTCAATGTTAATCTGAAATTCTCTTTATTAGGCACCAAATATAGGATCTCATCCGTAACACGGCAACCTGCAAAATGTACAAAACAACAAGAGAAACTATGAAATAGAGAAATTAAGACTGTACATGCGACATTAAAAAATAAAATCTTGAAGGTTATTACCGTTTAGACTGCGAATGCATCGTATGTCCAAGTTTCTGAGGAGGGAGTCTCCTCTTAGGTCCAGGTTATCAGGAATGGACTGTAGCGCGAGCCTGGCAAACAGCAGATCAATCTGAGGGGGTGAAGAAAAAAATAAAAATAAATAAATATCATGCAGGCTTATATAATAAACAATTCATAATCCAATGCTTTACCTCAATGCCATCAAACTTGAATTTGATCACTGGCACAAAAGCATCCTCCACAGCCTAAATAGGAATTATACAAACATAAAGTCATTCTTAAAACAAAGCAGTGGCTGAAATTATGAGTAATGGAAAAAGTGCTCACCCGTAGATCCTTGATCTCATCATGCCGTTTTAGTTTTTCGAAGAAAGATGAAAAAAAGTCAGTTCTTTCAACATGACGTGGAGCAACACACAACGCATCTATATCAGCACCTAAAGGGAAAAAAAAAAAAAAAAAAAAAACATTGATATGCAAAGGCTACATTTATTCCTCTTTATAACTTAAAATATCTGCAAAATCCTTAGGTCAAAGTATTTTAAAAATTTTCAGCTGCTTTACAGTACAAGAGAGCTCATTAAATGTACCTTTTGTGTGCACTCCCAACCTATATGACCCAAAAGTAAAGATTTTGCCACCAACATTCGCTACTGCAGGTGGAAGATTCTGTGAGGCAAAAGAGGCGATTTAGAAAAGCAACTTGGATTTCTTGATTTAAAAAAAAGTAACTTCTTGACATAACAGGTGATGTGACGATGGCATAACAGGCCAAGAGACCTGTAGCGTTATTTACCTTTGTTTCACTGATTTCTGAAATCCACTCCTTAACAAATGAATTCAGCTTCCCAAGAACTGCAAGCCTATACAGAAACAAACATATCTCTCTTAGTCATTACAAACATAGTAGACACTGCAAAAACTATTTTATAAAGACAAATTATACTCCTAATACTGTATTAAGTAAAAGGATTTTTGATTAACCAGCAACAAAAAAACATGTAAAAATTGTTAGAAGTTCATGACTTTAGTTAAATATGGAATACATTTTTTTTCTCCTTTCAATTGTGTGCATGTAAAAATCTGTAACAGCGACTTGCAGAATTTCTTATTGTCTCGACATTAAGAAAAGCAAGTAAAGTGAGCCAGGGTATGGCAAGACTGCAATATTTTTCCTGATTTTATGCTTTTATGTAAGATAGAGCACCACTGTTATGAGAAATTAGGTCTTGTGTCTTGAAATCCGGTCTCAGAACTCGAATAGGTAGCCTACTCTCCTTAGAGCCTGCTTACAATTCCCACAAAAACATGTTTTATGTTATAAGTTTGAAATACATTTGACAATGACAATTAAAGTTTGTTTAGTTCACTTAAACATACTAGAATAGCATACAGATAAATGATTAGCCAGGTAGCTTAACTTATATACTATGCATTTGAATATACATGTAAAATCAAAACGTTATTAAGAAAAATCTAATTCTATATAGAATTGAATTATTTTATTACACACTAGGCTACATGGTAAGCAACTAGATAAACATTTTAAATTTTATGTCCCACCAAGGAACAAATCTAAAAGACACTCAAGAATATTTTATAATATGTTCAGGGTCAGTGCTGGTCTCATGATTATCAAGTGTTACTGCTATGTCACAGTGACACCTAAGACAAGTACACACCACATAACTGCAGGCCGAAACCCTTCGTTTCAATTCCAAGGCACTCAAAAACTTGTCAACAAGATTTTAAGCAAATCTTTGTTTACTTCAATAATGCACAGGGCTTGTTGCCTTTCCAAAATATAAAATGCTGAAGTATGATCTGTAGTTTTAACAATTATTTGGATGAAAGTAATACACACACACACACACACACACACACATATATATATACATATGAGAGAGAGAGAGAAAGAGAGAGAGAGAGAGAGAGAGAGAGAGAGAGAGAGAGAGAGAGAGAGAGAGAGAGAGAGAGAGAGAGAGAGAGAGAATTGTCATTTCAGGCCTAGAATGATACAATTGATTGTTGCACTGTGTCCAAACAGTTTCCTATGTCAAAAAACAAAAAAACGACACACTTTAACCATTAAAGAACATTTACAGAGAATATACAGATAGCTCCAGGCAGATATGTCAACTGTAAATATCCTTCAAAGGTTTGTGTTGGTACTTTCATCAAGGACAGAGATAGCAACAAACTGTGGCAGTCTGCAATGGACAATCCCCTGTCTCTAACCACTGGAAAGATACATAAATGAAAGTTCTCACCTATGATTGAGTTCATCTTCACCCTCAAACACTCCAAATGGTTTCATAGCCTCAGTGAGCTTTTGAGTGTAGATATGGTCTACCTCTCTGGGAAAGGCCAGGCTGATTGAAGATGTGATGCCATAATGTTTCCGAGGCTGCTGCCCGCCAAGCGTACTGTCACCAGTCCTGCAAATGAAGACATTATCATGACAATAATAATAGGTTCATTTTGCACTGTAGAAACACTAAATATTAAGATTAATAAATCAAATAGTATTGAGCTAAAGGTGTTTTACAAATTATGGGGGGCTCTAAACATTTGACAGTACAAGTAATATGTAACGTTAAATATGTATGTTCATACTCACATAGGCCTACATAATATGCGTTAATGCTTAACTTGATATAAGTTTCGCGAAACGTAAACAAGCATTGAAAGAACCGTGCATTGCCCAATGTTTGTGTAAACAAAGACATGATTACTTGGTAAACACCACCAACATAACGTTACTGTTTAACGTGGAATGTAACGAACTAAAACATGCGTGTATTTAACCACTGTCATGTACTCATTTATTAAATTAAAAACAAACAACCAGGCCGTTTATCAGCAACAGTCTGCAGTCTCTCACCGTTATCTTAAAAAAATGGCTAAACTAGCCTAGCATAGCATTTTTAAAACAACAACTAACCCGTTTAGCCCACAAAAATCCCTTTAGGGCATGGAACACTTACGTTGACATCTCTTTCATGACCTTGCGTATAAATATCCACTTATTTTCAGAACAAACGCGCAGAAAACATGTAAACTCAGCCAGCAGCAGCCCCGTCTCAATTTATAACAATAGTTGTTGCTCCAATATGGCGCCCACCGGACAGACATCTCCCGACATGCTTTGCGCTCTGACACTAGCAGAAGAATGTGTTCAAATATCAATCATCTTATTGGACTACAACAGCAGGCGAGAAGACGAATTATTATTATTGAAGAAAATCCGCACTCTCTGGTAAAAAGTAGAAATACTGAAGAGATCTGGATTGTTGTTTTTGTATCGGTTGTATATTTCTCACAGTAGGTTTATTTTTGAAAGTCAAATCACAGACATGTATTTTAAGATTATTATTACAAAAAAAAAAAAAAAAAAAAAAAAAGAAGCAAATTCACATTTCCTCAGTTACGGGCCTGGACAAAAATGCATTTGAAGTTGAACACACTATGACCATTTGTGACAACATACTGTCATAAATAGGCTACATTAATATTGCAAATAAATATTTTCCTAAATTTTTCCTAAATATTTCTAGACCCCCTACCACCCCCTTGAGTCCACCCCTTGTATAGGGAATACATTTATTTACGAACAATTTGGACATTCATTCAGGGTTATAATGGGCTTTATCTGCTCCATTTGATGAAGCGTAATAGTTCTAGTTTAATACGAGCTTTGGCATATGTTGAGATTGAATCGATTAGACACATCCAGGCTTCGGTGAGATTGTTCCAAAGAATGTGTGAGCCGTGCGTAATCGCTTATCCACAGCACCATCTAGTGGCGCAAGTCCAGCGGTGTGGCGTGATGACGTCCAGCAGCTCTCCAATGAATACCAGAACAGGAAATGTTGCGTGAGAGTTATTTGACTATGCCCAATACTGTTTTGTTGTGGTATATGGTGCTGTAGTAAATTATTATTATGTTTTTTTTTGTAGAGTTGTCACCATAATAATCCTGCACACGTGTTTGAATGTAGGAGGCTTTCACATAGAATCACACTTTTGCTGCTATTTCCTTTATTGTGCAAGAAAAAATTACAACATTTACGACTTGATGACAGACAGACAGACAGAAAGATAGATAGATAGCCTAGATAGTAATGAACTATCCATAAATAATTTATTTTAAATAGACTAATATTACAGTTTTATACATGACAATGTTACACATTCACATTGAGTGTGTTGCAGTGACTTGAAGAATAAAATGACTCAATTGTTTAAAATATATGATGGCTATATTTATACTGGCTCTTTCATTAAAGGTGTAAAAGCCGCACAGCTTTCCACTGTTAATCAAGCTTTCTGCTGTGCTTTCATATGGACATTCTCAAACCGTTATTTCAGTGCGATTTATCACACTTTTCCCTCAAAACCTCGTTGGTCAACATTTCAACATTCTAGTGTAATGTCTTCCTCAATGTTGCAGTCGATTGTATAAATTCTTTATGTATAGCCTACGTTTTTATTTAGGCTGTATGTTATTGCCTCATTTAAGACCAAGAAACGACCATCACAACGACATTTTCTTTATTAATTACAACATTTTAAAACCATTTTAAATTTCAATGATCATCTTTATTTTCAAAAACATTTTATTTTAGATGAACAGCATTTACAAAGAAAATGTTCGAAGCAGAAAGTGAAACGTCCGAATGAACAGCAACCAAATAAATGAAAGCACCTTGTGAAGTATTAAAATGAATATTACTGCGATAATGCAATACAATGCAAAACAATATTATATTAGAAACCACTGTAAATTTAATTCTGTATTTTAACATGGCATTGATGGCAATGTAACACTTCTAGGATGTAGAGTGAAGTCTTTTCTTTTCTTTGCAACAGGTAAACAGATGAACGTGTTCTTCGTTCTCTTAACCAAGGCATGTATACAGATAGCCTCAGTCAGGCTGCAGGAAAGCATTTAGTTGGCTAATGTAATCCGAATTAGTTGTCAGATAGAAAGATGTTATTTAGGATGTCATTTTTTTTTTTAGCTGGCCATCCCGCCATGGTATAAAGATCATTAAGTGAATTCTTCAGCAATACCGTGAGCCGTGAAACCAACGTGTTTCCTGAGCACGTCTCCCGTGTTTACAGAGAAGTCTTTTTAATGGCAGAGTTTGTGTGGCTGTGAGAAGGATTGGCAAGAGTTGATTTCGTGTAGTCGCTGTCCATGGTTCTGAAGCAATTATAACGACCAGAATTCCTCAGTCTGATTATACTGAAATCAAGTCAACTTGCCAAATTATTGCTGGATTCAAGTGGTAAGCAAAGATATTCGGACCAAGTAATAAATTGCAAAAATTGCATCTCTGATGCGTGATATTAGAAAGTGTGTTCTTTGTATATAAGTGACTGATAATGTTCATATTTTTCATTTTAAGGCTATCGTTGAAAAAAAAACATTGCAATTCAGTGCAATGATTTCTTTAATACAAAATGCATTTAAATGACAAAAAAATATACGAAATATTCTTTAATGTTTGCCTTGTTTTGGACGATTTGCAGAATTTATGTCTAATGCAAATTATATAAAAAAGCTTCAATAAATCTACATCTTACTCATCTTTCATAGAAAATATTAGAACTGGGACCTTTTCATTTTCATATTGTCTTATTATAACAAAAGATGACCAGCCTCCTCTTTGTCAATAACAAAAACAATAATTGACACCATCATGACACGTCCCTTTCTCCAATCGTAAACGCAAATCGTAAAATCATTATTAGTCAACCTTGCAATTAAATAACAAATTATTCCTTACAAGTAACTCAACTGTAAAAAAATCAAATATGAGGAAAAGAAGCTTCACAGTGTAATGAAGAACCAGATTTCAGTTTCAAATCCCAGACGTATATCGCTGTAAAAAGTTGTGTTTATATTTGTTACTCCGTTGTGTTTAATTGTGTCCTGAAATGTCATAAAATCAAGTTGGTTCATTCACTTCTCTCAGTAGGATACGATCATTTCTTTTCGTCGAGTCCTCTTAATTCTGAACAGCAGAGGGAGCCTGGAACACGACACATTGCTTTTTCTCTGACTGCATCTCTCAAACTCCGCGAATCATGTCGACCATCAGAAACCTCTTTAATGACTCCAATGTTTATCTTTTCATCCCACTTATATAATTCACTTTTATTAATAATAATGCCATGTTTATCCCGCTTATTTTGTTGCATTTTGCACATTACAGACAAAGCAATTTAACTTATTTAAGCATACAAGTTTTAATACGGGTTATTGTAAAAACTTTAATTTCTTTAATGTCATTCATTGATAACAAATAGCGTGAAATCTAAGTTTAACATGAAAGCAAATATGACAGCCATCCTCATGGGGATGTGAGCTGTGTTGTTTATTTGTTTGTCGTATGGTTAACGCACGGCCTATGCCTTATTGTTTCACACATTATAAGTTAAGCAACACCTCTGAAGTGATTATGAACTTATACTGCCTCAGAGCCCAATCTATGAACATGCAAATAAACGAACGAACGACTAAACTCAACAGATGAAAGACTTGAGTCTATAGTGTTGTTCCATTCGTCATCTTATGCAATATTAACAACAGTATAAACACCGACTGGTATGAACTTGTAAAGCGCGTCACCTTGAAATAACAACGATTGCGCAATAATACTTCAAGGATGTGTTTTACTTTGTCTTTTGTTCTATTAAAGCTTTTTTAAAATATAATAATTGTGGTCTTTATATATTGTCCCCATGCAGTCAACAATCAAGGGTAATCTGATTTTCTCTGTCTCTCACTCACACGCCGTTCCTTTTCGCAGAATAACCAGAACTCACGTTTATAATTTCACCCACAGAGACGTAATCCCTTTGATTATATCTAATACCTGCCAAAACCCAGATGGCATGCCCACCCATCGCTCGGTGTGATAATGCCACATTGTGAAATCTATCCATTAATATTAATATTCAGTCTGCGAATGTGCCTGAACTGCTGAAGCTTAAAATTCCTCAAAGAAGGCAAGACTTGATTTACCAGGGATTTTAAAAGCATTCCCATTTCGCCTCTTTCCGTCCTTTGAGGTAAAACTTATATTCAGTGGGATATGTAGACTTAAGGTGGTTACAGTCGACACAACAAGGCCTATAATTAATCTTGGTCAGTCAGATTTCCTGTCAAATATATATATATATATATATATATATATATATATATATATATATATATATATATATATATATATATATATATATATATATATATATATATATATATATATATTCTTTCGTCTTTGCGACAGTGGACAAATTGAAGTAATGTTGTTTGCACTGGTGTGTTTTATGGCGATTCCTGTGCTTTTTAGGGTCATTTGTGCGATTTAAGAGAATGGACGGAGACAAAATAATTTCGTTCATAATGCTCACATTTCTTGATATTTTACATGAATTAGCTACTCAACCGCGATTTGCAGAGACTTTCCCAGAGGAACGCGTAAGAGGATCATAATGATTACAACCATATCTGAGAAATGCATGCCATTTAAATTAGAACTATCAAACAAGGCAAGAAAACTTTTTTTTCCATCCCAGCGCTGATCCAGGTGGTGGATCAGTGCATGGACTTCACTCTTGATCGGTCTGTACATCAGTCCAATGGCATTCACAAAAATCTATGTGAACCAGAGAGTATGAGATCATCTAGTCACATCTGGCTACCAAAACGGGCAGATAGAAATAATGGCAAATACAGTTTACTTTTTTTCATTTACTTTTTGCCATAAGCTCTGTAATTGAATTAAAGCAGTAACACGTGACTCAATTCTCTGTAACATGTGCACTGTAGTCGTTTAAGAAAGTTTCTATAAGAGTATAAATGCCCTCTTTTTTAGAAAATATATTGTGCAATAATAATAAAAACAAACTTTGCAATTGATATAACAAAAATAACAATAAAAAATGAATAATTAAGCGAAATTCTAGGTACTTAATTCACAAAACATTAAGAACGATGCACAAACTGTTTTTTTCTTTTGCATTATAGTTTGTTTAGCACTAATTAACACGATTTGGTGTTAGAATAAGTACTAGTCGTGGTTACCTTAAACTTTTTTTTTAATCTAAAATGCTCAATACTGAGTGACAGCTGCTCTCTGATCATAAAACTTTATTTGAAAAGTTTTAATAAATTTGGCGAGATAACAGTCCTGTCACGTTTTCAAGTGGAATATACGCGGAAAACCTACTTTTGTAATAATAAATAAATTACAACCAGACAGACACATAACGAGCATGTCTGCCCTGATAAGTCTTTCGAGATAAAGTTGGGTATAGGTGAATAAAAACACTAAAGCGCACTATTTCCCTCATACGCAAACTGCACGCGACGGTTTTTACTCGGTGCTAATCTCTCCAATAAAGCCCCTCTTTCAACATGACATCAGCGCTGGACAACAGTTGCAGGAAAACAGATCTGCTGATGAAGTGCCAGAGCTAGTGGGAAAATGAGAGGAGTGAAGCATGAACAGGGCGTTGGGCGTTGATTTATCGCATAAACCCTTGGTCATTTCCATATATTAAAATGTGCCCAAGGGGCCAGTCAGTCAATTTCCTTGAGCCACTACCCGTGGAAGGCAAGCACATGGCCAAAAGAAATTTAACTGTCTTGTTTTCTTTCCTTCTCTAACCTACCAATATCTGTAGTCCTAAATAGTGAAGACCTATTAAGAAGGTAGCATTTTAATAAATTGATCTCATAGGTTTGGCAATCTGGTTTTTGTGTCAGGGCCTCGCGCATTGAGCTGAAACGTTATTTTAAGCATGAATCTGTCATCGCACTTCCCTCTCACTCTCATTTCCAATCGCTTCCTCTGTCACTCTCTAACACAAAAGCACCTTTTCTGTACGAGCGTGCGCGCCTGACCGTGCATTGGAGAGATGGATATTGCTATGCATTTAACGTCTGGCTGATTTATGATGGGATCAGTCGCATTGTCATTTACATATTGAGATTTTGTTTGTACGCGGCGTTTTGTAGCAGGCTGATAGCTTTCACTCCTGAAGGAAGTGTACGCTCCGTTTGCGCTGATCAATGTCCGCCTGCGGGAGCGGCCAGGGACAGACTCTCAAGAAAAGTGAAAATGGATTAAAAAAAAAAAAAGAAAAAAAAAAAAAAAAAGGTGGTCCATCAGCCAATGGCCTGAGTGGGTAGGTGCCATTGTTAGTGTTACAGAAGTGCATGAACGTCCTCAAAATTGTCCAGCAGCACCAAAAGCGACCGATCAGTCAAAAGTAAACGTTATTTCAAGTCAGAAATTGCGCTCTAACCTTACCAATATTTGCTATTTACGCGCGGGGAAATAGTCCTTCAGTTTTAGTCTACAGCAAAGTGGAAAGTTTTTAAAAAAATATTTTTACGAAATATTCCACATTTAACAATGCAATCCTTTTGTGGGATGAATGCAATACAGAGCACGATCCCTCTCGAGAGGTCCTAAAGGAATCCGTGGTGCATTTCTGTCAATCACGCTGCACGGTCGCAGAAATATTAGACACTTAAAAATAAAGGTCCTAGTTAGAGACAAAAAGTGTGTTAAGACATGATTCCGCATGATAACCTTCTTATGATACTTTTTTTATACAGAAAACAATCTGGTGTTTTAAACCAATGCAATTATCTCTAAGCTTTTATAATATGCAAATGATAGCAAATGCAAGAACCAAAATGTATATATAAACCATATATACATTATTATTAATAATTACATGATTTTTTTTCTGTACGCGCGGCACTCACACACTTGCTGTAAATGTAGCTCTCTTTGTGCATGCTGGAGAATAGTGCGCTGCAATGAAACTAAATCAAAGGCTTTATATACCGTATTCAGATCGATACGGTGCTTTTTCACTTGTTGAGAACAATGACCTGAAAAGCATCGGCACAGTCAGCGTGATACAGTCGAGCGAATCCATTGGCATTCCCAGATAGCCTTCGCGCAGAGTTGACCTTTTTACCCAGCGCAAACCTGACTCAACTTTTGCGTTAAGATCTGACACTTCGCGCCGAGAAAAAAAAAATAACCCACACACGCATCAACACAGCGATCAGTCTTGGTCCAGAAACAAAGATGTCAGCGTATAAGCCTGCAAAGCAGTTTCACTCACTCGCTCGCTCGCTCACGGGTCACGTATTATCTCCAGCATTCGATTTCAGTTCCGATCGGTTCCCTATTGAATTGTGCCTTTTCCCCGCAGACTGTCACTTGTTCACGCAGCCTCTGCTTTGAGTCTCTGGAGCAGTCGCTATAGTCTAGTCGTACTTCTACTAGTTCGCGCAGGGGTGTCTCTCTCTTCCTCCCACCTCATGCATTGAACAAGCTTGTCATCGCGCTCGGTTATACGCTTCATGTCTCTTTAATTTCAAATGCATCGGCGCTGTTTACAGCATCTTTATATTTCTAAATCCACGCGGCGGTTTACTGACACCCCCTCCTCCCCCCGAGTCGCCATTCTCTATAATCTGAACACATCTGAAAGTTATTACCCCGTCCCCTTTCTTTCTAGTGGGCTGCTCCCACAATCTATTCGTCAGTGTGTGTTGTTATATTTTTACAATTACACTCTTGTAGTATTTAAGTCCCACCTACATCGCTCGCAAAGCGCGCAAGCTAGTATCCTATCCCGCTCAACGTGATGTCCCTTAAGTTTCTCTGGGCTTCTGTTCTGGAGGAATGTGGTAGCGCACGCGGCGGTTGAACCCACATGCCCCGACTCGGAACCTGTCTGTCCTGTTCATGCAACCCGATCGTGTCTCGCCGAGAAGCAGCTTGCGCGCTGCTACCTCTGACTGTTTGACCAGGAGTTGAGTGACTGTGTTTGAAGCACCCTCAGTGTCCACTACGAAACCTTATATGCGAGGTCCCTCTCCCCTCTCTTTGTATATATAGCATGTCCGGCCCCCTTGAATCTCCTGTCCATTGGCTTTTCGTGCTCTGTTTTCCTGCGTCCACCCCCAGACGCACACACACACACACACACACACACACGCGCGCGCGCACCGCAGCGCACATTGCTTTCATTAAGCATATCTCCCCCCTCTCTCTCTTTCAGTGTGTGCGTGTCTCTCGCTCTCTCTCTCTCGCCTCTTGTCCGGCCCCCTGATCTTTCTGTCCATTGGCTTCTTCGGGTCTATTTTTCATGTCCAGCCCCTAATGAGTGTCCATTGGTTTTGTTATTTCCACTCCCTCCTCCCACTCCACGGCTTTGCCCTGCCCATGTTCTGTATGTCTATGTCCATCCATCTCCTGACGTTCAAGTTCGCAGGGACGTCACGTCCGCACTTGAACTTGCAGCTCAGGGGGGCTTTTGCCATTTTTTCATCTCTCTCTCTCTCTTTTCAAAAAAGCCATGACGGCTATCCCACAATCCATCTTCCCTGCGCCATCTTTGTATTATTTCTAATTTATTTTGGATGTCAAAGGCATTGATGAAGATATTTTCTCTGGAGTCTCCCTTCTAACCCGGCTCTCCCGATGTGAACCGAGCTGAAAGCCACCACCAACCACCATGTCTCGCCGCAAGCAAGGCAAACCCCAGCACTTAAGCAAACGGGATTTTTCGCGTAAGTAAAGACAAATATATGTTGTTCCCGTTCCGTTTACCTGTTTTTGGCTCCGTTCTGTAGTGTTGAGTTGCTGGAGAGGAGCGTAATTCTCAGTGAAGCACACTGGACACTGGACAGCGCAGATCAAGTGGACTTTAGAGAAGAGAGCGCTCCCATCTCTGAAATGCCTTTACGCGCACCTTCGTCCGCCGAAATGCCAGAAAAGTTTGCTTTCCATCGCTATACTTGGAGAAGTTCATGCCGACTCTGTGTTTAGACGCATATGTCTTGGCTCTCGTGCCCCAGCCGCTTTGACCACTTAAGAGCAAGCGCTCACATATGCCGGACTGTGGTGGGTATATGCACGCTGGCTTTCGCTCGCTTATTTGCGCTCACATCTCGTGGAATGTCCCGTAACGCTGTCTGTCTGTGAATCTGGGCAGGATTTCCCCCCTCACGCACTATTTTTGGAAGATTTTCAAAGAGTGGAAGTGAATTTTGATTGGGAAAAATCTCGTGTCCGACTGTTTACAAGCGCCGCGTGCGCGTACTACCCACTGCCAGCAAATAGAGCACGCATAGTCGCCTGTGTGAGACTAACATTGCAGAGAAACCCGTCTGCATATAAAATCTGCTCGAATTTGAAACTTAAGCTGTTCTTACGTTTGAAGCAAAACGCGATTCTGATCTACTCGTTTGGGCTTTCGCTTAAAAGCAGTAGGAGACGATTTTACGCTACTCTCTTTGCCGTTTCGAGTGCATTTGCAAGGATAAATTCTATTTCACGTAGGCCTGATTTTGTCTTAAATGTCGGTGGCAAAGGTAAGACGAAACCTAAATGTAATATAGGCTATAACTATTTAGATACACATGTATCGAGAAACCCAGTCAGTTTAGCTCTTTTTTATGCACACATTTGTAGCCCACTGCTAGGCTACCATTCTTAGAATTATCTTTATAATTATTGAATTTACTCTAAACATGTCTTCTGTGGTAAGTTCTGTGGTAAGTTGCATTTTTGTAAACAAAGTGTGCTTTGCATTTTATAGACCTGAAATGCTGTCAAGGAAGACGACGAAACGAAAACGTTTTAGCTCCAGTCTTTTAGATATTTACCTCAAATGTAAAGCTACAACAGCATCAGTCCGCGTTTTATTAGATAAACATGTTTGACACAAATCCCGAGTTGTTGTAACATTGTAAAGTATCGTGTAACATTATTGGGTTTCCACACACAGGCTGTGGGATCTGAGCGCGGGTTACTAGTGTGCTCCCTGCAGCCGTACATGGCAGAAACCCACCGCTAGGGGGCAGACGACGATCATAAACTAGACTCGCACCCGATCACTTTCACCGCTATCTTTATCTATTTTTGACCATATGTTAGCAAGCCCGAAACGTATTGTATATGAACTGGTAACTGTTTTTTTTTTAACCCAGTCCTGACCTGGCATGACATGTACAATTTTTATACCTTGTTTTTTTTGGACCCTAGTAAATCAAGCAAACTAACAAATGAGGATTAGGCAGTTAACCAAATGTCAGTCAAGATAAACTTTGTTGTCTAATTCATAATTACACATAAGGCAGTTATTTTTAAAGCGAATGAGACACTAACGAACGAGCTGTTATTACAAATGTTTTTTATTATTTTATTCAAAACCAGCTTTAAATGTCATAGGCTACACACAGAGATGCCTCTATCTCTGAAATTTGAAAATATTATCATTGTTTTTCGGCATTTAAGCTTCTTTTGATTTCAGACACTTGAAATATCTTAATATATTCTCGGGCTTAAAAACAGTTTGAATGTAATATCGTTCCCAGAGCTGAGTGTAGTGGAATTTAAAACAGTTGGGAAAACTCAATATGACACACTTTTCCACAGTTTCCACACTTTCTGAGCCAACTTATTATTATTATCATTTTTAAAAAAAATGCCTATATTGTCGAATATTAGCCTACTTTGTAACATATTTACAGAATCGTTGTTTATTTAGCCTATACAAGTCGTATACAGTTTCTTTAATAGGCTAATTAAAAAGTATGCATGCGGATATCTTTATATTGCAGCTGCGATAGTAAAATAAGTATATAATTGTTATAGCGTTGAATATATGTTATTTTATTGTAACGTATTTTAACTGAAATATATATTTTGTAACTTTATAATACTTGCTCGGTAGGCTATTGTTAAATAATGTCTGGTGTGTTGCATTTATCGATTATCTCTGTTTTATCACAATCACACGAATTAATTACGAATCAATACCACTATCACTAAGTATCTATCTTCACTCTGTATCTATGAGAATTAAAATAGTTAGAGTTCACTTTTGATCGCCTTGGCTTTATTTTATGTCTTTGTATGGTGAGCATTTAAACTTTAAAAAAAAAAAAATGTCGAAAAGCATTACTCCATAGAGAAGGGAGAATTATCACACTTCGTCTTTGTTATTTCATGTGCAAATGCGTGGGATATTTTCCTGATAAGCACGTCTAGGATGTTCTCCACATCTGCCCCTCATAGCTGCCCCAGACTGGGCTGAAGTAAATTTATCCGACCTGCACATGATCCCAACACCTTTTTATCAAAATCTGTACCAATCATCACCCACTAAAATTAAAATCTATTTTTTGATTCTCTGTGGTTTTAGGTTCATTAAAGCATGAAATTGGCAGCTTATAAAGAAGGTCAAGATTCTTAACCGTTAGCAAGCTAGTCTAACCTCTGCGCAAAAGCTTTCACTAAACAATCATTATAAAATACCTGAATGTGTGTGTGAACCTTATAGCTAACTTTGTCGTGAGGGGAAAAAGCGTGAAGCATGTATTGCTGCAGCTATGTCTGTGTTGGGTTTGCTGGATATCTACACGTGTTGTCCATGCAGTCATTTCACGATCCAGATGTGTGTGTCGTTGAGTGAAACAAAGATTCAGTCGGAGATAGTAGACACAATGTTAACGAACAAAACGATGTTACCTAAATTTAATCAATTGAATGTTAATAAAATGTCATGTCCTTGCTATTAGTTATGGGAATCTTATGTTTTTGTATGTTCATTGAAGTTCAACTGGCAATGACTAAATGATTTTTTTTGCATGTTATTATTATTATTATTATTTATAACTTGTGAGAGGTAATTACATTTAATGGATCTGAAATTAAAAACTAAATTAAAATGGTGGGAGTTTGATGTGGAGCATAATTTTTTTTTCTTTGTATGCTGATATATATGTGCTCCCTCATCTTGCCTGCGTTCATAACAGCACCCAGTCTCTAATATTCCCTCTGCTTTTCGTTCCCTCTGTGTCACATATGGATTCTTCCTGTGTGCAGCCGAGCCCCTGTCAGCCGTGGTCTCGGAGGAGAGGCAGGAACAGCGCGGGCTGGTACAGGTATCTCCAGAGGGAGACCAGGACCTGCTCACCTGTGGCCAGTGTCAGATGAACTTCCCTTTGGGAGACATCCTTATTTTCATTGAGCACAAAAGGAAGCAGTGCAATGGCACTTTGTGCATGGACAAAGCAGTGGATAAGCCCCCCTCACCCTCGCATGGTGAGCTGAGGAGAGCGTCCAACCCCGTGGAGGTGGGCGTCCAGGTCACGCCGGAGGATGACGACTGCTTATCGACGTCTTCTCGAGGAATCTGTCCCAAACAGGAAAACATTACAGGTAATCTCATCCCATGTGATTTTTTTTGTGTGTGTGTCTGTGTGAGGAACATTTGTGGTGGAGCCGAGTTGTTACGTGGGCTACATATCGTAGACACATGTCCTTCCTCCGTGGGGCGTCTCGTTCCCAGCTCTGGAGACATATCAGAATGCTGAATATTTAAAAGCTGTGGGGCAGGAAGGGGAAGGGGGGTATATTCAATCAAACCTCAGAGTGAGAAGGTATTAAGAGCAAAAGAGGAACCGGCATTACTTCATACAAAGCTAAAAAAAAAAAAAAACAACTTTTAAAATCTGCTTTATTATCTCAAGATCATGAATCAAGCATCAGTTGGACTTGGATAATTAAGCTCAGATTCTAACCGTAGATCACACATTACCACAACCGTCTGTATGCTTCGGTTTAGCACATTTGCACTTTGTGTTTTTTAAATCCCTTTTCTCTGGTGACTTGTCGTTCCTCCCGTCGAGGCCCATAGTTGCAGACTTTGACTTAAAAGTTGCAGTTTTTTTACTGGCCGCCAAAGTAGAGTGCAAAGGGTGTGTTCTCAATGGCACGACGGGCCGCTCATCCCTACTGGGAGAAAAAGAGGGATTGAGAGAGGGAGAATTTGGCACTGGAGGGGCGGTTCGAGGAGTCCTTGCTGTGACAGGAGAGGCCATCCCCCTCGGTGTGTGTCCACAGACTCATGGGAAATGCCTCTCTGTGCTGCACAGCCTCTCTCATGTGGTCTCGACAGATGTATCTTGATTTCGTTGTGGGTTCTTGCACGGCCACATCTTATCCGTATAAATGCACGCCTGCACATTTTCACTTTCTGTCAAAAAAGGAAAGGAAATGGAAGGCCGTTTGGTTATTTTGGTTTGTCAGGAAACAATAATACAACGCTAATTATTTGTTTGAGTTTCATGGATGTGCATTTTAATTAGAGGTCGACTTGCACTATATAAAACAGAAAATACAGTCGTAAAAAACAAGCTCCTAATTTCCTCTGTAAACAACTTTATAAAGAGAAAAGAAAACGCTGGAATCTTTTTGCAGCATAAGTCTAATCTTCCTTAAGCTGAGCGTTAAGTGAAATTAAGTTGTCGGCGTGTCGGCTATTATGTGTCCATGAGTGTCTTGGTCTGGTGGGGAGATTTAGAGTGGCTGTTTTTTTAAATGTAGAAAATGTGAGAGTGAGACTTTCCAGTCTGTTTTTCTGCCCTGGCTTTGCGTTTGGCCATTCTCTGGTCTGCCTCAAAGATCAGGTTCCAGGAAGCGTCTGGGTCCGGTTAGCCCCATCAACAGTCATTTGGACTTGACCCTTTGCTCTGGGCTAATCATCGGCGGCTGAGTTCAAGTATCAAGTTGTTTTCCAACAGTTCCCTCTTGCACATTTTCAGATAGAGAAAATGAATTTGTCTAGTTTGTGTGCACATTCAATAATCTGCTGTGGAACACAGTGCTGTGCTATAGTACGTTTAAATTTGATCAGATATGGAGGCTGAACTGGGTCATTTGTGTCTGCTTGCCCTCTTTGTTTTAAGCATGTTGATGCAGTTTCAGCACAAATTATACAACCTTTATGCGAGCCGGCTATCGCACACGTCTCTTGTTTCTGTCAGCCGCTAAACTGGGTTATTAAACTCATTTACATCATAATGTATCAGGGTTCAGCTGATAGCGTTGGGTCACTGGTATTATGTGTGCTTGTTATTATTATTTTTTTTAAAACAATTTTGTGAGAAGGACCATAACAGCTTCTCAGCATGTTACCGAATATGCTGCCATGGCAGGTCAGACAGGGAAGAGATATTAATTAGCCATATTATAGACGATTTCAGACATAACACATTCAAGGTTAGTTATGTCTGCAGCTTACCATGAATATGTAAACTATTCTTTGCGATAGTGTGTGTGTGCATCTGTACCTGGGTTAGAGTTGGGCTAGAAACATCATAAAACTGAAGGTGACAGTTTAACACTTTAAAGAATTTAAACATTTATATTTTGTTATTCATGCGTGGATCTATTATTTATTTTGTTGTTATATTTTATTTTCATTTTATTAGTAATGTTTAGTTTTTTTGATCTATTTTAAGAGGGATCATTATGGTGTAGTTCAGATGACCAAATAAGGAAATTGTTATGTGTGATGTAACAACTCCATTTCCATGTAGAGCAGCTCAGTGTGAGGAAAAGCAGTACCTGCCACAGAGGAATGGACTTGCTGTGTGAGCAGAGAAAGTGGCAATACACACACGTGTGTGGCTGTCTATTAAATAGCACAATGTATTCTGGTGAGAGGGCCTCAGAGAAGACTGAAACCCTCTCCTCTCCCATGCTGTGATTTGATACAGACATAATGTATTTAATTTTTAATCTCTAAATGAAATGTTCGGAGTCCCTGCGAAAAATGCCGCAAAATTAGACAGGTTGTCACAAAAGTGTCTAGTTGAATTAATGCTGCTCCCAGAGCTTTGAATACGCTCCCTTGATATAATCTGCATCGTGTCCTTTGCTTCACAATGTAAGACGCCTGATGAAATGTAAAAATTATGCAGAGTAACATCCTATGATCTTCTGTTTCGCAGCGCGTTGTCCAAAAACATGTCGATGGAACAGATTGAATTCGCTTTGGCTCACGATATGTGGGCCATTTGGAGCTCTGAACTTTTTTTTTTTTTTTTTATCAAGCGATTTTCAAGACTCTGTCTTTCGCTATGGCAGCCCTTCAGAAATTATGACTGCTCTCCAATAAATCGGCAGATTAAATCGGACTAACACTGCCGCCATGCAGAACGGACCTCAATACAGATAATTGTTTTTTAAATGGCCTTTGCTGGGTGGGTTTTTAATGCCTCTAACTCTCCTGCTCGCTCGCTCGCTCACCCATTTTGTCACTCTTTCCCTCTCTGCTATGCATATGGCTGTAACAGTCAATGTAAATCAGGGGCATCCAATTAATATTGAATCAATTACACTGTGTGCGATTGTCTGGCATGTGAGCTGCCTGCAATTTTCTGTGCCAAAATGTGACCCAAATGAGTGGCTTAACAAAGACCCCAGCAATTTAAGCTTTTTTTTCCTCCTTCTTGTTTTTTTTTTCTTCCTCCTTTTTTTAAAATCACATATTATCTGGAGCTTGACGATCTGTCATGATCATAATTATCATCAAAGCACCCTTCTGGAGTTCAGCTGCGAGTGTGCTGACACTGATCGTTTTTTAAGAGGACTTGTGAGGAGCAGCGCTAGCTGACGTTCAGTCATCAACGAGAGCCGAGGCTACTGCTACACAGTTGCTTTTATTTTCTAAACCGCCCCGTGTAGCATGGCAGTGTGTGTGAGAGACGTAATAGACGGCACATGTGGAAATATGCTTGTATACAGAGGCAGCTCAGTGTCACAAGATCATTTTATTTGCGCAGGTGTGTGTGTGTGCGCTGTCACGGCTTAATATTGTGGCAACACCCAAACCTTGCATGTCCTTTTTTTATATCAGGAAAATGAATTATAAGGAAGCGACAAAGAGACATGTCTTACCCGAGCAGCGATGGTGCCTTGAAAGAGACTCTTTATGAATATGTATTCGAATTTGAGTGGGGGGGTGAGTGGGGGGGGGGGGGGTGGTCTAATTTTCCAAACCTTTATTTCCTTTCACCGACAGGATTTCTTCACACACAAGACCCGTCTTCCCTTTCAAAGAAAACCGTGCTGTTGTATGCCCATGTGTGTTTGTATTCAGTCCCTGCATACATACCATCTCATGTCTGATCTTAGAAAAATAGCATTACTGAATATGTGAGTGAGCGTGTGTGTGTGTGTGTGAGAGGTGTGCTGCTTTTCCAGAGGGATGAGGTGTAATAATAGCACAGAACGATGTTTAATTCTCTTGGAGCGGTTTTGCTGCATGTGGAGATGTCTCGCAGCATCCCTCACAGAAACATTGTGATATTCTGCATCCTCGGGCTTGATTTGCATGATACAGTCGGCTTGGTGCTGTGGGGGTGGACGGCTTCCTTTCATTCGCCATTCTCATCTAATGGGCTACAGCACACATTTTTTGTTGGGTTGGGAATTTTGTATCGCCTGGAAAAAAAAAAAAATATGAGAAACGAGATTGTTTTGTTATCTGTGCAATACCATTGTTTTTATATTCGCTTGAAATTGAGAGATATTCAATGAAAAAAGTATATTTGAAGTCGTAAAACCCTACCGTTTTACCTGTTTTTTTTTTTTTTTTTTTTTGCGCCAAAGCTGGCGTGCAAGGAAACAAAGGTATTTAGCAGCCAGACGGGCACTGCCTGGCACGGTGCCACCCGCTCCGTCTCAGTTCTCCCACCCCCGCACCCCTTCATACGCTCTTAGCACCCAATGACGCTCTCACAACCCCCCCCCCCCCCCACCATCCATCCACCATCCATCCCTCCCTCCTGCAGACAATGGCATCGCCTCCTCCATCGCAAGAGGAGAAATACCCATCTCTCTCCTTTCTGTCTGTCCTCATCTCCATAATGCCACCTGATCACGCCGTCTTTCCTGGACTACCTCGAGCGATCGCTTTGTCTTCCGGATGTTAGATGAAAAATAAAAGTGATTGTCTGCTCGATGTAAAACGCTGTTATTGTAAAACGCAGGTACGTGCAGGTCTAGAAGGTGTAGGGTTTGTGTGATTATAGCTCTACGGAGAGATTTTGGGATCATTTAGCTGATATTCAAGCTCCCCTCTGGTGTGATCTCCTCGTTTTATTTGTGCCGACATGAATGCATGTTTTGTATGTGGGTGGATGCGCACAGACCCACTGGGTCCTGTCGTATTGCAGCTCTCAAATTGTGTCAGATGTTTTAGAGGAACGGGTCCATAAAAATGTTTATGTACAGAGCGTATTTATAAATCTCTGCGGATTACAGACAGCTTCTATAAACACAGATAGGAATGGTGCCGAATTGCTAGGCCGCGTGCGCGCGTGTGTGGCTGCAGGAGGCCTGTGAGTTTGTTTGTGGTTTTCTGCAGCCGTGCATGCGAGGTGTGTGTGAGTTGGCACCGCTACTGCAGGACATCCCTCAGTGGCCAATGCCAAAGAGGAATTGGCACAGAGCAGGGCTAGAGGCATCGGGTGGGCTTCAGGAGGGGTGTCCTCCACTACTCTGTTTACCTTTTACACACACACACGCTGTCAGACACATGCGATGGCCTCGTCACTGCTCCAGAGCTAGGCTAGTTCATTTTTTACTTTCTTTTAGCTCTATCTCTCCTGGTATCGCCGGGCGGACACAACTCCACCATGAGGTCACCTTGACCAGCTTTGCCCCCGCGCCAGCCGGGTCGCTCAATACGATCAATTCATCTGGGCTCTAATGGTTACAGATGGCAGGACTTGAGTCTCTACAGACACCTTGAGCGCTCTGTGTGTTTTTTTTCTTTCTTCTCCCTTCCTGTCTGTTTTGTCGCCCCTTCTATCATTCTGTCTCTCCTAATCTCTTAAGGGAGGTCCGCTTTCCACCTGTAGGGAAGAAAAATCACAAATGAGATCGCTTCAGCATCTCAAAAGTTGCTCAAAACGACAATGGGATTAAATTTAGATTTTTTTTCCCCTGAATTCTTGTGCTCATCAGATTTTTTTCTATTTTGAAAAAATTGAATCTCATAGAAGAGATTTCAGATTGTGCTCAGATTTGCCAAGAAATCAAAGTTCTTATCAAATTCTTCAAGAACTGAATTATCTTAGCTTCATTTCATTTTAATTTATCCACATTTTCTTGTTTGTCTGTTAAAAGTTATCTCATGTGTTTATTTTCGATTTTCCTAAATACTTTTAGAAACACATCTGAGAAAATAATAACTATATCTCATATTTTCCTTCTAAAATCATTCCATCCTTAAAAGTGTTAGTTGAAACTGAGCTATAAAAGAGCATGATTTTTTTTTTTTGCTGTAATCCTGTGCTTCTCAGATTTTTCTCCAGTTTAATGTTTCAAACCGTGCTCAGATTTGCCAAGATACCAAGGTTTGCAATCAAATGAGATCTCCGATGGAACTCAATAATAATTTCGTATTAAATTCTCCCATAACTGAATTATCTGAGCTGTCATTTGTATTTGATTTTTAATTTATCCTAGCAATCTCTGAGCAATGAAATCTTCCTCAGGGAAGTGCCCTCACCCAGGTGAAGACGGGATGTTATTACCCACTTTCTGATCCGGTTATGTAAAAAAAAAACCAAGAGACTCTTAAGCAGGACAGGCCGTCTCTTGCAGACTGGTGGATCGCCGTCAAATCCTTTTCACTCAGACTTTTACTTGAAGCCACTCCACACCCCTTACCCATGTGAGGTCCTCCAGAACGTGCGTGCCACGACTGGAGCTGCTGTCCGTATCTCCCTCTCCGTGTTTGTGTGTGATTTGGGTGGTTGCCTGCTCTGCTCATGTTGGTATTGGGTGCCTGCCTAGTTTTAGTGGGTTGTAGTGTTTGTGTATGTGTGTGCGCACGTATTTGCGTGTGTGTTTGTGGTTTAAACTCTGCAGCGGCGAAGGTATGCAGAAGCGTTGCACGACGAGGGTTCAGATCTTTCATAGATTAATAACTTTTATTTGTTTTGTTTCAAATGTATGTAAAATTAATCAGAGGATATAACAGGAACATGAAAAGCCAAGCACTTTCAAAAACGCATGACCAAAAATTTACACAATGTGATGTGTGTCTTTATCGTACTGATGAGCTGATATGCTCAAAACTTCACATTAGGAATCTTGTGAGCTTTTTTCTCTTTTGTTTTGTTACTTTGTTTAGCATTTTTTTAACAGTAGGCTGATTGATTGTTAATTTGATTCTTCTTATTGTGTTTGATATTAGACTTCTGCTTATTCACATAGTGTGATAAGCTCACTCTAGCTTTGTATGTGTGTGTGTGTGTGTTTGTGTATACTGTATATAGATCCATATGAATGCTCAGAAATGTTCGGTTCTGTCAGTTCCAGTGGTGTCTATACTGTGCTGGAGATCCATGTGGGTCACAACCTCTCACCCAGAGCAGGACGGCCTGTCATACTCTTTTCCCCTCCTGCCTGCCAATAAGTTAATTGCTTTATTTTTAGATTTGAGTGGGATGAAGCCACCCAGATCCCAGCTGCAGCCCACACAGACTCAATCTACCTGTGACCACAGAAGCTCTAATATTTGATGTACAGTAGACACAGATATCAACCTTTCATTTCACTGATGAAGACAAGGATTTGTCGTTCCACAAGCGCTCATCTGAAAACCTTATTCTGTTAGTGTAGTTAAGGGTAAAGTTTATTTCTCAGTGATATGTCTTGTTTTGTGTTTTTTATAGTACAAAAGATAAATTGTGCACAATATTTTGTGTAAAATTGTCTTTTTGATAATTACAATTTAATTGTATTTATTTTGCTGTTTGATTGAATTTAATCGCTTTCATTGTAAGTATAATATCAGCCCTGTAATTTGCATAATGAATGGAAAATTATTATGGTTCTATTTTCACAAATTATTGTATCGGCACTAAAGATAGTTTTATTACCGCTGTTATATACGACAAATATTGAACCGCTTTTCAAATGACCATTTACTCAGTAAACCTACAATTGCCAGAAAAGCACTTCGCCTTTATGAATTAACCAATGCGAACAAGAGAGGACGGAGACAAATAAAGATTTCGAAGAGTCGAGTAAAGCTGAGAGACAGCTTTAAGCAGCCATTATTGTGTTGATTGGTCTCCGAGCTCACACCTAGACCCTCACTAGCCTCCATCAGGCCCACGGGGCTCACATACTCGCTCACACACACACACACACACACGCTGGGCAGCTTTTCCTGTTAACAAACTTGAGGAAAATGGTGCAACATCTACTCGTAAAAACATGTGCTGGCGACACACACAGAAACACACACACACACACACACACATCGCTACTTCCTGACTGAATCTTACTGATAATTTGCTCAGGCTCATTTGAATTTTAAGCACTTCTTTAATCTTCAAAGCCTAAATTGCTTTATGAATATGCATGGTGTGGGCAGACTTTAGTTCATTACCTAGTTGTAAATTCTAATGACCATTAGGTCTTCTCAGTAATTGCCAATTGTTTTGCATTTTTGATTGGCCTATTACCATACGCATTCTGAACACATCAGCACGGCCTGTCAGACCTTCTGCAGGGAGCTGTGTATGAGAAAGCATGCGTGTGTTTGTAAGTGTGTGTGTGTGTGTGCATGCTTCCACAGGGGAGGGGGTCCTGCGTTAAAAAAAAGAAAAGAAGCAAAGGTATAAATTGCTTCTGCGCTTTGCTTTTTTTCCATCCCGGATTTTGAGCGAGAAATGGAGGATGTAAATGAAAGCAGCATTTTGTATGTGAAGATTGAAAGTTCACCGGGAGATTTGACATATTTAATTTACTTGATGACTCCGCACACCCTCATTAATGCACTTTGCATACAGCGGCGCACTTAATCACTGCTGATCAGACCCGGCTCAGCCCTGCGCTGTAACACACTGCAGAGATAGCAGTGAGAGCCTCGTCTAACCACTCAAATTACACACACATGGAGGATGATTCTACCTTCTGCATATGACAACATTCACACATTTTTTTTTTCTGCTCCAAACCCACCGTAAACCCCCTTCCCATCGAGGAAGCAGATGTTGAGCACCCCCCCTTCCCACACACACACACACTTGCTGGGATTCAAATGCTAGTGCCATTTTCTGAGAGTGATTTGTCTTACTAAGTGAGGCTCTCTGTTAACATGCTGAGGGAAATTAATTAAATCTTTCAGCACGTCGCGTGTGTCCCTCCACATGTGGACATGTGGCTATAATGGTTCCAGATCTCAAACATGCATCCGTACAGTCGGAGGAGCCCATATGGAAATGCACACACATCTCAGTGTATGCATTTCCCAAAAGAGAGACTGTCATATGTAATTGAACCAGAGGCTGCTTCTGGACAAAAAAAAATGTCAATCAAATAAATGCATATTCCAATGCATATATTATAATGAGCAATTAGAGAGCTGAAATAAATACATTTTCAAATAAAATTATAATAATTATAATTAAAAAAAAACCCTAAAGGGAAATCATTTAAAATATAAATATTTTGCATAATACGTTTTTTTGTTCCTTTTCCTTTTTGTGCTCGTCGGTTTATGTTAAAAATGCTTCGAGGGAACACTGAAACCTACATTGCAAAAGAATTGAAAAAGAATTCTTAATCAAGGTAAAAGTAAGTTGTGTATGGCACGGCTGCTTGGTTCATTCCTTGGACGGACCCGCTGGTTTCAGGAGAGGAGGGGGAGGAGAATGGACTCGGGCCGGTGGGACTCGGCAGGCGCTGTTTCCTCCGGACTCCTTTAGCCCTACCCTGACTGTGAGCACGCTTCAAAGTTGTTAATATTCAGCTGGGAAACCGTATCCAGAACACAAATAAATTATTAAGTGCATGAACTTTTTAGGCAGTAAGATGAACTGATGGGGCACATCTGTGAGATCCAGGGTCTTTTTTTATTTGTGTGTGTGTGTGTGTGTGTGTAGCGTGGTGTAGTATGGGTTTCTTTGCATGTATGCGTGTGTGTGTGTGTGTGTTTGTGTGCATGTGCGGAGTGGATCTGCCCTTTCCGACTTCCCAGCCTCTGGTCTCCGGCCAAGGGCATGCATAATTGATTCCAAATGCGCTATCATTTTCTTGATGTAATTGCCTTAGTAAGATATGATGAAATCTAATGGATAATTTATCGTCTCAAAATGGGTAAAGAAAGAACGAAACGGCTGTGCATGTTTAGGGGAAGAGCTTTGGCTGTCCGTTTGACTCCGTCCCGGGCGGCACATCTGATCTCTGTAATACGGGTTGATTAGTTCTCTTTTCTCCTTGATTAGCGGACTTAAAAAGCAAATATCTCTCCATCCTGAGGGCTTCTCTCCGACCATCTGTGTCTAATTCCGTCTTGAATTCTGCTTTAAGCTCTTTTCCCTCTTTCTCACCATCTCTTTGCACCTGTGCAGCAGAGAATGTGTTGTCTTCCTTTGGGAATTATGTTTGTTGTTTGATTGAGACGTCTTGCTCTGGACTGCTCGCAGTCAGCTTGTGTGATCTGTTGTATGCCGCATGCATTCACTCGTGTGTGTGTGTGTGTGTGTGTGTGTGTGTGTGTGTAAGTGTGAGATGAGATCCTGGCAGAGGCTCTGGACTGTTTGTTTCACAGTGGGGGTTGTGAACCGTGTCTGTTTGTGCTCTGAACAGGAACCTATCCCTGATGGGTGCTGCTGTCTCTAGTCTGTTGCATGAGCTCATACAGCACACACACACACACACACACACACGCACGCATGCATAAACACGCAGTGGGGCTTTACCTGTGTATTTGGATCATGCATGATATATAGACAACCTGCTCATGTTTTGTCTGCCTTAATCCTTGTATCCGTTTACAGCTGAAACCAGGAATCATCTGAAAAGTGGGAGGGGACATAATGTAAACTTTATCAGGCTTATGAATATTAATTAGTTGACGTAACATTTGTCTGGTTAATGGATTTATGTTTACGTTTGTGCGTTTGTTCAGTCATACTAATAATACGAGAACTGGAAACCTTGAAACCTCTTTTTTTACAATGCGGAAAGTCAGATTCTCAAATGAATGACTCTTAGGTGACGGCACTGTTTTAGTCAATCAAAAACACACTGTGCAACCAGTGAAGTCTGATTCCCTAGTAAATAACTACTTTAAGTGGGGGAAAAAAACTTTTTTTTTATTCATTGGAGCAGTTTCTAATTTAATTTGGCTCACTTACTGAATTGCAAGTAATTTTACCTTGTCTAACTTGAACTAAGAATGGATAGAGTGCTGTTGTTGTGTTTAAGCCTCAGGAGATCAAGGAGTGTTTCTGATTGGTTGCTTTCTTTGTTATTGGCTCTTTTGTTTTAAATTCATTGCATTTATTATTAAATCAGCACTTAACAGTTGTTTTTTTCCCTCTTAAATATATCCCAAAAGATTAAGAGGAACTTTCCAAACATTTCTGATAGTATGGTGACATGTCTTATAACCATGTGATTTATCAACTGCATAGAACATTGCGCAATATGACAAATGTGTTACCTGACCGAGGAAAAGTATGAAAAGAATATATAATGCTGCCTTTTATTGCGAGACAAAACTGCAGTGAAATCGCCCTCTGTTTGAAAATCCCTGCAAGCAAGGACTAAAATACTCTTAAATCCACTTCTTCCCCCCTTTCTTTTGCACTTTCTCTCCTTCTCCCTCTCTTGTTCTTTTATACGTTTCCCTCTCATGAGTTTCATTCCGTTGCATGTCATTCCAGGGAAAATCCAGGAGGCGTATGTGTCTGGACACGTCTGAGGCTAATGCTAACCATTCTTTTTATCTCTTATCACCCCAGCCTTTTCTCACACAAACTCTCATTTTCATCTTTAATTCTTAATTTTTGTGTTTTTTTCCTTATTTTGTTATCACTCTGTATTAAAGTCTCACACGGTGTACACACTGAAAATCTAACATTCAAAATCCATCTTTAACCTGAGAATAAATAATGTTTTATGAAATAAAGCTACGTTACGATTTAAAATAAGAAACTTGTCACATTGATCATGTGATTCTTTGTATAGACTGTCAGATGTTCTTGCTTCCATTGAAACAGGGAATGCTCTAGGCGATTCATGCAACATGAGTGCTGCTGTCATTAAAACTAATACATTCTAAAAAGCATAATTCACTCAGGTTGTCAGCTGATAATATAATTTGTCATTTAAAATATTTAAATACATTACAAAAATGCAAACTAGAAGCATTTCACTTTTTGGTATCTCATAAAACAGAGGAAGAGATGGATCCAGGTTAGAGAGGGCCTGGTCAAGCACATCTGTGCCTGTGAGGGGGCATTGCAACGGGGGTGGCAGAATGGAGGGGGCATCCACCACACAAAGACAAAATTGTCCAGTGGGTCCATTAGCCTCCTTGGACTCAGTGTGGTCAAACTGGCTGAGCCAGACAGGATGATAGATTGCTTTGTCAGAGTCCCAGGGCGAGCCCTGAACCTGAAGTACTTTGTTTATCTCCAACAAAAAGAAAAGGCTTTAGAATAATCTACGTCTGTTTCTTTTTGGGAGAAAGAGAGAGCGGCGAGGGTTTGAGGGGGTGAGGGAGGCGCTGGTTGAAGGGGGAGTGCTGGGGGCCCAATGGTGGTTGTCCATTAACAGATGAACTTGGCTGAGGTCCAGCTGTTTGATGAGACAGTGTCATAGCCCGCACTCACTCTAGCCTTTACAATTCCTCTCACCCTCCTCTCTCGCTCATCAGTCGTGCTGCCTGCTTGTTTTTTTTTCCTTACCTCTCATTTTCATTCTCCTCTCTTTCTTGATTTCTCTCCCTCTCTTTTACTGTACCTGCAGCCGATTCCTCAAATGCTTCCAGGTTTCTCTTTTCTAAAGGCAAAAACAACGCTACTTTTCTCTCTCTCCACCAGCTGCACACCCTCCAATGACAGAACCAGTTTAGACCGGTTAGCTGGCCTTGTAGCCAGGGCTTCGTCGTCTTCTTCTTTAGCTTGGAGGACTTTTGAGAACAAAAACAAAACAACAAAAGAAAATGAAAGCACAATTCTGATAATGATCATGACCTGCGGTTACCCATTGGTGATTTAAAGGAAACAAGGAGTTCAAATTAACAATAAAAAGCGCTGTTAGGTGGAGAAAAACCCGCTTTGATTGATGTGTTCGAGGGGTCTTTTTATGACTGTTTTGTCCATTATGCTGAGCTTAGGCTATAGCAGGGCATTACACGGGACATGAAGGCCTTGTGTTTGTTTGTTTGACTGGACAGGGTCACCTGTCGAGTGAGCCATAGCAAGGGCATTTCCTCTGTGGAGTCTGTCACTGTCCGCCCAGTGCCTGATCGCCACTTGCTAAACAGCTCTCTGAACCCGGGACCCCTGATGTATGACCCACTTACCCTCGGCCAACAGAGGACACCATCGATTTCTCCCTCTTCTCTGAGGGATGGTCAGTGAACCCTGGGCCGGCACTGACCCAGCAACAGTGATTCATCAGTTGTGACTTTGCTTCATAATTCATTCCTACTGTGATCTGAAACTTTGGCTAGGTCGTTTGATTTAGACACGTGTCTACTGGGTTCCCACAGACATTAAAACCTAGAAAATGTCAGGGAATTTTAGGCCTCTAAAAACTATAATGGGAATCATATTATATTCTCTAGTGAATATAAAGTTTGGGGTCAGCACTTTTTTTTTCCTTCCAGAAATGAATACTTCAAGCATGAATGAAATTGATCAAAAGTGACAGACATTTATAATGTTACAAAAGATGTTTAAAAAAAAATAATAAATAGATAAATAAATAAATGCTGTTCTTTTGAACTTTCTATTTATAAACTAATCCTGTGTATATCAGAATGATGTCTAATGGATCATGTGATCATGGAGTAATGGCTGCTGAAAATACACCTTTGCCATCGCATGAATAAATTGCATTTTAAAATATATTCAAATAGAAAACTGTTATTTTAAATTGTAATAATATATCACAATTTTACTGTTATTTATTTTTTTTATCAAATATAAACGCCCTTGGTGAGCATAAGAGACTTCCCTTTCAAACAAACAATCTTGTTGATTTGATAGAACAGATCTTGACTCGTGTGAGTCTTCGATTTGCTTGATTTGTTGGATTTCGTTGTATCAAATCTAATAGTGGGGGTCTGATACATACATTTTTTAAAATATTATACACTAGAATGATCTTGAGAGGGTGAGGGTAGACCCCTTCCTTCTAAAGCAATGTGTCATAAAAGCATTCTGTCTTATCTGAGGCACGGCCCACTTCCCCATCTCATGCTAGGTTCTGTATCAAAGGTGAGCTTGGACACAGGGAACAGAGGTCAGTACTGGTCTGCTCTGCAGTTATTTAACCTTGCTAGACACACACACAAACACGCACACACACACCTGCCTTAGACCAGCACAGCTACAACAGTTATCCAGTTATCCACTCTAGTGGCCACCAACTGTCAATCCCAGGTGTATGAGGGGAGACTCTGGCCTAATGATTTGAATGTTTTGTTTAAATGACAGATGATGTTGTCATTTAGATTTTTCCAGACAAAAAAAAAAATCTTTTTTTTCTTTTATATGGCTGTGTTTGTATGTGTGAGTGTGAGGTGTGTGTGTTTATGTACATTCTGCTATGCTCCTTAAAGCATTCAGTATGTCACCAGATGTTTATGACATAATCGCAGTTCTTTTTATGCATTTTTATTAACCCAAACCAGTTTTAGCTGAATGATTTCCTGGTGAGTTTTATTTTTCCTTAAATGTGTGAGTGTGTTTGACTGACCTGAGTGCTCTTTAAGGAACTGGTTGTGTATATCTCCAGCTCTTTTCCTAAATTCAAATCAGACCAGAAATTGTGAGTCTTCGGTCAAATGCTTTGTATGTGTGAGTGTTATCAGTCTTCCTGAAAACCATATTGTATTAAAGGGATGGTTCACTCAAAAATTAAAATCATTTACTCACCCTCATGACATTTAAACCTATAAGACTTCCTTTTTCATCTGTGAAACACTAAAGAAGATATTTTGAGAAGCATTTCAACTGTTTTACATATAATGAAAGTCAGTGGGGTCCAAAACACCTTTAGACTCCATTTACTTTCATTTAATGGACCAAAAAAACAAACAAAGAAACAGAAATCCTTCAAAATATGTTCTTTTGTGTTCCACAGAAGAAATAAAGAAAGAAAGTATCCCTTTGAACACCAGCATAAGGTATGTAGACCTACAAGTTCTGCGCCCAGTACAGTGTTTTGGTAGCAGATACACAGGTCACAGTGTGTGTGCTACATGAGAAGGCTGGCATTTCAGAGTGTGTTCATGTTGCCGCTCATGTATGTGTGTGGAAGAACGGACTGTGGTACATGTAACCCGATTGGGGTTAGAGATCTGAACCCCAGATGTAACCACAGGCCAGATACGGCTCAGCCCGTGCCAGACTGACAGGCTGACCGGACATAGAGAGGCCGGAGCGGAACGTATAGGAGGACAGGCTCAACATGGAATTCATTACTGCCCACCGTCTTAGTTGGCTTGGATTTCTAAGGATAGATGTGATCTGGCTATGCATGTATTAAAGCGCACAGAACAAACTTGATACTATTTCTCGCAACTTTGGCCAACAGGCCTTTTCTTTAAAATGGACATGCTTCACACAATGTCCAAGAAACTGCAAAAACGTGCGTCTCGTAATGTGTTTTGACATTAGCATAACACTCCCTACACAAACAGGAACTTTCTAAAGTAAAGTCCCACGACACCAACTAAAAAAATAAAGTCCTCTACTTCCTCCTCTTTTCAACTGTCTCTTTCCCTTCACACTTCAGTTGCTCTCCTCAATACCTTGTGAGCTGTGTTTTAAGGCATCACAGAGACTCCCGATTCAAAGTCTTTTTCTCATTCTACCTCAATTTTCTCAAATTTTACGGTGCAACTGTAAAATTACAATACTAATGTTTATGTCTGCCTTAATGTCTCAATTCCATTTTCAATACATTAAACTAACAATCTTTTATTTTGTCAGGAAACTGCAGACGAAGCCCTAAAAGCTTCTCTGTTGTTGACAACAGCAAGTTTACAAGCGTTTCTCATTACTTGTTTGGGAAGTTGACAAGAAATTGGTTATTAGCTTAGCAACATGCTAAGCTAATGCTTGTATGCTGCTTTTGCAGTGTTTTGTGTTAATATTCTTTTAAAACAAAAGCAGAGGGTTCTGGGATTTCAAAAGAGGGAAGTGAATGATCTTTACCGGCCTTAAACCAGCTGTCTCTTCAAATGCTTCTGTTCATGTCAGTGGAGAGAGAACAAGGTAATGGGGTTGCTGTGTTGGAGTTGATGTATGGATCATGTTTACCGTGGCATATTTTGTTTGTGCGCGGGGGCCGTAAGATTGGGCCGTTTGATGAATGGAGATGCCCTCCAGATTCACATCAGCACCTGCTCACCCTTCCTTTCCCTCCATCCTGAACACAGCAGCCAAAACTGCCCCCTCACACCCCTGGTGCACCTTCATTTATGGAGTTATAATTGGCTTGAATTAAAAAAAAGTGCAGAGACAAAGAGGTTGCATTTTTTTCTTGTTTATATAAATATATAATTATGTTTATGTAACCCATTTCTGTTTTTTACTGTCCGTGCCATGAAATGAAACTGTGTTGATCTTGGATACAGGTTCACCCACTGTTAGATGTTTCTGTTTAGTTATGTAAACTTGTAGTTGTTCTGCTTACAGGGGCCAGAGTATCTGTGATGTTTGCTTTTGGGCTGTGTGAAGTCTTGTTAAAGTGCTTTTTATTAACAGTTTGCCTGGACAAGAGCTCTTTGGCACCGAGGCATAGAGTGAGAGTGGAAAAAAAGAGGGAGAGAGAGACGTTTTCCACAGCTATTACTCCTGCAGAAGGACCATCAAAAGCCACATCAGGGCCCTTAATGGGGCCCAGTCCACAACTGATAGCTTCAACGTGTCCAACAAAACTATAATCCTGAATACAAAAAAAATCCAGACAGCTTTATGTATGTAATTCATTAGGATAGTACGTGGAATATACAGAGATTAATCTGTGCAGCTGTAAAATGCAGTTTTTAAAGGAATAGTTCACCAAAAAGGAAAATTTCGCTCACTATTCACTGATCCCAAACCTGTATGAATTTCTATTGTAAGCATAAAATATTTTTTTAAGTATATCTTAATCACTCTTACATATAATGAAAGTAAATCGGGATTAGGGGCTGTTTAGTTAAAAAAGGATGCAAAAGCACTATAAATGTTTCAAGAAGTAGTCCACATAAGGTAGCTTTGGATGATGAACAAACTGAAATTTACATGCTATTCTCTGAAAGCAAGCAAAGAAAGAGAGCTTTCCAGGAGCTCTTAGAACAGACACAAAAACATATGTGCACGAGAGGATATAAATACAATTTAAATAAGTAGGATTAATAATGAAAATAAATCATAAATAAATAGATCTTAATACCTTGAGTCTGTTCATCACACAAATCTTTTGTATGACTTTAGGAGATATGGAGTACACTACACTGAACCACTTAGATAGAGTACACTGAACCACCAGTCGTTATGATGCTTTTGCGTTTTTAGAAGCTCACCAGCTGCAGTACGCATTTACTTTTGAAAAGTGCCGGTACATTTTTCAGAAATTCTCCTTTAGTGTTCCTCGGAAGAACAAGAGTCATACAGGTTAGGAACATCACAAGAGTGAGTGAATGATGTCATTTTTATCTTTGACCGAACTATTCCTTTAATTCTGAAATGTGGCAGAGTTTTTGGCGAGCGCAGCACCGGCTTTATGGTTTGCATGAGAGCAGAGGCCGGTGGCACTCTGTGTGGGGTGGAGAGGTGAGCGTGTGAGTTTGATCTGCTCCATTGTCTTCCCTCTTCACACAGTGCTCTCCAGTGAGAAGTAATCAATAGCAGCAGTGGCTGACTCTCTGCCTTTGTCTGCGTCTCTCTGCAGCTACTGAGAGACAGTTTTGACATCTCGGCATGCCGCGGGCAAACTCTTACCCTCTCTCTCTCTCTCTCTCTCTCTCTCTCTCTCTCTCTCTCTCTCTCTCTCTCTCTCTCTCTCTTTTGCGTATACACATACACACGCATCATGCCAGCCTGGCTGCTCTTTGTTCAATGTTGTACTGCTCTGCCTTTCCGACACACACAGGGGCTTGTGTAGGAGTGTATCTGTCTCTCTCTCTCTCTCTCTCTCTCTCTCTCTTTTTTTAAACATTCCATTTTTATAACTCTGCGTTGTTAAACACATTACACTGATTCCATAAGCCGTGCTGTTCTGCTCTGGAGAGCTAACGCTGTGAACTCTGACCTCTGCCAGACTTTATAGCCTTTTAACGAAAAGTTGTTAATGCCTTTGATAAGTTGCGGGTCGGCTGCATGTGCGAGGGAGCGTGCGTGGACGGGCCGTGGGGGAGGAGACTGTGTGTGACCTCACTACTGGAGTTGAGGTTGTATCAATAGCCAGAGAGTTACTCGCTCTTCAGTTATTTTTAACAGTACAGTAGTACTCGCACAGGATGGGGGAGCCTGTAAAATGCACAGTTTTACTCGGGTGAAATTAAGATTCATGCGTTTGGTTCCTTGTGCTCATTTGTACCTGCCTGGATGTTTGTTTGTGTTGAGGCTGAGTGTGGATGCACCATAGCAGCTTTTTATTTTTTTTTTGCATGTTGACTGTTAAAAAGAGATAAATAAAGAAAAAAGATTGAGATTCAGAGAACTATAATGAAATGTTGGCACAATATAACATGCAAGTGGTTGGAGAACAGTGTTTTGAAAAAAATGTTTTGTCAATTATGACTGATAAACTTCAGTCAATTATGACAAAGTGAAATTATGTGATGAGTCAGCCTTAAAGTTCAGCACAAAATATCTATTTATTGCAACATATTGATTATAATAATAATGTTTTATAAAGTAAATGCATCTGAAAAAAAAATCCATTTGTGAACATTGCAATATTGCAATTCTGTTTAAATATACAAATATTTATTTCAATGTAGTATGTATGTTTAATATTATTTTTGAGCACTCTTTTTTAATTTAGCCATTTTTATTGAGCCATTTTTAAATTTTATTTATTATTATTATTATTATTATTGTTATTTGAGGATGTTTGATTGATGATGACTCTTTCTATGAGCAGCAACCTTCTGCCCTCTTTGTCTTTCTCTCATCCCCTCTCCTGTTTTGTCTTCGTGTTTTCCTCTCATGGTCCCTGTGACCAGACACAGATGTCTGTTTCTGCTTGACCAGGCAGTGCTGTGCGGGACCTGTTAGCAGCAGAGAGCCGAATTCTCAGGTGACCCCTGTGCCTTGCAGACTAAAGGACTGTAACACTCTTCATATGACTTACATGCCCTTGCACTTTATTTATTTATCTTTTACACAGAAATGAACAAAAGAGCTTTACTCTGTGACACTGAGTGTCCACAGGCCCCCGGTGGAGGTGAGCGTGTCACAGGAAGAGAGAGTAAACTGTAAGAGCAGTCCGCCGGGGTGAGCTGTGCATTCAGCTGGCGGTCAATAAACTGATCCGCGTCCCCGCTGACCTTCAGAATAGGGTGACCCCGGCATCACAACGCAGCCGCACACAGCTGACCAGCAGGCCGTAGATAAAGCCCAGGCCACTGCAAACAGGAACACGCAGAGAGCTGTTATAGACTAAAGGGCGAGCACAGTTCAGGATTGATTTTCTGTGGGTATTTGTGTGCGTTTGTTAGTGCGTGTGTTTATTTTAAAGCAGAGACCAGAGTATTCTCCTGACCGCAGGAACGGCCGCATCCCTGCACAGATGCCCCGCTGTTTATCGGCTCTGCACTGTATGCATAATTTAAATGGAGACCTTAGCCACACGAATTAGAGATGGGCCTCCGTTATCATTCATAATTCTCATCTGATAACCGCTAATAACAGCCCTTTCCCTCCTCCGACGATGCTCGCTGCATAATGGACCTAACAGCCTTAACCAAATTACCTCCAATACGTATATGCCACAAGGCTAATAAAGCCAAATAAATGTATCACAGGCTGGGTTGCCCAGTGCCTCCTAATGCACATAAATCCACGCTGACTGGCTCTCATTACCCTGTGTGTATAGCGGAGGCTAAATCCTGCCTCTATCATGTCCTCCTCCCCCAGTGACCACTAGCTGCCAAGTCAGAAAGGCAAGCTGCCAGTAATCGGCGCGCAATTCCCCTCGCTCGTCAGCGTGCGCCGAGCGGCCCGCCGCTGTCATGGCCTAGTCCGAAATACGTCGCTCTCGGTGGAGATGACAGAGGTTGTTTTGCTTAACAGGTTCACCACTGTGCTTCCTGTACAAGAGCAAAACGAACTTCTAACGTGCTATATTTAAACTTGATTGTAAGACTTTGGAGAGAGAATTTTGCTGTACAAAAAGAGCAGTATTAATTAGAGAGATCACATTTGGGTTATTTTCAAAATCTGTTGACAGCCTTGTCAATGAGTAATAAACATTTTCTGTTTGCAGATTTACTGCCCGCCGAATGAACTACTGTTTGGGGTTGGTATGATTTTTTTTTTTTTAAAAAAAATCTTTTTAAAATAAGTTTTTATGCTCAATAAGGCTGTATGTATTTGATAAAATACAGTAAAAACAGAAATATTGTGAAATATAATAATTCAAAATATCTTCTATAACTCAAAACTAAAGCTTTCAGAATCATTACTCTAGTCTTCAGTGTCACATAATCATTATAATATGCTGATTTGGTGCATAAAAAAACATTTCTTTTTATTATCACGAAAATATTTTTGTGGAAATTGATACTTTTCAGCATTTTGATTAATTGAAAGCTCTAAAGAACAGCATTTTTTCTTAAATATAAATTAACAATGTAAACATCTGATCAGTGTCATGCATCCTTGCCATCCGACCCCAACATTTTGAATCGTACTATCTCCCTTATTTTCAACAAACGCAAAAAGCTAAAAAAAAAAAAAAAATTAAGAAAAAAACCATCAGTTTAGAGCATTTTTGTAAGTGAATAGTGATAGTGAGCATTTACTGTATGTAAGTCAATTCCGCATTTTGTGTGCATAGCATTTTTTTATGTGGGCATTACATCAGCCATCGGTCATTCTCTCTAGGAAAAATCCATCTTCGGACCTCTAGTATTGATGCAGTAGTCACTGCGCTGATGTTTACTGTGTTTGTATAGACAAAGTGAGTACATGTGGACACTGTTTGGTGTGTGCGTGCGTGTATTTGGAGGAGAACATCTGGACATGACAAGAATGCAGAAGTGAAAATCTCCCACAGCAAACTAAATCACCCCCTCCATTCACTCCCCTTTATGTCTTCATCAGAGGCTGTAAGAAGCCCCCTGCCCGCTCTCTTCCTCCTGTCTTACTCTCTCTGTCCATCTCTCCAGCCTGCTTTTGAGCAGATGTTAGAGATGGGTATGAGTACTTAGAAGTGACAAAGTGCATAGAAAGTGATAAAAATACATTTACCGCGTGTGTTAAACTTCAAAACCCTCATGCTGATTGTTGTTCATTTGGAGCTATTATGCAAACGTGAAAAAAAGGGAGCTTGTTGCTTTTGAGATGTGTCATAGTGCCAGGTCTGATTGTCACAGGGGCACATTATTGTAACACACTTACCTTTGTAATATGAATCCGCGTGATCTAGGATTTGGGGCGAGAGAGTCAAAACGTTTCCATTTTTGCATTAAACTTTGAATGTTTAAAATTCACTGTGTTGACCAAGATAAAGCTGCTTAGTTTGGAAGTGACCTCCAAATAAGACGAAGGGGTTCTTCCTCCATTATGGACAATGGACCGAATAAATTTCACTAATCTGCAAGTTTCGTTTTTATGATCGCACCCTAACGGTGACTTTCAGTTCAGGAACATTGCAAAACTATATGTATATATAGACGCATCGAAACTTCACTAATGTGAAAGTCAGTCAAACCCTCCTTTGTCCCTTTGTCCCTCTCGTGCCGTTTCTTGCTGAGGTTTTCCTGCCACACGTGTCCACTCCAGACGGCTTCACCTCTCGACACCTGAGGAAAGAAAAGCAGAAAACGGGTAGTGAAAAACAAAACCGAGAGAGCAGCATCTGTGAACCCATTGAACCGGGACGGGTTTTTTTTAATGTTGTTGCCTCAACGAAGTACAGTGAATTATGTTTATTTTTCAGTCAAAGGGTGTTTCCTCCTCTCTATAAAAACTCTCTCTCCTTTGCGTATGAGAGAAAGAGAGCAAGATGATGTGTCTGTTGGGTTTTTGGCTCTTAAACACACAAACAGTGGTTTTAGCGTGGTGCTCTGTTGCTTCGAGCTCAGCCCTGACCTGCCAGGCTTTGTCTCAGATTCCCACGTATAGGGCGTGTTGAGACCTTGTGTAATGACAGTACCACAGAAGCTGCTCAACCTGTCCCCCCTTTCTCCTCCTCCAATTTCCCCCCTTCTTCCATGCGCTAATCTCTTGCTCCTTGACCGGGTCCAAACCGTCACAGCTTGACGGACCTGTGACCGGAGAGCCAAATCTCCATTCAGACAAATGGGGGCTTAAGTTGAAAAGAGGACATTTTTATACTATCTATAAATCCTCACTCTTTCTTTTGGATTGCATCTCCTTGCCTCCTACTTGCCCCCCAGACTTGGAGACAAAAGCATGTAGGCCCATTGTTGCATGGCGGCTGAGGGCTGAAAGAGAGAGCCTGGGTCATTGGTTTAGGATTGGCTGATCGGGGCAAGGGGAAGGGTGGAGCATTAGGGGGCTACGTTGCAGGCGGCCTGTGAGACGATCCCACCCATCAGGGGAGCTGGGACCGTCCACTCCCCTGTTTCCCAGGCACCCGGCGAATCTCTACGGTTACACAAAATGTCCGCCGTGGCTCCCCTGTTGCCAGGGTCTATTATTAGCAAGTGTCAGTCAGTTATCTGAGAGTAGTGCTTTTAGCTGCCATTTAAGTGGCTGACACTCAGGTTTTGCAGCAGATTAAATGAAATTTTAGGCGCAGTTTGGCTTGGCTGCAAACGGACAAAGGAGGCAGCTGTTGTTGGAAATGTAATCTGGCACCACCGGGAAAAGGGTGCCACGGCTGACGCTGTCCACTGAGTCTCCCTCGATCTATTTGCCGCCTTATTTCCAACAGAGGCAAAAAGTCCTGTTTCATCCTCGTTAAACACACGGAGCACGTTGATTAGAAAAGTTGACATGGCTCCTCCGCTTGTTTCCCCTTTGTCCTCTCAGAGTTGGACGTATTGTGAGATACACTCCACACCCTCTTGATGAGTGGGGCTGTCATCTTATTTTTTTCTATTTTCTTCTCAACAGTTTCATATACTCATAGTTACGCTTGGGTCTGTCAAGGTTCATGCAATTTCTTCAGATTGAGGCTCTTTTGTCCCGGTAAGAAGCTCCAGACAGCTTATGGAGCCTTTGTAAATGTGTGTTTGTGTGTTTTCTGTAGGTCAGAGGGGATTTCCTGGTCTGCTTTACTGTACCGTGACTCTTACAATGTCACCACACCCTGCCCAGTGTTGCTTATCAAGTGACATGGCAAACATTCTTGCAGCCTTGTATTTTCTTTCTTTCTTTCTTTCTTTCTTTCTTTCTTTCTTTCTTTCTTTCTTTCTTTCTTTCTTTCTATCTATCTATCTATCTATCTATCTATCTATCTATCTATCTATCTATCTATCTATCTATCTATCTATCTATCTATCTATCTATCTATCTATCTATCTATCTATCTATCTATCTATCTATCTATCTTGACTTTAATGTGGAAATGGATGGACTTTTGGGCAGTTTCTGTTTTCAGAGAAAACAGATCTTATTGGAAGGCCTTTGGATATCATTTTGGACGGTTTGAAATCAGAAGGTTTGAGAACTGCTGTGTTATGCTTCTCATTCACATTTAGATTTACTGTAAGCTGAGCAGACCTAGCCTACATGCCGTCTAATTGATGATCATAATGTATCTTGTGTGATCCCTTTGTTCCTGTCTTTACAGTAACGTGTATTTTTTTGTGTTCATATACAAGGTATACCATATCCTGTTAAGTGAATATGTAAATATATCCAGTACATTTATGTGTGTGTGAACAGTGATCTAGAGTTTATTACTGTAAAGGCCACTCTCTGGCCTGTTCCAGCCCAATAAAATGTGTGAAAAAAGACAGTTGTTAACCAGTTCAGAAAGCAGAGGGGGTATGAACTGTGAACGGCATCAATTTTAGCCCGCCCGCTTCCTCACGCTACTGCGGGGCAGAGAGTATTGATGTCAGTGTCCGTTTGAAGCCAGTCTGCGCTAAGTGCTCTGTTCTGTGACTGGAATCTGATTGTCTGTTTTTAATGAAATGGATTAGTTCCACTTGTCCACTGTGAAAAGACATAATTTCACTCCGTTCAAACTGGCTTCTAAAAACAGTCTGATACTGTACGGAGTTGTGGTATTTACAAATACAGACCTAGTTTGCACCGCAGGCTGAATATACATTATCTGTTTGGCTGGGAGCCACAGAGGGCAGAAACGGCACTGCATGCACTTTGCTCTACTTACGTCACTTTATATAACTTTGTGTTCGGTAATGCAACGTGGGGTTGAGGACCGAGCTCTGGAGGGCAAGGTTGGGGTCAAAAATTAGAAGCTGAAACAAGATCATATGCACATAGTGAAGTCTCGCCTACACATACTCAGATAGAGAGAGACTGGTGTCCTTTGCTCATCTCAGCTACAGGAAAAAAACTAAAGTCAAGGGCTCAAACGGGTTTGGTGAGGCAATTTTCTACAAACGGTAAACACACTGCATCATAATAAATGTCAGAGACACACACCTCTCTCTTTTCTCAAGGCTGTTTTTGGGAAGTCCAGGCACTTGAGATAAGCATCTGAGAAATGTTGCGTCAACCCGAGCGACCTTACAGAAAGCTCTTCCCCCCTCCGTTCTCCTCACTTCCTCGTACCCTGTTTCACGCCACCCCTATGCGATCTCTGATCTATAGGACCCCAGACACATTTTTGGCAGAGCATGCAGGTAATGTTCCAGCATGCTTTGAGTTGTGGCTCCTTGCCGTGTTAAAACCTGATTTATTGACTTTAGCTGTTGAAGAGGGCTTGCAGGTACATCTGCAGTAATTAAGATATTTGTATCAGTTGTGTAAGCGTCCCAGGTTGGAACGGGTCACATTTTTGCTTATGAATGGCTGGTTTTCATACATGAAAAGGTCTTCATGCAGAGTTTAGAGCGTTTGCTTTGTGTCCAACTCATACCACTAACTCTGTCTCCAAGCAGAAACATGGATGGAGATGAAACAAATGGTAATACGTTCGTTTTTGCAGAGGAGGGTTCGGACTGTGGCCGTACTTTACTGGTTGTTAGAGGCGGTGTGTTTGTAGCCCCAATGCTGAGCTGTCAGCGGTAACGTACGATGGGATGATATGGATTAGAGCACTTGTACTGAATTATCTGTGGGTCTGCGAGTAAATGTGGGTAGAAGCGCTGCCATGAAGAATTAGACTGAGCAGCAAAAGCCACAGCCCTGCATGCATGGCATCCATCTTACCACCCCGTTATAAATGGTAAATGTTATACTGTAGTATTAGCGTCTTCTTTCCACACCGTGCTAATGTCTGTCCCCTCCACCCATCAAACACACTCAGGGAGATGCAATTAAGTATTTGCAGCATTTTCTCAGACTGTCATACAGCCTTGTGTGACCAATCAAAAACAGCATTTCTACTTTAGACTTTCTAGTAGTGCCATAATAATTGGGATAGTTCATGTCAGGGTTTATACAATCTTTTTGTAGCTATAGTATTGGAATTGAAAACATGGTAAACTGCAGCATTTCAAGAGACTGTGGCATTTTCTAATAATAATAATAATGTATCGTCATTGTGCAATCGTCATTGATTTGTTGCTGTATTTTATAGTGTGTGTGAGTGTATATATATATATATATATACACACACCAATTTCTGGGATCAAACTGTAAATGGCGCAGGCTGATAGATCTTTAACTCGCTTGGAAGCGATCACATCATTATCTACATTGCACTGCAGATTGCATTAGCGGCCATGAGCTGTGGCTCAAAATTCAAATACCTGTAGTGTTGCTGTTAACAGTCTGCAGCATACTTTTAGAAACCCTCCACCTTCTCCAGCTCCACCTGTGTAGATCTACTATGAGGGTTATTTCATGTATCTTACATGTGCAGCAGCCACAGCATGTCTTACATGCTCACATCAATGTCTGTTAGTATTCGTAGTAGCAAGTCTCCTTACTTGCTCTGCAGCAGCGTAGCAGATCTGTTATCAATAGACCAAATACATCAACATTGCTATATCCATTACCATGCCATTTTCTGTTACCGTGCCAATCTCTCTGAGAGTTATCATGACAGATATATTTATATATATATATACAGTATATATATATATATATATATATATATATATATATATATATATATATATATAATGTATTGTATACATGTATAATCTACTGTTGAGATATTTTTATTTAGATTTTTTCAAGAGAAGTTGACTATTTTTTTTAGAGTAGCTTGACTTTTGAAAATTTTGAGTAGCTTTTAAACTTTAGATGCTAAAGTTTCAAAGTATCTTACCCATCACTGCTATATCAGACTTATGGGGGAAGTGCTCTGGTGTCACAAACACCTAAATGTCTCTCTCTTTTCCTTTCTTCCCTCTCCCTCTCTCTCTTTCTGCTAATGGCTGTGGCTTGCAAACGGGGGCAGTAGAAGGGTCAGTCTGAATTTTTTATCCTGATAAAGTGCAGGACCGAGTGGCTTTGAGTCATGCGCTCTGTCCCGCATGAATAAAGCGTACACACTCACACACATACACACACAGACAAGTGCTTGTCCATTCACCTCTGCCTCGCTGCCTCACCACGGGCATCTGATGTGCCTTATCAGCGTATTGACTCATGGCTCAAATTGTTTTATGACCATGTGGAAGCAGTTTGTTTCCTTGTCTGATCTTTGATGTCTGTCTCATTATCATTTTCACACCCCCACCCTCCCTCATCTGAATTTTGCTTACTTTTATATACCTCTATAGCCTTGGCCCTTAGCCCTGATGGACATTCCACCTCCCTAGCACCAAATGAAGATACTGAAAAAGAGTTCAAGCAGCAGATTTCAAGCCCAAAGGTTAATGTGAAATGGGATAGACAGAGGCAATCTTTCCACCAGGGTCTTCTATACATACTTTATTGAACTCTTTCTGGTTTAGATACTGGTCTACTTCATTGCCCTGTGGACACTAGCAATCCATAATAATTATATTTAAAGGCATACCTAAAAATGTTGTCATAATTTACTCACCCTTATGTTGTCCAAACCTGACTATTTTGCAGAACTTAACAGATACTTTAAAAATGGTTTCAACTGTATTTGTCCACAAAGTTGTCCATAACAACATGGGACCACATTGACATTCATCGTATGAACAAAAAACACCAAGACACTTCAGATGCCTTGTTTTGTGTTACACCGAATTCATACAAGTTTGGAAAAAGGCTACTTTAGATGACAGGGAATTCCTATTTGGCTTCACATTAGTCACCCGATTTATTATAAATTCAGCTGTATTTATGAGAAGCTTTAAATGAACATGTCATTTCCTGGTATACGCTACAGTGTTACGGCCCAGGCCAGCAAAACATACGTCTCCAGGGAGAGAGAGAGAGAGTGAGTGAGAACAGACACAGTGCGTACGAGCGATTGAGATGAGGGGCAGCTTTGGAGGCCGACCGCACTCTCACCAGCCGGCCATGCGCCAGTCGGGAGGAATGCAACAGCACTGCCTTGGCCGCTCTTGAAACAGTGCTCTGTTTGTGTGTGGCCTCGTGTCCCAGCTGAGCTTGATAGATGTGCTGAGAGCTCCTTCTTAAAGGCATGAATGTCACATGTTCTTCCCAGACCCTGTGGACATGTCACACAGCTTGGGGCGGCAGTCAGGAGGGTGGTGTGATGTATCAGGTCAGCCGGAGTTCTGTTGGGTTTGGTGTCCTTGCGCCTAGAAAAGTTTTATTAAGTTTTACATCTTCATCCCTTTTCACCCCAACACTCACGTCTCTGGTATTAGTCGCTGTGGTTTCTACGCCAAATTTGAGGCATGTATGTTATGGCTACGCTGAGAGGTTTTGGAGCGAATCGGGGGCTTGCTGGAGAGTGAGTCACAGAGTTCCTTTGGGAATGAGATAGGGAGTGTTTGTTGGCTTTGACATGGTTGCTGGGTTTCGCTCTCTCTGGCCTTGGCTGACATTACCTCTAGTTCTTGCCCCGGCAGATCCAGCCTGTTCGTCCTGCCCGCCCCCCCCCCCCCTCCTCCAAGCCGTACCGAAAGCTGAGAAAGGTAGGATCAACAAAGAAACCCAGATAGCAAATGCTGAGGGGATTCTGGGAGTGGAGCGCAAAGACAAAAACAGGTCGGGAGAGACGTGAGAACAGGAATTCCGCTGAAACCTGAAATGGCTTCAACGGAAAAGCCGAGGTTATTTATGTGATCGCACTCGAGGCTATTTTCCAGGAGGGTGCCATCCTGCTGTAGCCTGTTTAGCAGCGATAGGCCACACGCTATTAGCATCCGAGTCCTACTGGTATGAGGCCGGGTGAATTTATGTGAATAGCAATTTAATCTTCTGGTTTTAATGGGATATAAAACCCCTTCCCGGACAACTGCCCTCTAATAGGTCTTAAAAGTTGTTTGTTGGTGTTGAGATGGGGGTAATTAGTAGACCCATAGCTTTGGGAGAGGGCGTCGGTGGTCGGCACTGGCTTTTCCCGCGCAGCCGGACGATCTTTTGGGCCTGGCTAAAAGGCGCTGGCCACTCCTCGAAGGGAAGCATTTGGAGGGCTTGTGACCGCTGCGCTCAAGGGGGTGGAAGGGAAATGAATGGCACAGCACTTAGAGTATCTCTGATGGGAACATTAGCCACATTAGACTGCTCTCAAAATGCCCTAATGGAGCACTCACACTCCAGCACGCACACACCACTAAAAAAATGATTGCAAATAGTTTTCTGGAACTTTTTAATGTGTGATTTATATATTTCTGTAATTTGTCAGCTGCCCTCTCCCTCGCCTCTTAAGTAAGATAAAAAACGAAACCAGGGCTTTCGGTAATTTCTCTGGACGAGATTGATGATAAGAGAAAGCGGTAAAGCGAAAGGGATCTTCAACACCTCTCAATCTCCTTACATGCCCCGTCTTTAAATCCACTCCTCTGCAAAGAGTCTTGTCCGTAGCGTCCTCTTTTTCTTTCCCATTCTGCTTTGGCGTGCGAGGAGCTTCTGTAGGCTTCCTTTTAAAGGCGGTGTGTATGTGTTTTGGGGGTGTTTGTTTGGCGCTAGTGGCGGGGTCTTGGTGTTTGTGTAAATGTCAGAGGCTGTGTCGTTATTGACTGCTCTGTAACGGCTGTGTGCCTCTGTGTTCTCCTACACAACTAGCCCCAGGCGGCCTGCTGCTGCAATACTGCCTTTCTTCTGACGTTCATCAAACTGCTGCTTCTCTCGCTCCCTTTCCCATTTTCTCCCTCCCAACCCCTGCTAGCCTCTCGCTTACTTTCCCGCTCTCTGGATATGTTCTTTTTAGGGCAGTGCCCAGTAGATGTGTGCTTGTCCACTCTGAATAATTCAGAGAAATTTTTGTCCTCTTGTCAGACACAGGCCTGAGCCGTGAGGCAGAGTGTGTGATCTATCTGTTTGGACCCTCTCTCATCTCTTTATTTTCACCAAGCCTCACCAAGGCAGACTTCTCACTGTGTTCTTACAAAGTCTCAAATGTTTTTTTTCCTTCTTCTTTTGGTTACACTCTTTATCGCAGTTCATGTTTGTGTATTTACAAACTGTTTAATGACCCCCCCCCCCTTTATTTTAAAGTATGACATCTAGGCACTAACATGCATATTCTTTTGAATAATTTTTGCACTTAACTTAAATAGTATTTATTCCCCAAAACTGCAGTTGTCTTTGAAATGCACATAAAAATCACATCCATAACCTTTTAATTTTTTTTCTTTAGACCAATTAACCAAAGTTGCCACGTGGACGCGCATGGGAAGTTTTTCTCCGCTATTGATTTGAGTATTAGCTTGTGTTAGCGTAGAAGCTACAGTCAGATCTCAGGGGTTTACCCGTGTGTTACTCATGAACACACACACAGGCTCCTCACACCTCTCTGCATGTCTGTGAGCTCTTGTAGTGCAAGGGTCAGTGGCTCCAGGAGGCAGTTAGGTGAATAAACTTTTTTATGGCTCTCTCTAACCCCCCTTACTGCCACCAGAATCATTCAGGGGATTTTACGGTTGACGAGGCATTAGTTACAGTATATATCTACGTTAAAAATGTATTTTTATTGATTGTTGCTCTTGGTTAAATATATCTGAAGACTATTTTCTAATACAGAGGAGAAATGCTGAGATGAAATTATGAGATAAAGTTGTATAACCAATCACCATGTTTATGTGCACATAATTGTATATATTCTGATTAAGGCTTTTTTTCCCCTGAAAAATATAATTAGTTATTTTTCTGTTGCTGTTAAAGTGCTGATTTTAGTACGTTTGCACAGTAATTAAAACAATTCTCACTCAGTTCTCCTACAAAAGTGAAAAAAAGTAGCTCTTGAGACTAATTTTCTATTCTAATGCTCTCGATATTCTATTTTATGTCAGAATCCGGCTCACAGTCCCATATGCCCCGTTTCCTTTTCTCTTACTTTCTCTTTCTCTCTTCATCTTTCCTTGTTGTTTTGAGAGCTCTGGGCATCTGTGAGGCAGAAAGTGGCCTCTTGGTGAGGTGAGGTGTGCGTTAGATTGTGTATATGTGTGTTTCTTATGAGAGAGGGTCAGTCTTGCTAAGGTTTCTTCTCCGGAGACTGCAGAGCAAAAAGGGCTCTGACTTACAGGTTTAACTTTTCCTTTTGTTCTTTTTTTCTCTCTTTCTCCATCATCAACTCCCTCCTCTCCTTTCTGAACCCCTAAGGTTGAGTCAGTGCAGACCTGCGGCCCGATAGCAGAGAGAGAGAGAAAAAAAAAACATTTCCAAAGATAGTCTGGGCTGGGAAAAACAAACACCTGAACAGCCCCCTGGTGACGATGGACAAATGAAAAAGAGCAAAAGAGAGAGATAACAGAGACAGTATAAAGGAGAGGAGATGTACGAGAGAAATCGCAATGTTTAATATGGCAGATGTGGGAATGAGAGTCCTGCGTTTTGGTTTAAAAGGCCAATCGGTTTGTAAAATTGCCTGTAGTGTCGACATGCAAATTTACCTGAACTTGGCCTGTCACAATATCAGATTTTCAATTTAAAAAATAAAAATGTAATGCTCTCAGTCAAATTAATCTTTAACTTAATTTTATGTTTTATCTAACTAATCTTTAACTTAATTTTGTGTTTTATCAAACTTTTTTGAGAGCCGATGAAGTGTCATTTTCGTTTGTCATATTTGATGACATGATTTTGTGTGACAGTAGTTAGCTACACACTGCATCATCATCTTCTTCTTCTGTATTGCACTTACCCAGCATTAAGGTGCAATACTGCCACCTACTACTAAGTCAACTAGATAAGTTCTGACACTGGATTATTTATGATATTACTGTATGTTAACAAAATATCAATAGCAGAGTTCGTTTTTGCGTTAAAAGCTAAAGATTTTAATGCCCAATTGAAATATTGAAATGAACTCCATTCAGATAAATTAGAGCTGTACTTGTATGCTGCTAACATAGAAAATAACAGCTTGTTAGAGGCAAAGTGTTTGTGTTTTATTCATGTGTGTCTTTCCAAGTGTGTGAGGCCAGTACCTGGTGTTTGCTGAGCTTTATGATAGTATAAGGCTGATGAGTGATCTCCTGTGGCCGCCAGCTGCTGCTGCTGTCTGCTCTGGTCTGCATGTCCCTGCACATCCCTGTTCTCTCCATGAATATGTGTGTGTTGCGTACAGGTGACCGCTGACCTATTGCGTGTGAAGGAATAAGAAAAGATTACCCCTCTGAATTTATTTGAACACCTCCCATCACAAGTGTCAGCATTTGTGTGGTTGTAGGTTGAGCATAGGGATTCAAAGGGGATAGAAAAATGCGGAATAAGAACCCGAATGGAAGCTTTTTCGGATGGGATACTGTACTTTATATACACTATACCACAGTGACAGAGCCGAAGGTAGCTGAATAATTAATGAAGTACAAGCGAACAGACTTCCAGCTGTTCAGCCACCGTAGGACACGCTATTCATAAATGTTTGAATGTCCTATAAGAAAATATATTCAAATTGAAAAAGCACAAAAAAGCCTTAATGGAAATATGAATTGCCCAAGTTGAATACGATGGGGGACAGAAAGGGCGAAAACGCTGAGCGAAGTGCAATTATGTGAAAGCAAATGTTATGGAGCCTCAGAACTGGCTTTGGTCCTCTAATTAAAATGGCTGAAAATGTTTTGACAGTGTCTGAAGCCATGCCCCGGGCCCCAGCTCTGCGCAGCTCCAATTTCTCTTCCTTACAGATGCAGCGATACATTTATGCAGAACGTGCTGTGAATATCTCACTCACCCCCACCTCCTCCCCTCTATTTCATTCCCTCGTTCTCTCTGGCTCTGAGAGAGACAATGAAGAAAAGAGGTCGCTTCAGAGGCTGCGGCTGAAGTCCCGTCCGTGCGCATTGTTAGGGGAATGATCTGTGTGTTTGTGCAACACCGATGCCGTTTTGGTGTTTGTGCCGGTTAAATGAGTGCTAAGGCTTAATTAGTGCTCAGCCATATTGAAAAGTATACTTCAAAAAATGCATTTTTGTGAATCTTTGGGGATACCTCCGACTGAAATATATTTTATAACAATAATAATGACTTTTTTTTCCTGCAGTAATTATTTTGGGCACAAAGCCTGTGTTCCTCCACAGGATTAAATGAATCTGGGTTTAATTAATTGATGCATTTGGAGCAGTATAGTAGTTTGCACGTTGATTAATTAGGCTATTTATGACAATGAACGTCACTCTCTGTTTCCATTCCTCTACAGTCTTGTCATTCTTTCTAGGGTCCCAGATATGTGTGTGCGTATCTGGATGCAGGTTAGCCTGGCATTTTTTTTTTCTGAGCATTTTTTTTTCCTCCTTAGCTTAAAAAAAGAAAAAGAGCAAAGCACACAACCCTCCTATGCTGTAATTTGTGCTCTCTATAATTTTGACATTTTGGTTTTGGGTTAAGAGTAGTCTACAGTTGCTACCATCAGCAGTGAGGTTTTCTTCTCACAAGAGAGAGAGAGAGCGAGAGAGAGGATGCGCGCATGGTTTTACGCTCTGACGGTTATATAAAGATTTGGCCATTTAATTACAATCATAAACACAGTTTAAGAGGCTCTGACTGTATTATTAAAATTATGTTTATGAGGTTATGCAGGAATTCATTTTTAAACAGTCAATTCCAGTGTCTGAAGCCTGATTCGCACATCCAAAGTGTAGGAGCGGTCGGAGCAGTTACAATAATCCGGGTGACGGAAGAACGTTTTTGTTCATTGTTCACGGGTGTCTTAGCCAAGAGTTCTCCATCTGTCCCTCTGGAGCTTCTGCTCTCCAGGCATGTTCCCCAATGGTAAAGTGGATCCCCAGCAAAGCTCCTGGGCTGAAGTCATCATCAGGGTACACGGTCTCCCTACATTCACATCCATAAGCGAGTATGTTTGAGTGCTGAGTTAGTGCAAGTTTCACTGGGGTTGTTAAGTCTGCATATATATGCAGCATTTAAACACTTTTGGTCACTCAAGTCAGGTGTATGAATGTCATTTACTTTAATAACAAACCAAGTGACACATGCAAACACATGATGCTTTTTTTTCCTCTCCAAAACTTCACTTCACTTTTTAAAGACATGTTTGCAGTTACTTTTATTGAAATTGACTCTAAATGAGGACAGACTTTGTACATCCTCTAAAAAGCAAGTTCATACAATATTTTTGTCGTGATAGGTAAACACAATTTAGACAGATGTTGTGTCACACAGTGTCACAAGATCCTTCAGAAATCATTCTAATTTGCTGCTCGAGAAACATTTCTTATTATCTTCAGTGTTGGAAACAGTTGTGCTGCTTAATTTGTTTCATCAAGGAATCCTAAAAAAAATGTATCATGGTTTCCAAAATAAAGTTCAAGAGGACAACTTTCATTTGACATATAAATTATTTGTAACAAATGTCTTTACTGTCACTTTTAATTAATTTAATGTGTCCTTGATGCATGCAACTTTTAAAAATGAAATATTATAAAAAAAAATGTTACTGACCCCAAACTTTTGAATGGTGTATTTTTATCCTTTAAATTACATATGCTTTGGGCTGTATGCTTTTTTTTTTTTAAATAAATGCCAAAAATAAACGTTATATCCTATAGTGAATATGTGTGTATGACAAGCAGAGAAGCACAGTGTCACAGCAGGGAAGTCGAACTCTCTGGCGCTTAGTATTTATATTTCTCCCATCAAAAGTCAAACCAACTACGACACATGAGCACTTGTCTCACATGCGCAAATATACTTTTATACACACATATAAAGTCGTGATTGGCCTCCTTGCCAAAACAATAACGCTTTCATATCCCGGTTCTTTAAAAGCATTGGGGGGTAATTGTGTTTTGTCTTCGTTCTTGTGTGGCAGATTGTAGAGCAGTGCCTAATGACACACCGAGAGGATTGTGAAATTAGCCTCATTGTTGCTCTTAAATACTGAAATCAGCTTCTTGTATTCAGCAATAACTGTATAGGCGCACGCGTTACGGTCGGTTCTGAGCACTGAGCAGCCGGGTTTGATTTTGACTGCTTTGATTTGAGAGGGAAACGGGCCACTCTCTGCAGTTATTATTAGCTGGGCAGGCCCTGTTTAGTCGTGTGTATTTCTGATTGGAGGGGACTCGTCTCTCCTCGCTGTAATGATAAGGAGAGGGGAATCAGGTGTGTGGAAAACTCTCCTGTTCTTAATTGCGTTTGCTTGTCCGGCTGGCAGGCAAACGCGGAGAAATGCTGGTGTACATCGGAATGAGTCGATGCTGGGATTACTTGTATTATGTGGAAAGGGAATTCCAGCAGGATTTTTATCCCTCTCAGGATGATTGACCATCAAAAATTGTGGATGTACACTCCTGTCACTCTATAGTGTCAGATTATAAGACGAGTTTATTTCTTAACTCCACACACAGATAATAGTTTCTGTGTCATCTCAGTATTTATTTTAATTAAGTCCCCCCCCCTCTCTATCTATTTGGAAAGTGCAAATAAAGAGTGCATTACATCTCATTGTTTAGATATTACTCAGCATTCTTTTGGCAAGGCGGAGAGAAATGCATAATGTTTGGGTTTGGAGGACACACAGTGTGAGAAGTGTCTCAGAGTCTTTTGCTGGATTTTTATGGCACTTCCTCTGTCCAGCTTTGTCAGTGAACAAGTGTTGGTCAAACAGGCCTTTGTTTGTGGCCAGTCACTCGGCACACCACAAAGAGTCTGGAACCGGACAAAGAGCCGAGTGTGTGAGAGCGGTGCTGGGCCGACCCGACCAGACTGCTTGGAGGAATACTGATTTAAGCCAGAGGCACACATGACCTGAACATAGACACTCATTAGAAACTTCACTCTGGTCAGATTTAGCAAACATTTTCTTTTTTTTTTTTCATTGTGTTTTTAGATGTTTAGTATTCAATATGAAATATTTTTGGGAGATTCACCTGTCCTGCAGTGTGAACAGTATTTTGCTAAACGTATGTGTGTGTGTGTGTATGTGTGTGTAATATTTATACTTTTAAAAATGTATTTGTTACACTGCAGGGCAATTAAACTGATCTAGCAAAAAAAAAAGTAATGTTACAGTTTGCTTTAAATAAATGCTGTTCTTTTTAACTTTATTCTCATTAAATAATCCTGAAACATTATCAGATTATTCGTAAAAATAACAAGCAGTACAAACGTTTTTAATCAGCATTAGAATGATTTCTGAAGGATCATGTGACACTGAAGACTGCAGTAAAGGCTTCTGAAAATTCAGCTTTGCCAAGTAAATTACATTTTAAAATATATAAAAATACAAACCAGTTATTTCAAATATGATTTTTTCCAATATTACTGTTTTTACTGTATTTTTGAGACTTCTTCCAAAAACATTAAAAAACTTTCCAAACCCAAACTTTTGAATGGCGGTGTATTCTTTATAATGTATGTTTATATACATTTCAACCAAAATTACTTACTAAAAAGTTTGACATTGATTTATAAAAATGCATATTTATTGTAAACAGGATGCATTGTGCTTAATTTACTTTATGAAAATGAAATATGAAAAGCGTAATTTCCTAATTTTGAGACTTGAGCAGGTGCAGAGGTGAAGGGACACCTCAAACACAAATATATGCAGAGGCTCTTGAAAGCATAAGCCGCTGATAAAATTCAAAAATGATATTACATGGCATTGTCCTTTCCCCCCCTGCATTCAGTAATCCTGTTACTGCATTGTTGCATTACTTCAATTACCATTATCTCTGAGAGCTGTCTTAACACAATCGTCAAGGACAAAACAAAAGGAGCCGCAGTCTCGGCAAGTGACAGCAGTGAATCTGTCGAGATGGAAGGCTCGTGAAATGCCAGAAACTGTCCAAATGACCTGCGCTTTCGCATGTAGGAGGTTTTGAATTGCTCTACGCAAGTGCGTTCATATCCGGTGCTTTTGTTTGCCGTGGACGCCGTTTGTGTTCGTGTGAGTGTGTGAGTGAGGGGGGGGGGGGGGGGGGGGGGTGCTTTTTAGTGGTGGGAGGAAGAACAATGGATGAATCTGCATGTCGGGGATATTGGGCTGCCCGAGCTGTTTTAATCTGGCATTCATCTTAGTCTGCCAGCGCCATCGATCCAGACGGCACACATAGAAATGCACCCCGCTCTCTTAACAAAGCCAACTGTAGACATTACTCCAAATACACACGCTCTCCATCTATACGTGTCAGTCATCCATGTGTGTCAGTCAAGATAAATCCATTGGTAATGCTCGTTTCATGCACTTAGCAGTATTTAACTGTGTTTTAATGGAATTGGTATGACGGTAAAACAATTTTTCATTTGTAAATGCGCTTGTGTAACTAACACGATGCCTTTTGAACACCGACAAACAGGCTATGTGTGTGTGTGTTCGAGTGCACTTCAGCGATATTATTCGACTGACCTGTCCCCTAGCCGGATTTTATACATTCTACACCCCAGACGAGCTGTCTGAAATTTGCGCAAGTCATAACTTGACACTTTTTGGTTATTTTTGCACTGTAAAGCTATCTGTTTGGTGCGCTACAGTTTTCCTGTGCAAGATGCAGGACTCAGCAAGGGGGGATTGGGTGGATGGGGGGCTCACAACATATTTCCTTCCTCCTCATCTCCAGTTACACCATGGGCACCAGTCACTCTCTGCCAAGCCATCACCGCTCTGTAATACAGCCTTACTTTTTGTCAAGATCATTTAATGTGGCTTTATCTAACTGCAGTTTAATGCGTGTGTGTGTGTGTGTGTGTGTGTGTGCCGATTTAGCTGGATTAGTCGGTCCTGTGAGGATGTGGTTGGCAGTTTGGGGAGGGGGGGGGGGGGGGGTTGTTGTGTGCTGTAACATTGCTCTGACATTTCCCTGTGTAAAAACTGCCAGCAATGCACTGAGTGCTCGCATCCGTCTGTAAGTAGCCATGCCGCTGCCAGCTCCCGCAGACCAGTCCAACAACTGTCACCGGCAGTCTCTGCCTGCAATGCTACGTCTTGCCAGCTTGTCCGGACTGACCCGCTTTCGCTGCAAATTGGAGAGCTATGTAATTAACTGAGGAATTGTTGAAAATTAGAGCAAGACCGCTTTTCGACTTCTCTTAAGTGTTTAGAGTGTCAAGGCGCAAATGATCATTACATTTAGCAAGCTTGCGCACCAAGTGGTGGCCACGTAAGTTGCACACATTAAACAGCTGAGAACCCACAAGTCCCTCGTCTGCTTTTATTGCTCATCCATCCCGAATGCTCAGCTCCTCAAAAAGACAGTCAATGATGCAAAGAATACTCTTTCATCTCTCTTGAGAAAATTAAAATTAGACCAAAAGGAGGGGGAGGCTAATTTCTTTGGCAGGCTGCTGCTTTTAATTCCACCCAGTAAAATCTTCAGAGTCTAATAGCAGATTATCGGAGCACCTGTCGGTGGTTCGCCGACTCCTGTCATCGGAACAGATTGTGACAGTTTTGTCAGAAGAAGAACCTGGCTGCGAGCGTGCCAAGCACGATGCCCGCATGGCACACGCCGGCGCCTGTGAGAGGCACGCCAGTCAATAATACTGCAGCCCGCGTGAAGCTATCAATTATTGCCGCAATTATTTGTCTAGTTGGATATTCAAAATGTCATGCGAAAAAGATGATTACATATTCCGCTGAGCGTTGCCATGTGTAATGAAATGAAGCGGGCCCTTGTTAAACATGGAGATGCGGTAACCTGTCCTTCAGAGATCCCCGTGGCTGGTGAGGAGATGGCGGACCCTCATAGACTCGAACCTTCCGTAGACCCGGTTTCGAAAGCGAACCGGGTTTTGTGTTTGACATGAGGCAAATTAAAACTCTCCCTCCAACTCGACAACAACAGAGCCATTATGGTTGTAGCTGTGTGACGGGAGTGAAAAATACCCTTTGCATGATAATACAAAAATGTATACTAGGTTAAACCCTCTGCAGGTGGCAGCAATTAAATGTAATTTCTGCAGATTGTAATGATCCATAATTTAGCTGGCCTTTGCATCAACCCTCCTGATATAAAGTAGTGTGCAGTCTTGATTTGGTGCTGGGCTTTCAGCTGTTGGTCATGAGTGAGATTGTCAGGAGGTGCTCGTGGGTGGCAGGGCCACAGATCAGCAATGTGCTGTTATTTTTCTCTCTATTTACACCAACCGTCACCTCCCTCACTGCCCATCTCTCTCAGCTGAAAGCTTGCATGTGATATCGTCACCATTGCTCTTTTGTTCTGGGACCTTGGATTATTTATTTTTTTAAATGTCTGTCAAATCAGTCTGAATGGCTTTGTTTTTAGCACATACCAGGGCTATATGCAGCTTCTGGTGGCATTTGGAAACATTTCGAAATTGGTCTTTTACATTTTTATGGTTTGTTAACATAAATTCACATCTTCTCAAAATAGACAAATGTACTATAGTGTACTTGCTTGTGGGTGATATATTTCATAGTTTGTAACTGGTATTTAAATTAACAAGTTACAATTTTGTTAAATATTTCATAATAAATATCATACTTTAGAGAGACAAGCAAGTTCAATTGTCTTATTAAACAGAGCGGAGGCTGTTTGTTGAATCTGTGTTTTGTTTATAAGTGGATGATTTTCAATATTTACACTTTAATTCGAATAATGCTAATTCGAACTGATATTCAGTATGTTTTGAATAAAAGAAAACACATTTACGATGTGGTGTTACTCAAGATAACAAAGTTTTGGGAAACACTGGTATACATCACCATCTTTGATATTATTTTGTAGCTTCACTCATGTTATTCCACTATCATTTATTTGTTACACACCTTGCTCATGTAGAGTGCGTGTGTGTTTTCGTTGACCATGTTTAAGAAGTGCCAAGGCCAGAGACAAAATGATGACAGCACAAAAGGGTTCAGCGATGTCCGGAGGTGGCTGTCTGCCCGCAACAGAGCCTTCCAGAACCACCCCCATTTGTGTGCATTAACAGGATTATCTGAGAAAACCCACAGTGGCTCTGGCCTGCCTTTCCTCCTCTGAGCAGCAGAAAGGCCTTGCCTCGTTACATGCTTTGCTGGCTATTGAAGACTTCAGAGAAAGCCCCTCTGAGGAAAACAAACTAGATGAAAGAGTGCACGCTGCCTGTTCGGCACCGTTCAGCACCTCTTTCAGCTTTTCTTCCCGCCATCTCTCCATTTTTTGCTTTTTTTTCCTCTCCCCCTTTCTCTCGGGATGGTTGTAAACAGTACATGATAGCAGTTTAGAGACCTCTGGCTCGTAGGGGGGAGCTAAATCCATCTCCCCTGTCCATTTTCAATGTTTGTTGTTGTGGTTCCTGTGTGGATGATGGCTCTTTTCCTGACCGCTTGACCTTGCGTTTTTGGGAGCGTAGGTAGATATCTGTATCTTGCATATAACATCCCTTTTAGCGCTGGTAATTTTCAGAGTTCAAACTGTCACTCATTACTTCATGAAAATATCCATTTCATTGCCATTTGTGAGTTAATCGTGTGTTTTTAACTATAGGCATCCTGAACCCGCTGCTTGTTTACCTGTTGCAAATGCCATTTTCGTCACGTTTTTTTTAGTTAGAAATGTAATCAGTGTAATTATCAAAAATGATTCTGTAGCGTTTGACAGCTTTCTATCTGGCCTACATAAGACAAGCATATTTATGAGAGAGGTGTATGTAAATGAAGATTTTTTTCTCTTTTAAGTTATAAAAGCATCTCTGGTCATTATCTGGTGTTATTTTGTTTACAGAGACCAGATAATCAAAAATAACAAGGCGTTCACATGTGAATATACTGGGAATACTGTATCAGTTCCTCCAAAATGCAGAAAGAAAAATATTTCATAAATTGGTAACATTGCATCAGGCTTCAGCCAGTGTGTTTAATGTTGAAAGGCTCTTGTTTCCAGCCTCCTTTATTATTTAATCTCTTAAATAAGGTGGCGTAGGAGTCAGAAACATTAAATGAGATTACAAACGCAATGGGAGGAACATCACAGGTCACTGTCAAAGTGCCGTTAAAAGTCAATTATTGTTTTAAGTGTTCCTTTGCCGTGACAATTGTCCACAATATCAGTTGTAATTGGGAGGAGGTAGTCTCTCTCATTTTTCTTTTTTTTCTTTCTCCATAAGCTATTTTTGTTTGAACACATCTTTTGTGAGATTACATTTGAAGAGCAGACAATTTATTAAATGAAATTCTAATTCCGAAAAAAAAAAAAAAAAAACAACAACAAAAAAAAAAACAATGTGTTGTGTGAGGTGTTACAACAAATCATCCTCCAACTTTTTTACTGGTTTACAACACCTGAACATTGAGTAATATAACCTTAAACAGATCCGAACAATGTTTGTGCTTCCTCTGTTGCTCCCTTTACAGGATCTATTACTTTAGTCCTTCCAAATTTTGTTTACCGTATGCTTCCTGTTCATCTGTTTTTGTACACAGATGAAAGCGTTCAGCTTGAGAGAGAGGTATTGTTTGCTTTTACTGCCCGGCTGACGACCACAAAGCAGAAGTGCATCACCCCATGCAAAGACCTGAGCCAAACCCCAACACAGTCTTCTCTGCTGGAATATCAGTGCTTTGTCTGGTCTTATGCTGTGAAAAGCTCTGCTCCACTGGGGTCTGGCCTGTACTGCTGTTTGGGAGCATGTTTATAATAAGACCTGTGTTTACTGTTATGTGATACTTACTTTAGCCTGCTGAGGGGCTAAAGCTGTTGAAAGACTGTTAGTATGGGGGGCTGCAAACGGCCCGGGGTCTAGGCAGGTTCATAAATGATTAAGGCCCAATCTGTAGGGTTTTTGTACGTGCAAAATACACCAGGGAGCAACTCAGAAAAGGAAAGAGTGTGAACAAACACATGTAGCAGATGTAGAGACCTATTAACCAAATGTTTTTCCTTTAAATGACTTGCAGTTAATGTCTTTAGTACATTTAGAGAATTAACTCTTCTGTTATGTGTTTTTCAGGTAAAGATGAGCCCAGCAGCTACACTTGCACAACCTGTAAACAGCCGTTCAGCAGTGCCTGGTTTCTGCTGCAACATGCCCAGAACACTCATGGCTTCCGCATCTACCTTGAGAGCGAGCGCGGAAGTCCGCTCACACCCCGTGTGGCAGCTCCTTCAGGAATGGGCGCAGATTGCTCCTCTCAGCCCCCCCTGCATGGCATCCATCTCCCAGAGGGAAGCCCATTCAACCTGCTGCGGATACCCAACAATGGACGCGATGGACCTCCTCTCCGAGAGGGTCGGTTTCCCCCTACGCCACCTCTTTTTAGCCCTCCACCCCGCCATCACTTGGACCCTCATCGCATGGAGCACCTGAGCCCGGAGGAGCTGGCTTTGGCCACCCATCACCCGAGTGCCTTTGACAGGGTGCTGCGCCTCAACCCCATACCCATGGATCCCCCAGCTATGGACTTTTCTCGTAGGTTGAGGGAGCTGGCTGGTAACACCTCAGGGTCAACTCCTCCTCTCTCACCCAACCGGCCCAGCCCTATGCAACGGCTACTACAACCATTCCAGTCAGGAACCAAGCCACCCTTTCTCTCTAGCCCTCCCCTACCTTCCATGCAGTCCCCCTCTGGCTCCCAGTCCACCCCAACCCCTCTTCCTCAACAGCCCAACACGCCCTTGAAGTCCAAGTCTTGTGAGTTCTGTGGGAAGACCTTCAAGTTCCAGAGTAATTTAATAGTGCATCGACGCAGTCACACGGGTGAGAAACCGTACAAGTGCCACCTGTGCGACCACGCCTGCACGCAGGCCAGCAAGCTGAAGCGGCACATGAAGACACACATGAATAAGTCATCACCAATGACCGTCAAATCCGATGATGGCTTGTCCACAGCCAGCTCTCCTGAACCGGGAACCAGCGACTTGGTGGGTAGTGCCAGTAATGCCCTCAAGTCTGTGGTAGCCAAATTCAAGAGTGAAAACGATCATCTGATTCCAGAGAACGGAGAGGAAGAGGAGGAAGAGGAAGAGGAGGAGGAGGAAGAAGAAGAGGAGGAAGAGGAAGAGGAGGAAGGAGAGGAAGAGGAGCTGGAGAGGGAGAGAGGTAGAAACAACTACCACTTTAGCCTCAACCTTGAGGCTACACGGCACCACGAGAACAACGGTGGCCGTCTGGCTGCAGGTGAGGGTGAGGATGGGATTCCGCGCTCGCTGCCTGAGGTTATTCAGGGCATGGGCTTAGCTGCCAGCATGCAGCACTACAGCGAGGCATTTCATCAACACAAGCGAGGAGCTCTAAACTCTGACAGTAATTCACATAGGGGCATGTGTGATGAGGACTCTGCTCTGGAATCAGACAGAGTGGACGAGGGCTGTGGCTCAGCTATCAACGGTCGCGGCTCGTCCCCCAGCGAGTCGGCCTCCGTTGGTTTGTCCAAGAAGCTCTTACTGGGCAGTCCCAGCTCACTTAGTCCTTTCTCCAAACGAATCAAGCTGGAGAAAGACTTTGATCTCTCGACCCCTACAATCCCCAACACCGAGAACGTCTATTCTCAGTGGTTGGCTGGATACGCTGCCTCTCGGCAGCTCAAGGACCCCTTTCTGAGTTTTGGGGATTCCAGACAATCGCCTTTCGCCTCGTCTTCAGAGCACTCCTCAGAGAACGGAAGCCTGCGCTTCTCTACGCCACCAGGGGACCTGGATGGTGGCGTCTCGGGCCGCAGCGGGACTGGCAGCGGTGGCAGCACACCACACCTTGGGGGTCCCGGTCGGCCCAGCTCGAAAGATGGCCGACGCAGTGACACCTGTGAGTTCTGCGGCAAAATATTTAAAAACTGCAGCAATCTGACAGTGCACCGGCGCAGCCACACGGGCGAGAGGCCTTATAAGTGTGATCTCTGCAATTATGCATGTGCCCAGAGCAGCAAGCTAACACGGCACATGAAAACACACGGGCAAGTGGGCAAGGACGTTTATAAATGTGAAATCTGTCAGATGCCTTTTAGTGTGTACAGCACCCTTGAGAAACACATGAAAAAATGGCACAGTGACCGCGCATTGAACAACGAAATTAAAACTGAGTAACGGTGAAGTGTGGTGACTCACTTGCCCGTTAACAGCGAATAACACCTTACCCCACTCCCACCCTCATCCTTGTAGATTTCCCTGTTTCGCTAGTCCAGTGGCGGCTAAGACAACGTGCTTGGCACCACCAGCACACCCTTTTCATTTACCGTTGAATGCATGATCTGTATCGGGGCAATACTATTGCATTGACGCAAACTTGGAGCCTTTCTCTTGTGCAATAATTTACATGTTGTGTACTTTTTCTTTTTTCTTTCCCACTTTGGAAAATTATGACAGCATGCATGATATATTTTGGCTAATTTTAAAATAAATTGTCCCTGGTTGGTTAGTTGTTTAGTAAATGTGTTGCTGTTTTAACGTTCATTATTTGAAAATGTTTTTTCTTTATTTTTCTTTTTTTTTTTGTTTTAAGATCTAAGAAAAAGAAAAGAAAAAACAACCATGCTGCATACATTCTGTAATACATATCATGTACAGTTTTGTGTTGTAACATGGAGGACTACAGGCTATCGCTTAACCCTCTTTGGACGGGCTGGATATCGCACTTAAACTTTTCTTTCAAAAAGATGTTCTGTCCACATAGGGTTAAAATATGAATCGGCCCCTATTATGGAATAAAAGTAATGACAGCCTTTGGATTTCTTGAAAAGGAAACAGCATTAAGATTTGAATTTGTACTATCATTTGGTAAAACAAACAAAAAGAGTGCCTTGGATATCTTGAAATTGCATTGGTTAATCTCATCTGCTGTAATTCTGGAGTCTCAGCTAGATACTACATAAGGATCGATTGGATCCTCAAAAGGTTCTTGCATCAAGCACCTGACCGCTACAGTCAACTGTGACTTTAGAGAGAAATAGTAGTAATCAAAAAGCTAAATAAATTTCTAGTTAATCATCATTAGGTACCTATGTAAAATGTATCTTTCCATTGTGGTTTATGTCCCGGGCATGGCACAAGCAGTATATGGTGTGAGATTCAGTCTTGTTTACTTCTTCTATCTGAAGGTACTGTATTTGGCGGTACTAGTTTTCAATCCACAATCATTTGACTTTTCTGTGTTTGTTCAAGTCTTATCTTCAGTAGCACAACATTTTGACGTTTCTTTGATGACCATTGTTAGTGTGAACGTCAATGGTGAAGGAACACTTGAGGGCATTTGGACCGAACTAATGTAATGTACACTTGAGAATTGGTTATTAAGAAAGCATTGAAATATTTGCAGCTGTCAGTGATGATTAACTATGAATTGCCTACAGGTCTGAGTCAAAATCTTATTTCTTTATTATTGCCTATGTCTGAGCTCCCTAAAAGGCTAAATGAGCCTGAAAGACCGACTGAGCGAGAGAGACAGAGAGAAACAGATAGAGGGAAAACCATATATGTCACTTTTATTCCTTTGTTTTATACAGTATGAGTTTCACACATAGTGTGGTATAAGTTGACATTCAAGGAGACTCTTTTTCATTGCTGCATTATGACATCAAGGACTTTAGACAACGTTTTTGGTGTTTAGACAGCACCTGCCACTCTGCTCTTCTTCTTTTTATTAGACATGCTAATTGGAAGTATAGTATTTGAGTATAAATTACAATTGCTTGCTTGTTGGACAACGAAGTGCACTGTTAAAGTTTCCCAGTTTACAGGTATTTACGAGAGGGAAAACTTCCAAAATTATCGATCATGGTGTCATTATTTAATGTAAAAAAGCCAACTCCTCCTCTCACCCCACGAAGATAAAGCCCAACTCCGATATAATATTATTGTGTCAAAGCACACAGTGCTTGACAAAGTACGGACAATTGAAACTTGCTGCTTTCACTGCAAGAACTTTTTTTTGTACAAATCTTTTTTTAAGTATGAAAATAAAATGACTTTTTTAAAAGGTAACATTATCTTAGGGGAAACTGTATTTAAGTTTGTTGTTTCTCTTTTCCTCTTTGTCTTGGTGGTGTTCAAGACTTGATCACATTATATATAAAATGGGAAAAAAATATGTTTTTTTTCTGCTTTTTCTTTTTACATCTTGGCTCTTCACAGCTCTTCAGGTCAAACTTGCATTGGGGAAAGGTTTAAGATTATATATAAAATATATAATAGAGAAACTTAAATATAGGAAAATGCACATCATGTCGGTTCCTATGCTAAAACACATTTATGGTCTACTTTCTTCTGTATTTCTAGAATGGTATTTGAATTAAATGTTCACCTAGTGTAGGTACTACAGTATTTATATTGAGGCTTGTATTTTTAACTGTTGCTTGTTCTCTCAAAAGGTATTATTGTACCTTTTTTGGTAGTGGAAAAAAACAACAAGCTGCCACGGTATATTTTTTTAATTTGGCAGGATAATATAGTGCGAATTATTTGTATGTTTAAAAAAAGAAAACGGGGGGAAAAAAATCAAATTAAAAAATTAAAGTATGTGGCATTGAACAAAGGAGGCCATTCAATGGTTTCCCAGAGGAGTCTTTTGAGAATGTCCACACTAGCTAAAACAGGTGGTTGTACATATCTTTTTTTCTGTTCTTCTTTTTTAAAATCTCCTCTGCTGCCATTCTGTATGCAGTACAGCAAGCTAATGTTGGGTTGTTCTGTAGTGTGCTTCTGTCTTTTCACCTGTCTCACCTGAATACATTCCAGCATCTTGAAAAAAAGCTAACTTCATATGCAGTAAAATACCAGTAAATAAACAAACAATAAAAAAAAATCATTCAAATAATCAATGTTTTGCAGGTGTTTTTTTTTTTTTCATTGCCAAATATTAAATGGTGCTTTATATTTAGATTGGGACGACTTTCATATGCAAAGCATATTTAAAAATGAAATGGAACTAAAGGAGCAGCCCACTTAAGTTCATACTCTTTTGTAAATGGCAATGCGGAATATTTTGTTATCAGCCTTTTCTATTCCTGTTATGAGAGCTGTTTGTTGTAACTTGAACTTGAACTTTATCTTTTTCAATGGGAGTCACTATTTATTATTGCTTAAATACTCTGTTCAAAACGGAGACATACAATGGATCCTTTTTTTTGTTCGTTCGTTCGTTTGTTTTAATTTTTTATGTTTTCATTTTTTATTTTATTTTATTCTATTTTTTAAAGAAAAGAATGACCAAAGGTCATTGACAGACTTGCTTTTTGTTTGTTTCTGGTCTATGTTAAGTTTTATTGGAGAAACCACTGTCTGTGTTTTCTGGCAGTTGTCTACATTATCCTGTTCACCAACCAATTTTGTCCCTTTATTGAAAACAATTAATAAAAAAAAAAATTAAAGTATATCTGTGTCTGGTGACAAAGATTTCTCTCTGCATTTTTGTCTTTTAATTGTATATATTATATGTATATTTATATATTTTGAAGAGGACGTTTGACATACACACACACACAAGCTGAGCATCATAAAGCTATAATAATTAGAAAAGTCGTCTTGAGCAGCTCTACTGCACTCGTGGCACTTCTCCCCTCCTCCATTACTTTGCCCGCTACTGTGTGCTTGTTGTGTTCAGCCCTTTGGGCGAAGGAGGGCCTTCAGGCTGCTTTGCAGATCTCTGTGGTCATGTGATCAACTACCTTGAAAAGTGTTACCTTGTTACCTACTTGAAGAGCAGCTTAGCAGTTTACCACCAATCCGCCTTTATTCCTGTTTCTTTTATTTTTAATATAGTACAAAACTAATCAAAATGTAGTTTTCTACAGTCGAATAATACCTTGACCACAAACCAAGTTTTTTTTAGTGATGCACTCTCAAATTTTCTCCTTTGTCTAACACAAATCCATAAAACCAGGTAGAGACGTGTTTCCTTACTATGTCCCTTCAGCCACTTGTGTTTAGAGAGGCCTATTGTGTTTTGGCAGGTGTGAAAAATGCAAAACGTCAACCCTTCCCTTCCCAATCATTCCCATTTATTCATCTGGCGTTTAAGGACAACACGTCACTCTACTCGAACAATGCCACACTACAGACAGACAAATAAAATAAATCACTGACTTTTCTCTCCACGGCTGATCAACGAACGCTCACATAAACCCCTGTACTTAAGTTTTACAGACTTAGACTGTATTTATGATAATTCTGCCATCATGTACTCACCCTCATATCCTTTCTTATGTGGAACAAAAAAACGATGTCTGTGTGATGTCTGTCTAAATGCCCAAATTGCTCTTTCCAATACAATGGAAGTGAATTGTGACCATGGCTGCCAAGCAATATAAGATTTCCATTGATTAAAACTGCTTTATTTTTTTTTTTATATGTAAAGCTAAATTAAGTTTTGGGAAGATCTTTAATGTGGTGTGAAAGTTATATCGACTGCTTTCATGCTGCCTTTTTTCCCGTTTAACAGCTTGACAGCTCCTTGTCTCCATCCCCTTTCATTGTATGGAAGCAAGGAGCTTGGACATTCCACTAAACTTCTCCTTTTGTGTTCCATGGGTTTGGAACGACATGAGAGTGAGCTCATTTCCCTGTCTCACCATCCCTGTCATGGCCTGTCAAAAATCAAACTAGCAACTAATACAACAACATATATATATATATATATATATATATACAGATAACAACAAGATCGGAACACTGGCACTGTTATTATGTTCTCACTGTTATAAAAATCCATATGGGTATTACTCACTCAGTATCCCCAGATATCCTTCTTTTCCCAGCGTTTTGTAGTTCAGAATTCTCCAGTGACTTGGAAAATGTGAGTCTCAAAACACTGAGGTGCATGGTTTGTTTTAGTTTTGCGTCTTTGTGGGCTTGGCCGTGCAAATTGGTCTCCTGATCAAAAGTTCCTTGTGTTTATGGTCCGCTGGCAGGCATTCTGCTCTGGGCTATTCAGCATGAGGTTGCCAAAGAGGACTTTACCGCTGTCTAAACAGAGGTTGACTCAGTTGTTTAAACGTTACACATTGTCAACTTTTTAGTCGGTTTGAGAGTTTGTGTATACCGCTAGACACGAATGCCTCATCGCCAATGTCCGTCTTGTGTGTTGAACTAGCTTTGCATCACTTCCTTTGCCCTAGCTTGGCTTTGCTCTATTAATCCTGCGGTGTGTGGAGTTGAGTGGACACAAAGTAAGTGCACCTTAATGGACAATGACCACCTCGCGCCCGCTTTCAAACATGTGACAGTTAACCAAGCTTAGATTTACAGCACATCATCTGAACGCAAACTACTTGGCTCTCACAGAATGACCTCGCACTACAATTTACACACAGATACAGCTTCCACAACAATTTGAGACACAAAACATTGGAGACAATTCCTTACCTTTGGTCAAATGGCGTTGGTTAGGAGGTTATGGGAACTCAGACATCACACCAAGCTCAGCCTTTAACCCTGACAGGCCTGCTCAAAGGTTTGTGGGGTCAATTGGTCAAGTGTCATTTCATCCCCATTCCAGTGAGCCATATCTAACATGTTATTTCTCTTTCTCTCTCTCACTTTTTTTTTAATGGCAGGCTGTCAGGATCTTTGAGTCATTAGAAATGGACACCTGCTTGCTGAAGGGGGGTCGAGCAATGCCACAAGAACTTGTATGCTGACTCCAATCTCATTAAAGGTGGAATCAGTCTCTTCATTGTTGTTTTCCCCCCTCAAGCACAGGACAACAGATAGATAGTTAGAAGCAACCATGTGTGTTCTATGATTAGATTTGTGAGGGATAATTAATCACAAATGGTGCAGGGGAGAAAAATACACACACACACACACACACACACACTTAAATAGCAGCAGCATCATTTGAATATTGTTAGTGCTTTAATAAGCTAACTGATTGATCCCAGGTGAACACTTTGTTGTGGAGATTGCAATGCCCTTTAGGTTTGAATAAACAGAGCCCGCAGCCCACACTGAGCCCTGTTTTGAGATAACAGCCTGTTTGAATGAGGCTTGTTGAATTCTTAGAAGGTGTGTCATTTGAACATAGTAACTATGTCACATATGGACTCTCTTTCTTTTTCTCGCCAGTGGCGTGAGGCCCAGGAGAGAAATGTCATTTTTAGAACATACTGTACATACAGTGGAATACCTTCTGTGAGCATTAATGACGTTATAGGTTCACATATTAAAAGACACATGAGAAATGACTTTTATTAAGTAGTCACTAAGCCCAATAAAACCCGTCAGTCGCATAATACTTTTAAAGAAGCCAAGAGGGTAGTCATCTGCTTGCGCAAACGGAATTCAGGATTTTTTTTCCTGCATTTTCTGTGCAGATTTTCTTTTGGGAAACACTAGTGGATTTCTACAGAATGGATTTAATAAATGCTTTAAAGGGTTAGTTTACCCCAAAATGAAAATTCTGTCAGTAATTACTCACCCTCAATTACTTCGTTCGTCTTCGGAACGCAATTTAAGATATTTTTGATTAAATCTGAGAGCTGGATCACTCCTCCATAGGCTTCTATTGTAATTGAATTGGCCTAGAAAGTTAGTAAAAACATAATTAGAATAGTCCAAGTGACTACAGTGGCTCAACCTTAAGTTTATCAAGCGACGGGAATACCTTTTGTGCGAAAAACGAACAAAAAATAACAACTTTATTACTTTTTTTACTGCTTAAAGTTAAAGTTTTACTTAAAGTTTTTACTAACTTTCTAAACCTATGGAGGAGTGCGACAGCTCTCAGATCAAAAATATTTTTCTATCAAAAAATATCTTAATTTGTAACAAAATTATTATGGGACTGGAACAACATGAGGGTAATTACTGACAGAATTTTCATTTTTGGGTGAACTAACCCTTCAATCTGAGCTGAGAGTATACACATTTATTGATGTGGTTTTTAATACTTTTGGATGTAAATTTATTTGAGAAGCACAATTGGATCAAATATCAAGACTTAATAAATAAATTAATATATAAATACGTAAATAAATAGTAACACACACACACCTCAAGCCTTGAACCTCAGACATCAGATGTTGGAGTTTAGTATTTGGTGACTTATCCGAGTCCCCTGCCCTTGCATGGTCAACAGAGTGAGTGTGTCATTACCATAAATCTATCAGTGTCTTCCTGTGTGTGTGTGTCTCTCTCCTGTCCTCTTTTAGCGCCCTGGGGCATGTTGGACTAATGGCTGGCCTTGTTCTCACCCTGGCTGTTTGCTGAGCTGGGAAGGCTAAAGTCTATAGATAGACAAGAAACTTGGAATGCAAGGTGTGGACAACTGAGATAAAGCTAAGACACTGTGGACTGAAGGGCAGGGTGTGTGTGTGTGTGTGTGTGAATGGATGGTCTGGAGTGTAAAGGTCAGAGAGTCAAGTTCACTCCCTAAGGAAAAACATTTAGTGTGTTTGCCGAAGTTGTATCGGTATTAACTGGCCAGTAATCTGTTTTCCAGTTTGCAAGTGCTTGTCTGTGGTGACAATCTGTAGTTTCTCTCACATCCACATATACAACAGCCTTCACCTCTCTTCTCCTCTCCTCTGGACATCTGGTGGAGGCCTTAATCCCAGTGTAGCCTGATGGTTGAGAGCGAGGCAGTGTGTCCAGGCAGACTGAGGCTAATCTGCGGGAGGGAAAAAAAAAAAAAGCCTGTCCGTGCTGGCTGTTAACACATCTCGTCGTTCTGTGCAGGGTGACCTGGGTTAATTGCAGCTGCAGAGATGAACAGCCTGGGTCACCTTCTCTACGATAGAGATGGGGGGGAAATGAGGTAATCATAGAGGACGGCTGAAGTTGAATCACAGATTTTTTCAGGACAGTTCCTAATGGCTGGTTGAGAGCTTTGGAGGGAAGGACGAGACAGGTTGCTTTATTAACTGGTCTCAGGTGATCCGTTTAAAAGCGGTCAGTCGTACAGGTGTAAATGTCCAAAACCACATTCTTGAATGAGTAAAAATTAGGGAGAGGACTTGATTTAATTGGATCGTTGTTGTTTGCCATTGCTACATTCTCATGTGAGTCACTGGTTGCTCAGAGAAAAGTTGTCATTGCGAGGTGGGAGGAGACATCATCGTATTTGATTAAAGATTACAAGGCCACATAAGACGATCTCAACTTCTGTTCATGCTGATTTTTTGTGATCGGATAACATGGGCCAGGGAAGAACAGTGTGGGCAGGACTGAAGCTGTGTTTTGTCTAGTGGTCCTACTGTTTTGTGTTAAAGTGACCCCCAGTGCACTCTGTCTACCGCTTAAGGTCGTTTTGACACTCGTTCACATTTGTATCCCCTGAGTCATGCACATACACACAGAGGCATGAACAAGCACACAGAGAAATGTGTCAGGAACACAGTAACCATTTTTCATGTGTTGTAACCGATTTGAAAAGGCCATTCCATCTTCATTTTACAACTTCATGGTCTCTCTGGTATGTTCTCCACGCCGTTTCCCTCCGTCTAGGCACAGCTCTCACTCTTTCTCTCAGTCTTAAGGTGGTGGGGGTGAGAGGTCAGCATGGCAAGGCTGCAGATTAAGTTTCACATGACTGAGCACCTTTGTTGGGGCGGCCCACTAGAAAGGAAGTGTCCTGCATGTCTGAGTCCAAGAGGAGGATCGTGCAACTCCTCCCTATGAGTGCTGTGCTGAGATTGGCCACCGTTGCAGCATGCCTAACCCCCACCACCAGCCTCACTGAGCATGTTTGCTCGTCCGAGGGGGGTGTTTTGAACTCTGCATGCTACACAATCTGGTTGATCTGCAGTGTCTCAGACCCTTTCATGAACTACAATATGTCTGGCCTGACACATTGTGCTGAATGGAACGGGGAGAGGCAGCAAAGGTTGCACTTGAGATTGAAGTCATGTTCAGCCAATCAGTTCCGAACAATGTTCAGATGCTTAAAAACTTGAACCCTGAAAGTGCAGGTTATTTTGCTATATGTTTCACATAAAGTGATGTTTTTCATCTGCCATTTTTATTTCATTTGATTTTTTATCTATTATCAAAAATGTGAAATGGTACATATTATATTAATATTTAATAATAAAGTAAATGCTTTTTTAAGGAGATGATCTTATTCAAAGTGAATTACAGTATACCAGCAACAGTTCTTCTGGAGCAACCAAATTAGCATTATTATTCTTATAATTTTCTATGAAAAAAGTCAATTAAAAATTAGGAGTTATCTGTAATTAAACAGATATTACAATTCAAAAGTTTAGGGTCAGTAAAAAAAAAAGAAAAGAAAAAATTACACTTTTGAACAAGGATGCATTGTATTGATCAAATTGACAGTAATGACTTTTAAATGTTTAAAAATCTTTTTCAAATAGGCTGTCTTTCTATTCATTAATGATTCTAGTATTTTTTTTGCCAACACAAAATCTGAACATACAGATCAAAAATAATATACATAAATAACATAAACAGTTGCTTAACTCACTTCCACTAACTGTTCCACCACCACCTTATGTTCAACACCTTTATTACAAACAGCGTCAAACCTTCCTGCCCTTTTACATTTACATGTGAACGTGTGGAAAGCCCTTACATTAACCTGTCTGGTAAAGACTAAACAATACATTGAATCTCAATGTCTGAAACCTGACTCTGTAGACTTCAGTTCATGAAGTGAGTGGATGAGGTTTGCTCTCTGTTTCTGTCTCGCCCTCCTGCGTTAGGGAATTTCTGTTTACACACCACACCGTGACGATTAGGCCATCAGGGCCGAATTAATTTGAGCGATCGATACCTCTTCATCAACATTTTCATTTCCTGCCTTGGCTGGAATAGTGGGGGCCCATTAGTTGTGTTGTCTTCAGCTATAGTGACCAGTGTATTTGTGTTTGAACAGCGATGACACGTGCAAGGTCAGAGAGATATATGTTTCAGTAAGGACACTCTCATACAGCCTCTAATTCAACATGCACACCCAAACAAATAAACACACCAAAGTTTGTACTGTCCGACACTTTTTTTTCTTAAAAAAATTCCAGTTCACCAAAACACCATCATGTTCATCCAAACCTGTATGACTTACTTTCTTCAGTAGATTATAAAAGAGAATTTGAAAAAAGTTTTTCTTTCTCTGTCAGTTCATGGAGAGTCCTTTCACATTTATTTCACAGAAGAAAAAAGACAATATAAAAATATATTGCGTTAAATTTACCGCAAAAAACAGCAGCTGTTGCCATAAAGTCACTGTAAAACTATGTTGACAATGTTTCAGGTATTACGAGGTGGCTTATTGGCAAAATACATAAGCTACAAAAATATTGAACTGAAATATAATCATATGTGATGTTAAACCTGTAAATGGTTTAACATCACATATGATTATATTTCAGTTCAATTTCAAATCAAATCACACACATTTTTTATTGGGTTATTTAAAATAATTCAACCTTGGGAGCACTATCCCTTTAATGTGTTTGTGTGTGTTTTGTACCTGTATAAATATAAACCTTATGTAGCCTCGCCTCTTTTTCAGTCCTGCGCTCGTTGTGTTCTGTCTTAGGGTTTGTATTTTCACAGCAGATTTTACAGATTTAAAAAACGTTTTAAAATCTTCCCGGTCTAATGACATTTGTAATGACATACAATGCTAATAATAACTTTCGTTAATCCTACAATATGTATATCCACTTCACTAGCTATTCTGCGACAGCAATGCCAGACATGTATACAGAGCTACTGTAAAAACTGACTTTCAAAGACAAAATTCTGAAGATGGCTGCACTCCTATTTCTCTGGCCCATAAGGTTTATGTGTGTGTGTGTGTGTGTGTGTGTTTAAGTGACCTCTGTGCTCAGCCCTAGAAATCAGTATTTGGAGTAGCTGATTTTATCAGTGATCTTGTCCTCTTGGAATGCTGTGGATGGCCACAGGTGCCTATTACTTATCATGCTAAATGATTCGGGTCAGCTCAGTCAACATTCCGGAACTCTCATAGACAAGACCAATTTGGAAAAGGGGACAAGATCACCCTCTAAATCTTTCCTGCCCAAAAGGCCCTTCATGTATAAGAAACTGAGTTTCAGTGTTAAAATAATGGATGTTTATGACCAGCAGATTCAAGTAGATTCTGATGGGCTGTTCCCACAAGGCTTGCTAATGTCTGCTACTTACCCATCCAGCAAGTGGCATTAGTGCAGTGGTCCTCCATTTCCCAGGAGCCTCAGTTGCCCAGCTCAGCACTTTGGTGCTTGTGGAGGCTTGTTAAACGGAGGTAAGCCTTTTGGGTCATCTACTCCTGTAAATTTTAACCTTTTTTTTGGTGGATTAGATGTTCTAATTATTTTAAGGATGTATGGAGAATTTCTTCTTCTTTTCTTTCATCTGACTGACTCTTTCTCTCACATTATCAAGCCAACTCTGTTATTGAGACCAGGCCCAGATTCCAGGCCCTTGAGATGAACTGTACTACATTAAAGTGCTTCTGTACCCCATTACTGACTTTTTCTGATAGCTCAGCTTTATGTAAATTATACAATTTCCACTTACAAAACTTAGCCTATGCTGAGATCTGCCCTCTTGGCTACTGTTGCTAACCCAGACAAGCTTTTCAGAATGTGCCGATGATTTGCATGAGCGGTGTGATTTTTCAATTAAATGTGCTCGTAGTGGTAAAACAACAGTGACATTACTAAGCATTTTTGCCCATTTACTATTATATTATACAGTTACATGATTAAAAATTGTTTTTGGATAATTTCCATAAGTTTCCAAAATGTACAAACACAAACGACCTCTCATAGAACACATTAAGATGAGCGAAAGGTTATTTGAGAAAATGGCAGGTGACAACAGTAAAATGTTATGCTTATTGAAAGGTCATCTTTCTACTTATTACTGAATTAATATTGTTTCAAATATTGCTGTGAACTGCATGTAATGTTTGGAGAATTAATTGCTGATATTAAATCAATGAAAATGTATTATAGTTGAACTTTTGAATACTTTTTTAGAGTAAATTTTGATGTAATGTCGTAATTCTATGTTTTTTGAAATATGGTTAAAGTGTACTGTTAGATATACTGACAAGCTTTTATGAAACCCTAAAGTGTGCTTTAATGTAATTTCTGTTGAAATGTGTATTATACTGTATTTAAACAAATTTGTAACTACACATTTGTAATGATAAAGTTAAAGTTTAAATGTCATATCTAAATAACACTACAGATACAGTTATAATACAGTACTCTACATGTGCTTTATGTTAGTCAACACATCAAAATAAGTGTACTACTTGAATGCATGACGAGATTATGAAAACCAAATGATCGGAAATGTATTTAAAGTTAACTTTTAATTAGTCATTATTACAATGCACACTTTATCAAAGTCACTTTAAGTACACTTCGTGCCTTTTATTTCATTAAAACACTATCTCCTAATTGTTTTTTTTTTTCAAATATACATTTAAGATTGGAAATAAACCGACTTAATCGACTTTAATCGACTTTAGTGCACTTCATTTTCAATCATACTGAAGTCATCTGAAGATGTGTGTTCACTGTACAAGTGTGTGTGTTCTTTTGTCTTTGGATCTTGTGGGCACTAAGAGGTTAACCTGAGCATGAGAGACTGACTCATCTATATTAATTTTTGTTTGTGAAACAGTGGAAAATGCCCGAAGGCTTGTGTATGTTTGCGTGAAATGTTAGCTCTCCTCCTCTTCCCGTAGGCACACTTTGTACCTAAAGCTGAATCGGCCCCCGATTGGCCCTTCTTCCGCTTATCTCTCCGGGTTGCTCCACACCCTCTGCCCGTCGGCGCTGGTCACATGCTTGACCTGCTCGACTGGGCCTGGACCACACCCCGTCCTACATACCTGCTCCTCACCTGCACTGTACTGAGTGACACTTTTGTAAGTAAACACGCACACATATGGAGCGGCATGCAAGCCTCTGCAGGAGCTGAGAATTTGAGAGAGCAGGCAGCCCAGCCCAGTGGCCGTTTATTTGCTCTGCCATGTGCTTGAGGAGAGCTGATGATTGGCTCCCCTGTCATTAGAGCACATTGCCGTTGCTGTTAAACCTTCATCCACTAGATTAAAAACACGGCAAGCCCTTTAATGTTCATGAACTTGCGCACTGGAAACAATTACCTAAAAATAACAAAATTATCATAACCTGAGCCTCTCTCTGCCAAGGCAAAGGGCAAATAATTAGTGTGAGAAAGTGTGTTTTCATTGTGTAAAGCACACATGCAGTCGGTCCAAATTGCCAGTGTCTGTGTCTCATCTGGTCAGTCAATAAACTTTGCTGTAAAAAAAATAAAATAAAATAAAAAGAGGCTGAAATGATTCCCTAGCAGATTATGCCTCTGTTTTTCTGTATCAAATTTTCCACCGTCGCCTACCATTTAATCTTTTCTTCAAAAGCTCATTAAACTCCAATGGTAATGAACATTTAATGAGAACACTTTAAACCTAAAGCAAACCTGATTTTATTTATTTTTATTCCCTTCCTTGATTCTAAACATGTTTAGCCTTTGTTTAAACTTGGTATTAAGATCTGTCTCAGGTCACATCCGATCACAAGTAGTCAGCCAAGGCACATTATTGTTTACACCCGATAGTAAAACAGACCTTAAATGTGTGACCACTTCGAATTTCGAGGGGTGGGTCACTGATTTTTGGTAAGATTTTTAAAAATGTTTTTGAAAGAAGTCACTTGTGCTCAACAATGCTACATTTATTTAATCAAAACTACAGTAAAAACAGTAATATTATTACAGTTTAAAATAACTTCTCTATTTTGATATACAGACTCAAAAAAAGACAAGACAAGAATGGGTTTTGGTCAGAATTCTTCTATAACTTTGATGAAAGGTTTTTATCCACTTCAAATGTTGACTACTGTATTTTAAATGAAACATTTCAGCAGCCATTACTCCTGTCTTCGGTGTCACATTATCAGAAATCATTGCAATATTCTGATTTGGTGCTCAAAATACATTTCTTCTTATTATTAATAATGTTGAAAACAGTTGTGCTGCTTAATATTATCATTATCATGATATTTTTCCCATGTGACTAACAGAAAAATCAAATGAATCTTAATATCAGATGTAAATGGGGTCAGTGCTTGAATTGAGTCAAGTCTTATGGGGGGTCCCCCAAAAAATTTTTTCCGGGGGGGGGGGGGTGTTATATATTTAGTATATAAATAGTATAAGCCTATATGTATACATTATATGCATAAATAAATAGTGTTTATTAAAATCGCTTGCTAACGAATGATATAGGCTATATTATTCTTTTACGGGCGTTTACACTTTAAAGCGACATGGCAACTAGCCAACTTAAAAAATATATTGTAAATAATCAATTCATGAAATTTACCATATCCATTGCATGTATTTAATCAGATTTGTTATTATTATTTTTTACTGGGGCTGCAACTAACGACTATTTTTAATAGTCGACTAGTAACTGACTATTGAAACAATTAGTCGACTAATCGGATAATTATTAAATTTTTCTAAAATTTAGCATGAGATTGCTTTAACTCTGTGGAAAATGATAGTAAACAAGAAAGAAGGGGGTACTTCAATGAAAAATGCATATTTTATTGAACTTTGCTACTGATAGGCCCATTCGGTATAGACAAATACATAAATAGAGAAACTCTATCATTTTTTATAAAGGACAGGCACATTTGTTTTATAAGAAAAAATAAATTAAAACATTTCATATACAAATAGGGTTGCAACAAAAGATTATTTTTTTGCCGGCTAATCAGTAAGTTTGGAACTATTATTCAGCTTTTTCAATTAGTTAAAATATTGAGTTATACATATTCTTACTATGCAGTTCAGCTTTTGAAATAGTGGTTTTAATGAACTTAGAGCCAACTAAACAGGTCATTCTCTTAAGTTTAACTCAAATCACACACAAATGCTCGCATTGTTTAATAAGCCCACTGCTTTTCTGTTTTCTGCCTTGCATGTATTGCACATGACAGCATTGCTGGTTTTAAGTTTTGTAAAACTTTGCCAAACCTTGCTATTTTGGATTCGTTTGCACTCCGTCATAATTCGCGCTGTTTTTTCTTTTACCGCACTTGCAGGGCTGCATTAAACTCTAGCGCCAAAGCGCCGTAGCGGCCAAATCGCGATATTGCACGCCCTTACGTTAGGTCACTTGAGATCAAACGACTACTCGACAACAGAGATATTTGTCGACATTTTTTTATTGTCGACTAATCGTTGCAGCCCTATTTTTTTACTAAATAAAAATATCTGAGGGACCCCCCTAATTCTATTTTTTACTTCTTATGGGGGGTCCCTAATACCTTATGGGGGGTCCCGGATCCCCCCAGCCCCCCCTCAATTCGAGCACTGTTAGTAATGTGTGTGAAGATAACCCTCACAGTCTCTTTTTAAGGGGAAGCTTCACCTTTTATTTTCAACACCTTTCAGTCGTTACGTTACCACTGTGTATGTTGTCACTGACTGACAACAGCCCGGCTCACAGGTGTGACGGTCACATGACCCCGAAGACCAACCTTCTCGAAGAGCACCTTTCTCTCAGAGGCTGTGGCGGTATGGCGGACGCCTGAGGATAGCGGGTTTGATTGACGGACTGCACGGCGTGAAGGGGAGGGTCAGGGGCAAGCCAGGGGCAGCAGTGGGGGCCTGGGTGACTGACGCTGGCTCTCCGTGTCCTCCGGGCTCAGGGATTGAATGTCAGTTTCTCTAATAACGGGTTATAGTGAAAAGGTCAGCTCCAGTCATCTGACCATGAGAATGGAGAGAGAGAGCGCGAGTGGAAAAGAGAAGGAGAGAAAAAGAGAGATGAACGCTATGCCAGGGGCGGAAATTGATTGTCTGGCAGGGGGAAAGGAAATGAAGAGAAAAAGAAAAATGGAAGGCCGGTAAGCAAAGAGAGGGAGAGGGGTGGAGGACAGAGGGGTGTCATGGCCAGTCTCAGATATGCATGCCTGCTTTTTAAATTACCATCAGCGCTTTATTACTCTCTCCTCTCTCTGTACCCTCTCTCTGACTTCCACAGCACCTGAGAGAGGACTTCCTACTCACACCGTCGCCACTAAATCTCTGCAAAATAAAAGCAAGAACATCCTGTGAATACCAAATCAGCCACGGCTAGGCCCACGCTGAGTCTGCGGAGCTTCGGTGGTTGCTGCACTCCCATGGAAAAGTAACAGCTTATAGCATATGTACTGATATTTTGCAGTGATATTATTTGGGGAAAATTGCTTTAGCTAAATATGTCATGAACAACTACGGGCCATTTTCCATCGATTTCCTGATACTGTAAGCCTGGCTCAGTTTTTTTCCAGGCTTTCTTGCTAGCACCCAAATACCAAAAAGGCTCAATCAATCTCAATATGTTAAGATTTTTTAGTAAACAAAACTTGAATTTCTTTGAATATCAGTTCATTTAATTATGCTTGTACTCAAATTTAAATTGCAAGTTTGCATCATGTTTGCTACTCCAATTTAAAAATCATTTTAAAAATCATTTTCTGTCTGACCAGTGCATTAATATCATTTATTACATATTTCAGGTAATTTAATAATGCAGTCCCCATCCTGAATTGTGGATAATCTGTTACATTTGAATGTACATTTCAAATCTGAAGGAATGATCTGTCGCTACTTCCATTACATTCTGACTTTAACTTGACTTTCCTTTAAAATCAGTGTGAAAATGTACAGCAGATTCTGTTCAGTATTGCAATCAGCATGGCACCTTCGGCATTAACTGCTCTCGAATAATGGGGATCTCTGATTGTGGTGGCTGTGTATTCCTTCTCTAAAATTAAAAGTATCAGGTGACACATCAGCTTTATTTGCATCCATTAGTGCTCATCTGAAGCCTTTGGGACTCAGTGGAACAGTGGGGCTCTAGTTTTCAGGGGCTCTTTGAATAGCTTCGGCCCTTTGCATTTCTCCATTGGACTAAACACGGCCAGCTCTGCTCTCCAGTTACAACCACCAGCAATGACCCACAGGGTGGGTCAAGTGCTCTTCCCAAGGTCGTGGTAGGAGGGCAGAGGTGAGATTGGGGCTGGTAGCTGGAGGGAGGGGTGGACAACCTCCAGGGACCTGTTTCATATTGAGCCAAGATGGTGTGCAAACCACACAAGCTGAAAGCATCTTTAATGAGTAAGTGTTGCTTCTGTTGGTAGTTCATAAGGAACTCTTGTGAGATACATTTTAAATGTTTTTATAAATTGTCAAATGCTAGTAGATGTTAGCAGACTATGGATTTGTCCAAATCCCCTTCCCCCTATACTCTTAAACAGGGCCCAGGCATTCATAATGGTAAAAATCCAACCATTGTGGACATAGTGAACTCATTTAATCCAATAATGAGTTTAAAACCAATATACCCATAATGCACTGTGAGGGTTGTGCCGAATTAATTCACGCACCTCACCAGAACATTGCGTCTGCGGCTGAATTGTCCATCCATCCATTCATTTTACAAACCGCTTGACCAATGTTGGTACAGCGCAACATCGTATTTATTTTTAGTTGATTATTAAACTATCAAATTAAGGTACATGCTAGTTTCCACGAGAGTTCAAGAAAAATATTTTCATTAGTACTAGAGCTGCCAGTTTGCTAAGTTTCAAATGATTATAAACAGCAAGTACAAATTATGCAAAAGCTGCACTCAGTGTACAAATTCGCTCACTCGTTTTCATTCACTCCTTCAACTGGACTTTTATTACTGGAATAATGTAGGCAAAAGTGAACGAGAGTATAGTGGGTGATTTCAAACACATCTTATATAGACTAGCTAACAAGCACTAAAAGCCAGTGTTGGCAACTTTCCATGGTTACTGTAACAAGCTATTTTAATTATACTTTAAGTTTTTTTTTTTACATGCACAGTAAACTGCAACGCTTTTGACTATTTTCAGCAAAGAGAAAAGAATGAGCTGCAATTCCGAGATGGTTTATAGAACATGTATTTAAAGATTATGAACACGTGACAATTTACAGTATATAGGACTGACAGACTTCTTAGCACAATGTATGAATTTGACGTATTTGCAAATGGCTTTTGTCACTTTCTCAATATCATTTTAATTGAAAAATCTTTACTATAATTAGATTGTCTTTAATTACTGTAAACTGCAGGGAGCGTAAAAAATTCCCACTTCACGTTAAAGACTACTTTCGCTATTTTTACGGACAAGAAAAAAATGACCAAAGAGAGATGGGGAAGATAGAAGGACTGAAAAGGAGTGGTAGCAGTGTCCCCACCTCTCAGCACACACACATGTTAATAACAGGATATTAAAGAGGTGAAATAATTAAGCTAACAAGTGAGCGAGTCTGACTAAGCTGTCTCCTAAGGTCCAATATCGATACATTAGCGTAGACAAGCGCAATACATTTTACATGGGGCCCTGGGAAAATGATTGATCAAGGCATAATAGCAGGCCCCACTCCTCTTCCGCCATTAGCTGGGTCAAGCTGGCAGGCCAGTTTGTCTGGGCATAGGTCACAGCCATGCTATAATAGCTCTGCTGCCATTACCAGTGAGTCTGTGTGAAAAACTAGCATTAATTAGCATTACACAGCTTCACACTCACACACTACTCATCCAGCTCTCATTGACTACAGAACGGCCAGAACTCTGGCCTTCTCACTCAGTGCCAAACACAGGCACACAGCCATCCTCTCATTTGGGCAGATAGAAAGAGATGTAGGGAATTAAGGGGAGAGAGAGAGAGAGCAAAAGAGAGAGAGACCCGGGGACTGACTGGCTGCCCGCTTGCTACTCCCGTTGGTTTCACTGGCTAATTGAATTGGCTTGTCAACAAAGCCGTTGTCATTCAGTAAGTGAATTTGCTGTATTATTGCGCATCACAGCTGCTGCAAATTGTTTGCTATTTCCTGGAGGCAAAGGCAGCCCCCATGCCCTGTCACAAAAAGCACGAGATACCAAAAAAAGAAAGAGAAAAACAAATGAAAGTAAAAAAAGTTAAATTATATAAACAAACAGAAACAACAGGGGCACTACAGACAGCGAGCGAACAGAGGGAGATTCAGGGAGCAGGAAGATGGGCAGGTGTAATTGCAGCTCTGTTGTTTCAGCTGGGACTCAAAGAAAGAGCCCACACTGGCACAATGGCTGTGCCCCCTGGCACTGCTTGTAGGCCTGTCCGTACCCCTACCCATTCAAAGAGCCGGCTTTATCTTTCTCAATCTGTCTGTCTCTCACATACACGCATACAAACACTCGCCCATTGAGGTGGCCACTGGGGTCTTTGTCTGATTCTTTGAGGTGCACTCAGTAATTTTGTTGTTTATGTTGTGCCGTACGCTATCATCCGTCTTGGACTCAACAAAACCAGTGCAGGTACGCGTGCACATGACCCTGGGCTCATGTGTTTACAGGCTAACCTTTAGACCGACTTTGTTCGTTGGAAATGACTGTGTGTGAATCAATCCTCTGTAAAACATCACTGACTGCACAAGCTGAGGATTTATTGGATGTTTGCTTGTTTCTCACCCCTGAAGTAACCGTGTTAGGTGGTATATGTGTGCCACTGTGCTGTTTTCTCTGCCATGGTCACATTTAGATGATCTGCTTCAGCGGAAGGCTTTTAAAAGGCCTTCAAGGCCATGGCCTGATTACTGGACACTCACATACTAATCTGCTGAGGGCAGCCACATGACACTCTCACCATCCTCTTCACCCCCCTTCTCCTTCTCTCTTTCCTCCACCCACATTTTTAACCAGAGTACCCTTGCTCTGGCCTGACAAGGTTACGCCACTATGCAGTGAGTATCTATTGATTTCCACCATCAAAGATCCCTGCAGCCAGAGACGGCTTTGCTGCTTCAGATAACACTCTGTCTTTCTTCTTTAAACCTCTCTCTCTCACTGTCACACACACACATAGAAAAAAAAAACCATGTCACAGTTGCCTCAGATTTCTGTCTCTAACTTCTCTCAGTTTGCATGATGTGTCTTGTCTAGTGTTGAGGGTTATTAGCTTGGCCTTAGGGACTGGCCACCCTGGGGTCATATTAATACAGTCATTTTTCTCAAGTGCAGGTTTGTTAATGGCTGTAAATGAATTATACATTGAAAAACCTAGTCTGGTAAACCTTAATATAGAAAAACATGCTGCTACCCTACACATTTTATTGAACGCTGTCCATTTCTGTTAAAGGAGTAGTTCACTTTTGAAAAAAACTTTTGCTGATAATTTACTCACCCCCATGTCATCCAAGATTTCCATGTCATTCTTTTTTCAGTCGAAAACAAATTAAGATTTTTAATGAAAATATTCCAGGATTTGTCTCCATATAATGCTCTTCAGTGGGAACCAAACGGTTCAAGGTCCAAAAGTTTCAGTACAAACAGCAAACTGTTCAAAGGGCTTTAAACGATTCCACACGATGAATAAGGGTCTTATCAAGCAAAACGATCGTTCGTTTAATAAATAAATAACAAAGATTTATAAGCTCAAATGCTCGCCTTGCTCTGTACTGCGATGCACGTTTGTGACTCTCCTGTTCGAACCCGCTCATCAAAATAAACAAATATTTTTCCGAGTCAATTGGTTCATTCAACGAACGAAACGAACAGGAGAGTCACAAACGTACATCCATATCTTACAGGTATCTGTAAGAGAAATCAAACCCGGAAAATCATCAGGACCCATTCCGAAAAATAAAAGTCAAATTTGAAGAGGTAGACTTAAGAAAAGGATCATGTTGGGGCGATGCACAGTAAAAGGTGTACCGAAAAGTGGCACCATCCTTGTTTAGCGCTCACAAAGGGGAGAGTGTGTCCAAATTTAGGTTTAGAAATTATTCATAAGATTTTAAGTCATGGCATCATTCGCTTTTAGGGAAAATGAGATTTTATTATGCGGTTGCTTATGAGCGACTCCCACCCCAGACAGAGGAATGAATGGCTTAATGCCAAGGCCAATTGAGAGACACTGTTGAGGGCCAGGGGGTAGATTTTCATAAATTATTCATCATTATACAAAATAATCCTTAGCAGGATTGGGAAAGGGGGCTGAAGCGACGGTTGGGACTGGAAGCTGTTTTTTGGTTGGGAGGCAGAGGGTGGGGGGGTGGGGATTAGACATAAAATTGTCTTTCATAGCATCCAGGACCAAACAGTCTCATCTGAATATGGTTTTCTATGGCTGCAATGTAACGGTCATAATGGCCCGGGATAGTGGACATATTAGTTGTAGATGTTCTAAAAGTGCCTGTTGACCCGGTTGAGCCGAGTGCTCTTTCTGTGACGTGCCCCCCTCTGACTGGAGCCCCACATTCAGACCAGACACTTCATCACGACTTGGGGTGAGACTCAGACACACCCCGCCATACAATCGCATCGACACACACACCAGGGCGCACCCTCACATGCAATCATGCACACACAGACATGTGACACACATAATACAGACAAACCCCACACCCATGTTCATAAACATTTACTTGTATGTATACATGTGAAGAGTGAAAGAGAGAATGAGAAGAGAGAGATTACCAGTACCAGTTGAGGCCACATAATAAGTTAGATAGTCTCATGTAAGCAGTCATGAATGTTCCAGTCACTTTCCATATATACTATCCAAAATAAGGCCTTGTACGCTTAAAAAAATAATAATATGTAAAATATTATAGTTATTTATAATTATTGTATAAAAAATGAATCATAAGATAATAAATAATTTTTATTTTCCAGCGAAAGGTTAGTAATAGGAGGTATTTAACCTTCGGAAAATGTTGATTATGAACCCAAGGAGGCTAAATTTAATTATATATGAGCTGATTTATTTTGCATTGATTTTTTTTGACGGCCTTTGCATATTTTTGCAATGCTTTTATAATTTTGGACATCTAAAACCTTTCTGTTTTAAGGGGGATTCAAACGTTGATACGTATAATGTGTCATGCTTTTAATAGGTGCATTTAACATTAGATAATATCTCATCTATCACATATGAGTATAATTGATTTGTGGAGAAGACACATGCCTTTGGTGTGAGAGACCCAAGTTCGAATCCTCTGCGAGACACCAATGTGTCCCTGAATAAGACACTTAACCCCTAGTTGCTCCAGAGGCGTGCAACCTCTGACATATATTGCAATTGTAAGTCGCTTTGGATAAAAGCGTCAGCTAAATGAATAAATGTAAATGTAAGAACAGTACACCTAAGTACCATATTCGTGGAATGTGTCTTCATTGCTTCATCTTTAGTCTGGAATGATATGAAAACCCCCTCCTCTGTTTCTCAAGGACAAAAACAAAAAGTTACTCTTATTAACACTACAATCTAATTCAATTTGATGCCATCTGCTACTGCCGGCATGCAAGCCACACAGAGAACCATCACCCGTTCCCTGATGAATCCTCAAGTGGGAAAGTAGGAATGTCCTTCAGTGGTGACTCAGAAGCTAATGGACTGTACACATTATCAGTGCTGTTTAAAAAAAAAAGCACATCGAAAACAAGTTCACGAAACCATTCATTTTTTTATTCAAGTCAGATCCCTGCTAAAAAAAAAATGAATTTATATTCTGGTCCAGAGTTTGCAGCCATGGAAGAGACACTAGCATCAAAATAAATACTGGTTACTTACAACAGTTTTTTCCTTCGTGGCTGTATATATATTTAAAAAGACGCCAGATCGTATAATTTTTACTATCCTGTTACCAAATCCATACTTTTTATGACATATGAAATCGTGCCATGTGCTTTCAGGGTCATGTGCAAAGGAGCCTTATCAAAACCAGGTGTTGAAAATCATCTCGTTTCAAAGTCAGCGTGAACCCTGCTGCTCGAATATCCGTTTGTGTTCATCTCCGAACAAGACCTTAAACATCTGGTCCTGAAATATCTGTAAAAAAAAAATCGAGAACAATGTTCACTGATGGAGAATTTAGCATTGGAGCCAGAAAGCGGCTTTTAGTCTTGAATCAGAGTGATAATTCTCCCCTGTCACCCATTGCACAGGGTTGTAATTACTGTCCCTCTTGTGTGAAAGGCCTAGACTGATCAGTCTCCCCCCGTTGGCTCACCTCTTCTCTGTAACTGTGAACAAATGGCCTGAGAGAATCCAGAGCTCCTGTGGCCTGCTAAAGGGCCCTTGATTTATGAAATTACTGCAAACATGATTGAGGTAGTGGTGATGATTATTGTAATAATAGAGCCACTTGATGAAAAAGAGTCAGCGCTAAACTAGGCATACCTAATGAGGACTCGCAGATTGGGGGGATACTTGTGCGAAGAGTGTTTTACATGAGAATGAGTGTGTCAGTTCCCGCTCTCACTTTCTCCGTAAGAAACCGGGAAGTAGTTTGCAATGCAATGTGGGAAAACCCCCTCCCCCCTAACTCAATTTACCGCTAAATTCAACTGGCCATCATCACGCTTTTGACAGATATAACCCCATACAGCACAACAAACATTTTAACCCTGAACTCTATTGGACTGCAATATAATGAAAACACATGTTTTGTATGTTTCATAACTCACATTGGGGAGAAAGTTTTAAACAGCTGTTTTTCATATTTTCAGTAAAACTTAAAACCCTTAGAATTTATTAATAATTAATAATATTCAGAAGTTTGGGGTCAGAATGTTTTTTTAAAAAAAAATGTTTTTCAAAAAAGTTTCTTACGCTCAAACATGTTTGAAAAAAAAAATGTCAATAGTTTTAATATATTTTAAAATGTAATGCAAGTATTACTCCAGTCTTCAGTGTCACATGATCCTTTAAAATCATTCTAATATGATGATACAGTGCTCAAGAAACATTTGTGTTTTTTGTGAAAACTGATATATTTTTAAGATTCTTTTGTAACACTATAAATGTCTTTACTGTCCCTTTCGATAAATGTAATGTGTCCTTGCTGAATAAAACTGTAAATTAAAGAAAGAAAAATAAATCTTTCTGACCCCAAACTTTTGAGCAATAGTGTCCATACACATAATATTTCAGATAGGATAATTAAAAATGAGTTACATAATTCATTTATATATTTTTGATTCGATATTTTATTCACAATATATTTCGCACGAGCAAACAATATTTACATATATAGAAAAAAAGAATTAATGATTAATTTAAAGGATAATTAGCCTAGGACAGCCCTGCATGTCACTCATAAAAATTCATTTGACAAACAACTAAAATATGTCTTACATTAAGCAAATTTAAGTTAAATGAGATCCAGATTGACAGCTTCATGTTTACAAATAGATCAGATTTAAGAGAGGATGTTTCAGTAATACGGCCCTATGCAGGACTCCCCAAAAATCTACCAAACCTCGTCTGCAAGGCTTGTCTGCACCCCATCCTGCATCCTCCAGCACCCCCTCCTGCCCAGGCTCGCTGGACCAAGCAGAGCGGCTGTGAGTTAAGAGCTATTGAATAATAGTGACCTTTAATAAAGAAGGGGATCCCCAGACTTCTTTCCCAGACACGCACTGACCTTTCAAACCAGACGAGGGCCAAGAAAGGAGGGGGCAGGGAGCAGGGTTCAGGGGGTGGGGGGGGGGTTCTCTAGGGTTTCAGACTGTGGACTTTGAACTGGCTAGTCCCCGCTGTCCTGTTGTGTGTTTCACTCTGCCAGGGATCTCTCTTATCCCCTCCTCTTTCCCCCCTCTTTTTTTATTGTGTTCAGGGAGTGTTCTGCATGCTGAGGCCTGAGCTGCCGGGCCTGAACCCTTGCTAATCAATTTCTCTGTGAAGACGGGTTCAGAGGCAGGACGAAGAATGCAGCCCGCGCTCTCTGACATCACTGGCTTTGACACTTGTGTCATTTCAGACACCGCTAAAGGATTACACCAAACAAGAGCAAAGACGCACAAGAGAGACTGTGCCAAATTTGAACCCCTCTTTGTTTCGAGACATCCCCGGCCCATGAAAAATAAACAAGAGAAAAAGTACATTGCGGGCGACACCTGACACTGAATGCTAAACTGTCACTCCGCCCCAGCCATTCATTTCGAAAATGCTGAAGTGGGTTGCCATGTCCTTTTGTTATCTTCCTCTCTCAGACAAAACAGCCCTGTACACTGTACACTGGCTCTTAATGAATACCTATTGTCCAAACACTTCAGCTAGCTCAAACAGCCCTTTAAGATGCCCATGAAAAAACTGGGTTGGAGATAAAGCTTCGGGTCTGCGTGACATTCCCTCACCGAGAGGTAAGCTCTTTCAGACGACGCAGACACTGAAGGTCATGTGAAGGATCTTGCGTGGTTTTCTCTCTACATATCAGCGCTTAGGAACAATGGTATGCATATGAGCGCCAAGAACCATCTTGTTAGCTCTGACCTAAGCAACACTTTATTATACCGTTTACACTGTTTTCTTGAAGCTTTGTCATTTTTGAATATAAATATACTTTTTTTTTTTTAATCTGGTAAATCTATAGTACATTGTTATTGCTGGTGAATGTAATGTTGGTTCAAGAGTGGAGTAAGGACAAAACCATTAAGACATTAAGACTCATGGGAAAGAAAACAAATGATATCTCTCGGACGTCTCAACTGTTTCTCCCACACACCAATTAAAAGAAATGGAGAGCAAATTGAGACGTTTACTGAATTGCCTCTTAGATGTTTCTCCTGAGAAAAAGACCTCAGTCATCTCAGATGTCTTAAGAGTTCTCCACTCAAACATTTCTCATCAAATTCTGAATCCACGTTCATTTTATAGTGCTATACTCTTATTTTATGTCAACAGTTGTCACATTTGCTTTAAGAGCAACCCAAAGAAATACAATTTATTACCAAAATGGTCTCACTTTATATTAAGTGGCTTTACGTACTATGTACTTACATTGAACAATAAGTACAATGTATTATTGTGTTCCTAAACACTTTTGCTGCTATTGAGGTGTGATACGGGTCGGGACAGGTGTGGTGGTATGGGTCGTTTTAAGGGTAGGTTAGGGTGTGAGGGGAGGGTCAACTGTGTTGAAATAAAAATGTAATTACATAAATTAATTATAGCTGTAATTACTTGCTGGTATTTTTAAAACATAAGTTCAATGTAAAAACATGTATGTACACAATAAGTTCATTGTATCAAATTATTAATTTCAATGTAAGTATATAGTACTTAAAGCCACTTAGTATAAAGTGGGACCATAAAAATAATTTATTATAAAATGAATTATTTTATAATAAAAATAAGCTTTATTATAAAAATAAGCTCATTCTTCTGGTCGTGTCCTGCACATTCTGGTATGACATGTATGATCTGACAGCTGGTATTTCTTTGTACTTGATTCATGTCTGTGCAGGTGTGCTCTGTAGTATGTACTTGATATGGTACAAGGTTCTTTGATACTTTATTTCATACTATATCCACAAGATTCCACTGACCTTGGTCAACAGTATGTTCCTTTCATCTAACCCCACATTGTGGGAAGGTCACAAAAATAAAACCTCCCTGCATTGTTCAGGGAAGGCAAGTTTTTGGTAATAAAATAAAACCAAACATTTTTTGTATGTTTTGCAACACTTTATTTCAGTTGTCCACTTTAGACATACTAGGAGACTGTCTCCTTAATTAACGCTGTATTGTGAAGCTCCCCCAACAAGCATTCTACTAAGTAACTTTACAGATGAACTTATTAATCCTAACCTAACAGTCTACTAATAGTCTAGAGTTAGCTGACTTGCTGAATGAGTGATTTGACATGTAGTTGCAATAGAATGTCTAAAGTGGAATATCAAAATAAAGTGTAAATAAACGTTGTCAATAGGTTTGCTTTAGGTTGTCACAAAAACCTATTTAGGTAAGGTTAGTTTTTGGTTGCAAAAATCGAAAAGAAAAGAAAGAGAATGAACGTTTCTAGAACGTTATTATTTGGTTCCGAAGCGATATAGGAACTTGTCTCCTCCTCTTTATCATCATCACCTCTCTCTCTCTCCTTCTCTCTCTCTCTAAGAAGTGACCTGCCATCATTGGCCTGCTGTCAGCTCAAGGACGTCTCTCCACCCCATGCACAGTTTTATTTAAAAAAAAAATCAAAGCATATCGACTAAGAAAAATAATAACAGTAACTTTTTTCTCTCCCTCCCAGGGCCTGTCTGGTAATGGGGGTAAATCTGGCCCACTATCTTCACCTCGTCTAATTGCTTGCAGCATGACAATTGAAATGGAGAGTGGAGAAAATCTCAGGCTGTATTGATCACATATTGGCCTCTATTTCATCAAGCATCCCCGCGCTCTCCTCTTCGCATCCCCCAATTTACACCCTTGATTCGAGTTGCTGTGTATGAGTGTGCCTGTGTGTGAGAATGTACTATTGTGATGAGTGTGTGTGTGGGTGTGTTTGATCCTTGATCAATATCTGTCCCCTTGTGAGACCCTGTCTAGCCAGTTTCCTCCTGCTCTTTGGGAGTCTAATGAGTGGCCTTGTCGTTGTAGGACGGGGTCTTCGGCAAACGGCCAGGCCCGGCTCACTACCTAACTAAAAGAGGGGGAGAAACCTGTGACCTTAGGCCCTTTACCAAGGACAAAACCAAGATGGCAGATGCAGATAAATAATACAAAAGTAGGATCCTCTTCAAAATTAAGCACATATTACAAATATCAGCATAACCATGGTACGTACCCTACTGTTCAAAACATTGGGATTGGTAGGATTTCTTTTTTTCACATATTTATTCAAAAGTGAGAGTGAAGCCATTCTTAAGCATCAGCATGTTAGACTAATTTCTGAAGGATCACGTGACTGTTGTAATAGCTGTTGAAAATTCAGCATTGCCATTGCAGGAACAGCACATGGCCATGATGCTTTGCAATTATAACTCTCTAATTATACTGAGATGCAACAATATATTTATATGCTAGCATCTCTTTAATTTAACTTGCTTGTGTGTGTCTGTTATCATGTGTTAGCAAGTTGATAGATATCTAACATAGTTCCGTTCAATGCTTGTGTGACCTTGTGGGTACACAGCATTTTTTCTCATTGGCTTAATTAATACACTCGTATGCACACTTTTCCACACTACTTCACAGCGTCTATAGTCTGGGTAGCCACAATCTCTATGGTTGCTGTTTCTTTATTGTCTTCATGGCTGTGAGATTGCCAGCATGTGACATCAGTTGAGGAGCTAATGAGGGATACTTTAAAGCCAGCTTTTCTTTTCTCCTCTTTCCTCTTTTTTTGGACACAGACTCATTAAAGCTGGCCTGTTCTTTAACCGTTGTCTTGATGCTTCTTTCTTTTTTAAACATCCTCTGTGCCCTGGTTTGACTTTAAGGTGTATCTCCTAAGCTGTTGGATTATCTTTATCCTGCACTTTCTCTCCGGTTCTCTTTCCCTTTCATTTTACTGGTGAGATTCAGGAATACATTTCTAATCAGATGTCAGAAAAAAGGAGGAAAAAGAAAAGGAAGAAAGAAAGGAAAAGAATGACTAATTGAAGCGAGGGATTTTTCCGGATCTGTACTTGGTTGGCTGTACTTACAGCTCAGTCAACTTTCCCTTCATTTCCATGCCTTTATCTGAGAGCCGAAAGAAGAAGGCTCGCCGTCTCCAGAATATTTTGCTCTTTTCACACTGATACTACAGTTACCTGCACGTGCAGACTCTGCTCTGTCTGGTTGAGTTGGTTTAAAAGAGAACTTGGAAACACTATTTTCATTGCTTTAAAAAAAATAATAAATAAATAAATAAAAGGGTCTCATGTTCTATGTAGACATGGTGTAATATTCATTCAAAGATCCATCCCAACCCATTTAGAAAATCAAACTTGCAAAAATGGTTCATTCAGAAAGGTCCATTGTACCGTCACACTCATGAAAACATCAAACAATGTCCATGTTTACACATAACATAGTCTTAAAGGGACAGTTCACAAAAAAATATGCAAATTCAGTATCAATCATTCTGTTCAAAACCTCTAATGATTTGATAGTACTATTTTCCATTCAAATCAATGCATTTCATACAATTAAAGGCCACCATCAAGTGCCAAAAATTATATTAAAGTATGTGAACTAAGCATTTTCTTATTTTCACACGACAGGTTTGCTTTTTTTAAGGACTGACTTACTGCAAAGAAAAAGTTCACCAAAAATAATAATAAAAAAATAATCTGAATTTACTCACCCTCATGTTGTTCCAAACCTGTATGATTTTTCTCCTTCTGATGAACACTCGCACCACACAAGCACGCACGCTCAGTCACTCACTGACATGGTTTTCATGTTTTATGTGGACTTTCCATAGACTTAATGATTTTCATACTAGACAAACTGTACAGACCCCAAACCACCTACTCATCACAGAAAACTTTCTGTATTTTTAGATTTTCAAAAAACATCACTTAGTGTAACAAATAAGCAAATATTTTCATGGGGAACAAAAAAGGTCCCCAAAAGTTACACGTTACATATAGTTACTACAGTGATGACTAGAAATTACACAAAGTTGCATACAACTAACCCTATAGTAAGTACATGTTGTTAATTATTATTCCTCAGTACTTAAATGTGTAATTACACTGTAATACAGACACCTTAAAATAAAGTGTAACCTGTATATTTTATACCTGAACCGTGCACACACACACTTAAAATGTAACCCAGCTGACTTTTTATGTATGAATATATACTGTATATATATATGTATGTATATATACATTTCAAAGAGGGTGGAAAATTCTTTAAATTACGACTTGCAGTATCCTTCACTAACATTAAAATGGGACTTTGGGGGAAAAATGCAACAAAAGTGTACACATTGCCCATTTAAGAAAGATAGCAAGTACGTTTTAAGGGTTAAAACATTGGGCTTCATGAATACATGGGTGTGACAAGGGTGCCGTTAAGGTAGAAAGTGCTCAGGGATGTAAATGTGAGAGAATAAATGAAGGATGGAACAGTATAGAGGAAGGTCTGGTCATTATTAAGTCATGTGGTGGGTAGAGCGAGGTCGGCCGGTCTCCTCTGATAAGGCAGTTCGTGGAAATCTGAAGTGGTTAGCCGTTTGTTGCTTCTTTCCCTTTTTTTCACCATTTCCTTCAGAATAGTTACTCAAGAGGCCATGGTCAGCTATGACAGACCGATAAGGAAATGAGGGGTCTGATAAACGTTCGTGTGGAGGCCGTGGGGAGTACAGTCGGGGAGAAGAGAAGCCAGGAGAATAAACAAAGCAGTGCCCTGCTCTCTGTTAAAGAGATTAATTGCAGTGGTGACACCTTTGCCATTGACAGGCATCAACAAGGAACTTGTCTTTGACTTTGTCTCATTGTGGGGAGGAGCAGCATGCGTGTTAGTTCATTGAGGAGCCCCGTCTCGCTGCACTGGGAGCAGATGCTGCTCATTGGCAGGCTTTCAAGCCCTTTTATGAATGTTAAAACTCACATATCAAAAGAGCCTCGCGACAGCTTGACAAGTCTTACAAAGGTCCCAGATATTAAAAATTAATATCTATTCATTATTGCCCACAGTTGATTCAAAGTCATGGTTGGATGCATGGAGATTTGCAGAAGGTTTCTCTCTAGCTGTTGGGAGGTTTCCAGGTAGAAGAAGCAACAATTGATGGCTTTCAAAAGAGTGTTTTGATTAAAACAAATAAGAATAATAATGTCAACGGTGTTTTCAAAATTGCATAAGTCTTAGTAACAATTTTTAAGCAAAAAATATATATAAGCGTGTTCAAGATAGAAATATTGTTGACCCATTTACAATTAGGTCCTATTAATGTTAGTTGAACTACAGTAACAACATTTGTTACAGTTTTTATTATTCTTTGTTAGTTAATCTTTGCTGAGATCCATTAAATAATATAAATATACAGATATACTGTATAAAAATACAGATACAACTTTTTGATTTAATAATGATGTATATGTTAAACTTAACACAAACCAAGATGAATAAATAATTTTTTAAATAATGTTTTAATGTAGTTAACCAATGCAAAAAAAAAAAAAAAAAAAAAAAAAAAATCCATAGTTTCAAATTAACTTCTTGGTCAAAGTTCCACAGTATTTTTCCTTATACTGGTTCTTTTGAGATGTTTCACTCACAGAGTAATGTTCACCAAGCAAAGCATGTCCTCAGGACAACTCGATAGAAAAAATAAAAATGACTGAATTGGCGGAATACAAAGAATGACTTATATTTACTTTTTTTTTCATGCCCCATACTTTTCAGCAGCCTTTTAAAACACTCTCCTCTCATTAAATACTATGGAGTCTGGTCTCGCTGCATGTGGTGTTTATTTTCACTCTCGGGCCTGTGAGAGAGTCAAGAGTCCGCTCTCACTCTGAGGGGGATGGTGTGGTCACAACCATGAGAGACTTTAGCCGAGAGGCTGTCTGTTTGATGGAACCACTGGCCCCTGTTTCCTTCCTTCCCTTTCAGGCCAGCTTGCACGGTCATATTGGCGCTTCTTCTCGATCTATCCCCCACTGCCAGCACCTCCTCTGGGGCCAGTTTCATTTAAGCTGTCCTTTCGACACTTGGCTGAGCATGGTGGTCCGTGCAGACCCGTCTAGTTCCTGATTCTCAGAAAAGAGAACACCTGTGTTACAATAAATATCTCAAAATAAACCCCAGGCCCACCAGCCAGTATCAAATGTAAAACAGTTCTTGAACCGTGTGGCGGCTTCCTCCTAGAAAATGAAGGTCATGTTTTATGAGAAATGCGTGGCCTTAATATCCACCTCTAGAACTTCAAAATGTCTCCTTTGACATTGACGTATTTCATGCTTGGTCTGGAAATGAACCTCCAGATAAGGTCTTAAAGCAAACAGTGTCCTTTCAGACCTTTCACAAAGTCGCACTGAATCGCTTTTGCATTGCAAAACCCTTAAAAGAGCATTTAAAGTGCCTAATTAAATAAATATGAAATGTATTTATTGTAATGACAATATGTAAATGTCCGATTTATCGCAGTATGGCTTCAGGCAAAAGCAATTGAGCATTCAGGCTCTGGGGGCGGTGTGTAAAAGTGTGTGAGTTTTCTTCTCTCTGGCCACTGAAGTGTCACACATAGTCTTTGGGGCTGGTGGCAGGGTCTCTCAGCTTAAATGTTCCTATAAGCACTCGCAGGCTGAATCTTATCTGCTCTTATCGGTCCTCAGACTGTCCTCGAAACACTACGCCTGCTCCACCGACCCCTTATCTGGCCCACCACCACACTCTTAGCCCCTGGCCACACTGACACAGCACTGCATGGGTGTGTGTGTGAGTAGACATGTATTTGTATGTGTGCACTGTTGACTCACAAGTAACAACAGAACGATAAGATATGTGACACATACTGTAGCCACATATCTCAAACTGACCCCCAGTTCACAAACACACACTCAGAGATGGAGAGTTTAAACATATTCTAACACACTTACTGGATTAGCTCAGTGGCGGAGAAAAACAGGGAGAAAATAACTCATTTTATACCATATGCATTTACAAATGTTTTAGTTTCAGATTTTCAGCTTCATTTATGAGAAGTCTGGTGATGTACATGTGGATAGATATGAGTGACACAGTTTTGTTTTACTTTACACTATTTCAATAACATTTTATTACTCTGGATTTTGGTATTAATGCCATTAATAGCCCATCCAAAAATTTACTCACCCTCATGTCAATCCAAAAAAAAAAAAAAAAATATTCGCCAAAACCAATCAGTTTTGGTTCCCATTGACTTCCGTTATATTTTTTCGGCCTCAACTATTGTTTAAATTTTCATTTTTGGGTACATTTACGTGAGCATGATATGATATATAACCGTTTTGTTGTATACCAAACGTTTTTGGAAGTCGCATCACATGACTTTTATTTTGTTTTTCAGATTTCAATAACAGTGAAGCAGTTATGTTTAAAAATGCCAAAATGATTTTTAATGATTCTTTTCAGTTATAATGATGTCAGGACAGTTGTATCACCATCTAATGATACTAAACACATGAGGCTAAAATGGGCAAAGAAACTATCATTACGTCCTCTGCACATAAAGGAGAGGGCTGGAGGATTCACACTTTCACAGTTCACAGAACTCTCTGTTCCTCTGCACCTACAGTATGTTTACTCCAAACTTTGTCCAATTCACAAGAATAAATTACAGCGGCCTGTCAACCCCCCCCGACCCCCCCCTCCCCCTCTCTCTCTCTCTCTCTCTCTCTCTCTCTCTCTCTCTCTCTCTCTCTCTCTCTCTTGTATTTCTTTCTCTGTTCCTCATTTTCTCTGAGCTATGTTAGCCACACTCTTTCCCAGAGGGAACAAGCACTGTCAGCTCTGTGGCCTCACATCTGGAGCTTCCTGCTGGGCTGGATCGGACTCTCCACCCTCCGGCCCCCCCAAACCCTGTTCTCACTGCCACCGAGCTGGGCATTATCCTCCTCCCCAGCTCCGGAGTGCAGGCTGGCACTCCCTGCCGCCTTCTTGCCAAAGTCCCTTTCATTTAAATAAGATTAAACACAAATGTGGAGTGGGGGCACACACACTGGCTGGCCTGGGAGTTGAAGTGATGTTGCAGAGCACTAATCCATTCCATAGCCAATCTTTGCGAGAGAGAGAGAGCAAGAGAGAAAAAAAGAAAGAAGAGTGAAAGATCTAAAAATCCTTCGAAAGGAATCGTTCATTAAAAAATGAAAACTCTGTCATCATTTACTCACTCGTATGCTGTTCTAAACCTATATGACTTTCTTTCTTGTGTGGAAAACTATAGGAGATATTTTGCTGAAAGTCCAAGCTGCTCAAAATGAAAATGAATGATGACAAAAAAAAAAAAAAAAAAAAAAAAAAAAAAAAATGTAGCTGTTCAGTAGAAACTTCATAAACTTCAAAAACTTTAAAAAAAATGTATCCAACCCCAAACTTGCCCGACAAACTAAATTACATATGTCATGTATATTGGACTTGTTTTCTTGTTTTATATGAAAAACACAATCATTATATGTGACCATGGTCCACAAAACCAGCCACATGGGTCAGTTTTCTGAAACTGAGATTTATGGATCAACTGAAAGCTGAATAAATAAGCTATCCATTGATGATAGGATAAGACATATTTGACCAAGACCCAACTATTTGAAAATCTGGAATCTGAGGATGAAAAATATGTTTACGGTAGGAAATTTACAAAATATGTTCACGGAACAGGATCTTTTCTTAACATCCTAATAATCTTTAGCATAAAAGAAAAATCAATATGCTTGACCCATACAATGTATTGTTGGGTTCCAAATATACCGGTTCTCTAACGAGAGGTTCTCTCGTATTGTGTGAGTTCGCTTACATTGCTGGTTAAGATTCATCTTTTCGAGATATTGAAGCCAAAAAAGTATACAAGCAGGGCTCGGAGGCTGTTTCTCTGATTTTCTGCATATGGCTCATCTTTCAGTGGTCACACTCTTCACAGTGGCTGACCATTGATCCCGCGCTATTCAAATAAATAAATCGACATTGATCTTGAGTCACATGAAATTCTTAAAAGGATGAGAGAAATTCCTCTCAGGATGAGCAATGGTACTTTTCTAGCTATTGACTAGCTATTGCACACACATAGATGACATTAACTCGGTTTCTCTAACCCATGCAAAAAAATTAACTGGATACCAAACCCCTTAAAAGGATAGTTAAACTAAATGAAAATTCTGCCATGATTTACTCCTGTCATTCCAAACCTGTATACAATGAAAATAGATGGTGAGCAGAATTGTCAAGCTCAATAAAGGAAAAAAGCACCATAAAAGCATCACAAAAGTAGTTTTTCTGAAGCCATTTGGTAGTTTTGTGCAGGAACCGACTGAAATTTAAGGCATTGCTTATTAAAATCTTGCTTGAAGCCTTCATCACCATTGACTTTCAGTTATAAAAACAAAAAGCTTGAACAATCGGACATACTTCTTTGGATTTCAATAGACACGAGTGTGTAACATATTACAAAAACAGCCAAATGAGTCATACGATTACAGCAATTAGCATTTCCTACCCATAGGACATTCCCTCTGTCTTTTACTGCATATTCAGCATATAAAAACACTGCATTAAAAAGCGAGCAAACAAAATGCACAGCACACGGATGCTAATGCGTGGGTCAGGGGGACGGCTGAGAAGCGACTGCTGATTCCTGGTGACACAGGTCATGAAGAAGGACAGCGTTCTGTCCGTGGGGGATCGACCGCTGCCTCTCCGCAGGGCGCATCCGAGACTGATTTGCATGGTTATGTCCAAATGTATGTGTGTATTCGGACGGAAGATCCAGGGAGCAGGAGGTTATTCCGATGAGCCTGCGGATGGGGCTGCTTGCGCATGCCGCTTTGACCTGGTCATCATCATCCTCATTATAATTATAAATATCTCAGATAGAAGAAGAGGGGGTTTGTTGATGCAAGCGACTCTTCTCATGCATTGTGACAATGCCTGTCCCCTGTGTCCGGCCCTGGATCCAATAGGATCCGACCAGCTTGAGTCTGCGGTCAGGGTGAAGGGGAGAGAAAAATCACGGGTGCTAGCGCGGTATGTGGCCCGGCCGCAACTCACAGCCCGCGGGATAATGCTGAATACGGCATTCATTCCTTTCATGTCAACAAATGAATAAGTTGCATTGCATTTGCATTAATAATCTGCATGCATTTGCCAGCTTTTACATATCATCTCTACAGATATGAGTATTCATGGGACGAGAGCGAGAAGAAAGAAATGTTTGCGCTTTTAATTGCTCGACACAAAAGCAGCAGCTTTGTAAACAAACGCAAACTCGCTGATATATTTACATATTCATGTGGTGAAACTTTTTTTTTCTCTAAGAAGGTGATGAGGCTTGAAGTTATTTATTTTCTTTGACAGAGTGCATCTTTCAGTTAGGGGCCACATTTTATTGTTTTGGCTCATTTATCACACACCACACACACACACACGCACCTCAAACAAACTCTCACACACACAGATACCTTTTTATAAAAGTAATTCAGCTCTTCTTCAAAGTGTAACAATTCTGCTACCATATTTTGAAACCAATAAACCACAAACTGCACTGAAATACACACAAGTAAATATCTTCCTCAGCATATTATGACGCTATTGTATGTTTTTTTATTTACAGTGAGTTTTTTGGCTTGCCGTGCTGTTCCTCTCTGATCCTGTGCCTGTAGTGTAGGAATTTGTCCACCAGGGTGTGTTTTAGCAGTCTCACATGCCTCTGTGGTAACAACCTGTCAGATCTAACAGGGGCCAAAGGTCACAACTAACTCATTGGAATCCTTAAATTGTGCTTTCCGTGGCATCTAAAAATGAACAAAATCTTAAAAAGAGATGGTATTTTCTACTATGAATAAACTCACCTTTAAATACTTTATCTACAACTTACACTATTGCTAATTTGGAAAGAATTAAAATGTGTTGTTTAATCCATCTTGTAATAAGTGTGCATGTAAACATATTAATTGTCCTCTTAAGTTGATTTTTGTGAGTAGCTTGATAACTATTTCAGAGTTGACTGAGGTTTAACACTCTAAATCATGTGTTGATTATTACTTCACAAGCTAGTTTTAAAAGTAGCTCTCTTAACACTGCTTCTAATGACCAAAAAATGTACAGATACTGTCAAATTTAAACAGACTCTTTTCAGAACCGAGTAATGCAGCCATTAGGCCTGAACTTTAATCATGCTATAAGTGACATTTTCCTGTACTTAGCAAATTCACACCTTTAGTAAGTTATTTTAATCTCTCATTCTGAGTCTTCGCCTTTTTTTTTCAACTTATCAACTATATTAAAAAATCTTTGCACTGTATTAGTTTGCTTAAACAGAGGGGATTGTAATCTGCAATCACACTGTACAATATGGTTGTTTCAATTTCTGTCCTTCTGTTTGTCTTTTTTTTAATCGCACCTTTTAGTGAGGCTAAAACTTTTCGCTTTCACACCATTTGTGAATAGACAAACACGCAATCACACATGCATGCACACACACACACAAATTAGCTGAGTAGTTCCGATCCAGCGCTGGACTCATAGTAAAACAGGCCAGATTCACCAAAATACACAGTTTCTTGGAGAGAAGCCAAGTACTAGTGAGGCTTATTTGGAAAGCTTTCAGTTAAAAAAGCCACTTTTTGGCAGGAGTGGGGGTGGTAGAGCCACAGCAGTGGGTCAGAACTGCTAAAATAAATAATGGTTTAGGGAGAGAGAACCATTTCTGTAATTATATATGTCAGCTGACACCGAGCCACCCCGACTGCTCTCTATCTCTCTCTCTCTGTCACACTCTTTCTCTCTTTCACTCCATTTCTGACTTTCTATTCATCAGCTTTCTCTTACTCACCCTGCCACATTTTTCATTCATAATTTGTCTTTCTGTGTTACATTTGTAAGTGAATAATAGCGATAATGTTGCAGCAGCTTTCTGGTCATCAGGACACAGTTCACAGGGGTCTGTAATATAAAAATACTCTCTTTCACTAAAACACTAAGAGTATACAAGGCTGCTATATGAATCTTTCTTTGGGTTGTACCAGTCTCCGTCTCACACACTCTTTGCTATAAAGTTAGGGCTATATAGAAAAAAGAAAGAAAAGAGAGACAATAATGTATCAATATAAAGAAAAATGAGAAATTTCTGAAATGTTCAACAAATAAAGAACTAGAAAACAATATTTATGTCACGGGTGTGGTGTAGATAAAGAAAGACTGATGCAAAAAAGGCTCCACTTCAAAGATTTACTCAAAATAAATAAATAGATAAAATAGAATAGATTTACTAAAATAAAACAACAAACAGGTTAAGGCAGGCACCAGACACACAAAACGACCGACCAGAACAGACTGAACAGAAGCAAACTAAATACAAGCATGAATCAAACATAACAAGGTGAAGACAGGTGACACAGATGATGAAAACGATGAACAGGTGGATGATTGAGGGAGTGAGTTCAGGTGTGGGGACAAGAGGATGCTGGGAAGTGTAGTGAAAATGACGAAGACAGAACGGTGCAGACGGAGACTGTGACAATTTATAGTTGATTTATATTTTAATTCATATACTAATGTTATTCAGAAAGGATGCATTAAAATGACAAAAGTGACAATAAAGACTTTTGCATTGAAAAAACAAAACAAAACAAAAACCACAAATCAATTCTGTTCTCTTCATGAACAAATCATTAAAAATGAAGTTATATAATTATATATGGTAACACGTTAGGGTCCAATTCTCACTATTAGTTGCTTATTAGCATAATACTATAGGTAATATGTTTAGTACTTAAGCACATATTAATGGATGACCATATTCTACATCTCTAATGCTGCGTTCCAGACAGGTTTTTGAGCACGTAAATCACGACTTCAAACCACGGCTTACGACTTTGTAGCATTCCAGGTCATTCACGCCAAACTACCTGAGTGCATGGAGGACCTTATGGGGCACATGCGCATTTGTAATAATTTCTAACGCCAAAGGTGCTTACTCCTTGTTTATTTGTGAGAAACTGAGGAGGAAAAATAGTGCATGAGGCAAGATAAGCTGTTATACCTTTTATTTTACTTTATTTTGGAAATGTATTTGGTATTAATTTATCCTTGCACTAATGGACTGAAAACTAGTTAACGTTATATTGTCCTAAAGTGTATTCTCACCGTGTACAGCCTGCAGAAACACTGCATCCTTAGGGGCTGTCATTGGTTCGCGGGCTATGTGACGTCAGAACTCGTAACTGGCAGTACATCAATAGTACGAGTTGACGGGTGGGAAATCACGGGTTTGACTGCCGTTCCAGAGCACTTTCACGGGTATAAGGTTGGAAAAACACAGGTTACAGGTTGCCTGGAACGCGGCATTAATCCCAATTCCTAAACTTAACAACTACCTTACTAACTATTTAAAAAAAACAGTAGAGTTTATTGAGGCAAATGTTTAAGTGCTAATACACAAAATGTTAGGTACATTGACCCAAATTCCATTATATACTGTGTGTACACTGGACGGCAAAATCAGTATAAAAATGTGTATTCGTAAAACTATATTAATCTTCCTTTTGTTGTTTTGTGTATCTTTTAGATGCTGCTCTGATGGAATTATGTTCACAGACTTTCAGAAATTAGTGAAATAGCATTGTGTTTTGGGTGGTCTAATTTGATCAAAGGTGATACTTTATCTGAAAAATGAGAGAATCACTGGTCTACAGTTTTCAGTGGCTAAAAGAGGACGTCCACAGTTGCTTTGAAAGACAAACTAAGAAAGCAGCATGAAAGACAACATAATGGGATACAGTAGAAGGGGAAGAAATCTCGACGGATGCCTTCATCGCTGAAGAGAAAGACAGATGGGGAAGAATCATAAGCAGAGACACTGGAGCTTCCTGTTAAAGGCGATTAGCGCAGCAGTCAGGGGGATCGTCCTGCCCGCACAGCCAGCCTGCGCAGGTGAGAGCAGCCATGCATGCCCACTCTCTCTCTCTCTCCCAGTCCATTTGAGGTAGGCTGCCCAGCGAGACAGGGTGGAGGGTGGAGGGAAGATTAAACGGCGGGAAGAGTTTGGAGCCTTATCGCTGTTTATTCTTAGATTTCAAAACATGGAGGGAGGGCTGGTGAAGCCAAATCCCTGCCGCGCTCATTCCCCTCCGGGTCTCGCTCCTACTTTCCTCTGCCTGCCAATCATTCCTCTGCCCACGGGGCCAAACGCAGGCCTTTCCAAAGGGGAAGCATTAGCAACACCATTTTGGCTCTCCTCCACAGATTTGTTTATTCCTGTTTGACGAAAACTGATGCATTTTAATATGATATGGGGGCTATTATGCTTGGTGAAGACTTCTTTTAAAAGTTGCTTATTTACCACTTACGAGGTTTTGTCATCATCTTGCTCTTCTAGCAAGTTTTCGTTGACCTACAGAGACCACAAAACGTGTGTGTGTGTGTGTGTGTGTGTGTGTGTGTGCTTTCAGTGATAGTGCACACGGTTGTTGAGGGAAAACAGATCCAGGTGGCAGATCCTTTGTGACGGTGATGGTTTGTTTTGCAAGACTGCTCTCACAGATTAACTTGCTGACTGTGGAACCAATGTGTCCAAAAACCTTTCTCTGCTGGACCGCTTTCATCAACACATTCTCATCCCAGGACGTCATCTAACTGACGTTTTTGACCATATGTCAACATCCGACGTTTTAGGGTACCCTTTAACGTCAGTTACATGACGATCCTGGGACGTCATACAACTGACACTTTAGCTTTAACGTCAGTTAGGTTTAGGGGTAGGTTTAGGTCTGGGGTAGGGTTAGGATTTTTGGTTTCACTTTATTTTGATGGTCCCTTTAACACATTCTGTTGAATAAGCAACATTGCAACTACTCGTCGACTAACTCTCAGACTGTTAAAGTGTTGGTAGAGTATTAGTAGACTGGTAGGGTTAGAGTAAGCTGACATGTTGTTGCAAAGTTACTTTAGAATGTAGAATATCAGTATAGAATGTCTGTTTGAGGACCATCACAATAAAGAGTTAGCAAGACAGTCTACTTACTACATGTCATCTACTTATAAGAGGTCTATCAAAATAAAGTGTTACCAAGTGTTTTAAATATGAATTAAGTTACCAGTTTAGTTTAGTATTGTTATTTAATGAATACAGCAGAGTATTTATTTTAAATATTTAAACTCTTATTCCTTTAAAGTACTAAAACAATTATTTATGAAAATGGGTATATTCTTCCAGTTTCACATATAGTCCCGGAAGAAAAAGAACGACTTTAGCAACTCAGTGGTTCTTCTAAGCACTGGTTTCACTAACATTTTCAAACATACAACACAATACTATATATATATATATATATATATATATTTGGAAGTTGCATTCAAAATCCACTTGGCTCAAAAATCTGAGCAGTTTGAATGGGCATGATGCTTCTTTATCCAACCATTCCTCGGGTGAAACATGTTGAACAGAGCTGAAAGTCTCTGAGAGAGTATGAGATGATGCAGTGGATTGATTCAGGTACTGTATGTGAGTCAGAGCCCTGCGGGCTCACAGCCTGCACAAAGAGAACAGTCCTCCTTTGCCAGAGTCTCTTTGATCTTCCCAGCCCCAGGTCTACTGCACCAGGAGGCCACAAGCCCTGAACCCACCCTAACGATTGCGTTTGTTTACCGCCGCTACTGGATGAGAGCATCCGCTTAACACCGACGAAGACCTGCCGTGAAGTTTCCTTTCAGACTGAGTGCAGAATGCCGCGAGTCTCCCTCGGCCCCTCCTCTTCCTCAGGCCCGGCTACCAGAAATAGCTGCATGGAGGAATGGACTGTGACCCCCTCACCCTGCAGTGTTAGTCTCAGTTATGGTGCAGATGCCTTTTTCCCCCTTCAAAGGTTTGCTAATGCTTCCCTTAGGATCAGACCCAAACTGCGCAGAATCTCCTCTCTCCTCCTTTTTGTTGCTCATTTCTCTCTCTCTCTCTGTCTCGTATGCCTCCTTCCTCACTGTTGCTGCCAGAGGGCAGAGAAATAATTCAAACTCAATGCATATTGCAAGCGCTTTGGTCAGTGCTGCAGCCGGCGAGTAATGACACATTAGTTTAGTGAAGTGACCCGGCCGCCTCACACTCCATAATAAATAGCTGGGGTCTGAAACAAACTTCGCCTGGGTCTGCCGTTGCATGCCTTCAGAGTATACCGGTACTTTAAAGGAATTTTCGACACACACACACAAAGACTACGAAAAAGAGGAAGATGGAAAAAGAAGAAAAAGAAATAGCATCCCTTTAGGTAACAGAATGATTTCTGCATTGTTTAATATTTAATCACCTTGCCTTCCAACATTCAGATTTCTTTTTGCATATTCTATATAAAAATATATAATTAATGTCTGAGAAGCACATAAAAGAAAAACAAAATCCTCACAAGAGCTGGAAAAATCATTTGTTGTTCTGGAGAACAAATTAATGTGGGCGATAAAAGAAGATGCTGAGGCCATGTTTTTTTTCTTCTTTTGTCTTTATTATCTACCTTCAGATCCTGGATTCTTTAGTTTCGAGGTAGGATGAGGTTGTTGGTCATTTTTCAGTGTTTTGATGAACTCTTTTCCCCCCTCAAGGTGTACCTTTATTTTGGAGACCCTTGGAGAGTTTGTTTTCCACATAATTCAAAATCTCATTAATGCATTTTTTTTAATCACTGACACTGCTACCGATTTGAAATAGAATATTATTTGTTTGTTTTAGTCAAAAGTGACAAAAGTTTGAGTCACTTTTGGAGCTTTTTGAACAGGATTCTAGCTTTTGGCTTACCCTGTTGAGACTAGGGTGAATTTCGAACAACATTTTTGAAGGGCATACAACTTGATAGGTTGTTCCAAACAGAAGGAAACAGCTGAATCCCTTAAAGAAGGGCTCTTAGCTAATAGCAAACGGTACATGCAATGGTCACTTCAAGAAATTAATTTAGCAATTTATAATCATGAGATCCTGGGTGGCAAAATCAACCTGAGATAATTTATTGGAATTAGGGAATATTAAATACAGATACAGTACACAAGTTTAAATGCATGTGATTAAATCCTAATGTGTTTTCCCTTCAGAGTTCTGCTATTCAGATCTATTTTCGATTAGATTTCGGCCTTACTCTATGTGTGTCAGCTCTGTACTTGGCAACACAGTGTGTCCCGTTTCACCGGACGAAGGGCGTATTCGCTAATCGCCCAATAAAGATTAATCTCCCTCCGTCACCTCTCTCCTGTAATGTTGTCACAGCCACTGAGCTAAAATTTTAATAGGTTTTTTAGCATAGCTCCATATTCCTTTCTGCGTGGGTCACTAATGACCAGCTGTGAGTGCAGAGCGCTGACCCCCCTGAGCAGACGGGGCTGCCTGGCCTCATTCTTAATATGCCGGCCCTCCAATTATCCTTAGCATGCCCCCCGGCGCAGACCAGCGGCCCCTGCACCGCTATATGCCAGCCAACTACACACATGCTGCAGTAGAAAAATCTGCATCTGATAAGAATGTGTGTTCATTTCACTTCACATGCTGTGTGTTTGCAGCCACCCTGCCTGTGTGGAACAATGCACAGCTGCAGACTCTTTCACATACAGCTGATACCTCCATCATTACATATTGAACATTTGTGGTCTGCCTTGTATAGAACTGCATGTGCATGCAAAATAAATTCAAATGCTATGTAAAAACGGGGAGTTAATCACAGCGACAGTATAGCCTAATGTATTTTTGCTTTGACAAACACACCAAAATTTCTCAGTCGGCGAATATATAATTGTCTTTCACAAAGTATAGCCTGTCAGGGTTTTGGTCACCGGTTTTTGGTCATCATTTAAGTCACCTTAAATTCTGAATAAAGCATTGGCTTCTGTATTATTATTATTTTTTAAATTCTTATATAAATATTCTTCATCGTTTTGGTCAGTAACAATATATCATGATATAAGCCAAATTAATAATATAAAAAAAATGTCTGCAAAAATTCTATCACAATATTCTTTATCGATTGGTCAGTAACAATATACATCGAAATGATCCAAAAAAAAAAAAATACTGAAATTCATTAGAATGATTCAAAAGACCTGAGTGTGTGTGTGTGTGTGTGTGTGTGTGTGTGAAACTGTTTAGCTAAAAACATCACATTCAGTTTAAGCTGCAAGCTCACATTCACAGCTCAGGTAAAAGATTATTTGTTTTGTAATAGTCCCTAAGCCGTTCTAAAGAAACATAAGAATATAGGCCTACAGTTGCATGTGGATATCTAGTTAACTTGCTGCCCTTGTATCAGTGCTGGTACCATGCACAAACAACTTTGTATAAAGCTGACTGATAAAAAACCCTTGGTCCTCTTAGTTGCGCAATATCAGCTAGATTAGAACTTACGAATCAAGACTCGGTGTGCAATATGCATGAGATGGTCAGTGATCAGACTGTGGGCGGTCGGTTGTTCTGTCTGAGGCTCAGACTATAGTCACCCTGGCCATAATTACAGCTCTGCGCCTGTGCCAGCTCTCTCTATCTGCACTGGTCTTATTCTCAGTCATTGCACCTGACAATTTTCCTCTTTGTCATTCTCTCTTTGAACCTCCGAGGAGCACAACCTCATAGTAGGCAGCAGGGGGAATTTGTCCGGCTTTGACATGGCAAATGCATTTCTTAGCCCTCCTTTGAGTACACCCTTATCAATATGAATGCTAAGCTGCGACTGCTCTGAACCTCTGCTCTTTAGAAATGGGCCCACACTGATGCTGCCAGATGCAAATTCGACCAAAACAGGCACCTGATAATACTACTGACATTTGGGGCTTGTAGATGCACCGGCTATATGATGGCATGTATGAGTGCATGCATTTGCAGACATATTCCTATAAGGGCACATAAAACCATACCCAGAAATACAATATGCAGTGAGTGTCCTGCTTTCAGTCTTTAGGAATGCAGTCCATTATTCTGCTGTATTCAGGCCTAAGGTGAGACAGTCTTTCTATCTTGACCTTAAACTATAGCACATAGATTGAATAAAATACCAATGGCTGGGTTTTCCAAAAACATTGCAAATACCGCTCTTGAAATCTTGTTGTACATTATTTTATGACAAAGTAACACTGGTTTCTCAAAGTGGCATGTAAATGCTCATCATAAAGTATGCCCTTTTCTGGAAACAGGTTCAAAGGCACTAAACTAGGTCAAATTTTCAGCTATATATTTTATATATTAATAAATATTTTTATAAACCTTATAAGTTAAATACATAAGTATGTATAGGCCTACGCAACCTGATCTCACGACCAAGTCGTACGAATTCGACGAATGATTAAAAAGTGGCTAATTCGTAACAATTCATACGACCTCACTCGTATGAATTAGTACGATTTTGCTAAATCGTACATATTTTACGAATTGGCCAATTCGTATGAATTCGTACGAAAGACCTACCCCTTACCCCGCCCCTAAACCTAACCATCACGTGGGTTTAGACAAATCGTACAAATTCGTACGAGTGAGGTCGCACGAATTAGTACGATTTAAACATTTTTTAATCATTCGTCAAATTCGTACGAATTGGACGTGAGATAGTGTTGGCCTACGCTATATCAAATATATAAAACAACGATATGCTCTTGTTTTTACATACAACTTGAATAACAAAGCGTTTTGGGAAATGTGGTATAGAAATTAACTACGACTTATTTGCAAGTAAAATTCAAACCCAGCACAAAGCAGTTTATCTACATCACCCAGATCCTTCAGTGTGAATAGTATGAGATGATTTTATAGTCCAGTCTGGGATGACCAACTCGCTGTACAGGGTTAATCGTGTCAGGCATTAAAGTGTTCTTCTAAAATAAATTAAGCCTAAGGCTGAAGTTGAAGTCAATGTAATATTAGTAATTTAAAAGAAAAAATGGGAATTATAAATGGGGTAGGTGAAGAGAAGTATTTCCAGCCTTGTGCAAAAAAAAAAAAAAATCAGAAGTGAGTGAGAAGGCATTAACATTATAAGAAAGTCTCTAGAGAAGAGTATATGTGGAACATTATAATGAGACTATAGACTTGAACAACTTCATACTGCATATCGCTGCCTAAATGAGCATATAACTCATATATCGGTTTATACAGGGACTCCCGTTCCAGTTTGACCAGCCATGTGCTACAGGTTGTAATTAGTGCAGCCGCTTTATTTTAGAGAAAGAGAGCAACTAGGAGACCATGAAAAGAAAATGACTAAACAATAGTGAAAGAAATTGAGAAGATAAAAAATACAGAGAGAAAGACATAATCTCACCAATCTGACTCTGACCCTTTTCATTAAAGGCTGATTAAAACTTTTAAAAATGCTGTTTGCCCCTAGAAGATGATAACCTCTACAACACGAGACATTAAAGAATAATAACCGTCTATAAAAAGGGACAAAGAAATTCTTGCCTGCGCTAGAAAAACCCAATTGGAACATTTTAGAAAATTAATGAAATTTTAGATCAAATGAATAATAAATCAGGAGAAAATGAATTATAAATGAGAAAAAAGTGCTCTTACTATCAAACAGTACTAAAGGAACATGTAATCCTCAACAAGCTTGAAGAAACAGGGTCAGGTTCAAGCCAGTGTACTGGTGTGCAAAAAACAAAGGTTTCGGCTCTACTCTGCTTTGAAGATAAGTGAAACGACTGTGCTTGAAAGGACTCCAGTCCGACTGCCTAATACAGAGGCCAGTTTTACTTGTTTTCAGTTTCACCGACAACAATGGGATTTGCGTGGTACTGCTCTTTTCAGCAAAAAAAATAAAAAATAAAAACAACACATCAAATGCATACTTGCGCTTACATTCCTTGGTACTTAATGAAGTTCTTAAAAGCTCCATTAAAAATGAAACTCGAGAAAAAATGCAAAACGTTTCATGTTGCTGTAAGTTGGCCCATTAAAAGTTGGGTCTTCTTGAAAGGAGCCATGAAACGAACTTCATCTTTGTTGCACAACATCAATCCAACACTTAAAATGACCAAAATAATGAATAATCATACAATTATCTTTATCAATCATGAACATGTTCCTGTACCAAAGGCTGCGTGATTGCTGTCGAATGTTAATTTCAATTATTAATATTTTAATTACACAAATGAATTAAACATGAGAGAAGTAAGCAGAAAAACTGGAAAGATGCTCAACTCAATATTTGATTGAATCACCAAGTTCAGGTTAGGCGAGACGCAAAGCCTCCTGATGTTCTCATCGTTGGAATTTAAGTGATAATGACCTCTGAGTGAGTCTTCAAAATGCATTACTGTTGTGCGCTACAATCATACACAGATCAATCTCCGTCATCATAACAGCAATATTTAGTACTCTGAGATATTGCCTGCCTGTTATCTGCTCTTGCCCGAGGAACAAAGAGTTTTATTGAGCCCAATAAACATGATTCTTTCAGGGTGGTGTGAGTGCTGGCTGGTGGTCTTATTGAAGGGTGTTAAATGGTTCATTGGCACAAGGTTGTGGATGTGTGAAATGACAGCTCAGGGTGAAAGGCCATCAGTCAGTGTAAACAAATCACACGCTAATCAACAGCTACTCACGGACGGAGAGTGGATGGAGATGGAGTTTTAGTGGAGCCCTGCAGAGCCAATGTGTTGTGAAAAGTGTGTTAAATGTGGTAACAGAGCACCTAAAACAATGGTGTGGCTGGTTAACTTTACTGCCTGCGTTATACAAAGGCATTTACTCAGATATGTCCCATGTGGGACGCTACAGTCTGTATGTTTATTAAATGTACAGCTAAAGCCATTGTTAACCTTGCCAATAAAAACGAAGATTAGATTAAATCAAATGTGCACAATCAAATGATTTATCATTTTAACATTGCAAATAATATAGTTGATTCAAAAATTTTGGTCAAAGTGAATAATATCTGGTATTGACTTCTGTATAACATTGGGGCTTTTGGCTTTCAAAAACGTAGATTTATAAATAATCTACCTTTTTTTCATGCGTTTCATATAATAAAGCAAGTCATACAAAGAAAGACATTATTTATTTTTGGGCAAACTATCACTTTAAATGTTAAAGAAACACCATGTAACACAGTTGGGAAACAGTATTGTCTTCTACTACTGTCGTAACATCTGTCATGGTTTACATTTGTAACTGTGTGTTCTCACATCTTGGGCAGACTGCCTGCGTTGCATGTGAAATGTCTTCATCCCAGGTACAGTGGCATATATTTCAGCATGTCATATCGATATAATTTCATGGGGTTTATTTTTTTCAAACGCCAAAAAATCGTGTTGCTCACGTTTACAAGCCAGCGTCATTATAGTAGACCATTGGCGAATGTTTTACAGAACGGATGCTAATTTAATTCAATGTTTGTGTGGTAGGTAATAGCCATATATAGTCAATATTATAATATCAAGCTACCATAAATGAACCTGCAAATTTGAAAAATCAATTCGGTCGGGCACTCCTCCTCCTCCTTTAGCTCACGCCAGCGAGCGAATGCTGGAGCAATATTGATCCTCGTCTGGCCTTTGATATCACTCTCCCTTTTTCACTTCCTAGTCTCCTCTGACAAAACCTTCGCCTTCTTTGGTTTAGTTGCTGCTTCGGCCAAGATGATGATGATGAATCATGACAACAACATCCAGCGAACAAATCGTAGTTGGGTTCAAGTCTGAATTTGAGAAAGTGGGGGGTGGTGGGGGAAGTGAGGTATGCCGTAAAGCAGTCGGATTTTGTAGTTCTTTTTGTGCTCGGGTTACTACTCGAACCCTGAAGTTACAAAGTGCCAGTAAAAGCGATACAGACCCTGTCAGGCTATGGTAGACGTGTCATTCAACCTATTGTAAGACAAGGGTTTTGGAATTATATTATGAAGGTTGAAAAACTACATAGTGTTGCTTTATAATACATCTTTAAATTAATGTACAAAATGTTTTGTTAAATTTTGCACTTTGTCGTTAGACTCAGCCTTACACATCACACCCATGCATATGGCGCACAAAATTGGAAACACCTCAGGAGTTTTGAAGTCGTCATCTGATTGTTTAAATTCTACATTTCTTAAACGGTCTGCCTGGAAATAAAGCCACCGTGACGCCAAACCCCTTCATGGAAGAGGAAAGCCGTCATATTTATATCTGAAACAATGATCCAACTAAATGTTGGATTTGCAAAACTTTGTGAAGTATGTGAAGTTCACAACATAGACTTTTTAAAATACATCCACGATTTTTTTCTTTACTGGTCTGTTATTGTAGGGACTTTATATTTCCACACCCCTAAAGCTGGCTGTGATTCGTTCGGTTGCTTTACATTTCAGTCAGGCACTGGGCAATCCTTGGCTAATGAAAGCTGCAATGGAGTACAGACTTTCTGCCGTCTCAAGGTCTCGCTACTTTGGTGTCCACCTAAATATTATACCAAAATTAAATGTCATTTTAGTAAAGCTGACATCAATTATTAAATCTTATGAAATACTGAATAACTTTAGTATAATGAAATACTGAAAATAATATAGTATAAAATTAGTATAAAAAACTAAAACGTTACTATATAATATGGTTAAAAACAAAACAACACGTAAATGCATTGAAATACTTGATGGAATACGAACAACGTAGAATGATTCGTCTGCCCCCTGAAGTGCATTACAGACACCAAATAATGTGGAAAATGCTAAAAACCGAAAGACAGTTGATAAGAGAAATCTGACTGGCAGACTCCAGGCCGGTGCTGTCGAGTCTGTCAGATAATGAATAAATTGTTGGAGTGCCTGAGATGCCTTCCAATAAGACCTTCAGCATAGGTTGTGATTTCTGCTATGTGTGGAGTCAACCACCAGCTATTTGAATGAGATCATGTATTGCGTTCCTGAAGTGAACAATTATAATTGTGTCCGACTCTAAGGCTGAAAGCTGGGACGAACCGGTTCCCCTCGTAGTTTGTTCCTCTGTGGATACACAGATAGTGAGTTTGCCTTATGCTAGCAGTATAGCGTTATACGGTTTAACACACTCCTCTCACTCACTTGGCCGTGGAGCAGCCAGACCTGTCCGTGAGCTTCAGGGGAAACTCAGCGCTGTAGGACTGTTAAAAGTAGATAATTGGAAACAGGAGGAAGTCGTCCTTACAATAGGCATCTACCGACGCGCAGCTTGTTACCAAAAGTGCTTTAATAATTAATGTAGTTCCCTTCCCTGTTCAACACTCTGTCTTTGATATAAGGTTACTGTGCTTGGGGTCCTGCTGAAGGACTAGGCTAAGCAGTCAAACCTTTTCAAGTCCTTCTTCTCTCTCTCTCTCTCTCTTGCCCAAACATGCACCCTGCCCTGCGTCTTTTCAGGAGTGAGGGCAATCAAGCACAGAAAATGCTCTCTTCACGTCTCTTTTTGGCACCATCAGCACATTTTCATTTTTTAGCCATTTAATTGGCCTTGCTTATCCAATTATTCCTCAGGTTACCCATTCTTTCAGTAAAATTCAGAGGAGAGAGTGTAAATCGAACTGTGTTTGAGTGTAAGGTCATTGACAAGTAATAGTCGGCCATCATTAGCAAAGGATGTTCAGGATGGGCTGAGTGAAAGCGTGTAATGCTTCCCTCAGTGGGAGGCTCAGGATTAAGAATGAGAGAAAATAATTATTGCATGCCTCCACTTTCAAAAGCATTCCCAGGGTTTATCAAGGTCATCAACGGTCGAGAATAGGCTAGTTCTTTGCTTGTATCATCAATGCTAAATGCGTGCCAGTTTCTTTGTTATAGTTGACAGATTGTCTTATGAATACATAGAGTATAGTACTGTAACCCATGTCAAATACATTGAAAGCAAGTTTACAGAATGTTTGGTCCATGTTGAGTACTAGGGATGCACACTACAAGATTTATATTGTTTCTTCAATATCTTATTGTATAGAGTCCTTCAAATGTTATTTTGTCAAAAAGGTAAAAAAAAGTTTGAGAACCTCTGATCAAACAATTATATAAATCTTTATTTAAATAAATAATTTTAGGGCTGAAAAACTTGTAAGCTTGTAAATATAGCTTGCAAATTCAACTTTCTATGCATAGTATTCTATATTATTCTATAATAGTATTGTTTTGGTTCCCTTCAATTGTGTTACGCCTATTTATATTCCATTAAATAAGTCCATACACTTTACACATTTTCCCACCAATGTTGCCATGTGCTTAGGGTGCAGTCTCATTAATATTTTTGTCTCTTTCTCCCCCTGTGACATGCAAAAACTGAGTTAAGTTTGCTGTAGGCCTATATACCCCTTACCTCACTGATTGGGAGTGTGCTCCACTCGTGTCTAATTAGGCTTGATTACCTGAACGTGCTCCACATGTGTTTAATTCAACCCGAAAAATCGTACGAATTCGTACGAGTGAGGTCGTATGAATTAGTACGAATTAGCCACTTTTTGATCACTCGTACGAATTGGTCGTGAGATCTGAGCATGCTCCTCCCGAACTTTGTTAGTAAAACATCATTTGTTGAGGATAAAACTTGATGTTTTAACTAACACATGTAATCGAGTAAAGTCCGTACCCTAATGGTCCATGCCAACATGGTACAAAATAGGCTACAAAGATCCTGTCCCAAATGTTCTATAAAAATATATAAAATAATATATTAATAAATAATACATTTGTTAAAAGTTTAGTTCTCATAAATAAATAAATAAATTATATATACCTGTTTATATATATAATTTACGCACCATCATGTCATTCCAGACTCGACTTTTGTTCATTTTTAAAACTCAAATGAAGATGTATTAAGTGACATCTGAGAGATTCTGTCCCTCCAGTGAATCCATGCACTTTGTCTTTTCCAAAAATTCAAGTTTACAAAAGTGATCAGAAACCGAATCGACATGAATCGAGCGTTTTAGCCCAAATTATCTGAATAGACACGCTTGCTTTATATAATAAACAGAGCGAACCTCGGATTTCAAGTAAGAAGGCTTGAGCTTCCGCAAGAACCAGTTAAAACGTTTTAATAAAAAATTCAATTAATTTACATTTGAACATAAACTAATCAGAAACCGTTACATTTGAACAGAAACCGAACGTTTTTGCCAAATCTTACATATTTTACGAATTGGCCAATTTGTATGAATTCGTACGAATGACCTACCCCTGACCCCGCCCTTAAACCTACCCATCACGTGGGTTTGGAAAAATCGTACGAATTTGTACGAGTGAGGTCGTATGAATTAGTACGAATTAGCCACTTTTTGATCACTCGTACTGGTGGTCGCGAGATAGCATAGGTTTAATTTGGTTTAATTATCTGAGCCTGCACCTCCCGAACTTTGTTAATAAAACATCATTTGTTGAAGATAAAACTTGATGTTTTAACTAACTCATGTAATCGAGTAAAGTCCATAGCTTAATGGTCCATTCCAACATGGTACAAAATAGGCTACAAAGATCCTGTCCCAAATGGCACACTTCATATGCACTTTCGGTCTTGACATACAAAAGTCCATGAGTCATTTTAGGCGTAAGAAGGGTGCTCACAAGCTCCCTTTTGCGGTCAATATGCGTCCTCAATGTGCAGTGTTGCCGAGCAGCAGACTTCTTCCGTCAGTCAACGGTGTTGTTCAACGGTGAAGTGCAGATTTAGAGGAAGACCGCAAGTATTTAGGGTGCCATTGGCCTTCAAGTGTGCGATGGCATGAGCTTCAGTCTTAGTGTGTGTTTGACTTTAAGGATTCAAATGAGTGGTATATCATCATAGAACAGCGTTCCAATTTGTCGATTTTCTTCAAAGATTTCCGTTGCTGATTTCTCCTGCTAATAAGTGCTTTACATAACTAAATAATGATGAGTTCTGTCAACTGCACATTTGTGTATTATTATATGTTTGGACCTCTGTTGTGCTGCACATGCTTGTGAATGCACAGGGGAGTCTGGGAGATTGTGCCATGCTGTGCTGTGTCTGTCTCTCCGTAGGCTGTATTGTATGCAGGCCCATGCACAGCACCCTGTCAGTCAAGGTGGGGATCAGCTGTGGCCTGGATGGGAGCATTAGCCCCCCGTGGTGCTCTCTCTTTGCACCCTATCCCCATTCTGCCCGATTTCCACCCTGTGCGCTTCCCGGAGCGCGGCCATGCTCCTACCTGTCTGCTTAATCTGGGATTTTCTCAAGATAATGCTGTTATTTCATGCCAGTAGCAGGATTTCCCACAAGAAAGGCCCAGTTCAGCCCTTTTTTTCCCCTTCTGCCTAAATGTCATCTATTGTGCTGAGATATACAAGGGATTTTCCGGCGAGCAGTGCATGAGCAGAATTTTGACAGCATTTTAATATCCGTCATCATTGTTGTAAGACATCTCTGTTCTTTAAAACTGATTGGGAAGAATCTATAGTATAGTCACTATTAAGCTGTGTTATTTCTTATTGAGTCAGAGATTGCAGCAGATGAGCTAGGATAGATCGCTCAATAATGAACAGCAAAGGAGGAGGATTCCAGTCGTGGAAAGGTGTAACAGTCTTTTCACAGATGTTCTCTAACCGCAGCCCAGCATTACTGTAGATAGTAGACACTATGGATTAGATGTATTTATGTGTGTACTGGATATGAGTGTATAGATTAGGGGCCAAAGATTTAATTAGAGCCATCTAGGAAATCCTTCAGGAAGTGCTAAGGATGGTCTTCTTCCTGAAAAAACAAACAAGTACAGTAACACTTTATAATAGTGTTCTATAAAAATATATAAAATAATAGATTAATAAATAGTACATTTGTTAAAAGTTTAGTTCTCATAAATAAATAAATACATTATATATATATACCTGCTTATATATATATATATATATATATATATATATATATATATATATATATATATATATATATATATATATATATATATATATATATATATATATATATATATATATATATATATATATATATACAGGCCTATATATATATATATATATAATTTACGCACCCTCATGTCATTCCAAACTCGACTTTGGTTCATCTTTAAAACACAAATGAAGATGTATTAAGTCATATCTGAGAGATTCTGTCCCTCCAGTGAATCCATGCACTTTGTCTTTTCAAAAAGTTCAAGTTTATAAAAGTGATCAGAAACCGAATCGACATGAATCGAACGTTTTAGTCCAAATTATCTGAATAGACACACTTGCTTTATATAATGAACAGAGCGAACCTCGGATTTCAAGTAAGAAGGCTTGAGCTTCCGCAAGAACCAGTTAAAACATTTTAATAAAAATACAATTCATTTACATTTGAACATAAACTAAACAGAAACCGTTACATTTGAACAGAAACCGAATTGACATGAATCGAGCGTTTTAGTCCAAATTATCTGAATAGACATGATTGCTTTATATGATGAACAGAGCGAACCTCGGATTTCTAGTAAGAAGGCTTGAGCTTCCGTAAGAACCAATTAAAACGTTTTTTAAAAAAATACAATTCATTTACATTAGAACATAAACTAAACATTAATGTAAAACAATTTAAATTGGGCTGACACTGGATGGAAATAAAATGTGTGTCTAAATCTAAGAATTCTTTTATTTGGTTATAGAAAATTCCAACCCGATCTCACGACCAAGTCGTACAAATTCGACGAATGATTAAAAAGTGGCTAATTTGTAACAATTCGTACGACCTCACTCGTATGAATTAGTACGATTTTGCTAAATCGTACATATTTTACGAATTGGCCAATTCGTATGAATTCGTACGAATGACCTACCCCTTACCCCGCCCCTAAACCTAACCATCACGTGGGTTTAGACAAATCGTACAAATTCGTACGAGTGAGGTCGTACGAATTAGTACGAATTAGCCACTTTTTAATCATTCGTCGAATTCGTACGAATTGGGCGTGAGAAAGTGTTGGAAAATTCATAAAAGATTATTATTATGAAAAAATACTTTCCACTTAGATATACTGAATATAAGTGAATGCTATACTGAAATGCGACAGTCAAAGCCTGTAATCAATTTTTTTTTTTTTTGCGATAATCCAATTTTTCTCTCAACTTGAATGGAAACTAGCTTCACTAATACAATACAACAGGATGTTTCGAAAACAGCTGGATGTGGAATGAATTTTTAATCAATGTATACAGCTCTCCAACTCGGCTGAAGTAGCCTAATAAATGAGGATAAGTGTAGGCTTGTGTGTGCACCCACTTGCGTGTGTGTAGGTCCTTCAGTAATAAGACTGCCGTTTCTTTATGAATGAACCTTCTCTTTCATGTTTGTTTGAATGCCACATGGTTGACCACAAAACAGAACCCTCAAATCTTTTAAATAAACAGAAAGATTACCGTTCTGCTGTTGCCTTTGAAATGGTTTTGGAATGCAAATCGAGTCAGAAAGTCCGGCTGTGGGTACGTGCCTTTACAGACTATAGTTCTGGCCAGCTGATTACTCCCCATTTATATACCTTCATGTAAAAATGTCAATTGGTAAAATCAAAGGAGGAATGCCAGAAAAGCAAAACAGGTAACCACATAATGACAGCCAAAAGGCTTTCAGAGACAGACCACAGAGGATCTGTAAAATAGAAGAAAGCTAAGTATAGGATTACGATGCTAATGGCATCGTAAGAGATAGATCAGATTCATACTGCTCTGAGCGTGTCATAGCATATACTAACAAATCATTGTCTGCACATCTTTAGAGTAATAATGGAAACCGATGTGAAAATGAAAGTCTCCGGCTATTCTCCACTGAGCACATATTGTTTCGTCCAAGCTAATCGTAAATTACAAACTAGACTCCAGCGGTGGGAGCTTTTTTTTTTCCCCACCAACCTTTCCTCACCACACAAATTTTGGTCTGTGTCCAGACTCTGGGTTTGTAATTTGTGATTAGTGCAACGGGCAGGCCTTCGTAATCTTAGGCGAGATTTAAGGCAATATTTGAAGGCAGTTCGTGATCATGAAAAGCCAATTTCCTCCAGATGTTTCAGAGGGAAAAAAAAGAAAAGGAAAACCAGATTTACCCAGATTTGAACCTTTGGCCCTCCGTACTAAAATTACACAGAGAATAAACGACAACTAACCAGCAGCAGTTGGGGACGACTCCTGGATGTTTACACTCACAGCTTCTTACAGATGGACTGTTAGCCACACCGTGTGAGTAAATGCAGTTCACTGCAAGCAATAATGATTATAATTACAAAAAAAGAGAAAGTATATGATTTCAGCACATGCCAACTGCTCCTTGCATAGGAGCGACAGATTGTTCCAAACCAATTAGAGTTCCTTTTGTTTCGCTCAAGTTAAACACACAATCCTCCAAAGAAAGCAAGCGTCTTTTGATTTCTTTTGAGCGCTGGCGGAGGTGGCTGCAGACACACAAAGAGAGGTGCAGTAACGATGCGCCAGGCTTTGCCCAGATGGCTCAGAGGCACTGCGACCTTGTTAGCACCTGCTCTGTGGGCCCTTTGTGTGGGCATGGCTGTGGGCACGGAGAGGCGCACGCACCGCAGACTCCGCTCCTCCCAAACCTCCATCAGCTCTAATGAAGCAGCAGCTCTGCCCATCATCACCACCACCCTCAGCCCCTCACATTACCCATCAGGACAGCCCCCCCCCCCCCCCCCCCCAAAAAAAAAAAAAAAAAGTGGCGAACGGCAAAGACGTGATTTAAAATGAATCAACCATCTCAAGGCCCCTGAAATGTCATTATAATTAGGTATGTAAATCTCCTTATCATCCCCCTGTGCCATGTATTAGAACGACTACTATAAGCCCTAAGGTTGCCCTAAAAATATTCAATTAATAAATGACTGGGTTTTGATGAACTTTGATTGTTTTGGGCCGTCTTCCAAGTTTACCTTATCAGGAAATGTCACCTTGATCCGGGTCTCAGCGGTCTGCTAAACGGTGTCACAACATCCGCCCCATATCCTCTTTGTTTCTGTTTTAAAGGGCACTTTGTATCACCGAATCTCAAGCGTAATGATCAGATGGAGTTTTTATGCCAGATCAGCCCAACTTTAGGTTGTATTGGACGGAAATCAAAAGCATTATGATGGAATGCCGTTGTTTGAAACGCTACAGACGGATCTTGTTGACCCCTTGGCTACCCTCGCACACGCATGGGAGAGGACGCTCTAACTGTATATGTAAACTCAAAATCAAAAAAAGAAAAAAAAGACGATCAAAATAAAGATAGGCCTTTAAGAGTGCCAGCCAGAAAAAAAAAAAAAGTGAATCAGCTGCAAAGAAACGAACAAATGAAAGCCCAGAGTGGTGGAGCTAATGCGCAAACTTGTTTCTGTCCTCTACGGCTCCATCATTTATTCAGGAGGTAGAGCACAAGACGGCCGACTCGCATTTGCTTGATACTCAATTATACATTAGTGTACATCACTTGGCAATCTGTTCATATCAATTTAATTGGATTTTAATATTGCCTCTGATCTTGTTGTCCAATTAACAGTACTGGCTGGCAATAAAGCAGAACCACACACTCTGTGACACCTTTGATCCCCGCCATATGGAGCTCCTCCATTGATTACCACATTTTCTGAAATTTCACTCTCTCAATATGGCCCGTGATGAATGGAAGAAAATGCACATCCCCGACGTGATAAAAATTTCACTTCAGCTTGCAACTTCATTTATTTTGTTGACATCCTGCACTGATTAAAAACAATAAAAAAGGAGAGCCATGCCCTGAATATGGTATGCAAATAGAGCCCTGGGCAGGCATCTTGTGATGCCAGGGGACTGTTGCAGTCACTCGGTTGGCATCGCCTCAAGAATTCCCTTAAAGTGGCAGTGCCTTTTTTTTTCCCCAACGACAAGAGATGCTTCTCTTGTAAAGACTCAGAGAGATGCTTCTCTTGTAATGGCTGTCACAACACCGCACTGGCGGGGAGGAGGAAGAGGAGGAAAGTGATTTGGAGATCATTTTCTCTTTACAAAGGGGGGAAAACTTCACTTGCATTCATTTTTCATAAGGGCTTACATGACTTCAGAGCTGTGTAACACAAAAGATTAAAAAAGGAAATGGGAAGAAACAGTTCCTGTAGCAACGGTTTATTCAGTTTTCAAATTACCACTTAAAGACATGCAGCTGCCATGAGGCAAGAGCAGTTGTATCTCTCTTTTCAGGTTTGGGGGCAAGTGAGGGGCAAAAATGAAGAGTGTAACATCCAGGGGTGCAATCACAGCGGAGGAGAGCAGGGAGCGCTCACCCACTTCAGGTCACCAAAAGAAGATGTTCTTGAAGATGATTCTTCTGCTGCTCTTTTCTCTTCTTTCATCTCTCTGACTCTCCTGTCCTCTAAGTTGTTTATTCCAGCTTGGGTCCATCATAGCACTTCTCCTAAAATAACTCTACCTGAGATCTGTGCTGTTGTTCATGGCTCCTTGTTGTAAACCTCTGGTAAAACTAATAAATCAATCCCACTTTTTTTCTCCTGATATGGAACTTCTGGATATCTTTTCCTCACTAATCAAGATTACACTTGTACATGTAGGCTATGTGTAAATAAACACAAAGTGACTAAATAAATTATTAACTATGAACTACTAAATAACACTGGGGCAAAATTAACAGTAATTCCAATACATTTTTTTTGAATAATAATAAAAAAGTATTTACATAAAATAATAAAAATGTTATATATATATATATATATATATATATATGGTAGAACTTTTATTGTAAAATCTTTATAATAAAAACATTACATTGAATATTAGAAGGTTGCACAAATTCTAATATATTTATGTTGTAATTTGTTAGCTTTCAAGCCTATTTTGACAGAAATGTTATAGTTCAAAATGATCACTATCCACAAAACTCCTGTTGTTTTCATTAGATTTGTAATACATAAAAAATAAGATGCAATGTGAACACTAGAAGAAAAACTGCACTACAGACATAAAGATAACTGTACTTAGACAGTACTTCGCTAGAGATGGACTTAGTGGCTTTTCTGATTTAATTGTCACACCAATCTTAGATTTAATAATTCTATCACCATTGCATAACTTGGAAATCTTGGAAAATATTGTCCTATATGGTTCTTTAATGGTGCTTTTTGCCAATTTGAATTTGGATTAGTTACGTCTGTCAGATAGCCTGTCCATAAAATAACCGTCAGTATTGATACCGATATAGGTATCAGACTGCAGGAACTCTAAATAAATCCCCTTTCTGCACCAAAGATGCCATTTTAATTTATTTTAATCTGACAGAAAAAAAAACAAACAAATAATAAAAACATAGTTATTGTTTGTTGTATTAAAAAAATTTCTTAGATTTAAAAAAGGTATTCCACAAAGAATATAGGAAAAAATAATTACCAAAAAATGACAAAATTCAGCTAAAAAAGCTGAATGAGATAAAAAATATATATTATTTTGTATCACATTACTGAAAAGCTCCACTCTTTCATTGTCATTTCATCTTTCACTTTTTTGTAATTCACATGTGTTGTATATTTCACATGCTGTGTTACTGTGACTCCTACCACAATACATACTGACACATACACATGCTTTCTTCTTTTTCCCCCTGTTCTCCTTTCTCTCTCCTACACAAGTATAAAAAGCACTGTTGAGTAGTGGCCTATCATTAGAATAATTAATTGGTCAATGAAGTGGCATTTTCAGCAGGAAGTACTCCAGCGGATGCTGTAAGACAGGCATTAAAAGGAGTGAAGTCAGCAGTGAGAAGGGGGATGCACTTGTTTTGTGCAAGTCAACTAATTTCTTTCTTCTTCTTTTTTTCAAGGACCAGACATGATAAATGTAAACATTAGAAACATGAATAACTACCTTTACAAAATAAATAAATAAATCTCAATATGTAAAACATTTGTTACAATTCTATTATTATAATTACAAAGTATATATTGGGTGTACTCACTTTTGTTGCCAGCTATATTTACAATAAGGGCTGTATGTTGCAGCACCCCAGTAAATACTGCTATACAACCAGCATATTGACTCTAAAATAATCCAAATTTCATATCTATAGTATTGTCCCTTGAGAAGATGAAATGTGAGGGGTATACTCACTTTTGTGAGAAACTGTATAAATATGTGTGTGTGTGCCCATGTGGCAAATATTTACGAATGGCAAATTGCACTTAATGACAATAGAAAGTAAAAAAAGGCCAGTTGTTTCCAAAAAAGTAGCCTATCTGTTACATATCATGAATGATTTCTTGACCATTAGCACTTTTTCAGCATCACAGCTATTCCTAGGGCATATTAAATCAGCGAGGGTACATGTGTAGGGGGGGCCATGGTAGGACATCTGCGCCTGCCAGATAATTCAGTTAATTTCTATTCCCTTGAACCTGGAGGTGTTAATTTGGAAGCAAGGCAGTCGAGTCTGAAGAATGCCAATACGTCATTTGAATGATTAATGCAGTCGGGGGAATTGGGGGCCTTTGTTTACTCTTTCATTTTGACATGGCAAAGCAAGGAGGTGCAGCGCATGGCACTCAGAGTTGAGGGCAAGGGTAACTTCTGTGGGCGCCCTGAGCTTGGTGTGTGGGAGTTTGTGTGCAATGCAGAGAAGGCATATATAGAATATAGATATAGAAGATATAGAAGAGAGAAAAAAAAAAACACTATCTCACTCTATTTCACCTCTCTGCATTTAGTGTCTACTCGCCAGAAAAATCAAATGTGACATAACATACCATGTGTCAAAATTTGAAGGGTTATCACAGGTAAAAATAGCTTTGCATGCACACACGTTGAAAAAAAGAATGTGTTTTTTTATCTGTTGGCTAAATGAAGTCTATCTATTTTAATTATAACAAAAGTATTTAATGGAAAAAGTCACATTTGCGATTCTACTGTAAGTTAGCACAGCCACATAACTTGGTGAAAAATATGAATTCATAATCTGCATGATAAAAAGTGTTAACCTACAATTGTTATCTTAAAGAGCAGTTTTTTTTTTTACTTGATTTAACTAATAAAATGTTTTGTGTTGGAATGAATCTATTTAGGTTGAATCAGAAATATTAAAGAGATAGTTAACCCCAACATGAAAAATCTGTCATTTATTAACCATCAAGCTGTTCCAAACCTGTATGATTGTCTTTTTTGTCTGCTGAATAAATAATGAACAGTTAATTTAAGGACCATTTACACGATACAGTATGAAACTAAATAACTAAAAATGGAAAACTTTTTATACATTTTGACTGTTCATTTCTATGACAACTGCATTTTTGGGGCCTGAAAATAATTGTATTTCCAAGCGGATTGGCTTCTCGTTTGGCCTCAAGAAAACCCCATTTTTATCACAGAAAATGATTATTTCTAAAAACTCCAGCCAAAGTGGACATTTCTGAAAATGCCGGTCATGTGTTGTCATGTGAACTGGGAGAAACTGCGTTTTAGGTTCTCTTTTGTCGATTCTGAGGATTCTGATTGGCTTGAATGGCTTTATCCTTCTCCCTACACTGCCGCCAATAGGTTTGGCATAGTTATGATGGCGCTCGATGGCGTATTTATGCGGGTGTGTGAATGATGTTATCTTTGAAAACGGAGAGGGGGAAAATATTTGCTTCGCTAAATACCCGGCTTTATGTAAACGTGGCCTGTCAATTAGTTCAGTTCTGTCTTTCTCCGCCTCCTGCCTGTTTGTTTCTATGTTGTTTGATTGATTGTTAGTTCAGTTCCGTTGTATTTGTTAATTTGTTCTTCAGTTCTGTCCATTTAAACCCTTTGTTCTGTTTTGTTCTCTGTCAGTTGTAAACATCACATGTAGTTGGTTGTCCTGTTCCTGTATCCGTGATCCTAGTTTTGTTGAAGGTTTGAGTTAATCTTTAAATAAAGCTGCTGCATGTAGATCCTGTTTCATCCTTGCTGCAACCAACAATTGGCCTGGCAATGGCATGGGGGCATAATACTGTGTTTTTAGTTGTTTTTCCAAAATGAACATGGGTCATTTGAAAACATAGTTTTTGTGTAAACGTAATTATTATTAAGTTACCATTTTTTTAATGTGTAGGGTAATGACAGTGGCAATGATCGCCTGTACGTACATTTTGTCCAATTGTACATTTTGCAATAATAATAATCCTATAATAATAATATATAATCCTATCTCCATAATAATCCTATCTCTGGTATCCAGTTTCATTTATCAGCATAATTAAATGAAAAAAAAAAAAATGTGTCTGCAGGAAAGAAATGGCCAGACGAATGACACTCTCAGGCAGTTAGCGGGCAGGGTGTGCCAGACGTGTCCCTGAGCAGTGAGACTTGGCTGCTAGCTGCCCTCCCAGGCCCCGCAATGCAGTCCTGCCCAAGGTGAGATGAACTCATCTTGAGAGAGCTGACTGGCACAGGCATGCTCTGCTGGCCAGAGAACAGGCAGGTGTCCCCGTCCCATTCCCTTCTTCCTCACTTCTCATGCCCAACGAAGTGCAGCAAGCTCTGACGGATATCCTGTCTGCTTTCCCTTTGAGCCTGGTCTCTCTCTCTCTTTCTCTGGCTCCTGTACGCTTGCTTTCTTTCTTTTTTTCCCAGCCCCATCACTTATTCATGGAACAGGTTCAACTCCCAGCACTGATGTCTGGAAACGACGCGTGGACACAGAAGTGACAGTGGGTGGTTTTGTGAGTGGCCAGTGGATAACAGCAACCAGGCAATGGAGGCAAAAAAGGCCTGATGATATTAGAGATGCTTTTAAGTAGTAATTATACAAGATGTGTTGACCTTTTTAAATAAATTATCAATGCAATGCAAATTATCAATGTTCAAATTATGAAACCAACACATTTCTTGAAACTGATTGTTAATCCTAAAGCTCTGTTTGGAAACCCCAGTGCCCTTTTAATGGCTCAAAATATTTTATATTCTTCTTGATTTTTTGTATGCACTGTAAAAAATTGATCATTTAATCATCGATTTAAGTGATCATCGACTTCATAAAATGAGGAAATCTGTTGCCTTAGAATTATTAACAGAGGTGCACAAAGTACACAACTTCCTTACTTGAGTGAAAGTACAGACACTACCGGTCAAATATTACCCTGTTGCAAGTAAAGGTTGTAAAGACTGATTTTTATTTAAGTAAAATTACGGAAGTATTGTTTTTAAAAGTACTTTAAAAATAGTAAAAGATGCAATGATCCTAGCAAACACAAATAGCAAAAATCAACACATTTAAACATTAAAGCATATCCAAATATCAAGCAAAAGTTAATCTGAAAGAATTATTACCTATTCTTAGAAAATTGGTCCTCCAAATAAGGAAATAAAGTAACAATTTCATGTGCATTGTTGGTCCGTAGTTTGTGGAGTTCTACTTTTTCAGAAAAGAATCGCCACATTTTTCAAACAGAATCGCAACTTTATTCAAAAAGGATCGCTACTTAAAAAAAAATAATGTAACAAAATAATAATGTAACAAATGTATAATAATAATGTAACAAATGTATAACAACACTGCAATAAACGCATTATTACATTGTAATAAATGTATAAAACCTTGAAAAGAATCGCTACTTTTTTTTTACTTATTAACAGAAGTTAATCACATATAAACAGTGTAGCTGACTTAATGTTTACTGTAGCTGTCATAAATGTTTATTTTCTAAACCACAACTTCAATGTGTGATTCTTTTACAGATATATTTAACAATATCTTTTGCATTTATAATCCAAACAACGTCAAACTCGGCACTGCACTTACCTGTGCCCGTAGCAACACCTGTCAAGTTCGAAATCCATCGGTCTAACGGTTCGAGAGATATTCGATTAACAGACAGATGGACAGACAGACGTTACTGTAATTTATAGATAGATATACACATTTGTATATAACGTTATGCAAATTTCATTAAACAGTTTAGTTCTTTAGCTTTTATATCAAACATTTGTATGGCATTTGAAAAATGCACCTTGACAATGCATTTTATTTATTGATTTATTTTTTTAATGACATGATGAATCTCTTTAAAATATAACTCTTGTCAAAACACATTTGAATAAGATGCTCTAAAACCTTAATGAAATACATACTGTATTAGTGTGAGTCTCAAAGGAGTTTTACATGGTGCTAAATCACTCTATAAATAGATCACAAACCAATTAAGCCCGTGATGGCTAATCCATGATGGGCTTGTATATGCTAGTTTTTTTTTTCTTCAGTCCTCGGTACTCTCAGAAAACCAGAGTGATGGCTTCCTCATAGCTCGCCTGTCCACATTCATTTCATACACCAGAGAGAGCACATCTGTGTTTCCCATTCTCCCTTGTTTTAACGTCCCTCTAGGTGCGTTTAAATTAAAAGCGGTGCAGGTTTATAAAATGTTAGATTCGCAGATAATCTGAGTTCTGACAAGACCCCAAACCAAGCCAGAGTTTAGAGTAGCTCGCAAGTGGCATTATTGGGATAACATGTGTCCTAGCCTCTGACAGAAATTTGCAAGCCTCCCTAGAATCATTAACACTTACATCGACTGTCGTGATGGCTGTGGTGAGGTGCGCGAGTGTGTCTTCGTGCTTCAACGAGACTGAGCCGTTAGCTGCAAATCCCGCCTGCCGTCAGGGTTTTATCCTTGGCCTAAGAGCTGCCTGATCAATGGGCCTGCTCTTTTGAACAGTAAAACCCTACTGAACTATGAAAGCTTCTCACTCATCACACCGTCACCTCGAGCCAAAGCGCAGGGAAATGGTATGAGACCAGGAGAATACAAAACACTAGAACCATGCTTTTTTTTCTTTTAAATAAAAGAATTTGATAAACTGACGAAACTCTTTGGAAAGAATTCATCATTTCTTTAAAACGAGAAAATGACATGAGAATTATGTGGGGAGTCAGCCAAGCTTGGGATTTATAAAACACTCAACAAATACCCATTTGACTGAATTAATGTAAAACTACTCTGTTCAATTATGCTGGCAAGGTGCACAATTTAACCCCTTGAGAATCTCCTGGAATCTTGAAACATCGCTAATGTTGCCTGTACGTTGCCAAAACCCATCACCGCTTACACACACACACACCTCCTGCCAAACGTCTGGATCTCCTTTAAGTTGTTACTTATTTCTGTAGACAGTTGTGATCGTTCTGGAGCACCGATATATTTTGTCGACGGTGTGCCCTTTATGCTAACCCTCATTTTATATCATAAAACAGCTGAAAGCTCATATGTGCATTGATTTTTGCCTGAGGTCTCTGCATGTGTGTGCTCAAATCAAGAGCATGACACAAGTAAGACTATTTGGCAACAAGTTATAACCTTTGATATTTGACAACCTTATGACAACCGAACCTACTGGAAGCAACTAGTTTAAGTTGCATTCAAGTTGCTCAAACAGTTGAAGACTAGAAATGCCAAGGTCATGGATTCGATTTCCAGGGAATGTATGAACTGATGAAATGTATACTTGTAGTCACGTTGGATGAAGTGAAATAACAAAAATAATGAACGAGAGAGAGAGAAAAAAAGTCAATGCATAAAGAGCAAAACTGCACATGGGTCAAAATTAGTAAAGCATGCTAACATGCCAGTATGTGCCAGTATATTTCAGAGTGTGTCAGAGTTTGTAACCGGTTTAAGTGTTAAAATGGAAATAGATCTGTGGACATGGAACAAACCCCACAGAATGGCACAATATCATAGTAACAGGCAAAAAAATCAACATAATTTTGCTTAAACATTAAGAAGTTCCATGATAAATGATCCAAGTTAAAAGCATTTACATGACCACATACATGTGGGGTTTGTGCATGTAAACACACTCATTTTTGTTATACGGGTAGATAACAATCATTACTACTTAATTCGAAAATTATTTGATTTGAATATTTACAAAATATAGTTTTATTTATTTATTCTATTTTTACATTACATTATTTAATGTAAGAAACATCACTGTATTATTGTAACACAATCTTTGCTCATATTTTTTTTAATGGCAAAAATTCAGGTTCTTTTACCCAAAATGTAATTTTATATAAGCTAACCAGTATCAACTAAATATAATTCACTTTTGATTATGATATCAACCTGCGGTCGTCAGCATTGATTGAGTATATCATCACTGTCGAAACCCTTTAGAATCCTGCTGAGTCCATTGATGGAGTGGAAAGATCTTTGTTTTGTGGTCAGGTATAAGTTTCCCATTGCTGCACTTTACACTGCAAGGTTTGACCTCTTTAGCTGTTCTACATGTATACCCTTTTACAGCCATACAACAAAAAGGAGAGCAAGAACAAAAGCCAACAATTACAGTCAGAAAGAACTCATCGCTGTGGGGCAAGGTGGACAGAACAGAGTCCCGCTCATCTTACATGGCTGGCAAAAGGCAGATCCAGCCCATCAGGAGCCTCTGAGAGGAAACAGGACGGGGAATTCCAAACAAAGAGACAGGCAAGTTGATTCTTGTAGAAACAAGAGTATTTTCTTCTTGGAAAAAAAAAATTGTGGTCACTGCTTTGGCACACAGCCTGATGTTGTTCAAAAGCATTAAGAAATACAAGCCGAACGAGGGCCTGGCGAACCACCGAGACCTCCATCGGCGCTTTTTAAAGAGGTGATAGTGGGAAAATAAGGATAAGGTCTGACTAATTTTCATTACTTCATGTGAGCGTTTACTACAGAGTACATTATGAATTTGTCAGTGGGTAGGTGGGCACTCTACACACTGGGAGAAGCCAAAGTCGTCTCTCAGTGACTCTCCATGGTGTCACACTCCACAATAACACTGTAATGTCATTCTGAAATAAAGAAGTTTTGCACATGAGTGGCTCTGCTTTTGTCCTCGGGGTTACTTTATGAAATTAAAATAGAGTGAATGAGACTCCCTTTGAAGGCCAGACAGATAGAGCGAGGGAATGAGAGAAAGAGAGAGAGAGAGTGGGAGAAAGGGGGCTGGGGGCAAGCAATAGGAGTGCAATTAAAATTGCACACACTGGCGAAATCTTTTTCTTTTAAAGCACAAGTCCTAGCCCTCTTTAGGGAGCTCATCAACCCCTTCTCCTTTTGAAGATTTCACAGTGTTTTTTTCTCTCTCTGGTTTTAGGCAGACAACGAGGTGCTGGCCGCTCCATTATGGCCTTGTTTGCTACTCGTATGCAGGATCATCCATACAATAAAGGCAAAATTAAAAGTTCTCAGATGTGCGGCACTGTTGGCACATGCTGCTAGCGTACGCATATTCTCTCCACCCCCGGATGGATTGAAGATACCACATTCACATGGGAGCGAAGGCCAGAGAGGGGAAAACGTGAGGGGCTGCCTTCGGTGAGGTATAGTTGTTTTCAACACTGTGGAATATTGGCTGCTGCTGTATGATGTGTTTTAAATGCTTAAGTTGCTAAATGCGTCACAAAACAGGGTAAGCAATTAGGGTGTATCATAAATAATCATTTACTCACAATCATGTTGTTTCAATTCTGTATGAATTCTTAAGTTTTGAGTACGTTTTTATGAACTTACAACAGTTACACACTTCTGCTATGTTTTCTTAGCATGTCGAAGAGAATAATTAGTAAACGCTTAGCTAGCAGGCAAGTTTGAAAACTAAGGGGTAAATTTACTAAGCAAAGTCTAACTAATAACACTACGGAAAGTCCAATGTTTATTTTGACCATCTGGACGGTCAGTTAACCTTAAAGTTATTAATTAACACATTATAACAAAACATCAATCTTTTACACGGTTTATATTGATGGCACTATTGTTAGGAACATAGTGAATGTTAAGAAACAATGTAAGGCCAGCAAGCCGACACTACAACTCAACAAAACACACAAACAACATGCAATATTACACCCTATTCTGAGCCTTCACTTGCAAACCAACACTATCTCACGCCCAATTCGTACGAATACGAAGAATGAGTAAAAAATGTTTAATTCGTACTAATTCGTACGACCTCACTCGTACGAATTTGTACGATTTGTCTAAACCCACGTGACGGTTAAGTTTAGGGCCGGGGTAAGGGTTAGGTCATTCGTACGAATTCATACGAATTGGCCAATTCGTAAAATATGTACGTTTTAGCAAAATCGTACTAATTCGAACGAGTGAGGTCGTATGAATGTTACGAATTAGCCACTTTTTAATCATTCGTCGAATTCGTACGACTTGGTCATGAGATCGGGTTCTTACAAACATGTTTCACATAAGTCTCCTTGAGTATATTGACCCAAACCTGTTTTAAACTACTACTTCTACTTCGACCACCCCATCCACCAGCATCCTGGGTAACCAGAAGCACTTCAACATGTCCATGATTAAGTGTACATACATGATAAGATTATTTTGTTCTATAAATATATCATTTTGAATACGTTATTAGTTCAGCCAATAAAATTGCTTTGGAATCCAAGAGCTAGTTTCTATTGCGGGACTAACCTTCGAGCATTGAAAAGTGCAGCTTCAAAGTTCGCAAGAAATAATTTCATTAATAGCTGATTGATTCAGTTTTTCTAAGACTAAAAGTTACTTAAATTTGTTTTTGATGTGACATTCTATCTATTCCCAACCCTACCCCAGACCTAAACCTACCCGCGTCATCTAACTAACGCTAAAGGTAAAGTGCCAGTTAGATGATGCCCTTGGATAGTCATCTAAAGGGTACCCTAAAACGTCGGATGCTGGGATGAGATGAGAATGTGTTGACTGGAAACATATCTGAAACTCTTTTCCATAATACAAAAAGACTGTTTTTTTTTTTTTTTTTGTGAAGTACTCTTTTATTGTGTTGTGATGTCAAGCGTGTTCCAGAGGAGTGGGTCGAGCATGCAGATGGGGTGGGCAGCATGCAGCCGTGTCTCCGTGCACCGAGGAACACAGTAATGGACGGGGATGAATCATCGATCTGACACTTCTAACTGCTTTCCTGTTTTTACATTTCTCTAATAACAGCTGTTCCAAAAGACAATCTGGAATGTTTCCAGTGTCAAATCAGCCATATCCAGAGCATGTTTCACCTCTTGAAGCATACATACTCTGTGTTCTGTGTGTGTGTGTGTGTGTGTTTGCTGTGAGGTCATGTGTAAGAATGTCTCTGGTGATGCATCAAGATTAACCTGTTTCATGAAAAGAAAGTATGCATGCAGGATGATGCCTGCTTAATCTACAGATGTGCAGCAACACTGCACACACCCCATCCATTACACGCTTGTGTCTTCTGATGGGTTCAGGACATTGCAACAGGGCATTATGGTTTCATAAATGATAATTTATGCAGCCATGTTAAAATCTGGCCACAAAGCTTCATCACTGAGCACTTCCTTGCGTCTTACCAAGTTAATTACTAGGTCAAAAAAGCAATTTGTACCATCCAAGAACAGACCTCTTTCCAAACACCTTGCGCATTATGCAAAAATGGCAGATGCTGGCAACACCTCCTGAACAAGCTGGTGCAAGGGTGAGAAAGACGGATGAATGTGGAGGGGCGTTTTACGCATTCATTTTGTTTATTTGTTTATTACATGCAGAAAAGACACTTATAGATCTAACCAACAACATCTCCGAAATAACAATTTTTATTAACAGTTTTCAAATTGATTTCATGTTTTATGTTTAACCTGAAAACATAAAGCCAAATGTTTGCATGTTTTTTTTTTCTTAAAAAAATCTTTTACTGATTTAAGCAACTTAAAAAGTAATGCAATGTAAAGATGCCAAGACTTAAAATCTGCTATTAATTTAACAAATTTAAATGAGAAAAAATAAATAAATTTAAATGCGGTATAAAAAACATTGTTAATATTCAGCCCATGAACATATCCAAAATAATAATAGTGTATATATACTCATGCACAGATCCCAACACAAAACATGTCAAGGGTAACAAAAAAAAAAAAAAAAAAAACTAACTGATTATTTAGAGAAACAAACTCATCTAGCATCACAAAAAAACAATTGAGTGTGACAACCAAATCAACAACGAGTGCGGAAAACGTTCAAACAATGTGACCATATCAATTATTTAAGCCCCAGTGCATGCTGGGAAAGGCTTCGTGGCTTAAAGCCTTAAAGCAAAGTTCAATGCTGGGAAAGGTTTGCAACAACTTGAGGGTGAGTAAATGATGACAAAATTTTGGGGTGGAGTATCCCTTTAAGGCAGAAGGAGCTAAGCTATCTGTATATGTATGTGTGTGCGTTGCCCAGAGCATGAGAGTGTTTGCGTGTTGACTTCAGATCCAAATCGGGAGGCAATGAAGGGGACAGGCCACAGCTTTCAGCAACATGTCAACTGGACACATTAACTCATAAAATATCCTCTGTGCGCATGAAATATGCAGGCTGACTCCAGGAGAAGAGTATGTATAATTGATTCAAATGAGGAGCTCTTCCCTGCCAGGGACCTTGCGCTCGGTTTGCCAGCTGCTGTGCTGGGAGAACAGAATCTAGGCCAGAGAAAGAAGAAAGGTGCTCTGGACACAGCCTGACCCAGTGGGAGAGAAGAAAAGATAGAGGACGCAGCACATCAAGCCCCAGGCCATGACGCTTCACCCAAATGATGTGCATCATTTGCATCATTTGTATCAGCTGATGCAACCTTCTCGACGAATATACATGAAAGACAACCGAAAGATTTGGAAAGGTTTGAATTTGGCCTTGTCATAGGTGGAGCGTGAGAAATATGAATTTTCTTACTCAAACCACTAACTGCCGCAGTTTCTGATGGCTTTTTAGGGAAAAGCTGCCAATAACTGCTGGTCTAGGATCAGTTTTCTCTGTAATAATAGTAAATAGAGTGCAACAGTCCCCACTCCCTCAATGGCACTAGTTCTGGAAGTATTTTTTCCATTTTTTTTCTCCCATATGGATTTTGAAAAAGTCTTCATTAAAGAGTTTTAAGCCATAAATCAAGCCAATCGAATACATGGCGAATCACAACACTTCAAACTTTGATTCGAAGAAAAAAAATCGGACAAAAAGACAAAGGTACAAGACTGTATATAACAGCTTTAGTGAGGGAAAGAACTATAATCTGAAACATTGAGAACTGCATAATCGAATAAAAAACGATGGAGAATTTTACAAATGTTGATTATATAAATAAAAATAATCTATTTTAAGTTTCTTTCAAAATATTCATACAATCATATAAAAATTTTGAGAGTATATTTATTCTACTTTGAATGACTTGTTGTTTCATGGGAGTGGGCGGAGCTAAAGAGCTATTTTGGCACGTGTTGCTTTTTTTGACTCTCCGATTCTTGTAATTTTCAGTACAGCATCATTTCCACCAGGATTGATCATTTTAAAAATAAGCTGAAAAAATATGGGCTGATGGCTTCAGCAGAAAGAAACAAAGTTGTCATTCAAAATCGATTTTCCTATGGAAAAAATAAAAATATTGAGTTTTTTTTACTTCCGGAACCTAATTGTTGGACTCTATTAGTGAAACAGATTTGGTAAACAGTCCTGTGCATATCTGTGTTTGTGCTCTAGAGAGTGTCAAAGGTTTCTATTTACAGTGTGTTTTTTTTTCAGCATTGAGCAGTGTGGCCAATCACAAACTATCTGTTGATTTCTTGAACACAATGGATAATCAGAGATGTTAACTTAAGAATCCAATCACTGCTCAAAGTGCTGGAGTTTTTGTCCAGTGCTGAGTTCTGCATCTTCTCATTATAACAAACAAAGTGTAGACGTTATGTAAATAAGACATTAATTGTGCAGTCATCTTCATTGATTTTAACAGAACTTTGTGAGTTCATTATGAACTGAGATGAGTGGCAGCGTTTTAGTGATTATAAAGGGTGCACTCTTTGCACGCTTTCTAGGCAACATTTAATCCATTCATAATTTGAATAAAACTGTGATTTTTCATGTTTGACCAGCGGCCATGCACATGCTGCAAATTTGTGTCCATATGACAGTCAATGGGCTCCAAAAAACACTATACAGGAAAAACAGAAGAAAGTCAGAACAACATGGGTGAGTAATGAACATTTATTTCATTTTTGGGTGAACTATCCTTTTAAAGTTTTTGTTTTAAATCTGTAAAAATGGCTTGGATACACATAAAAATTTGGTCCCGGACCCTGTGAATTCAAACTATTGTGAAGTGGAATTTCCTACTTTTGCCAATTACAGATTCAGCCATCTTCAGCTGTGCCAAACTAAGAACAAAATGTTCCTATTTGACCTCTATGAATTCATAACATGCTCAGGATTAAAAATGTACAAAATCCCTTCTGTTTAAATGTCTGTCATGTTATTGTTTGAGTTGGATGAATATCAAAGAATAAACACTGTTTCCATCATTTCAATCAGACTAAAGCAATTATAATTTTCGCAAATGCTTTTGTCAGAGTAAAATCATATCAATCTGTTTTTTTTTTGCAATGTAAGACTAACAGACCTGGAAAATCCTATTGTATCTTCACTCCATTAAACATGTGCAGTATATACTGTATATTATTTTTTTTAACGTATATACTAATATATAGTATATACATTTAAAAAAAATCATGAAATAATACAAAATACATTCATAATATATATTTATATATTTTTAAGGGATGAAAGCTGGTTTATTAAGGCTTTTAGCACTCCCTCAACAGCCATCTCCACCCCCAGGACAAAGGTCCTGCCAGTTGTGTCTACGCACAGCAATTACCTCGGCCAAATCAATGGCCATTGTTTCTTCTGGTAACCTTGCGAATAAATCAGGCTTTAGCTTGAAAGTAGTTAGCGCTACCGTTCCCGCCGCCCAGTCTTCAAGGTCATTATCTGATTTAGTCGAAGAAAAACACTGTGCCTTTCTCCCTCTTGTTTTCCTTTTCATTTCCTTTTTTTGTTTTTTCTTTCTCTCTTTTTGCAGTTGAATGGCAACCCCTAATCAAGTCTTGACTGAACACCGATTTTAATCACCCGTCACACAGGGCTGCCAAATTCCTACAGGCAAATAGCCATGAAAAATTTACCAGCAATTCCTCACCTTGTACCGTGCAGCTATTTGTTGTTTTGCTTAAATGTATAAAATAATATATTATTGAGTGGCCAGTGTGGAGGAAGAAGGCATGGAGTGATTCCAAGGTCAGCACTCTATGCCCGGGGACTAGACAATCGATATCATTTAGTCAATAACTTCTTTATTACTCCACTATCACTCCCAGCAAAAAGATTTTGGAGTTAAAACACATTTTTGTATAAGCAGTTCATAGAATATTGAGCAACCGTATTAAAGTATAAAAGCACTACGCAGATTTTTTTTTGGTCGGCCCGAACCAGTGAGGTCAGCACCAGTGCCCATCAGTGCTTCTGTAACCTTCCATTCCTCTCTTATTAAAGCGGGGTCTCTCACAGGGGGCCAATTATATGATGCGGTAAGCACACAAACCTGTGTGGCAGCGTGTGCGTTGACAGTCAATGTCCCCCCTCCACCCCACCCCGTCCCAACGCCGTGCCTGCGTTAGCTTTTTACAATGCAATCCCTGCACGCAATAACTGCAGCGCCTTGGGTGAAGGACACAGAGATGCAATAAATATGGATGCAAAACCAAAAATAATATTATAATAGTACATAAAAGACGCCACCATCTTCCCCTATCCGGCTGCATACAAGTGGCGCTTTACTGCAGCTTGTAAAAGTACTTTATCACCTGCCACCGCATGCACAGAGGAGAGAGGAATGACACTGCTGTACCAGGTTGCATTAGGGGCACTTTGCATCTTTCTATTTTATAAAACTTTCTATTCTACTTTTGCTGATAATTTACTCGATGAATAAGGGTCTTATCTAGGACCCTTTGAGTCGTGACTCGAAAAAAGATTTGTTCATTTTGATGAACGAGTTTGAATAGGAAAGTCACGAACGCTCGTCACAATACAGAGCAAAGCGAGCATTTGTGCTTATAAAACTTAAACTTTTTTATTTATTTTTTAAACGACCACTCATTTCGTTAGATAAGACCCTTATTCATCGTCTGGTGTCATTTAAAGCTGCACTGAAACTCTCATTTGGACCTTGAACCGTTTGGTTCTCGTTGAAGTCCATTATTTGGAGAAAATCCTGGAATGTTTTCATCAAAAACCTTAATTTTATTTTCAACTGAAGAAAGAAAGACATGGACATCTTGGATGACATGGGGGTGAGTAAATTATCAGCAAAAGTATTTTTAAAAGTGAACTACTCCTTTAGAAAACCAAACCTATTATTGCACTTTGCCTTTGACCTTTCACTTTTATATTGTTTGCTTGAATGCAATTAGATTGTCGCTTTCTGTCATTTTTGTCAAGTCAAGTTACATTTATTTATATAGTGCTTTTTACAATACAGATTGCATCAAAGCAGCCTCACAGTGACAACATGAAAGCAATACAACACAGATAGAGAATTGTTGAATATTAAATGTCCCCAACTAAGCAAGCCAAAAGCAAGGCAACAGTGGTTGTAAATGGAATTCTTTCTTAATGCTTTCTTCTTTCTGTGACTGAACAGAACAAAAACAAAAGTTCAAGCACTGTTCTTGAAATAAATCAGCGAACACTACAGAAGTCAGGCGTGTGCAATGACAGACAGCCCCTCAGTGGGAGCTTCAGGTGATCTTGCTGCCCATTAAAGCAGGCCCAGGTGAGGACTTTACTCAATTGAGTAATCCATGAGGGAGGTGAACAAACAAAGTCTCCCAGTGACAAATGGCTCTGCGGTCAGTAACACTTTGGACCTGACCCAAATAAAGAGAGAGAAAATCAGCCACAATGTCAATGATGCTTGCCATGGAAAATTCTTCTCTCAAAGAATGACTTATCAAAATAACAATGTATTTTATTGATCTTCACAAAGGAATGCTTTTCTTTGGAAGTAGTTCTTCTTAAATCGCATTTGGTCAGTTTAGTCATTTTTCGTTCTCTTTTAAATCAATTGCCCAGGACAGTTTCAAAGTGAAGGACAGTTTTTTCAGTAATATCTGCAACTCATTTAATGAAATTTACCAGGCTAGGGACTCAAAAAGGAAATTGGATTGGTTTCACTTTATTTTGATGGTCCCTTAAACAAATCTTGCTGACTAAGTATGTCAACTAAATCTCATTTGAGTGTAAGAAGAGTATTAGACTAGTAGGGTTAGGGTTAGAATAAACTGACATGTTGTTGCAAAGTTATAGCCAATAGAATGTCTGTTTGAGGACCATCACAAAAAGAGTTGGCATGGTATTAACCAGATGGTCAACTGGTAGTTGTCATGTAGTTGCAAAGTTATACTCAACACAATGTTCATAAGGGACCATCAAAATAGGACCCATTCCATTAATTAATCTAATAATGTAAACATTAGCATTACTCATTATAGTTAGAAAAGCTTAATTGTTGTGAATCTTTAAAATCACATGGAAAGTGTATTAACACAACTAAATAAATACCAGTTTACCTATTTGTTTATCGACCTAGTGAGTAATCAGATCAAACTTGCTCTGATTTGCCTTCAAACACAAAGCATGTTGGGTAATTAGTTCCACGATATAGAACATTGTTGTAAAGTGCTACCAGCCGACCTTTGACCCAAAGACTTGTAATTGACCATAGCGTCAAATAAGCATACATTTCTAATTTAAACTTTTACAGTTACCTTTGAGTTTCTCTTGAACTCTTTATCTTTTCTTTCTGTGCAGGGAGAGCTGGTTTCATACTGAATGGTGAGCTTTTGCCTTGCTGGCAGGTTAGTCTGTGTACAAAAAGCACCAGAAAGGTCTAAAAGATCACAGACTAGGGTCAGACAATGTGAGTGTGTTTTTATTGAGAGCAGACCCTTGCAGACTCTTTAATAGCAGCCATTTCCTCTCTGTCTCTCGCTCCAGACGGAGAGCTTTAAAGACTCGGTGGCTCTGATCCTTCAGTCCAGCACCCCAACACAAACACACAACACTCAATTAACTAAATTACTGTAAATGTGGAAAAAAAAGCCCAAATCGTTTAGCCTTACTTCACAACTATGCAAATGAATGTATGACTAATCCTCCATGATAAAGTTAAGAAACAAAGAGTTTTTTTTTTCTCTTTCCAACAAATGATCTCTGCTGACTGCATATTTAACACACTCCTGTTTATTATTATTATTTTTTTAATAAATATAGACTGAAATCTGTCAGAAAATTGCCTAAATCAATTTACTAAAGCAACAAGCCGTTTTAAGAACTGGTGCTTAGAACATAATCAATTGCAAAATTTGTTATTATTATTTGTATGAACTTACTATTATACTACTGGTAATTATAGTATAATATGAATAATTGTGTTCATCATTGTTATTAATATTATTACAGAAATTATGTAATGTTACTGAAAATGACACAGACACTGTAAATTACAGTGTTACCGAGAAAACAAGTATTGTGTGAGGCTGTCCCCTCCACACTCACACTTTTTAATGGAAATCTTAATAGCATACCAAGCATTTCATATTTTAAAAGCCTGCAGTCAGCATGACTCACTGAATTAACATATAGCGTTGCAGACTGAGCGATTATATGGCATCGATTTACAAGCCCCCCGCACGGAGGAGACACATTTTCTACAGCACGTGTTGGTCGCGGCTCATCCGGTCTTAGCGCCACGGCTACAACGATACACGACAGAGACCTTTAATAATGAACGATGGCAATTCAAATGCGTAAAAGGGGGAGAAAAGGAACCGCTTTTTTTACAGGCATCCATAGCGCTGTCTTATGAGAGATTAGCCTTTAAAAACGAGACGCGTTGATGACACGTACAAGCCCGGTGCATGTGGAAATATTTTCCTCTTCATTCCCCCACTCTCTCTCTCTCTACCCTATACCTCTTTCTTTCTCATTTCCCCCGCCCCTGTAAAGAGCAGCGGAAAACATCAGCACAACACATCGCTCCTCCAGCTTAACATTTCTGAGCAGCGATGAATCATTCAAGGCTTAATGTATTCAGGACAGGCCAGGACCAACTGCTGCTATCAAAGGACTTGGTTGAATAACTGTAATAACTGGAAAATTATTTTGATAGCCTGAAACAATCTTATATATCACAGAACTTTATTAAAATAATATCAAATCAAATTAGCCTGTATCCCCATAATGAATTAAGTAACAGGTTACGCTGATATTAATCTCGGCTAGCTCGCAGGCATTGCGGCAGGAGCATTTAATAAGCCAGTCCCTGTTGCTCTGAAGGGCTAGAAATCCTCGAGTACCCGTGCTTATTCAGGGAAAAATACATCAAAAGACTCTCTCCCTCTCTAAATAATGTGCCCGTTTTCCCTGCCTTTGGTGAAATTATTCATAAGGATAAAATCTTGGTGAAATCTCGTGAGGGTTCTGATTAGCAGCTGACCCGTGGGGATGGTGCGTATCCTAATCCCCTAAATGCCTCGCCGTTCAACCCCCTCCCCTTCGCCTCGGTCCGTGTGCCGAGGAGCAGACCCTGAAATAATAATATAATCATGTTTTCGTACGGCGGCGCGGAGCAGACGGGACGAGCGGGAGCCGCGCCGGGCCTTCCCCCCGTCTGGGTGCAGCTGTCTGGGCTCGTGCTCGCTCGGGCCCGAGCCTGACTCTCGAGCCCCCCCTTCGGCTTCGCTCCCTCTTGCGTTCTTCCTTGGATACTGTCCATTTTCAGGGCTAAGAACCTGCTGGAGGCTCTTTAAATTTTTTAATAGAGCCCAGATGAAGCAGTGCTGGGGAGAGGAGAAGACAGCTCGTGTCAGTTTTTTCCCCGAGCTCCCAGAGGCCTAGTAGCCCTGTAATGATCTGGTAAGGCTACAGATTAAAGTCAAGCTGGAGTCCAAGAAAAGGGGGGAAAGAGAGCTGCCATCTCACACGCTATCGCACACACACACTATCGCCCGCTCTATCTGGCACTTACAGACTCACACAGAGGCAAACTCTGTTATCTCTCTGTCTCTATTCCTCCCTTTTTCTTCTCCTTATCTCTCTCTTCCACTCCCGCGCTACCTCTATTCTGCTGTTTTATGTCTCTCGCTGGTCTAGTGGACCCGGCTTCTCTCTCTTCCTGGTGGTGGTGGAGAAAAGGAGGCAGTTGGACAGATGAGGGCAAAGGGGGGAGTACTGTGTGCCGCCACCGTTTTTGCTCTCATCCTCCCTCCCTGTTTCCTCAAGCAGGCTTTTTTTGTGTGTGCGCTATCTCCAGGTTATCTTTCTTCTTCAACCCACCCTCCTTTCCCACTCGCCCCCAGGTCTGGCCGACTTGTTGTCTTGCCCTGCAAACTGTGCTACATAACCATCCTCCAGGGTGGACACTAAATCTTTTGATGCAGGCATAGTGGTGATAACATCTGAACTGGGGGAGACTTCTCAGGGCGTGCTTGACAGATGTAGCGGGGCCTTTTAGGATTTAGAGCCGAAGCGTATCTATTACGGGTGCTGCCGCGGCACTTGGCAGGCCCGACTGGTAATCTCCCATGAATGTCTGTCCAACTTATCACAGGCCCGGGACAGGTTTCTGCAGGAAAGAGGAAATCGTCGAATCTACACCCCTGAAGACGCACGGACCAGTGTCTTTGAACCAAGGGTGTCTGCATTGATGAGACACAAACAATATCAACGTAATTCGTATTCATAAACGTTATTCTTATGCGTCTCTTAGGGAATGACCAATCCCTCCAGCTGAACTTTGAATATGCAAATGTGTCAAACCATGAAAGTGACTCATATGGCCTTGAGAGGTGAACTGTATAGGAAATGAGGTAACTGTAAGTCAGTTTATACGTTCGAGACTCATTTATACACACAATTTAAGCGACTGATGTGAATACTCCGTAGAACTGGGGGGGTTGGTTATGGTAAACATCCTAAAGAAGTGATATAAAGATGAAAGGGGGATTTATGACCTTAGACAGATACAAAACCCGATGAATGAAGGACAGAAGATACTGCGATGGACACAAGGGAAATGTGGCTTTTGCCTGTGCACATGTGTGTATTTTTGTATGCTCGTCTGCATGCATTTCTGTTTCGGAGCAGCATGCGAACAAATATTTGTGTTTGTTACTCCCCTCTGGAGGTTTTGATCCTGTGCCATCTGGCAGCTCGTGGGGATGCGGCCCGTCATCTTCCTCATCTGATGACTGTTCTGCCCCCGTGCCCTCCCCTCTACACCCATCCACACCTCCATTCACCCCACTTCCTCCTTACTCTGTCTGTTCTCCATATCGTCTGATCTCTACTATCTCAAGCTCTTTGTGCTGCAAAACATATAGGGACCAGAGTTCACTTTTGGCCAACCCTTCAAACAGTGATTGATTGAGAATATGTACAGGCCGTAAAATTTTTTACTATGTAACATTAGGGTATTTTGCATGCATGAACTTTTATTAAAGTGAGAACCATTCTACATGTGTCACAACTTAATCTGATAGTAAATTGTCTTCTTAAAGTGTGTTGGGAAACACAAACATCTATGATATGACACATGATATATCATTGACACAGTTTAATTTGCAGTTGCTTTGTAAATTTACTCTCACGAGCCAATTTTCTTGCATTTGGATCTCAGCGACGGTTAATTTTGGATCCTGCACACATACATATCTAAAATATGAAAATGAAACGAATATAAATATACATTGGTGGTTTCAGAACGGCAGAAAGGCTGGTAGAGGTTAACAGGAGTACATTCACAATTTTGTCTGTGATACCATCTGTTAATTGTTTTTGTATGTGTGTGTATAAATCTGATTATGAATGGGAGTGAGGGAGATTGAGGGAAGCAGTTCAAAAATTCTGTAATTAAATCATTTTCCTGTCAAACTTCATTATGCAAATTAATCTTTAAGCTTTTTGTCAGGTACTGGCCTCTTAAAGAGAAAGATCTATATCTACAGGAAGTGACATTGAATCAAATCACAATTATTTAGTCTAGCCTAGCAGTAGGGCTCTAGAGATCTCGTATTATTGACGATTACAGAAAATTACACTATGAGAATTCAGGTAATTATTTCTCTGACTGCTCATTTGAACTCATTCAGCTTTTTATCCATGATCAGTCACTCATTTTACAAGGTATAGAAAATAATAATCTGCACACTTCACTTCTCAGAGTCAGATACACACGAAACGATTCTCTTTACAGAAATGCGTGTGTGTGTGTGTGTGTGTGTACATTTTATGATAGGAGTTTTGTGTGTGTTTTGCTCAGAGGAAGGTAAAAGCTGAGGTGAGTTTGAAGGAGACCTGGTCTTAAAAACTGTCCTCAGGATACACACCTCTGTGGGCATTTGCTCTTCTTCCTTTAACTGGGGTGTTACCACACACACACACACACACACACACACACACACACACACACACACACACACACACAGGCACACACGTTTTATGGGGACTACATAATTTTTTTTACACATGTTCAAACTGTGTATTTTACCCATAAAGCATTTTTACATTTTCAAAAAAAATTAATCATATGATTTATAAGTTCTTTTACTCATGGGGACCAAAATAAATAAATAAATAAATTACAAGGTCAAAAATTACTGGTATTTCTGCCTTTGTGAGGACATTTTATCCCCATAACCTATAATACAGGACCACAATCATACCAGGATCAACAATGTAAACCAAGTTATTCAAAGCAGACATATCATATTAAGACAACTTATCTCAATGAGTAATTGCATATGCCTTAGATTAAAAACCTGTAATTCTAGGATATAATTATTTTATAGGACTGTAAGAAGGGCAGCTAACTGAATGAAGGGAGCTGGATGAAGATTTCATCCAGCCATCTGTAATAAAGGTGTGATTCCACAGAGATATCCACAGTATATTCTAGACATATAAGATATCTTAATTCATTACTCTCTGGGAGTTGGCAGGGATTTAATACATAAAAAAGCAGGAAATAAAAAGTAAATGTGAGGTATTTCTTTGACTGGAAATATAACATTATTAAAACAATGTAATGATGATGATTACTAGTAGGGTCTGTTAAGATTAATTTGAGTTATAAATAATAATGATTATTATTGATATTATTTATTTATCAATAACAATAAAACAACAACTCTACTCAAATGTTATTTGTAAAGCACTTTCAAAACCACAAAATTGAACCAAAGTACTTATAACTCTAAAAATCATACAAACATAAAATAACACAACAACTTTAAATCGTCCATCGTACAGCAAACCACTCACATTTATCACACCTAATCAAATCCCAGAAGCCATAAAGTAAGTATTTAAGTATATTGTTTAAGTCACACAATAACAACAACTACAACGATAATAATTATCATTGATAATGATGATAAATAATAATAATAATAATAGTTATTATTATTATTAGCCATCATTCTCATGTAAAGGTTGTGTTTCAGGTGTGAGAGCTTCACTGCCCTGGGTGCCTTTGGAAATGTATACGGGCAATCTTCCCCAGTCACCATTGTCACTTTTAACTCTCCACTGTTTGATGTCAGATTAGTCCAGGAATAACTAATTTTCTATTCTTATGAATCTAGCACACCGAGGGAACTTTGTTGTAGTCCTAGGAGGCAAACAATGCTTGGAGGAGTTAAACCTAATGAAAGCCTTTGATCCTGCAAGATATTAGAGAGAACGCAGGAGGAGGGAAAACAGTCAAGTTGCCGAAAATCTGACTCGAAATCGAAATGCAAATGATATTGAAATGTAGGGATTTTGCCTTTCTCTCATTCCCTTTTTTTTTTTGAAATAATTAATAATTCCAGTTTTGTTTGTATTAGTTTTAACCTACTAAAATATAAAGGCTTTTCTCACAGGAGTGGCACTCCATATTCATATACCACTGAAAGTGTTATTTTCAAGTTGCACGAATTAAAATGTCATAATGCTAAATTATAAATATGGAGACCAAGAACAAGGGGAGGGTTAGAAAGAAAGAAATTCTAAAAAGAGAGATGAATGAGGTTTTGTTTTTGTGTGTGTTTGTTTTGGCCGCATACTAACTCTCAGCTTCTTATGCTAGTTTTCCCTAAAGTAAAGAGAGTTTGCTAGTTGTGTCTAAGAGGCTGTCTAATGACTGCTTTGTTAGGCTGTCAGAGTTTGTGATGAGAAGAGTCGAGAGGCAGCTGACCTAGTGTTCAGGATGTGACAGTAAACAGATGTCATCGAAAGTGTTCAAAGTGGCAAACACAGAACAATAGGACACTGTAAAGCTTGTGCACTGTAAAGTTTTCTGCAGCATCTACCACAGGACATGATGGTCACAGCATCAATTATTATTTTTTGGTTTATGGTTGATGCTGCTGGGAGAATGCAATAAGAATTAGCATATTTCACTGAAAAAAAGGTAAATTTTACAAATAATTTGAATTCATTACCCTCATCCCTCATCAAGTTAGACATCAAAATTCTTAGCATTCCTCAGCCAATGCATTATAAACAATATAAAATATTAATATATAATTTATTTACTATATATGTATATATATATATATAGTAAATTACAGTGTATCTCATGAAGCTATAGCAGACCTATGTTCAAACAAGAGAACTATACTAAAGCAAAAGAAAACATATTACAGTCTTAGGATGCTCATTCAATCAGATTAGAGCAGGTTTTTAAACATACCAAGGACAAACAAATATGATTATCACCTTGTAAAGAACTCCCTTCAGAAGATATTCTAATTACATTTACACTGCATAAGACAACAAATGAAATGTGATATAATAAAGACAAATTGTTTCCTCGGTTAAATAATTGCCTTTTATTTTGTCATTAAAGCAAATTATTAAAATATTATCTAAAATTTGTAAATTATTAATTTATTAAAAATGTAAACAGCATATCTTATTTCACCCTAAACCCACTATTTACTTGTACAGTACCTGACTTTTAGAATTTTACTTGAAAAAAAACTGCTCCCGTTACGTTACATTTGACATTCCCAGACAATACAATCTTTTTACTTTTTTGATTGATTGATTGATTGATTGTTAGTATGTTTTAAATAAAATTAAATATCTCAAAATGTTAAATTGTAAGAAAAAAAAATGATATACATTGTTGCTATAACCCCTTCTGGCCTATGTTTGAAAACCCCTGGGTTAGAAGCATTATTAGATATTAACATGTGGGATCAGTATCCCAATGAAAGTTGACCATTTCTCTGGTTTCTTTGTACAGGAGTTTGTTTGTTCAAGTATTTGAAATTGGTCTATTTGAACCGGCCTGAGGGGCTCAGCTAGCTAGACTGATAAAGTGCAGGCCTGTTGCCTGGAGGTTGTTGAGAATGGACTCCCCCGTCCCCTCCCCTCCCCGCTTTTTTATTCCTTCCCCTCAGTTTCTCTGCCTCAATCTCAAGCAAAGCAAATAAAGAGATGTTGAGGAGGTGGCAGGGTGGCAGGCCCCCCAAATGTAAAGTTTGCGCAATCACTCAGATACAAGTGGCACCGCTAAAAATTGCCCTCATACATCAGCTTATGGTTTACAGCCGCTGACAGAAAGGACGTTGAAAGGTCAGAAGGAAAAACATATAGATGTGTCAAAGCCTGCGCTCAGGGCAGCAGGACTGCAGGATGATGGGAAGTGAGATGAGCTCTGAGGGACTGAAGAAGTGCTTGATGGGGCAGGATTCGTTTCTCTCTCCCTCCCCTCTCGGTTTCTTCCCTTGTAAAGGAAAGCGGCGTGCAGGCGTCAGCACCAGAGACCAGGTACAGTTGGGCTGTAACCTCTCCCGCCGACCCCTCGTGACAAGACAGATAGCTCCATTCATCTGCAGCTGAGCAGCAGCGCGCCGCGGCATTTTTCAACCCCTGCCCAGGATGGATCTGCTCGCCAGGAGGAATGTCACCAGCCTGAATGCCCTGATCTGTCACGAGTCCACCATCCTCACCCGAATCACAGCACGGCAGACAGGCTGAGAGAGAAACGGAGGAGAGATGGAGACGAGCGAGTCAGACGATGACCGTTTGCCAGAAATGACAACAGATCATGCAGATCACATAAACGACGATCTGCCTTTGGTGACCACGCGCTTTCTCAAACGCAAAACGAGTGAGCTGCTTTCAATCTGTGACAGTGATTGTAAAACATATTGTTGAAAATGATTTTGGCGCTGCAATTGCATACTGATGCTATTAAGCTCCAGTGAAGGACAGTGAAGTGATGGAGAATTTATCGGGCTGGTTGTTATCTTGCACTTTGCGCAACAGCTTCCATATTGATCACTGTTTACAGATATAATCACTCTCAGATTCATTTTTCATCAGTATGGCCTTCTGTATTGATTTGGTTTTACTCATGTCTCTCTATAAAGCCCCTGCATGAGTGCGAAACCCAGGGAGAGAATGAGTGTGGCTCATATTTATGTATGATTGCGTGTGTGCGTGTGCGTGTGTGTGTTCATTCAGGCTGTAATTCTGTTATGTTTTATGAGATATCGCTCTTTGTTTCTTTGTGAGCGTACAATGCAGCACAAAGGCTTGCTCTGGAGGAAATAAAACCACTTGAAAAGATAAAATGTGATGGCAAAAACAAGTGGTAATGTTGGTAAGCACAAAATCAGAACAGATGCTTGTACTGATAGATATACTGTGCGGACAGAGAAGTTAGTTATATAATTGTTCTCTTTTTTTCTCTCTCTCTCTATCTTATAGGGTAAAGCTGTCCTGATAAACTGACCTAAATCTATATATAAATCTATATACCTACACCTACATACTGTTTAAAAGTTTGGGGTCAGTAAGATGTATTTTTAAATATAGTAATTAATACTTTTATTCAGGAAGGATTCAGGGATTGCAGAATGTGTTCAACATTGAAAAGACGAAATATTTATTAAGCAACAAATCAGCATATCAGAATGATTTCTGAAGGATCATGTGACACTGAAAACTGGAATAATGAGGCTGATGAAAATGCAGCTTTGCTATACAGGAATATATTTTCAAATAAATAAACAGCCTGTGAGCATACGAGACACATAAAGCGTCCTTGTTAAAGTGTAATTAAACACTTAAGTATTGAATAATACTAATTAACTATAGGGTTAAGTTTTGATTTAGGGTTAGTTGCATGTAATTATGCATAATGTATTGGTATTACTATAGTAACTACATGCAATGCGTAACAAGGATTCTGTAAAGTGTTACTAAAAATGTCTAGGTGGCATTTCAAACATCTATATTAAAACATTGGCTGATTGTGTCCATAAGGTAAAACTTCTAAGCAATTTAAACTTTTCCCCCCAAAACTTTCAAAGGCTTTGATCAGCCAACTTTCAATATTTACCTTATTTTCGATTTAAAAATGAGTTATGATTTGCTTTAAATTGCAGCTTTAATTACGTCCTTAAATTCTGATTCAAATTGCAATTCTGTATCCTGTTTGCTACCCCATTTAAAATGCATTCTCACCTCACCTGCAAATATAGATGTTCAGAGTTTTGAATATAAACTCACATTCAGCCATTCGTGTGATTCCGTGATTGGATCCACCAGGGTCCTTAATTGCTGCTGGGACACAGGTGGACAAGAGAAGACAAAAAGAGACAGTAATAGTGTGTAGAATAAGAGGCTGTTTTTCTTGACATAGACACGTTGCTTTTTTTTCTGAACGGGGTTGTCTGTCATGTGCCTCTGTTCCATCTGTGCTGTTGTTATGTGGGGTTTTATGTCCCATTTGAATATGTGACTATCTCTCTCATAAAATGCACTTTGTGCTTGTCCTGGTTCATTAGCCGAATGAGCTCTATAAGGACAGCATGAGGAGAGGACAGCAAAGGAGAACGGAGAGGAGAGGACACATGCAAAAGCTGACATAATGCTGATTTCAATCCACATGAGAAAAAGCAGCCGAGGCCACATCTGGACGCAGAGCGGGGCAGCAGTGCAAGAGCTGAGCTCAGGCTGGGCTTCACTGGCCCACAAGCACATGCCCATTTTACGCACTGTTGAGGACTCCTAAGGAGGAAGGAGGGGCAAATACACAAACTCAGGGCTGCTCCTGTCTGTTTGCGGACATCTATGCCCTCCAGTCAACATAACTAGCCTGCAGACCAAGTGTGTTTATCATTGAACACTAACACACAGTATGGGTGGATAAAAGCATCAGTGGCCTCATTTGCTCAATCCCCCCTTCTCCTTGCAAAATTAAAGAATCAGTTCCCTTTTTATTTATGAGTGTGAATTTGAATCAAATTAGCCCCAACCCACAGGAAAATAATTCAACACAAGCAAAGCATTCTGGGAAATGAAGTTTTCTTCCATCCTGGTCCACCAATGTGAATTTACTAAATATATACTGTATACCAAATACATAATTAAATTTAAAAAACATTTTTTTACATATTCAATTACCCATGCACACCTGCAGATAATGGATGGGCGTGAAGGAGAAAGGACAAAAAAAGTAAAAAAAAAAAATATATCTAAAACACAAGAAAGAATCGAAACGTTAAACATGTGTTTCAAATAACATCCATCCATCCATGCATCCATCACCTTCAATTTCCATTTTGTTTACTTTTCTAAACTATCACAGCTTTGCTAACCTGATTTTTAAAAATTGTGAGTTTCAAGTTAGAAAAAACATTAATACTCAGTGTTGTTATTGATATTTGAAAAAAAAAAGTTTTTTTAAAAAATAAATAAATATGAAATATAATCAAATCTAACAATTTGTATGTTTTCATCTAATGTTTAAAGAAAATTTTAAATGTTGCTATAGCAACTAACTGAACGAGACCATGTCATGTTGTGGCACAATGACAAGAAGCTGTAGACACGACAAAGTGACCGTTGCAAATCCATTTCAAATCCCGCAGGCGCTTGGAGTACATCAGAAATAGAATGGGAAATTGCTGTCTGGAATTTGTTTTGTTTCATCATGCTGTGCCGCATTCAGTGTAGACAGCATTACTTTTTATAATGAGCTTTTTATGCTTTTGTCACATTGCATTGTGCCACTTATTGCATCTGGTGTAGACACGTGTCAAATATTAAAATTCCCTAACCTGAAAGAAAATTTTTATTAAAGCTAAAAAAAACCCCCATAAAATTACCAAAACAAATAACAAAATTCCTAAACCTAAAATGAATAAAAATATTTATATAAATAATACGAAAATAACATGTTAATAATAAGATTTTCTTAATCAAATCTGCATCATATTTGCTACATCAATTTAAATTGAGACTTGAATTAGAATTTAAATGGCAATCTCAGTTACATTTTAAGTTAGTGTTAAGATATTTCATTTTGTTTCTGACAACCCTGCACAAGGGAAAGCGAGAAACTAAGGTGATGGATAGACATCAGAAGGTGGCACTAATCATGACGAAAGATTTAGCGCTGCTACTCAAACACATTCAAACTGGCATTGAGAGTAGACGAAACTGATTGGATTCCCTTTTCCTTTACACTTCAGTGAAACCAGACCACATTTAGATGTCAACCTGAGACTCGTGAATATGGACTTTCTGTTAAACTCCTAAGACACTGCCACATGACTCTATTCTCAAATACTGTACATGTACACCACTCACATATACAAGTGTGCATTTACAGCAACATTGTTTATACCAGTTTAATTTGATGGTTATGTTGGGCAGCTTTTACTTTCCAAACTTTGAGGCCAATAAACAATGTTCTTTGAGCTTTGAGATTAATATAGCATACATCCATGGATAGTCTGGCGGTGATTGTCTGAAAAATAAACTTTGTTGCGACTTTTTGCAAAGTGTTTATTATGGCAGAGGGGAGAGTGTGTGTCTGGGAAGGGAAGGGGAGGTGAAGAGAGGGGAAAAAGAGGGATTTATTTATTTGGTTTGATTTTCACTCCTAATCTTCCCTTGCTCATGCAAATGGAGCGAATACGGAAGGTGGCGTAGTTATCTTTCTTTACATCAATAAATAAAAGGCTCCAGTAGACCACAAGACCCAGCTAATTTTCCAAACCAGTGAAGAGGCTTTTATATGGGGAACACCTCTTCCATCCCACCTCACTCTTTCACTCTCTCTCACTAAAAGCTCCGCCTCTTTCATTTCCATTGCTGTTTCATCTGGCTTTTTTTTGCCTTCTTTGCCACCCACTCATCATCTGGTGTGTGTCTGTCTGTGTGTACGTCACATATCCTCTCGTGTATGTTGGACGGAGTGATGGCCTTGTAGACCCGTGCTGGATTTGGATCAGGTTCCTGTTAGGTAAGAGGGCGATGTATTAAAGGCCAAGCTGTAATCTCCTCTGTTCCATCTAATCTCCTCATATTAAGCTTCTCCAGGACGATAAGATGGCTGGGCCTCCACCTTGGCCGGACAGCTGACGGCCAGCTCTAACTACAGCACTGGACCCGGGATGACACACCCACACACATAAAACTCTCTTGAGAGGAGATTAATTGCTCTAAAATTAAGCCTGTGTGTGTGCTGTGACCTTTAGGGTCACTTTCCCTCGGTATGATGAAGCACTGTGGTCCTTCAGTCCTTCAGTATGACCCAGCTTCCCTCATATAGCACCATCTGCAGAGCAAAACACTCAGCCACACCAACTGGCCTTCAGAGCAGGTGGATCACAAGAACAAGTAAGCTTGTGTGTGAGAAAGAAAAAGCTTATACAATACTCTTTGCCATTATGTGAATACATTCATTTCAATAGTTCAGGAAGGACATAGAGAAGATAAAAGCAAAAGTTTATGAATTGATGCTCTCTCTTGTGATTCTCAAACCTTGAGAATATGAGAATTGCATGCATTCTTGCTTGATTTCAAAGTATCACGACTCTCTCGCAGTCTCTAAACAAGCAGTTTGCTGCTATTGTTTTTTTTTTCAGCACATATAAGGTGCATATGTGATATAGTAGCAGTAGTAGTTATTTTATAAACCAATATCCCTCTTTACCTGTCTATCGCCTAAGATTGTTCAAAAGCACCAAACAGGCAAACAAGTTTGGACATACACCTTAAACACACACAAATGCTTTCTAGACATGTAGCATGATACAAAGGACATTGCACTGTTGCAGCTTTGAATAGCCTTCGGTTCCCTCTGCAGCCCACTCAAGGGAGAGGGCTCATGGTCTCTCTTTTATTTTTTATGTGTTTTGCAACTGGATTCCTGCACAGGCAACCCAAGAATGTGATGAAAAGTGTCGAATCTCTGGCCAGGCCACATGCATGCAGACATAAACAGAGTGCCTAATGACACTCAGGCCTCGCTACTCGGCCACTTTCAACTCAGCCCTAAACACTAGCAGCTGGGCCGAGGTGGCACCAGAGATGTTTATTGGGGGGCTTTAGCCCATCAACTTATTGTCAACAGTTCAAGAGCTTGTCAGCGGAACCACCAGATGTGTAGCGAAGAGAAAGAGAGAGGGTAAAAAAGAACAGGAAAATGAGAAAAGCTCCATGTGTCTGCCTAAAGCTCTTGGAAAGTCTAGTGCTGGTGTAGTCATCCCAAATACTGTTTCACTGACTTTTTTTGTATTAAAGCTATGCTTCTGGGGGTCTCATCAAAAAATGATACGGTGCAAATCATATTGATGTTGTGTTCTTAGTTTAAAAAAATAGAGAGAGAAGAGAGAAAGAGCGAGAATAAATCAATCAATCATATTTTAATTTTTTAGAAAAATATTCAATTAACAATTACCCTCGCACACCTGCAGGTAATGGATAGGCTAGGAGAAAGGGCCAAAAATGTCAAAAATCAAAAATGTTAAACATGTTTTAATTTTCTTTTTTGAAAATGTTAAAATTATGTATCAATTTTAACATTTTTTTTATGATTTAATTTTTAGCTATTCATCAACTCACAAAGCCCCTGCAGTTCCCTTCTGAATGGCAGTTGAAACTCTGATGTGGAGCTTAATGTATTTTTAGAGCGGACAATTTTAATTAATAACAATAATGTGTTTCGTTGCAAGCACCTATGCAAAATAGTAAGATGAAAACTGTAATGTAAATTGCAACCTATAACAGCATCAACATGCAAGTACTGTAGGTGGTGACAAGTGATTGTCTATATGAATCACTGAACTGAATAATTCAGAAATTAAACAAGTGACTTTAAGTGAATCATTGTCTGCATTAGAAATCACATAAAGGCAAGAAAGAAGACAAACAAACAGTATGTGAAAAGTGTAGTATATCCAGTAGACACTATTTCCGGAAAGATTCTGAAATGTGGAAATGATGGACACTTAACTATCCCATGAGGCCATGGGAGAGAATTTGTAAATGGAAGTAAAGCGAAGCAACTGACACTTGTAGGTCACAGCATGAAAATGACAACATGGAAAATTACATTTAGATTACATATTGTACATAGAACATACTTTTTTAATTTTTAATTCAAAATAAATTCTACTCAGAGAGTATGAGATTTTGGAAGTAGCCAGCAATCATTTACTCAACAGATTTGTTCAACAACACTGATTAATTCAGAAATTTGTGCATTGTGGGGAGATGTAGTTGATTTTAATAAGGGTTCTTTTGAAACTATCTCCACTGCCGCAGACAAGGTAGCAGCAATATGGTGTCTAAATTGCACTTTACTCAATATTAAATATGTATCGTTTAAATATATACATATTGCTGTAGCAGTGATATTGATGTTAACCAGCCACATCACAGCAAAACGAATCTCTCCGAAAAGAAACTGAAAAGGAACTGCTCTCAGCAGGCTGTTCCACAATACGCCTTCACGTCCAGATGAGCATAATATGATTTGTATGTGTGTCTGTTTTAATCGCTCGAGCTAAATGAGAATTTAATTGCTTTGCCACCATTTTTTGCATCCAGCCACACAGAGGCTCTGGCCACCTCACACACGTCCCTAAAGCGCCACAATCCCTAAAATGAGTTTGTTCTGTTTATACGTTAGAAGCCCAGTAAACAAATAAAGCAAATAACATGAGGGAAGTAGTGATTTACCGCATTCGTTTCCCAGCAACCCCCACCCCAAAAATCTCCTGTTTTGCAACATTAGCCAATGTTTACCAAAGTTTAGATAATCTCATTTGCATATTAAATGTGATTAGCACAGTTCATTGTCAGGATTACGCTTATTGGGTTATACAGTCACGTAGCATGAGTGGATGGATAGATCCGTGTTTGGGGCGTAGCGACCAGCAGCGTACCCAACTATGCTAATTTGAATACCTATGTAAATGAAGTAAATTGTAAATAGTCATTCTGCACATTCACCATCACACACACTTTCTTGACTGCTAAAACACACATGCCCATTTATGATCAACCCATGTGTCTTCCCGCAGATCATTTCTTGGTCGTAAAGATGCAAATGAAAGACATAAGGAGACAGAAGACAAAAAAAGCACTTTTCTAGAGAGTAGTGTATTTTTCTAAAGCCAGTTTTAGAACCCAGAGTTTTATCCAAGTAAAACACATTTAATTTATGGGCTAAGATTTCAAGGCTAATGTTTTGCACACATGCTCCTCTGCATTAATGTTGTCTGCACTTGAACTGTTGTCTTTGCAACTGACCCATGGCTTACTAGAAGAAATAAGCCAATACTGGCCCTTCACAGAAATTTCACACTTGAAAGAAAAGAAAATGAGAGCGATGGAAAGGTGTACTGAATTACACAAATTAACAGTAACACTCAAAAATTTATTTGATTCAAATTGTGATATAAATGATGCACCAATCAACTATCAGTATAGGTCGATAAAATCAATATCAGCCATTTGTGTCCTATCAGTCAAAAAGGGGGAAGAGATACTAGAAATAAAATGTCTCTGGTCAGAATTATATCAAAATGAAACTTGAATCTTGAAAGTGTGCATGCTTTTGAGTGTGTGAGAGAGGGCCACAGCTGTGGTCGTTTCTCTGGCGACCCTGTGGCCCTGTGTCCCCTGTGCGGGCTTCCTTTTCACATCTGCTACAGCTGGAGAACAGCGTATCACACACTTTGCACCTGAAGGCACTCATACGCACACATACACACACTCACAGATGCATGAACACACTCACACATGGTTGACCCGAGGTCTCAGAGCCCTTAGCAAGCCCATGTGTCAACTCTGGGCACACTTCGCCCTTCTGTAAAATATATATATATATATATCTGTGCGAGACAAAAAAAATGTGTAAATTTTGTATAGTATAGCTGGGTCAATCTTCAACTTTTCATTAGTTCATGTTAACTAAAATAATGTTAATTAATGAACGCTATTGCAATGTGTTACCAAAAACACCTTTCAAACTCTAGTTTAACTTATAACAACAATAGTGGTCATACTGTACATGCTACACAGGACAATGTCACCATTAACATTTCCATATACAAGTGTTTTCCACTTTTTGTTAAGATCTGAAAATGTACACTATTCATAATTAGTTATATAATTTACACTATTAATGGCATTTAACCTTGCGTAAATTAATATTTAACATTTAAATATTTTAAATGAATAAATTCAATAAAATCTGTACCATTCAAAAGTTCATTTTATGTGTATAAAATGAGGCTGCATTTAATGGATGGAAAAATACAATAAAGTAGTAAGAGATATAAATTTATTCATTTGATGGCAAGATCCTTGAGAAAGATTTTTGTTAAGGACAGTATTCCTATTCCATCGGTTGTGACGTGCATGCGTGCTCCCGAGCCTCTCTCCTTTTTATATAGTCTATGCAATGGCACTGCAGCTATCGACATGGGAGTCTGATAACACCCAAAAATGGCCTGCCTCCAGCACAACACAAACTCCACATAAATATAAAAAACTAAACAAAACAAAAATGTATCTGCTGACATAAAGGCAGGCCAAACGTGAATCGGATTGACTAAGGACGAAAACACGGATAAACATTGACAGAGAATTTGAATTATGGAGAGAACTCCGCTATTTAAATTGTGATAAATTTCAAGTTTTCAGATATGCTGAAATGATGGTAAACTGTAATGAAATAGCAAGGTAAATTACAACACCACACTGTAAAAAATAACCCTGTAAAAAAACGGTAAACTTCAGGCAGCTGTGGTTACCAGCATCATACCGTAACTATACGGTGTGTTACTGTTTTTGTATTAGAGCATAAAGCTGTTAAATTAAAGTTTTATACTGTAGTTGAAAATAAAGTATTTAGCAGTTAATTTCAAAAACAGTAACACACATGCTGTGTGATGCTTTCTCCGGTGTGTTGAAAGTCTCAGTGTGACCGGTACCATGCTCGCTCGTGTCGAGCACGCACAAAAACATGAGCGTTCTTGTAAAAATTGGTTGCAATCTGAAACATCACCGATAGAGGGCGCTAAAAAATACATAGCACCTTGGAAGGATTCTTTGATGAACAGAAAGTTCCAAAAGAACAGCAATAGCATTTATTTTGTGATACTAAAATGTATTTACTGAATGTTTTACAAAAGAAAAGTCAAAAATGCCATTAGTTGAATAAACTCCCAGCCACCATCACAGTGCTGAGTAATTGACCAATTGCTGACAATTTCAAACAGCATTTCTTTTGTTTTCCCAAAACACAATACAAACACATTTTGTTGATGTTCAATACAAATGTTATAATACAAAAATGTGTATTGAACAATGAAACTAAATCTGTGAGGATGAAAATCTGTTTTACTTAAAAAAAAAAAAAAAAAAAAAAAAAAAACATTATCAAACACAGAGAAGGAAAGTTCCCAGCCCTGTTCCTCCAAGCAGCATTGGTGCTAGACTGGCACATTAACTCCTCTTGACCCTCTATTCTCACCTGTAATAAAGCAGAGGACAAGCCCCCACTCTTCATACACACACATACTCATTTCAACTCCACACCCAGCAGAGAACAGAGCAATGGGCTTGAGAATATCCATGCTCATTAGCCCAGCTTCTGTCTCCACATAGTCTACTGTGTGAAGTCTCAGGTGGCACACAAGGCAGATGAAAGTGTGGAAAAGCGAGAGTAAGATATGTGACATTGAACCAGTGGTGTGGGCGCCAGCTGCTCAGGTTTAGTGTGTGTATATGTGTGAAGGTGGATGGAGAGGGGCCATCAGTTCACAGCCTGTGAACCTCTCATTAGACTCTTTCTCACCAATACTTGAGCTGAGTGAGGAGGGTGGGGGAAACTGTCAGTACACATGATCAGAGGCCTCGCCTCTACACACACACAAAATAACAAACGTCACACTCATTACGCACACAAGCGTGTGCCGAGCTGGCACTCATGGAGCGGGAACCTTGAATGCTTTATATCTCTCTCCTCCCCTCTCTGCCCTCCCTCTATGTGCTAAAGCTAAATCTGATAATCAGGAGAGACGGGCTGGTAGAATGTGAGCCGAACGAGTTCCTGAGAGATGATTTTAGAGTGTTCAATTTGTGTGGTAATAATCTGCGTGACCTCACAACACAGGAAGTTCATATCAGCCATTCTCCCAATTCTCACCCAAAACAGACCACTGGGACTCAGAAGCATCTTGCTCTGCTTGATTTCTGATTTGGGGAAAAAAAAAAAATAGGATAAAATTAAATATTTTTAAAAATAAGTAAATAATTACATACAGAAAGATCTTTAAAATTTTTAGCACACAACAATTGTGTCACAACAAAAAGTGTTTGTTTTCATTCATTTCACAATTCCACTTTCAAAAATTCAATATTTAATGTACTCAAAAGGAGAAGTGATCATTTCTTATTTGGTTTCAGGAATACATACGGTATCAATTTCAAAACAGGAGTTCAGCCCTGTATTACTTCGGTCTTGTAAAGTTTTCATGGCAAGAAGTTAGGCATTCATTAGAATGCTTAGTCCAAAAATGTGATATTGATGGATTTTATCTGTTATCATGTCCATTCGGACTTAAATTTTGCAGCACGAAGAGCATGTCAGCAATGAAAGCTGTAAAAGTAAAGTGCTAAAAAGATACAATAACTGAGTATGTCTACAAAATCCATAAAAGTACAGAAATGAGGCTGCAAAGGATGACAGTGCAGCCTAAACACTCACAAGCACTATTTCAGCACATTTAGTGCTTGGTTAAACTGGATAGCATGTGTTTATTGAATTAGATGCCGGCTTTGTGCTAAAATAAAGCATGCAAAAGTGACAACTGTTCACCTTTGTGGGTACTGTAAGTTCTCACTGTAAAACTGGATATGTGTATCCAGTAAACTATGGGGCAGTATGTGTGTGTTTTTTTGGAATAGAGATGTCTGTGGTCTCTATCTCTCTCTCTCTCAGTTATTGATCGTCCAGCACTTTGAGAAGAAAGAGTTAATCCTTAAAAGGCCAAACAGCACAGATTCCTTCGCAGTCATGAAAGTTTAAAATGTCTTCTTTTTTTTTTTGTTTGGCCCTATGAGACGTGTTCTCAGTGTAGCTGGCTGTGTGACCTGGGGCTCAATGGAGATCCAATACCCAACCCTATTCATCCTACATTCAACCAGTCAATACCTATTATTAGATACTGTTGGCCTATCCACCCAGTTATGGCACAGAAAAGTAGGTTTTCAGATTGGCTGGTGGAGGAGGGGAGAGTAGAAACTCCACCCTATCTAATTCTCTCTTTCTCTCTCTCAGGCCTGGATCAGCTTTAATTGAACTGCATAATATAACGGACTCAATCATGATCCCAGCTCAAACATTCCTGATTATTAGGGGTGATTTAATTGACTGAGCTTTGGTCTGTACAACATTTTACCATTGCTCTTCCTTATTATTATTTGGTTACACTTTATTTTGATAGTCCACTTTAGACATTCTATAACTAACTTTGCAACTACATGTCAAATAACCCTTATTAGAGCAGGAGTGCAAAAACCTAATTAAATAGACTTGATCCAGCTAATCTGTAGGCTATTTGTAGGCAGGGTTTGCGCACAAAGGTACCTCAAAAAACTGATTTCTAGCTTGAAATTACATAAAGTGGAAAACATTGATCAAAAATGTACATTTACACACAAACTGGCACAACCCACACCTTTTAGACACCATCTTTGTTTTTTCACACAACTGTCACATTGTGAAAAGCACATGATTGTGGGATATCAAAGGCAGCGAATGATACATCTATGCAGCCTTCAAAAATCGATCAGATGAAGTTATCTCAGGAGACAGGAAGTGAAGCTAACATTGGATTTGGACATGCCTTGATGCCTTCCTACCTTGGATTGCATCCTCTGAAGGCAGCTTTTTTAAGCTTTCAGATGCAGCCTATGTGTTGGAGAAGGGTTGCAACTGAACTCTTCAGGGCTGTGGTCCTCTAGGAACTGAGTTTTGCACCCCTCCATTATAGTATTAATAGACTGTTAGGTTAGGGTTAGTAGAATAAGTTGTAATGTAGTAAAAGATACTTTTAGTCAGTAGACTGTGTGTTGCATGACCATCAAATTAAAGTGTCAGCAGCAATTAACCATCTGAGCTCCTAGGGTGTTTTGGGGGGTCCTTGAGATGTTTTGAGATGCCCTGATGTTTGTGCTTTTTTCAGTTGCTTATAAACCTATTAATGGCACAGGTGAAATTACACTATATTTAGCTGAAAGAGGGCTACCATAATATGTGAGCAACATGAATGTATGTTTGTATTTTTGAGAGAATATTGTTTATGCGTGGTTATTGAAAAAACTAAAAATGAAAGTTTCTGAAATAAGGCCACAAAACACATACAAAATATGTGTCCACAATACTTTTGACTAATGGGTGTTGTGGCCTAGAGTTTGTTCTTCAAAATGATCTGAAGAACATCCTGCCTAATCATTCACATCAAAATATAAATGAAAGTCAAAAACCCATTTTTAATCATACCTGGAAACAATTTCTGGTCAAATAGGTTATATGGACAATTGTAGATCTGTCATACATATTTCAAAATTAAGGAGTCATTATTTTGATACGTTCATTGCATTAGCTTGCATTGTTTAACAGTTGATCAGTTTATTCGTTCATTCACACACCCAGACACCCGATTCATATTTAAGCAGTCAACTGCTAATGAGAGTTAGTTGACATTTTAGCTAACTGTGATTTTGTATGTACATTTTTGAAATTCATAACTTAGACAGTTACTCCTGATAACAGATCACTCTAAATTGTAATATGGACTTTGTTTATGGAAAAAAGCTTTAAATAAATGTGAATTGAATATGCAAATACAAAGTTACTTATCGTTAGTAAAAAGTCTAAAGTGGACATTTGAATTAAAGTGTTTTTTTTTGTCATTTACCTGTATTTTACTTGAATCCCTTTTTATTTTTATTTGCTATCTACATAGACTATATAACCTTTTCATGAGGTCTTCCTGTAATTTTAATATTTTAAGTCTCAGATATTTGTTTTGAGGGAATTTAATTTGATTCGCACAGTATCCCATTGTTATTATACGATGTGTTTTATTTTTTACATGAGACTGACCAGGACCTGTGCTGTTGTCTTGCATTGTGATTCATAGGGTAATTGTCGTGAAGTGGGCCGGCCTGCCTTCTCCCAGGTTCTCCTCATCTGGGCGGCTAACACACTTCGGACCAGTGTGATGAGTAATGCAGTGCTAGCTGCATCTTTGACAGTACTGGGCCACTGCTTAAGCTCAGCACAGGAAGAAGGAGCTTGTTTGCTAATAGGTAATAAATTGTCGGTTTAATTATAACAGCAAGGTAATTACAATCGAGGAAACACCCAGACCCAGAGGGAAGAAAAAGGATGGAGAAATTCCTATTAGAGGAACAATGCTGCACCGTGCCGCTTCCATTCATTCCCACAGAAATGAATGGAAATGGAGCTGCGAGAGTTGATCGTGGTCAGCTCCTGACCCATTTTACACCTCTGTTTGTCCTTTCAGTCTAGTTGACTTGTAATTTTATTGTTTCTGTGCCATTACACGTAAATTGTCTGTTGTCTTTAATTACACAAAAAAGCAGGACAAGTAGATGTGTAGCCATCGTTTGTTAAACATATTTTTCTCAAACATTCATGCTTTCTCTACAGAACTCCTTTAGTATAATCACCAGAAACAAAGCCTATGAAGCAGATCATAATCACTTGTTTCTGTGAGTGAGAGTGACTCAGGACATTGTGAGTGCGTGCGAACTCAAACCTCGCCTGTCACATGCTTGTGCGACCCCAATCATTGTTTTTGTTCAGTGTGCAGTGATAAAAGATCAGAAGAGGACTCTTCAACACGAGTTACTCCCCCGCCCTCTGCAGTTAATTGTACAAGCTAATGATGTGCGGCCCAACGGGGGGTCATCAATCACATGTCTCAACCTTTTCATCTCAGCCTTTAGCTGCGGCCTCAGCAGTAGCCTCTCACAGCATATGCTTTTAAAATGTGTCCGACCGGGCGAGAGCCTCAGTTCTTTTCCATCACGTCAGGATGGAGGGATGGAGCTCGCAGGCTCCTCTCTTTGTCACCACCACTTGGCTTCAAACTCTTGCCGCGGGTCCTAGGACACTGATCCTCCAGGCACCCGACACCTCGGCTCAAGCTCGGTCGAGTGTCTTGGTTTGACAAGAGACAGCCAAACGCGTGGTCGAGTGTTCAAACATGCGTGCAGTCACACATTTGGACCATTAGACGTCAATTTGGATGCACTGCCAATGTGTTTAACACTATTTTTGTTAAGGCTATGGAGTTTGAAGTCCATCTCAGAAGTCATGAGACAATGGCACACTCCTCTTTCTCGCTAAATCATCATCGTCTGGCCCTCTCTGCGGTCTGTGACAATCCCCGAGACTGCACCAAGAGCCCGGCCACATCTAAACCGCCCTCGACGCACTTGTGTGTGACCAGCTCTGGGGTACATCTCTTAATCCCATCAATTCAGCCCTGCCATGACTCCACCGTCGCCTCCAAACCTTGTCTGCAGTCATTACCCTATCTAGCCTCCATCTCAACACACACACACACAGCCTAACCACAATCTCAGAGTACAAGAGGACAGCCTGTATCAGCCTTTTGAGAAAGAAAAGCACACAAAATCTCCTGTAAAACACAGACAGAGGAACAGCTGCAAACGGAGAAGGGTTTCGAGAAAAAAATCTTGCTATTCAACTTGGCTATCTATATTTTTTATGTGAATTTTTCAGGGTTATAAAAGTTTCAAGCAAAACTGTTTTATTAAATGTATTTACCCCATTTCAACCTTGAGGAACCCATCAAGATTCAGCCTCATTAAATTTGTGTTCCCACAAGGGGAGGTAAAAATCCCGACATTTTCATAGAATCGATGGAGAAGACATCAAACCATGAAACGTCCTCTCAGCTTCAACTACAGTAAAACCAAATGCAACAATGAAAGACTTGAAATAAATGCTCAAAACAAACGATATGTACAAATACTACAGCAAATCAGAGCTAGAACACAACAACAAACAGCACAATGAGATGTGTTAAAACGTGAGTTTATCAGGACTAGATTCGTGAAATAAATTAAATATTTAAACATAAAATTAGATGTTTTATTCACACAACATTTAATTAAACATTTATTGAATGCAGAGTTGCATAATTCTGCATGGCACACAGTTAGACCAGTAGGTGGCAGTAAGTGAGTCATTGAATCATTCATTCATTCAACCGATTCGTTCAGAGCAATTATTGGCTGCGTCCGAAATCGCATATGTTCTGCATAGTATAAATGTGTCGTATAAATGTAATCCAGGCATATATTCACCATGTTGTCATTGTCATGTGACCTACCAGTGTCAGTTATGTTGTTTCACTGCCATTGACAAACATCTCTTGTGGCTTCATGGGATTTTAAAGTGTCAATCGTATGCACACTGCAGAATCTCTCTAGAAGTAAGACTGTAGGTAATCCAGGTTCTTTTTGTTAGGTCTTTTATGAGTACTGAATTTGGACATACTTCTTTTGTCGCATACTGTTTTTCACCTTCACTTCAGATGCAGCCATTCACTTCTAAATTCTAAAAATCTAAAATTCTAAACCGCATACTAGTATACTCCTACTACCTTTATTAGAGAATCATTCTTCTATTATTTATTAATCTATTTAATTGTATTAATATATTTTTAATTTGTTATACGTACTGAATGGCTCGATGACAAAATTTCAGATTTAAAAATAATTTTGGTGGGGTTTATCCTAAAACCGAACCCGGTTCCTGGTTCCTTACAGCGATATGTGGGGTTGTTAATAATCCGTGTTATTTGTTTAGTCATTCTCAGTCTGTGACACAGGATACGAGACCACTTTTGATAAAAAGAGACAGCAACTGCAGGTGCCCTACCCTGACAGTGACTGAATGGGGCCAGGATGTACACTGACAAGCCTTGTCAAACAGGTGATCTCACACGTCCACACACAACAGCGGTGTCCGCACGCACACTGACACAGCCATTGTGACACGGATGGTGTCACTGACAGTCACGTCACCTGTGAGCAGGTGCCGCTGAAACACACACACCCCTCGATCCTCTGGATGAGAAAGGTGAGAGAGACTGTGAGGGAGACTGATTAAGCAGTAGTGATGGAGTCAGTCCAGATACTGGCCACATGGGAGTACAGATGCAACTCCATCCAATGCCAAGCAAAATTCTAAGTTAAAATTAAAATTCTAAGAACGAGGTCTTCTACATTTGTTGTAAGTGTTTTTTTTATACACTTAGACAAAGGTCATGCCACTTTCTACCCGAAGGAGCTGAGCTAGCCAGATAGCACCCTTCCCGTTGTCCTATTTTAGAGATCTCCATAGGTGCAGCGCTTACTGTGGAACGCTGGCCTTCTTACTCAAGGCAGATTTATAACATGCCATGTGTAGATCAATAAGAGAACAATGTGGAGAGATGGAAGCGCAAAAGCCGTCGGAGAGAATTTTTGGACAGTAAGGGCTTCCTGCTAGGAAAAGGGACAATGGAGAAATGCCTTGACATACCAATGCATTAATCTAAAGGAGTATGACAGGCAGTTCTGTAATCAGAAAAAGAGGGGGCGGGGGAGAGAAATTATTTGAGAAATTTCAAACAGCCATGAAAATGTACAGTATTTCATGGTCTAAAGTGATGGAATACAAAGAGACATTCAAAATAAAGGGCCAAAGTAGGAGAGAATACAAAACAAGACAGCCCAATGCTCTTATGTCACCTGAGGAAACGCATTTGCCCATTAGATGTTGACCCGATTTAGAAGCGCAGCTGTGAAGGTATCCTAGAGTCAGACACCTTCAGTGTCCCTCCCTCCTTTCTTTACCTCTTCCACTTTCTATGCCTGCCGTAGATATAGCACGACTATTGTGAGAGGTTCCTATGCTCTCTCTCTCTCTCTCTCTCTCTCTCTCTCTCTGAGGTTATGACTCTCTGTCAGAACGATGTTTGTCTTTTGTGCTTAGTGTCAGGATAAGAGAAGAAGGTGCCGTGCCCCAGTTGGGCTTCATTAGGACCGGGCCGTTGCTGCACGTCTTCAGGCACCCACGCTGTGCCACTCAACATTAGGCTTATTAATTCTCACACAGCTGCCTTCTCTCTTATTCTCGGCTGTTTGGGAGTCAGTCTAGCCTGTGGCCACTGAGGGACAAATCCATTTTAACAGATAGTGCAAGTCAAAACCCATCCACACTTGGACAAACGGTTTCTGGAGCAGAAAGTGGACAGAACTATCTACACTGTTAGACTTTTCTGTAATTTCTTATTTTCTACAGATATTTACTTTAAATCACCCAATCTGCCATTTCTCTTTACAGTAAATAACTTTGATTCCCATCGCATCGTGGGAATTTTCTGGGACGTCAAACACCACATACAGAGACCAGTACTGGTCTCTCTGACTGGCACCATTCCAACATGCTTTTTATTTCCTAATTTTTGCCTTACAGCCATCAGTCAGAGGCTTTCTATATTTGACATGTTGAAGCGACCCGGCCATTAATGCAAAATGCAAACCTGTTTGTCCCTTTTCAGAAATAGCGCTTGGACTCGGAGTACTGTACGTCAGAAATATAACTATATTATATAACATAAATTAACTAACGTTATACACTGTCTGGGATTTGTCGTGTCATGCCGAAACATCCAGTGTATAGGCCTATCCCTGGGTTCTGACTGTCTTGTTGGACCGTGCCGTTTGTGTCTGGCCCGGGGAAGAGACGGAATTCACTTCACTGAGAGAGAGACCAGAAAGCAATGTAAAAAAAAAACATTCTGTGTGTTTTGACAGGTTTGTGCACCCTAGTTTAACATTATACTCGTCAACATGGCAGTAAGGCCGGTGATGACACACTGGCTGCGTGGCGTAAGCGGCTCAGCTGCGTTGCGTTTTTTTATTTCGGTTCCCATGTTAACAGGTTAGAGCTTGTAGACTGCCTGCGTGACACGCACTCGAGCCGCACGGTAAACGCGTGCATGCTAGAAATAGAAGTGACGCCTATTTTCGACGCGGCGCAAGCGTGTTGGAAGCGTTTCCAGGCTAAATAGAATAGGAAAATATGTTTATGTGTTTTTTTGTACACAAATACATATTAATAAATTTACATTTTGATGGTTGAAAGTCTTGGTTTTGATATACATTTAGAAATAAATAGAATTTAAAAATAAATAATGATCAATTTTCAAATATTGCACCTGCCAACACAGAAAGAAATATTTTGTAGTCTATTTTGCTGTCAATTCTGCTTAAAGTGTCTTTGTCAGTAGGCTTTATATTTATGCTTGACATGAAGTATAGGGCTTCCACAATACGTCCTCCCTGTACGTCACCAAGCAGCAGCGCGTCAGACATGTTTCTGGTGTGCAAAAACAGAGAGAGAGAAAAAAAAAAAACCCGACACAGCCGCCACGCAGCTGACATGCAAAAGAAACGCACGCTAACGCCACGTGTGTCACCGGAGTAATGCTTAGATTACATTAATATTAAATTAACTAATGTGAAATTTGTTTTGGTTGTAGCCAATGTTGGCCTACTCTTGAGAAAATAACATAGCATGTTGGCTAACAAACATGGCTAGTGACCACCTTTCTATTTTTAGCATTAATTTGCAAACTATAAAATAATATATATTTATATTTATGGAATTTGATATTTACTGCAATTTTAGATATGTTATTGCAGCAAAGCTCCAATTCATGCCAGTGAGGTATCTATCTATCTATATGTCTGTCTGTCTGTCCATCTGTCCCTCTGCCTTCATTTAAAGTTTTTTAAAGACTTAATTTAATTGCATGGCTTTATACTTTTTAGATTCAGCCATTTTTGTATCAGCAAACATGCTTTGCAGCTCTCCCATATTCTCTTCTTCCCTTTGACCTCCACACATCTTTTCTCTTCCCTCGTGGTCTTTCTCTCTACACCTCAAGAGCTCCAGCGACCAGGCCTGGGCACAGCCAACAGCACCGCTCAAATGTTTGGACATGAAACGCTAACCGGCGGCTCGGATTCTCTTTCCCTAGCCGGCTACTCTCGCCTCCTACCTCCTTTTGATCAGCCACAAGGAGCGTTTAGACCCTTTCCACACCTCCTAACTGTAAGCCTACGCGAATCCCGGCCTTGCTTTCACACATGTGGTGGAGTGGATTTTGCGGCAGGGCTGCAGGGGCCGTGGGAGTAACTTTAGCCCCTGAGTGAGAGCCACCTCACCACATCAAGTCTTGGAGTCAGTGGGCACTGCCACCTCCAATTTAACCTCTCTAACATGACACTAGCCAGGAAAAACCAGCTCCACAGAAGCAATCGGAGCTGGAACAGAATGAGAGACATTCAAAGTGTGATCTCCTTCTGCAGCAAGGTTCATTTTTCACTTTTTCCCTGCAGTGGATTTGTTTTTCTCTCTCCAGAGCCAGGGGATAAAGGGCTGTTGGGTAATAATGAGGGGTGACCAGGGATGTTGAATGCTATAAGTTATGTGGAAAGTGTCAGGCGGTCCAGTGTGGAGTTACAGTTGAGCAGCTGAATTAAATAGCTGGCCAAATTATAATCATGGAGAGGATTCAGGCCCAAATATAACTCTATCTATGACTTGCTCTTTTGACCAAAAGGTTTCTTGTATCACAGGTTTATTTTGCCATTTTCTTTTATTTGTATATTTATTATGTACAAAAAAACTTTTTTTATTTTTCATTTATTTTTTTTTACAGAGAATGTGACTAATGTTTCTCTCTGTTTTCCCCCCAATAAAAATGTCTAAACGTCATTTTTAAAGGGTTAATTTGGTATTTTACACTTAAAGCCCCATTTTATGATCGGTTCTGATGAAATAGAACGGTTAAGACTGAAATTTGGACAAATGCTGCCGTCCAGAGAATTTTAGATTTCTTTGTTAGCATTTTTGGTCCAATTTCAGTGATACTTTTGGTCCATATTTCAATGTAGAATTCAATGACTGAATTTCTTCTGAGGATCACAAAAGAAGATGATATTTCGTGTTGTGTGTCTTTCTTTTTTCTTTTTTCTTAATGAAAGTCAGTCCATTGTTGTTTTGGACCTCACTGAGATTAATTGTATTGACGAAAAAAGTTGAAACCATTTTGAAAGACAGATGTAGCAAGGTTCAGGGAAGAAGGAGGCAGGAAAAGGATAACAATCAAAAAATAAAACTTTTTTTAAATGAAATAAACATGCAAAATTACCTGCCAGCAGTCCCTCACGGAACTGCTGGCTACCCAAATAAAACATAACTACCGGCCAGCAGCCCCTCGCGGACGACTGCTGGCTTACCAAAATAAAATATAGACCACAAACAAAAGCAGACCTGTTCCTCTCTTGAACATCAACTCTGTCGCTCCCCCTTTTATGCCTTCGCTCCTCAGTGAGAGACGCGAGACCGGTGTGCTTCACAGGTGCTGCTCATTAGCAATCGCACCACCGGCATCGCGACTTTCTCTCACGTCCCTCGGCCGTCCTGCTCACCACAACAGAATTTGCATTTTTGTGTGAACAATATTTTTAAGGCTTTTTTAAGAGAGTATACACCAATGTTCACAAGTTTGGAGTTTAAATAATAATAATAATAATAATTAATTCTATTATTCAGAAAGTATTTAAATTAGTCAAAATTTTAAATAATTTAACATTGCTACAAAAAATGTGGTTCTTTTAAATTTCATCAAAGATTTTTTTTATTACAGTTTTCACAAAAATTTTCAGCACAACTGTTTTCAACAGTGATGAAAAAAAAAAGTTCGAGCATCAAATCACCATATTAGATTGATTTCTGAAGGATCTTGTGACACTGAAGACGGGAGAAATGGTTGCTAAAAATTCTGCTTTACCGTCACAGGATTAAATTACATTTTAAAAAATATTGAAATAGAATATTTCTTTTTAATTTGATTTTTAGATCAAATAGGCCTAAACCGAGCTCTTTTGAGCATAAGCGACTTATTTCAAAAACATTAAAACACTTTTTGAATGGTAGTGTATGTTGGCTTTTTTTTCTTGTTTAAATGCATCCAATAAATTTCATAAGGTAACAGAAGATTTGAAGTCTGTGTCTAGTTACAGCTTAAAAAAAAAAAATAAAAAAAATTAAAAATAATAATAAAAAAATAAAAATTGGACAACTCTGATGATAGCAAGAAGCAAAAAAAAAGGTAAATAGACCAGCTTCTTAGCATATTCAATCTCTCATACGCGTCTCTACTTGAAAAACCAGGCGACATGCACAGACATGCACGGCTGACCCTCTCAAATTTAGCATGCGCTGTATTTTTGGGTTATTTGCAAGATACAGCCAAAAACCACATTGTGGGATTCGCAACATAGTGCGAAAGACATGTCCTGAGCTGGTTTATGCCACAACCCCTTGCAAGCATGCTGATGAGAGAGGTAGCTGTCGATGCAGCATGGGACAAAACCCGGCACAGGTCAGCGGAGACTGACATCCAAAGAGATCTGAGCGAGGGAGGCTGAGGAGCTCACAGCAGCGAGACAGGCCGAGAGACAGACAGGGGGCATGCTGCTCTGGAAACAGCAGGGTGAAAGCCCCTGGGCTCTTGATCATGCGGCCTCTTCAGATGAATTACTTATTAGGGAATATGTGCAGAACGTGGGCTCCTTCCAGCCTGTGATCTTCCTGCCAGTTTAGCCAAAGTCCTCTCCTCTCCGCCCCTCAGCCAGCCAGACTTTATCTGGCATGGTCCTGAGCCCCAAGCTCTCCACGCCAACACTAGACACGCCGTAGAAAGGGGAAAAAAAAGAAGAGTAAGATAGGGATCAAGAGAGAAAGTGAGAGAAGGCAATGAGAGCGAGAGAGCAAGAGAGAGTGCTTTCATTCTCCTGGTCTGGCCTGGGCCTTTTTTGACACGTGTAGAACCACAGAGTGCACACACATGCATTGCTTTGCTCTTTACGGCCAGCGTTTGCTTTGTGTGTGGCGAGGGCAGGGCTGGCACGAGCGGGCCAGACGGTGGTCTGATGTGCAGCCAGGGAAAATCGATTAAGACAAATCCACCAAATCACGTTGCGTGAGAAGTTCGAGCCGACGGCTGGCAGTGGCAGGGCTGCAGCTGATGACGACGGCTCTCTCTTTACTGCGGTAAATACTGCTTTTTTTTTTCTTTTTACTGTGATCACCAGACCGCCGGTCAGGAACAAAGACCACTGGCACAGAAGGCTCTGAGAAATGCGTTTCCAGCCATCAGTGCCGAGACCCGTTAATGAAAACCAGATTGCAGCTTTAAAACGGAGAGTTGGAAGGGGAAAAAGTGAGATGGGAGGTGTGAAAAGAGGCTAAGCAGACTTATAAATAACTTCTTCACTCTAAATAATTGACTATGCAAAAATCAATAGCCCTACTACGAGAAAACGATCGATTTAGAGTTTAAATAGTATAGAGAACAGCATAAAATGCTTTAGAGTTTCTCAGCTAGTCTATCACACAGACAGGACAGAGGGCAAAAAACGCTGCTTTGCAGTCAACAGTAGCACAATATCTCAGCAGACACATTAAAAGTAACTGCAAACAAACTAAAAAAACAAGCTAAGTTTTCAATACAGTCAAGCTACTATTCAAAAATATGAATAAAGTTAGAGACACTGCACATTACTAACAAAAAGTAGCAAATATAGCCCATATGCAAAAATATCATTACTTTAGGGGCTTCATAAAATTAAAATTATCTGTGTATACTTGTGTATTTCCAAAGCCGGTTATACTTGCATTCAAGCATCCCTTGTGAATATTTATATATAATAACCAACACTATCTCACGCGCAATTCGTACGAATACGACGGATGAGTAAAAAATGTTTTATTCCTACTAATTCGTACGACCTCACTCGTATGAATTTGTACGATTTGTCTAAACCCAAATGACGGTTAGGTTTAGGGGCGGGGTAAGGGGTAGGTCATTCGTACGAATTCATACGAAATGCCCAATTCGTAAAATATGTACGATTTAGCAAAATCGTACAAGTGAGGTCGTATGAATTGTTACGAATTAGCCACTTTTTAATCATTTGTCGAATTCGTACGACTTGGTCGTGAGATCGGGTTGATAATAACACATCACTGAAAAATATCATCTGACCACTGAATTATTTATTATTCTGCTAAATGTATTTAAAGCTACAAAAAAGTGATTAATACAATGTTGTAGTGCATTGTAGCTCTACACATATAGTTCATGACTGAAATACAACTGAGCTAAAAATATGGCATATATGTTTCACATATAAGCAGCATCAAACTACTTCTCAACACTGGTTTGTGCGAGTCAACGTGGATGTGAAGGGATATGTAAGCAAGCTTTGTTATGTCCTTCTAGAGGGAGGCAATGTGAGTTTTACCTGTGGGGGTTCAGCTTTACAGAGGCGAATGCAACACTCCTAACACACACTGGCAACACGAGGCTCAGGGACACTTTAACACCCCGCGCAAATCCAGAGTGAAACAATCATTTCACACAACTTCTGTTTCTGTCATGTTGAGAAATGTAATTTAAGGCCAGCGAACGCGACCCCCGGGTTATTCTTTCCTCTTTTTCTCCATCTCGGCCCACATCACAGCTGTGTCTGAACAACACACCGCTGTACAGTATCTGAAGAGAACAAGATTATTGTGAATAATAGGGTTAAAATACAATCACAGGCCCATCTCAGAGAGCGAAAGAGAGGGAGGGAGGAAATGAATTTAAGTGTGTCAATGGTCAAATCAAGAGATTTCCTCCGGATACCAGAGACAGGGAAAAAAAAAAGAGTGTATAAGAGAAGAATTAGATACATAAAGATAAGGAAGAGGCGGGGAAAAAAAAACGGAGCACGATTAGTTGCCCTAGATTTTTAAATTTATCTCCTGTTTTGGGCATTAAGTAAAATAACCAAAGTAATATAATCAACTGGCCCCATTACGGAAAGTTCCCATGTAGGGCAATTGAACGAAGTGCCGTCCTAAAAGTGTGAAGGAGCCGAAATCAGGTCGTTCCTAGGAGCCATCGGTAATGAACCTCGTCAGACGGGGGAAGTGCGTGTGTGAGCCGATTACGCTGACCTGAGAGCAATGCTTTACGGCACCGAAACAAATGTTGCATGCTAATTCAATGCGACTCAACACAGCCCGACATGCTGCACTTCTGCTCACAAACGCCTCTTCTCCGAGACCGTCTGGTCAGCGCTGGCTGTACTACTCGTTCTGCAGCTGTTAGCATCAGGCTAGAGTCAATAATGGCATGAATGAAGTGCTTGATGAAAGACTTTGATGTGTGTGTGTTCTTTGTCTATAGTTAAAATTGCATTGCTGGTAAATTCATACTGTCAGTTGTCCATCGGTCATCTGTAACATGGGTCGGCTGAGGAAGCTCACTCCAGCAGGGTTTAATTAGATTAGCCCACTCATCCCGGACACATTCTGCCTTTCTGAGATACGCTGGCCTGGGGAGGGTTGCTGCATTCTTGCCCTAATCAAATGAACTCTCCATATTTAGGCAAATAAACAACATTTATATGTGCACGGTGGAGGTAGATAGTGACCTCTCACTCCGATCGATCCAAGGATGCATGTTTCCTTGCAGAATGGACTGGGCTGCATTAGAAACAAAAACACCTCCACTTCCTCTCTCACACATGCGGATTCCTGTGAAGAACTGCATCACCTAAAATAAAGCCAATTCCCTTATAATGTTACCATTTTTTACCAAAGTACACCACAGACGAGTAAAAATGTCAGAGCTGAGGCAATAATAAAACATACTATACAGGAATGTCTTTCAAATATCCCCCCAAAAAATCCTGTATTTTTTACGGAATAATGCTGGCAACTTTGGTTGCCAGAACAATTCTGTAAAAAATACATTAAAGCTGTAATCTCCTTTACAGTAGAAAACCGTATTTCATTTTCTGAAATCTGTTGATATACCAAACATTTGATAAATTGATTTCTGTTTTGTACCATTGTAATACACTGACAACCATCAGTCATCACAGTAGTGTTGAGAGTTACATGAGCAATTAAAGTTCATCAGAGTTAGAAGGTTAATACTTATATAAAGAAGCTGCACCGTGTCATTCACACAAACATTAACCATCATGGTAATACATGTTAAATTAAAAAAAATGTAATAAACATTAATTGAACAACATTAAATGTAACATAAAACCCTAATGTACATAACTGATTAGAAAAAAAAAAAAAACAAACAAAAAAAAAAAACAAGAAAATTATGAGGAAACATATGTATTTCAACAAAAATACATCAAATGAGAAGTGTGACGCAGGGAACTGTGGAAATGTCAATTTACGTTTTTTCACTGTAAATAATACAATTATTTTCTAAATTATCTTTTAAAGTGAAAAAAAAAACTTTTTCACTTTCAAAAACTGTAAATTTAACGGTATTTTACAGTAAAAAAGATATCACAGTTATTTACCGTACATAGTACGGAAACTTTCTGTTAACCAATTAACAGTTTTGCACTGCAGCATTTTTACAGTCTTTTACCGTTAAAATTACGATTATTTTTTACAGTGTCCAATTCTATGTAGCATGTGGCTTTATATGAATTATTCATTTTAATCTTTAAAAAATATTCACTTGTTCATTTAAATCACTTCTTTTTTGTATCATGATTATATTGTTACCTAACTTTATTGTATGTAATTTTATCTGATAAATAGTGAAATAGGAAGGAAATACAAAAAAAGGTAAATAATGTATGCCATTTACATTAGGCCGAACAAATAGCCAAAACACTGCCCAGAAAACATCTGTAGGTCACATTTACATACATACACACACAACCACACTATTCTTGCACCAAGGACACAAAGGCAGACTGAGCTTCTGGCCTGGCATTGATCTCACAACTTTCCTTCTCCAGCCATTCATCTCTCTTCTTATCTCTATCTCTCATGTTTCTTTTCTGAGAAAGGCCTGCTGGACCCCCAGGGCCTTTTCTCCAGGCCTCTGTCCATTCTCTGTTGTTCTTTCCCCCTCTCACTCTCTCTATCTCACACACTCTTTCTCTCAATCTTTTCCCTAATGGAGGACATTAACATCATATGTCTCATGCTCTGATATAATAAAAAGTCAAAAAAGACAAATGTTTCTGAATAGACTGTGCTATGAAAATTCACCAAAACAAACATGAAACGATAGCAAGTAATCATCATTCCTAAACAATTATGAAATTGAATCCAGTTGTGAGTAAGGTCAAAGGGGAAGTTTTACAGTAAAGACCCTCAGCAGCAAGCAGACTCAGACATCTCCTGCAAATATACCTTTAAATCAATAAGAAGAAGAAGAAAAAAAAACATTCCCTCCTCTTCTGTCACTCTCTCTGTTTTCACTAATTTCCCCCACTCTAACACATGGTGGGTAAGGAGCTGCTCCTCTGCCGGCATTTTAATTGTGGCGGCAATCAGGCAGATTCACAGGAACTAATTAATATGCAGATTTGCAGCATCTTTTCTCTGCCAATCTGCTTTTTTAAATAGACATTTCCCATAAATTACAAATCAAGTGCTTTACGATTGCTTATATAAAATCTACATTGATGCCCACCGTGCTGTTTGATGTCTAATTTTAGCACCGATCAACTGCACTCCCTGCCACCCCTGTTTATGGTAAATGATTGATGTTTTACCATACAGCATTTTCCACTTCATTAATAAAAAGGGCATCTTTATTTATTAATGAGCAATATACATGTATGTCTATTTATAATATAATTAGAGCAATATTAGCGTGTCACATCCCATTTGAATAAGTGCACTGTACAAGCCCACCGACAATAGGCCTACCCATTTCAAACACGTCCAGGAGTGTCAAAGACAAAAGCAGTTTTAGTATAGAAACACTAGGAGGAGATTAAGCCTTATTTTTCCTATTGTCTGAGAGCAGGGAGTGACTAAATTAGGCTCCTCGTCTGTGTGCTCAGCACATTAGCACAATATAAAATTTGAAGCGCTGCACACAGTCCATTGCAGTTAATAGTCAGATAATGAGAGCGTGGAGGCAAACGCCTCTATTAAATCATTGTTTAATACTTCACACTGAAAGATTGCCGTTTGGTGGAGGTGTTTTCAAATGGCTCACTTTTATCCTGGCCCTGCTACCATAAAACTAACGATGTGTGTGTCTGTAAGTTACGTTGCACTCTGATTTCTTTGTACGGTTTTATGACGCAAACAAACAAGCGAACGAACCAACAAACAAACTAAAAGCTTCAAATAAAAAGCAGAAAAAATGCTTCATGGCTTTATTTACCATTGTGTTTTGTTTTATGCTGGACTTGTGTGGCATTATTTTAAAATCTGGCAACATTTAAATGTAATAATCTATCATTTCCTTCTTTTAAACTTGTATAGTAAATGAAAAGAACAAAGTGGGTTTTAACAAAACAAAAAGGATGGAACAAAACGACAAGGACAACAAAATATGTATTAAAGAGGAGAAAAATATGGAAGCCCTGAACCGCAACGTAAAAAAAAAATCTGTAATATATATATAGCATTTCAAGATTAAAGTCAAAATATTTCGAGATTAAAGTGAAAAATTTTCACGATTAAAGTCGAAAAATTTCGAGATTAAAGTCGAAACATTTCGAGATTAAACTGAGTGTGTGTGCTTGCCATTTTCTCACATTGCCACACACACAGGCATTCATAATGGTGCATAGTGAGTTTCACACTGTGTGTGTGTTTGTGCGTGTGTGTGCGTGTGTGTGTGTTTGTTTTATCAAAGGAAATAGGATCTCGAAATATTTTGACTTTAATAGCGAAACATTTCGACTTTAATCTCAAAAAATTTCAACTTCAATCTCGAAAAATTTCGACTTTAATCTTGAAATGCTAGATTTTTTTTCCGTTTTTTTTTAATGTTGCGGTTCAGGGCTTCCGTAGAAAAAACTTTGGGAAAAAAACAAAAATCAAAACATAAAAATCACTGAAGACTAGAGATGACAGGGATGCTTGTTTACGGTTTACTTCAGAAGTGTATCAGAAGTGTGTGTCGGACTGCTTAATTACGGCTATCGTTTCAGTGTCTTCTCAGCTCAGGAATGTTGTTAGGCTGTGAGGTGCCTGCTGTTTGTTTGTTTAATTAAAAATGATAAATGTGACATTCATTTCGGATTTTGATTCAGTTCACATTTTGCATCCTCCCTATTTTTTTAATCTCTACCATTTATCATCCTTCTTTTTTGGACATCACCTCATACTGCTTTCGTTCCCAACCACACATCATGTTTATGAATTTAGCTCTCAAAAGAGAACATAATCAAATTGACCAACCTGAATTGTTACACTCCGTTAACATCCGACTACAATAGGTGGTATAAATGATGTCAATGTGGTCCTACTGAGTTACAGCCCATAACAGCTGTAAATAGTGTTATTTAGATAGTATGGGGTCATGGATATTCCTTTTGTAACCTCTAATGCAGTGATCCTCACACAATGGCCCTGTCTCTTTACACTTCACACTTTGTTAATGTTAATGTGGGAAGAGTTGTTGTCAGCTGGATTATTTGTTGCACTGACTGCTGCATTCATGGTAATATTATTAACTACATTCCATTCCAACTATAACAAATCTGAAAACTGGAACGAGAAATTGCCTGCCTGCCTGCTATCTCTACTTGCCATCAAAACATGATGGCATTGGCTGTATATTTAAAGCACATTATATAGGCATATTGTAGAGGGGAATAGAATATATATGTAAAAAAAAATATCTCCCAGACAATGCATCGAGCAAAATCTGTTGTCACATGACCTGCTTACTTCAGGCAGAGTGACAAAATAACCAGACCATCTGCCTTCCGTCTGTCAAAGCCATGCATCAACTTTTCTCATTGCTGCCTATGATTGTCTATGCATTTGTCTGAGAGACAGAAAAAAAAAATGAGAGAGAGGAAGTGAGAGGAAGTATATTGTTTGTATTTGACCCCTGGGGTTGGCCCAGGTGTGAGTGTGGTTCAGGTATTCCCCTGGTGTGTATGTGTGTACATATGCATATACATATACATCTATACATCTACACAAACACAAAGGTTTTGACATACATCTTCTGACGCTACTTGGGCACATCATCAGTAATAAACCTGCGGTTATAGGGTGTTTCGGGTTTTTAATCGTCATATATGAAAAATGAATCTGTCCTTGCCATCAAAACATGATGGCATTTTCTGTATATTTAAAGGACAATATATAGGCATATTGCACACACACACACACACACACACACACGGTATATATATATATATATATATATATATATATATATATATATATATATATATATATAAACACACTCTAATACTCTAATTAACCTTTTTGTAATAAAAAAGTTATACGAGATTCAACTCAATTTCTTAAGTCACTTTTAATGTAAGTTATAATGACGACTTATACTAATTATACTAAAAAAAGTAAAGCAGTAACTGAACTTTTTAAGTTCAAGTAGGTATTTGAATTAACTGAATTAACCTAGAAAAGAAAAGCAAAACAACCGCATTTGCACTAGAGGTCTCTGGATTTTGAACTCCATGCTTATGTGTATGCGTGTGTGTGTGTGTGTGTGTGTGTGAGAGAGAGAGAGAGAGAGAGAGAGTACTTGTGTATGCTTGTGTGAGTGATAAAGAGTTAGTGAGCGACTGGGGCAGCTCCTCACTGGAGCGAAGCCTGTGAATCCTGGCAGCGTGAGCACAGACAAAGTCAAACTGCTGCTCACACATATTTGGGGGGATATTTAATTAAAAGTGGATTACAAGAGTATTGGATAAACAAAGATCAGATTAACAAATAACTGTACGCTATTTTCCCATTTGCCAATGCAAATTTGACTTTGTGGCTGCATCCCCGACACAGAAGAGAAGATTTACGACTCTTCCAGAATATTAAGTCCCGGTCTGGTGTGGAGTTTAGGAAGACTTTCACAGAAGTTGATAAAAACCTCCACCTTCTGCTCAAAATCACCTTCACCCACCAAATAATGGTATTTCCCGCTGACCCACATCAGCAGAATGTAAATTTGAATGGTATAGGTGTGATTTATGGTAAAAATCCTCTTCTGCGTGAGTCTAGGACACAACAGGCCAGTCCAACATCACGTTTGTCCCCCAACGGGTCAGTCAGTCAGGTGGAAAATAGTCCGATCTGTAACTGCACACCTTTTGCCGACCCGCCGCAGTGTGCACAGTTCTGTTTGGGCTGTTTTTAATTGGAACTGAAATTGAGTTGGACTGAATGGCAGTGCTTCACTGAAGGTGAGCAAATAGCAATAGGACTGACACATTTATACATACTTTTCTTCTCCTCTCTACAGTTAAAGTTTTTTTCTTCCTTCTCCCTTTCGACACCGTATGACCTTGCTGTGATAGACTGCCGGACTTTGTGGCTGGGCCCAGAAAAGCTCCAACTCTGAGGTGTGTGTGTGTTTGTGTGTGTATGTGTGTGTGTTAGAGAGAGAAGAAATGGATTTATTGACTTGTGACTTTGACTCAGGCCAATGTATCAGTGCTTGCATTAAAGGGAATGATGAGACCAGAGGATGTCAGGGACAACTTAATATAGACCAAACACACACACACACACACATTCAAGTCTAAATGTGTGGGAGGGCAGTGTGGGAGCAGACAGATATAGTGAAAAATAAAAAATAAAAAAAGTCAGGCTCTGCATTATCAGACACACTGAAGGCTGAAGGAGAGCAAGAAAGACTTATCATGCGGAACCTAAGAGACAGAGAGAGAAAGACAAACAGGCCGAGTGGTCGTGCGACTGTAACAGAGAGCCGAATGGCATTTGGAGTTTGTTTGCTAAATAATGCAGGCAAAAGGAAGCAGCACAAGAGCAGGCTGGCTGATCCTAACATGTTTCCCTTCAAACACGATGAAGCCTGATGAAAACTGCAAGGAAGAGGGGAAAAAAATACCCGATGCAAGAGAGAGAGGGGCATGTTCATGATGAATCCCCTCTAGCCATAACTTTGTTCCTCATTTCCGGAGAGGATGCATAATTCAGAGGGTGGATAAGTCAGGCCTGAGGCTGTTGTGGCATATACTGGGGCAGAGCAGGAGACAGTACTGTCCACCACACTGTGCTACTATTGCAACCATAGGGAAGTCGGGTGGTGTTCGTGGGTCTCTGTAAGGGCGTTCGTAAAAGCAGAGGCTAAAGTTAACACACCGATCAATTCGTTGGTAACTTTATTAAAAACTGCAACAAATCAAACAACCTGACCTGTTTTGTGATGTTAGGCAATCAAAGACACAATAGCGCTCTACTAAACCGACTGTCTCACTATGATGGACGTGTTTGTGTTTTCCTCAGATATTTGAAGATGCTGATCTTTTGTCAGCTTGTAAAGTAAGCCTGTTAAATGATGCACAAATCTTTTAACAATGGAAAATGTACCGTCTAGGATATTTACTGTCTCTAGTTGATTTTTTTTTCTGAACATAAATAAGAAAAACAAATATTTCAATAAATATATAAATATTTATATATTTAATGATAGGTTAAAAAAAAACGTAATTTTAATTATGAAAAATATTGATGACACCTATCTATTAAAGGGTACCTATTATGGATTTTTGAAAATTGCCCTTCATGTAGTGTTTAACATAGATCTAAGTGAACGAAAACATCCTGCAAAGTTTTAAACATTAAAGTTCATCGTATACAAAGTTATTGTCTCTCAAAAGTAAGAGTCAACTCTGAGTCGCTGATATGAATAGTTCGAAGAACGATGCTTTTCCTTTGTCTAGTTGACGTCAACTTGACAAGTTATTTGAATAAGAAACGCCCTCTTATTGCGCTCGGAGACGCCAGGGAAAACCGGAGCTCCAGGGGTGGCGGGCAAATCTGAAACTGGCCCAGGACGGGCCAGGGAGGTCTGAGAGCATGGAGGTTTGGACCCACCGCACCTTTTTGGACTCTGTCGTTTTTCGAGATCTGGGCTTCGGAAAACAATCATGTCGACGAGACGCTGTGTTTTGAAGTGCGACGCAAAAGCGAACTTCTTTCACCTGCCAAGTGAGGAGTATTTGAAGACTAAGTGGCTGCAGTTCATATATACAAGTACTGCTATACCATAGCCCAAACCTTGTTCTGTGTTCGCGTCATTTTAAAGATGATTGCTTCACAAACCTAAACGCTATAAAGTATGGATTCGCGAGCCGGCTCTATCCTAACGAGCTGAGGATCACAATCACAACTGACTAGGTCATCTGACCAATCACCACAGATTAGCGTCACGCAAAGGCAGGTTTTGGAAAAGGACTCGCTTAACGATTCATATGGGAGTCGGTGGGCAAATAAGGTAAAAATAAATGTATATTATAAGACAACAAAAGTGTTTTTTGTCATTGCATGCTTGTAAAACTGTTGTTGGGACTCCCAGAACAATATTAGGAACATTTTAAATGCCATAATAGAAACCCTTTAAATCATTAATAATAACTATTAATAGTAATTTATAGTAAAAAATAACCATTTATAGTAACTAACCATGACATTTTTACATTTATCTGGGTAAATAGTCAATAATACATTATAGGATGTTGAAATGTTATACAAAGTAAATATTGGACCCTGCATAAAAGGGAGAGGTGGACGTGCGTTATTTGCAGGGATGGAAAGGCTGAGGTCCTTTGGCCTGTCACATTGAGTGAAGTCATCAGCATGCTAGACTGGCAGTTGCAAGTGGTGCTGGCAGGCTGAAGGAGACGGACAGGACTGTAATGTGTATTGTCACTAACGCAGGTCCCAGCGCTCAGGGTGAGACATGCTTAGCTCCTGCTGGACTCTCTCCTCAGGCCTGGACACGTTTAAGAAGGACCATGCGGCCTGGAACCTTCCTCTGGATAATTGCTTTAGTATCTCTAAGGCTGTCTTTATACTGCTGATAAAATTGTATACGGCTCACTGTGACATGCACCTATGCTGACACTCATGCACACACGCGCACACACACACACAGGCTTAGTAGTAGCTTAATAAGCAAGCAAAGCTGGTCACCTTTCAAAACTTATATTTTTAGAATTTAAAACAACTTTCATTTTTATTTTAATATATTTTAAAATTGTATTTGTGATGTGCAAGTAGCCCAACAGTACAACGTCTGTCAGGACAGTAAAAAGTTAGTTTTACTGACATTTGTTAATCTTGCAACATCTCATCTTACAGCAAGTATTCAGGAAAACACGCTTTTCTCCACATCTGACAGAAGTGTCACAAGCTTTCACAAAAATCTTTTAAAATAATATTAGAATATAAAAAAAGAGAGAATTACGTTGTTGTTTCTTTGACTGGACATATGCGACTCGCTCAAAACGGTCTTGCAACCCACCAGTTGAGGAACATCGAATCTATATTTATATAGTTATTTATATGCTCCAATCACTGCTGAAGCTTATGATGCGTTCCAGGCAGGTTTTTGAGCACGTAAATCACAACATCAAACCACTACTCACGAGTCGCATTTGTAGCAGTAACCAGAAGGTTTCTGGTCTCATTGACTTCCATGTCAATGAGAGCAGAATCTGTCTGGTTACTGATATTCTTCTAAATATCAGAAAATCAACTGAATGGATTCGAAAACGGTAAAACACAGCTGTTTAACTCTGAGGCGGGTTGTAAAATGATGCAACACGGAGGAAAGAAATCCAAACAAACCAAAAACGTTCACACGTGTAAACGTGATGTCACAGGGTGTGACCCTAAAAAACAGAAAGCTTAAGCATACCTGTTTTTTGTCTGTTCCAGTTTGGTACCTGCATTCCAGTTCGGTACAGTCATCGCTCATAATACCATGGTGTTACCTTGTGAAACAATCAGAGAGAATTTCTGTAAGAACTTGGTGGTTTTCACCAAAAAAAAAAGAAAAAAAAAAAAAAAAAAAAAAAAGAAAAATTAAGAAGGTTAATGAGAGTTTATCAGACTTTTTCCCTCCCAGTCTCTCTCTACCTCCCTCTCTCTACTTCTTTAATTGTGTTTTTTTTTTTTTTTCAGGACAGAAGGCAGAGATGTGAAATGGGTTGAAGGTGTCATACATACAGTTTCACTATCTCTCTCTCGCCAGCCCATCACTTGGAGAGCATCACCTCTCGGCGTCTGTGACTCCAATTTGAGTGGAGCATGTGGAGGTCTCACACTGTCAGCCTGCTGCCCCCTCCCCCACCCCTCCCTCTCTCTCCCTCCACTCTAGCAAACAGGGGCAATTACGCACTGAACTGGCACCCTGTTTACACCTTAAACCGCCACCAATTACAGCTCTGTGACATCCGCACCAACACAAGCATGTTGTCTCTCCCTCTCCATTTCCCTCGCTCTTTCTCAGTTATCCAGTCTGCAAAGGGGAAGGAGGGGTGTTTTTTGGTCTTCGTCTGGTGGGATGTCAGGATGGAGGTGCTTATGGAGGAGAAATACTTGGGTCACAGGTGGATACGGTGCTGGATTGGAGCATCAGGAAAAGGAAGAAAATTCCTATCTTGCACTTACAGGAAACAACCGTAACAAACGCTCTGTGGCAGCACTTCCGGGTTCTTTGGGCCGTTCAGATTAGCAGCTGACCCAAAACTGCCGAGGTTAAAACAGTTTGGGATTCTGTTTATTTCAAACATTGTGATTCAGAGATTTTAGCTACACTGACAAATACAAGACTACAGTATAATGATATATAACAGAACCCAATACTACAACTCAGGTACGATATAACAGAACCCAATACCACAACCATTGCCCTTTATCAATGTAAATTAAATGTGAATGTAAATATGAATCATGCAATAATGATTCGTTTTTGCATTGATTTTGAATGTAAATACTATTAAAATCAGCAATTATTAAGTGTAATATTGTGTAATATATTATTTAATTAATTACTTGATTAAATTAATCTATTTTTAAATTAATTAATTAATAATAATAGTATTTGTTTAATCATCATCTTAATTCATCATCATAATCATCTTGATTATTTAAATAATAAGAATAAATATGCACTGCTGAATATCGTCACTAATGCAGCTTGCCTGAAAATCCTAAAAAAACAAAAAAAAAAACATGCATGATTGCTCCATCTATAAGGAGGCCTTTAGACATCATGTGAACTGTTATGACAAGGCCTGTGACATAAGACGTCAGACAGACACAAAATTCCAAATAATCTAAAGCTCAAAGTGTAAGCTTAAAGCTGTCTTGAATCATACAGTGTAACATTAACACGGCAGAAACTGGCAACACAGAGTGATATGACACCGAGACACTATATTTAACACAAGAGTGAAAAAGATAGTGTGAGGTTCTGGTAAAAAAGGGTACAGACAGCAGAGAACACAGGAAAGAGAGTGACAAAATGAAAATAGATGTGTTAGTGTTTTAGAGAGAGAGAGAGAGAGAGAGAGAGAGAGAGAGAGAGAGAGAGAGAGAGAGAGAGAGAGAGAGAGAGAGAGAGAGAGAGACTGTGTGTGTGCGTATGTGTGTGTGTGTGTGTGTGCGTGTGTGCGTGTGTGTGTATATGTATGTATGGGCGAGTGTGTTAATGAACTGACCTGCACAGCCCACCTGCTCTCCCCAGCTGCCTGGCCCAAGATGGAGGCAGCATTCCATAAATATCTGGAGGAGAGTCCACAGGGCCTCTCTCTCTCTCTCTCTCTCTCTCTCTCTCTCTCTCTCTCTCTCTCTCTCTCTCTCTCTCTCTCTCTCTCTCTCTCTCTCTCTCTCTCTCTTACACACACACACACACACACACACTCTATCACTGTTCTTCCCCTTGTCCCCTTCTTTGATTGACAGGTTTGACATTAACCAGGTTAAGGAAAAGATATCAGCATCACTACTCATAATTTATAGGCCTTTGATATCAAAAACAAAAATAATTCAATTCTTATTATAAGTTGCTTTAATATTACTTAACCTGGAAATGTAATCAAATTATATATATATATATATATATATTTAATTTTTTTGTATGATGCCAATAGGAGACATATATGGCACCGCTTGCTTTCCATAGTAGATACTATGGAAGTCATTGGCTAGTGTCAATTGTCAGGTTACTAACATTCTTTAAAATTTCTTCTTTTGTGTTCAACAGAAGAAAGAAACTCATACAGGTTTGGAACAACAAGAGTGTGAGTAAAGAGCATCACAGTCCCGCCCACAGCCAGTGCCGGAAGTAAAAATTCAATACAATATCTCCTTTCACATTTGAGATATAAGCCATAAAAACATAACCATACATGGTAGACTTAAAACCAGCTACGGCTGTACTAAGCGATTGTATATTCTCATATAAACGCCAAAAGTTCATGGGGCACTAACCTTGTTTAAGATAAATGCTTTTAATTCGCGATGTCTTGGATAAGTGTTTCATTACCCACAATCCTGAACACAATCCCACAGTAATGCATCTGATTGGCGGAAGTCGTGTCACTGACAGGGCAAACCCCGCGAAAATCCGTGAAGACTGAAGATCGTGTAATGACGGAGGGCTAGTTCATTGGTCGCACCTCAGAGACGCCCCCGCACCATTGGATGTGCAGTGCCGCAGATCAGCCTATGAACGAGCCAGATGCACAATGTTTTAGTATGTGTAGCTGCAAATGCATGTTATATGAGAACATATAAGCTATATGTTATAAGTTATATGTCACATATAAGCTTCAGTAAATCGAGGAAAAGGAGTTTTCCCTGCACATTCACTGTATAAAATTCACTGCAGGAAAAAGTTCATGTGGCCGTCGTCAGATTTGGAAGTCACGGCTCTTTTACGGTGGCTTTAGTTGACTTTAGTGAGCCGCGGTGGTTTATGGGAGGAGTAGTTCCTTTGCTCGGAATTGAAAATATGTACACAGGCTTGTACCCTTGACTTTTTTTGGATTTTCTCTTAGGTTTTTTTTTTTTCACTCGAAATGATATGTTGTATGCTTATGAGTTCAGCCGTAGCTGGTTATCCTCAGACATGCTCTAATACTCTTTAGATATGGATTTTAAAAAATGTCAATGGGAGAAATGAATGGGAAATTTACTTCCGGCACCAATGCTCTCTCGGGCTGTGGGATGCTCTATTGTGGGTGAATTTTGGGGTGAATTATCCCTTTAAAGCTTGGTGTTCTTTACACCAGCACATGCACATTACCTTACAATGCATGGCTCAACTCTTCCCTCTATCTGATAACATGAAAAACACTGGATATTAACACTCCTCCAGCTCTCTTCCACTTCATACTAAGAGGAAAAAAAGCATGAGCTCATATGTGAAAAAAGAGAGGTGGCTTTCATGTTTTTTTTCTCCTGGTCTAGATTCAGACAGTGTGTATTCCTCTGTGGCCCAGTGTCACATTTGTTACAGCTGAACAGACATACGCCAATATTCTTCTCAGGCGTTCTGGGGCGATGACCACGCTGCGGTGCAAGGCGAGACCCTGGACGACCAAGAGAGCATACCGGGGACAAACGCATCACTTCCTCTTTGTTAAATCTTAATGCTTGTTGGCCCATTTCCCCACCAACACACCACTGCCAAGTCCCTACCTCGCTCTCTAATATATGCAGGCCCTTAGTCTTAGTCCAATAAGTGACACAGAACTGCTGTGTGTGTGTGTGTGTGTGTGCGTACATTTCATTTATGCAAGGCGGGTGAAAAGTTAGAAAATTGGTCCGTTCCATCATTGCTGGACAAGAGGCAGCGGTGACACCCCGATCAGGTGTGCATGCATAATCGCAACCAAAAATAATCACTGTTTTGAATAATTCCCCCCCAAATTCCTGCAGCTTCAACTTATTCTGGGAAGGTATCCCATAAATCTTTACAATGAATGTAAATCTGAGATGGAAGGGCTGCAGCGCCAGGCCTCTTAGGAGCTCCTGTTAGATCCCCCACCCCCCACTGCTCTTTCGTTGAGAGTTTATACAGATGATTCAGGGGAGAGTGAGGGAAATAGCAGTTTTTCCACATCTATCTAGGCGGTGATTTCTCTGCTGTTGGTCTGGTGTGCTCTGAGCTATAAATGAATGCTCTGTTTCTCTCTCCTCGGCGAAACACAGACTTCATCTTTACCTGCCGTTAATGATATGTTTATGCACAGACTTTATTGGTTAGCCTTTTGCTTTTTTATTTAAAGTCAACACAAAACGGAAGTTACGATGAAACAGCTTCTCGAACAAGAAAAAATTAAGGATGGGGTTGATTTTGTTCATCAAGATTGGATTGTTGGATCAATGTGGCTGAGCCCAAGACAAGACAAGTGTGTGAGACCGAGACATTGAGGGACTAAGACCAAGGCCAGACCCACATTTATTGCCTGAGAAATGTCTTACATTTAATCAATAATGTTAAAGCTGACAGAAGGGACAGAAGTTGCGTCTGAATTGATACTATTATGCATAAATAATGTGATTGTTTAAAAAAATGTGTTTATTGAACGTTTGTATAAAATCAATATCACGTTTTTTTCTGAATTTGTAGTCATGCTTATATTTGTGGAAACAGCTCTTGTTATAATCATTTAAAAAAGCATATATTACAAGTCCTTTTCGCAGTCTTCAAATTTGTAAGCATGCATATTAATTTTGGTAACGACACAGTCACTTTCTGACCCATCACATCAGTAACAACAGAAAGATATCAAATTAAAAAGAATAAGTCTAAATTGTTAACAATAGTTAATGCATTAACATGAACTAACAATACGCAATACATGTGATACAGTATTTATTCATCTGTCCATTGTTTGTTAAATTAGCTCACAGTTTATAAACTGATGTTAACAGTTATAATGATTTTAATAATGTATCAATAAATATTGAAATTAACATTAATTACTAAATGCTGTGGAAGAATTGTTCATTCTCAGTTCATGTTAACTAATGTAGTTAACTACGTAATGTATTGTATTGATTGCATTATAGATTGCATTTAAAGCAGAAAGTTTAACAATGTACCATCAATTTAGTGATATTCCCACAATTATGGACCAGAAATAAAATCCTTATAGTCTGAGACCAAAACAAGACCGATTATGTGTCCGAAACCAAGACAAAGACCTTCGCAAAATGGTTTTGAGAACTACAACATAGTGATCACATGTGAGTGACATTGTCCCAATCTCACAAGAATAAACGTCATCAGAGAAGAAATTTAAAGAGTTTTTTTTTAAAAAATTAAAGATTATGAGGGCAAAAATTATAACGCACAGATTAATCATCTATAATATATAATGCAATATTCCATGAAAAAAGGTATAGAACCACACGATATACTTGACTCGATATGACTGCCACGACCTTAAAAAACTCCCAATTTTCCTAATTTATTACTTTGACTGGGCATACTGTAAATGGAGTAGCATTTCCGATTTAAGTTTAGAGCCAGACAATATGCAGACGACGAATGAACAGACAAACAAAAACACCATGGGTAAGACAATGGGCACTTCTAAAAATGTGGTGCTGTTCTGTTTACTGGTGTAATTGATGGGGAGAGGACGGGGAGGGGGCGGGGGGTGGTGGGGGGCAGCATAGTGTGTGTATGTGTGTGTGTGTCTGTGAGTGTGTTTTCTTGGCGGCATGATTGAGGGACCCTGCCATGGTGCCATTGTAATGAGCAGCCACCAGAGTGAAAACTTCTCACTGAGAAAGTTACAGAATTATTTAGAGGGGCTCTGTGAAAATTACAATATGCACAATCTACCTGCTCGTTAAAGGATGAAAAATAATAAAATTCTTTGTGACAGCCTTCCAGCCCTTGCGATGTATAATGATTTTTTTTTTTTTTTTTTTGCCTGGTGAATTTGGATTTTTTTTCTTTTTTAGAATATGGGTACATCTGTTTTGCATGAGATGCATAAAATGACAGGACTCCGACAGCCAGTGCATCTAGTGACAAAGATTACTGTCACCCTCCTCCTAGAGTTAATTCATCATTGGAAATGGTCCGTTCCCTTGCTCTGTCTCTTAGCAACAGCCTATCCCCTGGTGCTGCCTTAACCACGTGTGCATATGTAATATAGTGCTCTTCAGCATACCTTTTACATAAAAATAAGCCCATAATTCCGACTTTACATTTTTATTGTATTAACATAAAATATTGGTCATATTACATTGGAATTCATATCCAACGAATTTGATTCTACCAACTATTATGCAGTGAAAGGCATAGTGGTTATACTTGTTAATCTGGATGCATGAATAAGGAAATATTTGCTCTGGATATTAGTTTTCCACGGTGGAGACAAAATGGAGAAACTTTGCAATAACACGTTAGGGCAGGAGACTAACCTCTTAACATGCAAATCAGCACGCTCTCGCCTTCTGATGAATGGCTGCCGTGCTACGTTTCAAAAATTGCTCTTCCACACAAGACTTTCTGCTAAAAGAGAATGATTAGGTCCTAACAAGTGCGAACAACGGTAAAACAGAGACAACTTTTGGGCCAGGAGATGAGAAACTATTGTTGATTCGCTGGATTAATTGACTGGAAATTACGACAGGCGCATCGCACATAATAAACAGCCTCGACAAATAGCAAAACAGATTCCGAACGGTGTTATACTTGGATACTTTGATAATGTCATTTGTGGCCGTTAATAATGGTTTGAAATGGCAAGCGGCTTCAGATCGTAGAGGTGGGAAAACTCTAGGGATGTGATTTAGTCCTCTCTCTCAGTAGGGTGACACTGCAGCGCTACTCCTCATAGCTTTATCTGCCACGAAAAGGTGAAGCCATGAGTGATCTCTCCAATTTAAAAGCACTCAGCCCTCACAATATATTTTTGCATATATTCATGCAACAAAGATTCAATTTAGGAATATTATTCTGAAAACATTGCCTGAATTCTTCACAGCATTAATAACAGATCATGGGTAGCAAGTGCATTAAACTTGACAATGAGAAAGAGGGAAAAATGGCCATTTAATTAAAAAGCAAAAAAAAAAAAAAAAATGAAATAATGGAGAGAATTACTGACTGAATGCCACAAGAATCTGCATCCTGTATTTGGTCTCTAATGACCTAATTTTCTGCTAATGAATTGCTGACAAAATCTCAGAACACATGGGACGTGTTCAGTGGCCACATCGCTTTTATATAATAGATTTGGGCCTCATCCGATTGGTGTTGCTGCAGTGAATGAAATTAAGACGACTAGAATCAATTACTGCAGAACTGAGAGGAAGAAATGTCGAAAAATACAAGAGCATTCGTGCATCACGCTGTCATTACTTGGTCTTACAAGTGAGTGGGGCCTCTACTGTCGCCCATGAGCGCCCACACATACACATAACAAGCATGACAGGCATCCGGTGACAAAATCATTCTTGTTTTTGTCAGCCTCAGTCAAAAAATCAGTCTGCATTGTGCTACCTATAGTCATTTCACTTTTTATTTTGACAGCAAAACTTCAATTTCAACAGCAGCAAATTATAACATCCTTCTACAGTGGAACAATTTATCTCCAATTCAGCTCAGCGAGCAGCAGTGTCTTAATTAAGCAGCCGTCCGGAGAGGAATTCGACCAGAGTAATGATCTGTGTGTGTGGATAAGCAGCTTCTATTGACTCTGTAATAGGTAGCTTTCATGGGATGTGTGGTTCGATGGTAATAACATGAAGGGATGAAGATCTTCTCAACACAGCGCTGCAAGTCCAATACACATGCAGCTCACCAACACAAGTTCCATTCATCAATGCACAACATGGGTTTACAGAGTGACAAAATCCATCCTGATGCCTTCAGAGAATTAAAATATGCAAATTATGTCGTTATTTATTCATCATTATGCCATTTCCAAACTATATGACTTACTTCTTATATTTTGAAGCTGTTAAAAGAAAACAAGCTTGCCAATGTTGTATATTATGAAAGAGAGGGGGGATCTAGCCTGTTAAATGCAAAACTAGCAAAAAACATAATTGAGGTTTCATAAAATTATATTGCTACAATGTTTTTCTTTATAATTTAATAATAATTTAATATTTGGTACTTAATGCAATCACATTCAATATGTGTGGCTCAACTGATTAAATACATATATATATATCCAGCAAGGATACATTAAATCAAAAGATAATAAAGGCTGTGTCACATAAATATTTCTATTTCAAATAAATGTTGTTCTTCTGAACTTTATATTCATCAAAGATTCCTTAAAAAAATGTAGCACAGTTTCCACAAAACATATTAAGCAGCAAAACTGTTTATGATAATAATGAGAAATGTTTCTTGAGTACCAAAATAGCATGTTATTTCTGACCACGTGATACCGAACCCTGGAGTAACGGCTACCATAAATTCAGCTTGTCCTTCTCATGAAAAAAATTACTTTTAATAATATATTAAAATATAAATCTGTTTTTTTTTTAAATGTAATATTTTTATTTTTAGTTGTTTTATTTTTATATCACTGTTCCTATTTGGTTACACTTTATTTTGAAAGTCCACTTTAGACATTCTACGAACTATAAGTAACTTTTCAACTACATGTCAAGTAATTAGAGTATTAGTAGACTGTACTGTAGTAGACTAATAGATTATGGTTAGGTGTTAGGGTTCGGGTTAGGAGAATAAGTTGACTTCTAGTTGTCAAGTTACTTATAGTCAGTAGAATGTCTGTTGGAGGACCAACACAATTTAACACAGTCTCATCCCAATTCGTCATATAACTGACGTTTTGGGACGTCTTTTGACCATTCGTCAATATACGACTTTTTAGGGCCCCCTTAAACGTCGGTAGATGACGATCCCGGGTCGTCATACAACTGACGCTTTACCTTTAACGTCAGTTAGGTGACGAGTTGGGTTTAGGGTTAGGTTTAGGTATGGGGTAGAGTTAGGATCCCATAACGTCATCTACCGACGTTTAAGGGGGCCCTAAAAAGTCGTATATTGACGAATGGTCAAAAGACGTCCCAAAACGTCAGTTATATGACGAATTGGGATGAGACCGGGTTGCACAATTAAGTTAGCAAATATTAAACAGACAGTCTACTAATACTCTAATAACAGTTAGTTGATTTAGTTGCAAAGTTACGTATAGTTAGTAGAATGTCTAAAGTGGACTATCGAAATAAAGTGTTACCTTTTATTTGATTGTTTTTAGATAAAATAAATGTAGCCTTGGTGAGAATAAGATATATATGCAACACTATCTCACGCCCGATTCGTACGAATTTGACGAATGATTAAAAAGTGTCTAATTCGTACGACCTCACTCGTACGAATTTGTACGATTTGTCTAAACCCACGTGATGGTTAGGTTTAGGGGCGGGGTAAGGGGTAGGTCATTCGTACGAATTCATACGAATTGGCCAATTCGTAAAATATGTACAATTTAGCAAAATCGTACTAATTCGTACGAGTGAGGTCGTATGAATTGTTACGAATTAGCCACTTTTTAATCATTCGTCAAATTCGTACGACTTGGTCGTGAGATCGGGTTGGATATATATTGCATGGAATAAAATAGTTTGCACATTAACTGCTCACATTTTTATTATATTTACACATATTTTATTATTTGCAAGTCAGTGGCCAGTTCATTCTTCTACATTTCACCTTTCGCATTCCTCAAAATCTTGTGGGTTTTAAACTGAATGTCAGAATTAAAAAAAAAAAAACCTAGCATGAGGTAATGGTAGTTCACAAATGTTAGAATAAATGTCAGATCGTGTGTCTGATTTTTTTTTTTTTTTGAGTAAAATACAGTGAATTAGTGCATCACGCAGAGCATCAAAATCATTTATGTACAGAGTGATTTTTAAAGTGCTTTCATCTGTTGTATAACCAGGGTTACTTTCAGTGGGGCGGGTCACAGCGAGCAGATCGTTTTGGGGCGAGGACCCCTCATTAGCAAGGTGACAGCAAAAATAAACAGTGTACCAAACTATGCCTATGTTCTGTTCCATTTGCATAGTTCAAGCCAATCTGCACCATTACCCAACATAAGAGCACAATGCTTTAAAAAGCCAGTCCTCCACCTGCAGTGCCCTGGCAAGTCAACAGCCATGCATCAATCAGGCAATGAGCTAATTTAGCAGGTCTCTCTCGGCTTCCACCGAGTGTGACGTGCAGGTGGGCTAAAGCACTGTTTTAGGCCACCACTCCATTAGAGTGACACACACAACAAAGCCGCAAACAAATATGGAAACAGATCGCGGCTTCTCCCAGAGGACCAAGGCAAAACGGGAGGAATTCACTTTAAAAAACTTGGAGTGGCGGTTTAAGTTAGATCATACGTTCAGTACGTGTAGGTGACAGAGCTTTGGGACGTCACGAGCCTAATCTGCAGGTAATAGCATGTAAAGTCGAGCCCTTTCATCGGCCGCCTGTGAAAGAGAGCGTTTTAACACGGGGAGAGGGGAGCTGAGGGTTGAAGTTGTGGTATTAGCGGGCATAGTTAACATCGGCAGCGTGAGGAGGCAGGCAGGGGAAGTTGGCGTTGTGCTAGCGTTTCTCGTGTCATTAGTCTGAGATGGCTCTAATGGCCGTCCCGCTGGAGAGCCTCTTCAGAGCCGGCACTGGCAGAGCGGCGCTCTTTTCGCACGCCGAACACCCCGACGCGCCGAGAAGCGAAGAGCGGCATGCTGCGTGTTGTATGTAAATTCGGCCTCATTTATAGCATTATCTGAAGGAGGGATATTGTCACTCTGCTGTAATGTGAGCGTTCGTACCTCTGCGGCACGAGGAAGGGAGAGAGCGGGAGAGAGAGGCGGTCTGGGCATGCATAAGAGAGATATCCACTAACTCACAATAGCCATTCTGCATATGAAAACAGCGGTGAGGAAGGGAGCAGTGAAAGAGAAAAATAGAGTGGCTGATGAAGAGAGAAAGGTGGAGGGAGGAGGAAAGGAAAGAGAGAGCGAGAAAAGGTAAAACAAGAATCAGCCAGACATATGCGCCGCTTTTCTGAGCAGAATAAAGATACGTCTCTATTGAAAAATAGCCAGGTGGGGAAATTTGACTAGCTCAGCCATTTGAGACGAGAGAAGACATCGTTGAAAAAGTGTGATGGCGGAGAGGGAAGACAGCATTCCTACAAGCAGGTGTACCGTGATATATGTGGCGCACACGGTTTGAAAGTAGAATATTGCTGAAATTTCTACAAGCTATGAATTGGTATGAATTCTTAATTTCATCATGATGGTCCATGGCAGTTTAAAATGATATCAAGCTGATTTGGTAAATCAATGGTTAAAATGGTCTCTTTCTTTAATCGAAGTCCTATGAAGCAATACTATGTTTTGTTTGTCCAATTGAACACACATTGTGTCTGACAGAGTTAAACATGGACAAGCAGGTCTACACCATATTAAAGTTCACTTTGAAATTAATTTTTGATATGTTTTAGCTTACCTCAAGGGAATCCAAGATGTATAGGTGTCTTTGTTTCCACAGTATTTTCAATTTTGATATTTTTAGGTTAAACCGTTCTTGTCTGTCAGTCATTTAATGGAGGTATATGGGGTCCACCTCAGGCTATGTTTACACGGAAACGATTCTGAAGAGAAACGCAAAGATGGCGTTGCGTTATCACTTTATTCTGCATTTAGACGAGCGTTTTGGGTGGGAAATCTTCATGCAAATGGTGACGCAAAAGTGTGTGAAATTCAACGTAGTATGCACTCCAGGCGGCTAGGAGTGAATACTACAACAACACCAGGTCCACGCACCTGCGTACAACCTTCAATGTCAAGAAGACTTTTGCGTTTTTACCCTTTACACGGGAACGCGGCGGTGGAGCGTTTTTAAGATTTCCACTCTGGAGGGTGGTTTCACTTTTTTCAGTTTTTAAGCCTCAAAAACGCCTGTCGCCGTGTAAGCGAAAGGCACATCCGATAAAATATTTTTACGTTTTCACCCGCGAGCGTTCTCGTGTAAACAGGGCCTTATTTGGGGAAAGCGTTTTGCTAGAAAAACGTTTGTAAAACGAAAGCCATTAGGTTTTGATATTTAGCTTTATGCAATGTCTTTCATAGATTTACACGTGGAGCTGAAGTGACCAAATACTTTTGTATTAAAATGAAATATGAAATAAATAAAACACAAAATCCAAACAAAAAAACAAATAAATAAATATAAAACAAACCAATAAAATCAAATAAAAATAAGAATTAAAAAATTAGAATTTTTTAGAAAATTAGAATTTAAAAAAATAATTAGAATTAAAAAAAAAAAAAGAAATAGTTTTCCCCACAAAATATTCTTGTCTACAGTAAGGTACTGCAATGTTACATTTTGGCGTCCATGCACATTAGACTGGAAAAGTGGGTTCAGTCACATTTGGTCTATAGTGTAGCACAACACAACAAAAATAAATATGATATGTGTGTAAAATGATATTAATAATTTAGGAAATAATACTTTCATTAAAAACATATTATGCTTATATCTTTGTCTTCATGCTGCTCGATGTCAGTGTAAATTGGATGAGAAGTGTTTTCATATCACAAGTTATGATCTGCTCATTTATTATGAACCATCTTGCGAGCCCCCGGGCACATCGTCTATAGGACGGGCCGGCACTGTGTACAAGGAATCCAAGTCATTTCATCTGCCACTTCTGCATCCAATGTAAATATGTAAACCACAGCACCACAGGCGGTCCAAAATCGCTTTGTCATGATGTAATAAGTAGTCACAGAAGCAGACTGTTTTTGACAGTGCCAGCCTCTCTCTCTCTCTCTCTTAGCCACTGTCTCTCACCCGCACATAATAAGCTTCAATTACCCGTGGCTCTCTCTTTCATTAAAGACAGCCGCTGCACTTTGCTAGCCCACAATAAACACTAACAGAGAGAAATATTAGAGTCCCGTTTATTTATGAACCCGTTAATAATGAGTCGCTTGATGAAAACGGCTTTCTCAGCAGTGCGTTAGCTGAACAAACAGTGTGCATCAGGGAGAGATAGCTAGTTAGCCTCCGTGACTTAAACAAAGCTAAGATGCGACAACAAGTGCCGGCAATTAGCCGAACCTCCTCCGGAGGTAACCCTACGTGTTGTTATCTTTTTCCGATCACACAAGACTGCTATACGCTGTAGAATTAAAGCAAGGATGTCAGTTTCCCTATAAACTCCAACCTAATGCTCTGCCTTCATGTGCTGGTGATTGATTGTTTTTGTCAGTTTATGAACGATGGTGCCCGTTTGCATCTGAGGGTGAGGGCTCATTCGGGCCATGACCTGCGTCCCACTCGCTGTCTGAGGCCCTAATGACTGGCTCACCAATGCCCTGCTCTTCTAATTAAAAAGGTTCTGAGGAGACGGAGCATAGTTATACGAGGGAAAGGAGGTGCTGTAATGTATCCTTAATTTCTCTCCAGTACCTTTTCTCAGTGGGTTTGCATGCATGAGTGTTTCTTCAAAACTCCTTGAAAATACACTTTTTTAAAGCACACTTGTTTGAAAATGAATATTGAATGTGTTTACAAATAATGTCCAGCAATGAATGTAAAATTAATTATGTCACTTTTTTCAACCCAAAACCATCAAATATCACAGTAACACTTTACATTAACATTTTTTGAATTGATGCATTAGTACATGTGTGAGTTAACGTTAACAAATATTAACTAATGCTGAACAGAGGTTAGTTCATGTTAACTAATGCATAAACTAATGCTAACTTGTAAAGTGTTACCAATATCACTTCCACCATTCCATCTAAAGTTTTTTTGAAGCTAAGATTTTTAACATTTTTGGACAGACTCATTCATTTTAGCATCAGTATGCAGCCCTGTCTCACCCCCAAGGCATCTTATAGGTGACGCTTTTGACATTATGTCTACATCCGACGCACATGGCACCCTTTACCGTCAAAATGAGACCCAGATATATATGGGCCAGAAGGCGCCTCCTAGTAGCTCTAACACTAACCCCGGGCCTAAACCTACCCATAACCGAAGTGTGTTATATTGATGCTAAAGGGTGCCATGTGCGTCGGATTTAGACGCAATGTCAAAAGCGTCACCTCTATGACGCCCTAGGATGAGAATGCGTTGCAGTATGGTATGTATAGTATTTAGTAGAGATTAGCGTGGTAATGGATATGGCAATGTTAATGTATTTAGATTTGGTGAAAGTGGGCTGCAGACAGCAAACAATGCCAAGTATTTGAATGTTTGAGCAGCAAGCTTGTTGGCCGCTAATGCAACAGCAACCAATCAGCTGTGCTATGTAGATAACGACATGATTGTTACCAATAGAATGCCGAAGTGATGACGTCACTTTGTAGGACAACTCGGAAGCTATTGGGTTCCCTCGATCGAAAAGCTATGCATTTTCCCCTTAGACTTTTGAAAAAATGCAAAAAAAAAAAAAAAAGATCTGTTTTTAACAAAGAGTTGTGACCCTTACACGTTTTGTCTATCAAGATAATCCTTACAAGTCAGTCCAAAATGTATACATTTTGAAGCCTATATAAAGTTTTTTTAAAAAAAAAACACAAGCAGACACAATAAAGTTTAAAAAAACAGAAGCAGGTTATAACTTTGTGTTCTGTGTCATAGATCAAAACGTGAAAATATTTAGAGGCTTTTTTGACCACTGACCTTATTTCAAGGTGATTTACCAAAAACCCATTCAAAAATCCCATAGACTTTAGAGCGAGGGAACCGGTAGTGCTAAAATGCTAACTCACTTCCGCGTTTTGGCATAGAGTGTGACGTCGTAACTTCGGCACTCTATAAGTTAAAGACCTATCAGCCTGCTCCATTCAGAGTTTCATGCCAGAACTATGTAAATACGTGTTTTTTTATAAAGAAAATAAGAAGTCTGGGAAAATGGTAAAACAAACAAATCTATTCACTAAAGAATTAAAATATATGATGAAGGCATGGTAAAAAAGTTTAATGGTAACTTATACTAAAGAAGTAACTTATTTAAAAAAAAGTTAAATCCCATTATATTTCACAAAATTCTATCACTGGAACAAAAGTGCTTGTAGTTGAAGAAACACACACAAGATAATATATACAGTACACATAGCCTGCGCATTTCATTTTGTTTTTTTTACAACAACACCAAAAGGTGCGGTGAGCATCTCACTCTCACCAAAGTCCCATCATCACCAGCTTTCTCCATTACCTCTGTCAATCTGACACCCTGTTTCTCGACTCCAGTTCTGTCCTGCAATATCACACAGACGTGTGAAGAGGACCTGTGAGTACACATGTATATTAACAACATTTCCATTCAGCGATGGTCAATCAGGCCTGCCGCACTCTCTCAGATCCAGCCGCAGCGTCTCTCTCCCCTCAAGTACCCTGAGCTCACGCTTCGCAGCACTGCTGTACAGATTGCGGGCCGAGCTTGTCTGACTAGATAAAAGATTGCGCAGGATTGACGCTGGGGGGACGATAGCCCCTGTGACACATGCTGCGCTCTCTCCTCTCGCTCATTCCCTTCCCGAAATGCTCCGTGCCTTCACTCATTTACATAACAGACTTCTGACACCTTTACTTTATTCATCAATCACAGCGCTTCTCTCCCAGTCTACCTTTTGTCTGAGCATGTCTCTGCTCCATCAGGACCTGCACAAAAGATTAATTTCACAGTTTTTTTGCCCTCCCTGCTTCCCCCTCTCCATAATCCTCTGCTTTTTTAAAAACCCTCCCGTCTCATTCTTTCATTTCAGAAATACAAAGCTCATGAAATGACAGTAGCTAGATAATGAAAACAACAATGCAAGCAATTTTTACTCCTGCAGGTCGCATCACTGGATTCCCCGTCCCTGTTTCTCCTCCTTCTTCTCTCCCATTTCCGCTGAGGCGCTGCCATCTGTCTAAGGTTCACGCCGCCGCCGTCCCGCTCTTTAATCTGCATACTGGCAGCACTGGGCCCGCTACCTCGCTGAATTCATCTATGCCCCTCTCCGCCACCCCTAACACTAATCTTTTGCTTCTCTACATACTTCTGAATTATTTATCAAGCTTGGAGTTTCCTTTCTAGCGACTCACTCACATAGTTTTAAAGGGAAACAAACCAAACAACATTGAGCACTGTCAAATCAGTCAAGTTCATGTGAACTGCAAGTATGATGCATTTAGTCCATAATGGCCTGCTTCTATAAAAAACAAATTTACTAAACAGTCACAAACTTTGAGACTGTTAGCAATTTTAGCACAAACAGCACCCAGATATAAGCATCTAGATGTAATCAGAGCCAAATGATCTAAATAAATATTTAAAGAACATTCCAGTGATCAGATGTTTGTATTTTTCTATTGATCATGGGGACATACAATTCATCAATATACAATACAATATATCAAATATCATTTCCAGGCCTTCCGAGTGCACTCTCTTCATTTTAAAGAGCCGACTTAGATGCTTGGATCTCAGTGATGGAGAGATGTTGTCACAGTGTAGTCTCTTAGATAGTGGTAGCCTACTGTGGTTTACAGCATACACCAAAATCTAACACTCGGTTTGTCAGTTTGCAAATGTAGGCACTTATGTTGTGAGTATGTTTGAAGAGTTACATATTCACAAATGTGGACTAAAACAGTGTTTCAGTGTTAACTTATGTAACTTTCTTCACAAAATCCTCTGATTGCAAACTATGCAAATGGTGCATTCATTATAGAAATATACAAAACTTGATGCCGGTGTTCCAACCCGATCTCACGACCAAGTCGAACGAATTCGACGAATGATTAAAAAGTGGCTAATTCGTAACAATTCATACGACCTCGCTCGTACGAATTAGTACGATTTTGCCAAAACGTACATATTTTACGAATTGGCCAATTCGTATGAATTCGTACGAATGACCTAACCCTTACCCCGCCCCTAAACTTAACCGTCACGTGGGTTTAGACAAATCGTACAAATTCGTACGAGTGAGGTCGTACGAATTAAACATTTTTTACTCGTTCGTCGTATTCGTACGAATTGGGCGTGAGATAGTGTTGGGTGTTCTGTCAATTCATGCTACTCATCGAGATTCTACTTACTGGTTATGTGCATGTGCAGACTTTTAACAAAAGGTCTATTTCCATGTGTTATAATGTGATTTCCCTTTAAAAAATGCTCACTACCATATTAATATTTGTACGGTAAGCCAGCTGAACAAGAATAACTGAAAGTGTCAGTTATTAAGGAAAGATGTGCTTTGACAAGTCAAAGATGAATATTTGATGATAATTTTTCCTTTTCACAACGTTTTAAAAATAAAAACAGTAGTCAACAGTATAACTTAGAATTGTATTATAATTGTATTTCGTATAATATTAATCAACATTTTCTGTGATCGCACTACGGTAGCATTTTTCGACAAGGCAGCACAAATCGTCAGAACACCGGACATCATAATATTTTACATCTCCACAGATGTGATCTGATTTTAAGCTTTGCTTAATGCAAGTGAGTGTTTGCTAAAGTATAGAGGAGAAAAAAAAAAAAAAACTGGCGAGTTGGTTAATAATGGAGAGGTGCTATTTTAAATGGTACACATCTGCTTGTGAGTGCTGTTGCTCGCAGTAATGGGTCACTGGATGCCTTTGGGCAGGGCATGGACATTAGCTCCACAGGACAGCAGGGGCAAACAGCCTCATCCAACACCTGAACTTATTTAACAGGATAATTACCTCCGTGCGACTCTTCTGCTCTAGATAACTAACAGTGTTAAAGGTAACGCTACACAACGACCCAGCGACCCCGCACCGTTCGACAAAAACACAATTAACTCGACGCAAACATAACGAGCAAACAAAATGCGGTTTCTTTGTACACAAGAAGATGGCGCAGACAGGTAATGGCACACGTAGTTCAAAGGACATTTGCGGATAGGCTTTTTGGGGCCTTTTCTTTTTTCCCCGTCACTTTATCTCCCTCTTTACACCTCTCTGCTTCTCCCTCTTGTTCTCTCTCTTTCTGGATGGAAAATGAGCGCTCTCCACCCACCGCAGGTGGCGCAGGGAGGGAAGAGAGGAAGCGAGCGTCTTGATTTATCGGAGGCTGTCAGCCCCTCTGAGGATTGGAGGCTACGGGAGGGTGGCGTCTCCTCCTTGGCCCCTTGGCTGGCTCTGAGGCAGACCCCATCTCTCATTAGGAGAGAGCTGCAGTTCTACTTGAAAGTGACATTCACACTCCCCTCTCCTCTCACAAATGCAAAGAGATGACAGCCCCTCGCCACTTAAAAGCCCGGGTCCCTCTTTTCAGGCCCAGGAAAACATCAATTTATTACATTAGGTTTGGCAGATATCCATATGATACCTATACGACACAAATAACCCACCCCCTTTCCATTACAAACACTCACTCACTCACACACATTCACTCACTCCTCACACTCTTCCTGTCGTTTCCTTCATCACCTCATTCGGCAGCCCACCCTCTCGTTCGCCAACACCTCCTCACGGCTGTCACCCTCGCTCCAACCAAACATTTTGTTTGCTTGTCGAGATTTTAATTCACAATTAGCTCATAGGAGCATGTAAGGCAGCAGGGACAAAAGCATTTTTCAGGGGGTGTGCGTCTACAACAGGACCCTCGTATTTAATTATCTACTGAAAGTTAGAATGCAAATAAATGAAAACCTTCGCACAAAATCATTGACACTCTCTGGTTTGAAGAGTGATGTGAATGTTGCAATTGTGTATCTCTAAAGCATTTCATGAATGTCAGTTTATGAGAAATTCAATAAAATACTGTAAATCTAGTCAAAGCTTCACCTTACGTTTTATATTCTTTTAAAGGAGAACATTAGGTCTGGATTCTCACAATGTCTTGTCCTCCTGCATCCTAAACTAAAATATGCATTCCAATAAGTCTTATACAACTACTACTAATATTAATAAATTATTATAATTAATATTACATCTTTAATATTTTGATCTGTAAATGAAATCAAGCTTTAACTTGAAAAGACAAAGTTTTAGCAAAACAAATTAAAACAATAACAAAATTAAACAACAGAATATTTATTATAATTATATTATTATAATTATCAGCATCTTCCAAAAATTGTTTTAAATTCAAATTATATACCCAAATTATTTATATTTTTATTACTATTATTTACCAAATTATTATTTACGGATTTAGGTATAGAATATCAATAGAATTTGCGCACATATGGGGGAAACAATGTTTCGCCAAAACCTATATGGAAAGCAGTATATGCAAACTAATAGGCGGATAATTATGAGACATACACCCAAGAAATATGCATATCAAACATTCAAGCTGTCATTCCCTTTTTCCAAGCATGAAGGGACATTTTTATAAAACTATAATGGGTCCAGTACGCGAAACCGCACGTTGTCTGGCCCGACTGTTAGTGGTGTTGACTAATTAGCCAGTAATAATTGTCCTGGAAATCAGTCTCCATTATTGAATACAATAGGAACTTAATTTTCACTGAAATACAGAGATTGAAGAGGAGTGGTGGGGGAGGGAGGCCGTTCGCCTGTAAGCTCAGACCAAAGCTGTCAAACACAGAGCAAAGACAAAGTGGAGAGACAGAAGCGTGAGCGGGGTAGGGGGGGGGTGAGACGCAGGAACAGCAATGATAGACACGGGAAAATGAAAGACAGAAATCAATCAATTAAGCTCGATTTGGAGAAGATGAGCCGGTGTCACGCAGAGGAGAACTTTTGCGCGACAAGGAGAAAAGTGATGAAGGTATGCATCAGAAAGAAAAGAAGTAGCTAACTCGCTCTCCTTCTGTGCCGCTCTCTCCCTCTCTTTAAAGATCACCGGCGTGTCAGGAGGGGGGTGGGTTGCGATATGCAAAACACGGCCTCCATAACCAAAGTAGCCTGCAAAATGAGGTGTCAGCATGCGAAGCTCATTGATGTATGAATGCGGAAAATGAAAAGCGGCAGCAGACAGACGAGGCTAAAGGTGAGACAGGCGCAATGTGAGCAGCTGTACATCTACGTCAAGGTGTTGGCGTAGCGGCCCTCTCTCTCTCCCCTTCTCATCCTACTCACTCTCTCTTCTTTATTTATTTATTTCCCTCTATCTATCTTTTTTTTTGTTCTCCATTGGAAGGGCCACAGCCTAACAAGGAACACCGGCCACAGGACACTGAAGGAATGCTACTCGGAGAAACAATCCTATTCCCCGTGGAATACTAACTAAACTTGAATGAACCGAATTGTCTCTCTCTTGCTCTCTTCCTTTCCTGCAAACCTCATCTGCTGTGTCAAAATACATCACTCACTATAGTCAAATTTCTGTCTAAATGTGATATTACAAGGCTATTGTTTTGACTTATCATTTTTGCCTGCATTGCATTTATGGCAGACTCTTTTAATGAATGCGACTTGCGTTGCATTTCAAGGTACACATTTACAGTCTTATCAGTGTATGCTTTCCCTGGAAATCGAACACATGACTTTGCCGTTGCAAGTGCCAACGTTCTACTGTTTGAGCTACAGGAAAGCTTGAATACTGACAACACACGTAAAACTAGTAGTAACAACTTTTTAAACGGTATTTACAATGTCCATTAAGATTCACATACATGGAAGAGAGTAAAAATAAATAAAATTCAATTAAATATAAACTTAAGTAAGGAGAGATAATTAAATCACCTGAGGAGAAGTACTAGGTGTGCTCTAAATTGAGCAAACTGAATTAACTGAATTAGGTTGTCACAACTAGAAGTCAGTGAAGCGATTTAAGTATTATTGAATTTATTAGAGATGTACTGTATCAACTATTGGAGTATTATGATACCTTAGATAGAGAAATGGGTTGAGGGCAACCATCACACATTGCCAAGAACTGTTTTTTATTGATGGTCAAGCCTGGAAGTCTGCGAAACAGCACATGATGCTGCTTTCATTGAATTGGAAGGATACCTGCTGACAGCGGACTTAAAGGAGCTTCTGGCTGAGCTATCACTGCCTCAGTGTGTGTGTGTGTGTGTGATTGATAAAACAGATCAGAGGAAACTTGTCTTACAGAGTTTGTGTTGTTTGTAATGCTTGTTTCATTCCAGCCTTATCGCATGGGATTTCAGAGATCTAGTCCATCAGTCTGACTAGCATGACCGTCACAGAAAACACTGTTCATTTTAGATGACCCAATATGACCTTCACGGAACATTTAAACATCTATAATTTACAGTATGTGAAAGTATTCAAAAAGACAAATGGACAGCCCGAGCACGTCGCAATTTAGATGGGTAAACCCCAACTTACGATTTTCAATCATTACAGCTCACTGATAACATAAACTGTGCATAAATACATGCCATTGCTCACATTAAATGAAAAAGGCCAGAGTCAACGTCCTCTTCAGGCCTTCAGAAATTGTTGTGCGCATTGGGTAATTTGCTCTTTTGTCAAGGCGGCTGATGCAGTAGCAATTTGCATGCCTCCTCCGTGAAGAGCTTTGAAATAAAGGATGGTCGCTGTAATGCACTAAGTGTTTGTGCCACAGCTGATTGATAAAGTGAAGCCCTCTGTTGTGCAACACTCACTGGCCAGAGGGCTGCAAACAGAGAAGGAAGACAGGAAAGGAAGGAAAGAAAGAGAAATGACACCATATGCAAATTAAAATTGAGAGAGAGAGAGAGAGTGAGAGAGGGAGGACAAAATGAGTTACACACCCTCTGCTCGGGAGGCTTGCGAAGGGGCGACGGGGAGGGTCTGCGGAGAGAATGGAGCTGAAATGAGTTGTTTAGGTTTGCTCCTGGGTGCAGGACTTGTAAAGCAGATGTCACTCTAATAATGTGTGCTGGCAAACACGCTGGGCCTAAACCCAGCAGGATGAAGCTTCAAGCCCTAGCAATGGCAGCTAATGCCATTTTATGAGGTGCCATCTTATAAAGACAATGCCCACCTCATGCCATGCGCTTAAGCTAGTCAGCTGCAGGCACCAGCAAGCATTCGCTGCAGGGATTTTAAGTTATTATTTCATAAGCCTCAATTTTGAAATCTGATTACCACACCTATTTTACAAAAGCCACCGTTTTCCATTTTTTACTGGACAAGTGCACCTTCACGTCCTCTCGTCGAGCCGTGGGCTCAGACGAGAACAGACTGTACAGAACCTCACATCATACTCGCAAAAAGTTTCATGTGGATTCAATCAAAGAGTTTAAACATTCATTTATCCTATATCAGCCCAAATGTATTACCAAAATTATTTATGAATACAGAAGTAAACAAAAAGGCCTTTAGAATAAAACATTGAACTGCTTTAATTTGAATTATTGGTTTAACTTAAACCTAACCATGTTTGTAATAGGAATATATATATATATATATATATATATATATATATATATATATATATATATATATATATATATATATATATATATATATATATATTGGATGCATAGCCTTTAACATCAACACCATGACATGTATGTATTTTATATATAAGTTTTACATATAAGTCAGCTTTTTACTATGCCAACCACTTGGAATTATCCGGTTAGTTGCATTTTATTATTTCGATTTAACATAATTTTCCCCTGTTGAGCGTAACCCTATCATAGCAGACCTGCAACCTGTTTTGGGGTTTAACAAAGTTGAGAAGCACTGCTATAAAAAATAAAATAAAATAAGATAAAAATGCAGTATTACTGAGCTGGCTTTAATTAGACCGTATGGCTGTGTAAGTCCAAAGATGTGAAGATACAGTGTGAAGGAGTGTATTTTCCATCCTGTTCTGCATCCTTCACTCATTACCTGATGTCTCCGAGCTTAGGGGTACAGCTTAATAAAAGTTAATCATGAGAAACTTGCTCATTAATTACATTTCTGGTGGCTACCAAGCACAGTTCCTTGCTCTCGAGTTGCATTCTTCTTTCTCCAGCTTGTTTGGAGATACATTGTTACACACACACATTCATTCACAGCAAGACATTTCCATAGCTCCAAGCACGGTGGCCTAGAGTAGCAGGCCTGAGTGGCAGCGGGGCGGGCTGGGCCACAGACGTCCACAGACCCTGTCCAAAAACGCAGCAGGGTTTGGGTCTGGGATCCAGAAATAAAAGGGCAGGAGATCTGCCCCCAGGCGCCACAGCTTTGCTTGAAAATGAAGTTTTAATTTACAAGCCGAGCGCTTGTAATTAAGCACACACAGATATGCGAGGAGCTGACCGATGCTTTTAATGCTTCCAGACCATCACCAAACATGTTATTTGGGTTCTTAAATCACATCGCACAGACAGTCAAAAGCTACAAAAGCGGAGACTGACAGCCACTGGACTGCACAAACACACACACACACACACACACACACACACACACACACACACACACACACACACACATCTTTGGGTTTGTCTGTCGATATGTTCATTTGCTAAGGGTGTTTGTTATGTCTGACTTCCTGTTTTGAGTTTTGGACTCTGAGCTAATCCGTGGAGAGTTCAGCTGAATGTGTGTAGAGAAAGGGCCTTGTTCCAAAAACAGACAACAAGAAGAAAGGACAATTTAAATGAAAGTGTAAATAGCCTTGTCTCTGTAATGTTAGGATACACAGATCAGAATTATCATATGGCTTTGGGTGAAGGGACCAGCGGACCGAGTGTGTCATTAAATATGAAGCATTCTTTCTGAAGCTAGTTTTTATCTCATTATGTTTTAATGGCTTTGACCACACAGCCTGTTTTAAAAGCATGTTAAAATGCTGAAATCAACTAACAGGCGCATTCAGCCATTTCAGAACATCGCACAAAACAGAATGTCCATTCAAATTAGAAAACAGTAACCATGAGCTTATTTCTAATTGTTAATTATCATACTGCTAATTTGCAATCAAAGATGTTTAGAATAGTTAGAGTAACACATTTTAGTTTAGTTACTTCAGAACATTGCAGTATTCAACTGCAAATTAAGGGCATTGCTTTGTTGTAGCAACTAATTTTCTGAGGAATTATGTCACTGTGGATGATCTTCACCCGAAAATTTTTATTTCTGTCATCATTCACTCACCTTCATGTAAATCCAAACCTGTATGACTTACTTTCTTCTGTGGAACATAAATGAAGATATTTTTTTATAAAATGTCCATACAACGAACAGAATCCAATGTTGTTTATACATATATTTCGTGTTTCACAGAAAAAAAAAAAAGAAGTTTCACAGTGGTTTGGAACTACATGAAGGTGAATAATTGATTAAAGAATTGTCATTTTTTGGGTGAATTCCAAAAATGGGTTTGGTACGTTAGCATGATAATATGCTTGGGTGTGTGCATATTTAGACTCCTGTGGGATTGATATATTAAATGGATAATAATAATAATGATAATAATAATAATAATAATTCAGGTGTGAGCTATGAGGAAGGATGATGGAAGACAGACATTTATACTGGCAAGAATATGGTTAGACAGCAATTATCTAATCAACCAATCACATGGCAGTAGCTTCAATGCATTTAGGGGCGTGGTCCTGGTCAAGACAATCTCCTGAACTGCAAACTGAATGTCAGAATGGGAAAGAAAGGCGATTTAAACAATTTTCAGCATGGCATGGTTGTTGGTGCCAGACGGGCCGGTCTGAGTATTTCACAATCTGCTCAGTTACTGGGAATTTCACGCACAACCATTTCTAGGGTTTTCATTTCAGTCCTGTGGGTGAAATGCCTTGTTGATGCTAGAGGTCAGAGGAGAATGGACCGACTGATTCAAGCTGATAGAAGAGCAACTTTGACTGAAATAACCACTCGTTACAACCGAAGTATGCAGAAAATCATTTGTGAAGCCACAACACGCACAACCTTGAGGCGGATGGGCTACAACAACAGAAGACCCCACGTGTACCACTCATCTCCACTACAAATAGAAAAAAGAGGAAACAATTTACAAGAGCTCACCAAAATTGGACAGTTAAAGACTGGAAAAATGTTGCCTGGTCTGATGACTCTCGATTTCTGTCGAGACATTCAGATGGCAGAGTCAGAATTTGGCGTAAACAGAATGAGAACATGGATCCATCATGCCTTGTTACCACTGTGCAGGCTGCTGGTGGTGGTGTAATGGTGTGGGGGATGTTTTCTTGGCACACTTTAGACCCCTTAGTGCCAATAGGGCATCGTTTAAATGCCACGGCCTACCTGAGCATAGTTTCTGACCATCTCCTTTATGGCCACCTACCCATACTCTTATGGCTACTTCCAGCAGAAAAATTCACCATGTCACAAAGCTTGAATCATTTCGAATTGGTTTCTTGAACATGACAATGAGTTCACTGTACTAAAATGGTCCCCACAGTCACCAGATCTCAACCCAATAGAGCATCTTTGGAATGTGGTGGAACGGGAACTTCGTGCCCTGGATGTGCATCCCACAAACCTCAATCAACTGCAAGATGCTGACCCATCAATATGGGCCAACATTTCTAAAGAATGCTTTCAGCACCTTGTTGAATCAATGCCACATAGAATTAAGGAATTAAGGCAGTTCTGAAAGTGAAAGGGGCTCAAACACAGTATTAGTATGGTGTTCCTAATAGTCCTTTAGGTGAGTGTAAAATTTAATTGAAATAAAGCTATTTCAGTTAAAATGCTCAAAATATTAAATGAAAAATTTAAACTTAAATGAAATTTAGAATGTTACATGAGCAACTAACTAAAATAAAATAAGTTGAAGTTAACTAAAGCTGAAATAAAATGAATTAAAACTATGTATATTCTAAATGTATATTCTAAATAGAAACTATATATATATATATATATATATATATATATATATATATATATATATATAATAAAATCAACAATAAAATCATAAAAGCTTATTCAAAATACAAAATATTGTCATGATGTCATGGGTCAACTCAATTTCCCGTTTTGGCTCTGCACTGTAACTGCATTGGAGAGGAGCGAGAATAAAAGATCCAGATGAACGAATGCCTGATTGACCAACACAGCTCAAGATCTGTACAATGCAGAAGGTTTAGTTCTTCTCTACATCTGTGTGACTTCATATCATTACACTTGGCTTTGTGAACCACCGGTTACAGAGACAAACTATCCACACAGGTATATCTGGATATATACATACTTTACAATCAGATCCCTTATTCTTTTCAAACCTAAACAAAGCAGGAAATGCATCGTAAATACACTCGTGAAACTAAGTCTGTTGTCATCTTACTCAAAAAAAAAAGAGAGAGATCAAACTTCAAGTCTGCACAAGTGTGACTGGTAATCCAGCCTATTTAGTCCAAAAGATTGTGTCGTTTCTCCCCGAACACTGAAACTAAACAGATTAAAAATCTCAGCCCGACCAAAATAGATCCTCGTGATGCCTCTCCAACCTAAGACGTAGACAAAGGTCTGGCAACTGTCTGAACTTATTTACATCTCTATTGATTGGGAGGCTCTTATGGGCATGAGGAGAGGGAGGGGACCACCTGAATACCATTCCTCCTGCTGTACTGGAGCAAATGGGTTTTGTCCAAGCTAAAGAGGACACAGAGAGAGCTGAGGAGGGGAAAGGGACAACGGGGGGGTCACAGCTTAATATTCCAGACCTCTTGAAAAAATCAAAAAAATAAATAGAAAGGCTGAGAAAGAGAAAAGAGGGGGACGAAACCGAACAGGGAAAGGGTGTATACAAGTTTTGAATCATTTTATATGGTAAATAGACTGTGACAACAAGCTTCATATTGATCACAGCCTTTTTCATACCGCATTAAACAAGGTTTAAACATGGCATGCAATTGAAATTAAGCCTCCATGCAACGTGTTCCAAGATAATGGAGCTCCCACACGGAGCAGCCCTGGAAAGACCAAACCTGAGACCCTAAGAGCAGATCATTATTTTAATAAATCAAAATAAGGCAATTTATTCAATTGAGCCCCCTTTGAGATAAACACGAGAAAAACAAGGCCCAGGCATTGTTTCAGTCGCCAATCTCCGCGCACTACTTAAACATCTCCATGTTTGTCGTTGGCTTCTACTGTATATTCCCCAAACTTTATTTAAATGACCTGTGGATTTCCCCCCCGCAGGTCCTCGCCCTCCTCCACCCAGATCTGTATATTCACAAATGAGAGCTATTCATTGCGGCATTCTTCAGCTGTCCTCATGCCACTGTCACCCGCTCCTCCACGGCCTTTGTGCTCGGCACAGCGCCTCTCCATCCACACTCTCCATCATCCTGATGGTGCAGCTTTATCTTGCCTTAGTGCAGCTGCTTTCAGCCTATCAAAAGTGCTGAGGAATACAAGGAGAACGGAGAGCCAGTAGAGAGGGAGAAACAGTGAGAATAAGAGCGAGCGAGAGAGCTGGGAATGGCCAGTGCCCACTAGAAGGGATAATTTGTACTTTCTCAATAAATAAGGAGGACAGGCTAATTACTGGCTTAACAAGGGCAGGCCGTGGATCCTCGTGTCAAAAGGACAGGCATAATTATCAACCATCAAAGTGCATTCATATGGCAGCACAAAGAAGAGGTGGAGGGAGAGCGAAAGCAGGCGTAGTGGCAGTGGCGGTTGGGGGGGGGGGGGTTACTTGTGGCAAATGGATCTGGCTAATAAACAGCGGTGAGAGCCGCATTATGGCTCTCTGTGAGGATCCAAGTGCATTAGGACATGGCATGACTATGACCAAAAAGACAAGAGGCATTCTCTGGAAGAGTGGGAGGTGGGAGAGAGAGAGAAAGAGAAAGAGAGGATGATAATTAAAAGCTCCCATTTGTGCGGCTTTGGCTGGGGGCTGATGCAGGGGGCACAGGCTGGGCCAAGGGGAAACAATGCTCCGCTAATGGTCTAAAGGTGACCCTTTACAAAGTTTAGGGCAGTGGTGTGCACAGAACTCCACAGGGGCAGACAAGACCGAGGGCTCTTAAAAAATAGCACAACTAGTATTTACACAACCGACTTCATTAATTTTTTTTTCTTATTGCAATTTGGATAAAAAGGTATAAAACCATTTTCATTTACACTTTACTTAATATAAAGCAATATAATGCATTAATTATGCCTTTTAATGCACCTTATAATGCAATGAATGATAGTAACCACAGTTAAAATACAAATGTAATACACTTTAGTAAGTATTATGCATTAAAACACAACAAACAACCAATTTCAGCTGTAACAAGGAATCTGTAAATTTTTTAATGCATTTTAACTTTGGTTACAATTATTTCTGAAACGAAATAATGCATTATAACGTGCATTATGAATACCTTTATAATGAATTATACATACAAGTAAGATGTTTTTGGATTGCTATAAAGTATGTCTATTATCATCATGTTTATAACCGCACTATAATAGCTTTACAACATGAAAAAGTGAGCAACGTCGTGAAGAAGAAAAAATCACACTGTTCAATTATAAAAGCAAATATTAATAATAATAATATAAATTGAATATGTAACACCTAGAAACCTATATATATATAAGAAATTAGAATTATTATATAGCCCCGTTAAATATAGATTCAACACGTTTTACAGGATAAAAACGTTATATGAAAAATAATACAGTAAATTAAGGTGAAATTACACACCACAATTTAAAATAAAATTGACTCACACGAAATGCTTGCATAAAGAGTGAATTTTATTTTCTACTCTTTTTAACAAATAAAGCTAAAATAATTAATTCGTTAATTTTGAGAGTTTGACATTAAGCATATTATCTACTTTTTTTTAATGAGCAGAAGGGCACTTTTAGAGTGTGGAATGAAAGGGGCAGGGACTCAAGCTCCTCTGCCCCCCTCTGTGTACACCACCTCTATTGGGGATGCCATCTTTTATCGGGCAAACCACAATAGCCACAGACTAGCAAGACACAAGGTCAGCGGAGGTTGTGAAGTTTGGCTGGAGAGGCTTTGAATGATCCATGAGACACATTGAAGACAGGGCAACACCAGGTGGGTTGTGACCAATTTAATTTGGATGAATTGGGCATAAAAACCAGCCATATTAAAAGGGGAACCAATCTATAGTCCCTATTCTTTGTTAAAAGACAATGAAGGAGAATGGCTGTCTGTCTCTGTAAAGACTGGACGGAGAATGGAGGAATGGAGGGAGGGATGAAGGAAATGAGGTCTTGCAGAGAAGAGAGACGAAGTTTGGAGAGCTGGGTGAAGAGACAGGGAGGGGGCGTCAAGGGTTACTGTGTCAGATGAAAGAGCGAGTGAAATTAGTCTTTTAAATTAGCTGTGTTTATCAATATCTATATATATATATATATATATATATATATATATATATATATATATATATATATATGTGTGTGTGTGAAAGATGTTTGCTTTTTAGTTCTGTCCATCGGTTCATTACATGACACACTAATCATAATTAATCACAAACATCAATATTCGCTGTTTGTTTTTTTTGTGGCTGATGACTAAATAGACATTACAAAAAGTGATATTTGAAGTCAATATATGGTCCCACTTTATATTAAGTGGCTTTAAGTACCATTTACTTACATTGAAATTCATAATTTGATACAATGTACTTATTGTGTACATACATGTTTTTACATTGTACTTATATTTTAAAAAATACCAGCGTGTACTGTAATTACAGCTGTTATTAATATATGTAATTGCACCTGTAATTACACAGCTGACCCATCCCTTACACTTAAACCCACCCTTAAACCTACCCATACCACCACACCTGTCCCTAACCTTACCCGTATCACACCTCAACAGCAGCAAAGTGATTTATAATACAACATGGGCACAATAAGTACATTGTACTTATTTTTAAATGTAAGTATATAGTACTTAAAACCACTTAACATAAAGTGGGACCCAATATACATACAATGCTGGTCAAAATGATTTGCCCCGGAAAGTACCCCTTGCAACTAAAAAAAAGATAAAAAAAAAAAAAAAAAAAAAAAACGTACCCTATGTGTAAAATGAAACACTCTATACCCGTAATGTTGTGGGCCTAATTTTCGGCATAAAACCTTTTGTAACATTTGACATTTACTGTCACTTTTGATCAATTTAATGCCTTCAGTATGTGACTTTTCTGCAGCTTTATACCTTCTGTTGGAACACAAGAATTTATTCTGTATTTGACATGTAGCTGGAGGCGACGTACAAACAGTAAAGGTAAAAAAACAAAGGCAGCACGCAACACAGACAGGTATTCTTATAAGAGTGGTACGTTCTGGGCCATTCCACTAAACAGGCCCGGTATGACCATAGGGAAGCCACAGCAGGTCTGTGTTGCGTGTGTGTGAGAGAGAAAGAGAGATGAAAGCAACCGCTTAAATGGAAAAAAAAAGGCAGTGCAAGCTCTTGCCGGGGGTACAAACATCCGGCTAGAAAGGAACCCTAAACCCCAGGTTGGGTTTCGGAGGAAATGGCCAGCGAGGATATAAAAAAACAAATGCGCACACACACTGAAAATGTGGCTGAAACCCAAAGTGCAGACTGCAGCCAAAGCCGACTAACACCCAGCTCTCTACTGGCTTGGGATGAAGGGCCATGCTGTCTCTGCTGAAACCACTTACCACCATCAGTGTTCCTTTCTCCTAACCCCCATCTGGAGCACTGCCCGAGCTGGAGTTTATTAGAAAGCTCCATGTGCGTTACGGATGTTGAGGAATGCACTGGTCAAAACCATATTTGAGGACTTACAAGCCATGAACCTGCCCTGTACAGCAATTACTGTGTGTGTGGGAGTGCTATGAGCATTTGAACATGCCTTCCTTTAACTTTACTTATACGTGAAGGCATGCTTGCAGGCCTTTGGCCACTGCATGTGAATGCGGATCCCTGTATTTTCTCTATGGGCTCATTTAGAAGACCTCTAATGGAAGGCTCCCGGAGCAGCTGTGGTCATCTAGAGCATTAATTAAAACAAAAAAAATCAGTTTAGCGCCGACCACGAGAGGAACAGAAGTTTGTTCTGTAGGTTAAATTTAAATGCTTGAGGAGAAGATTTCTGCTGAGTTCAAAGGAGCACGAGCACATTCTTGGCACACTGGCTTCTTCAAGTATGAGAAATGCTAAATGCACAAAAACTAATGAAGCACCCACTATAATGTCTGTATATTGTTTTTGATTTAATCACATTCAATAATGTTGCTTATTTTCAGTGCATCAGTGACCTTAAAGGGATAGTTCAGACAAAAATGTAAAATTCTGGAATGATTCACTCATTAAAGCAAATCTGGAGTCCTGGCCAATAAGCTCCAAAATGATTTTTTAAAAAAGCACCGTACATAAAAGTGGTCCATGATGGTCCACCATTCCAAGTCGTCTGAAGCTGTAAGATAGATTTGTAAAAAGCAGCCCCAAAATGTCAGTTATTCTTCAATAGCTCTCTTCTTTAGCTCTCTTAAACTTTATGCTATGTGAATGGTCTCATAACGCACAATGGCAATTGGTCATGTTCCAGTTACGTAACAATGTCATCAATGCTTATATTGTACAAAAAAAAAACTGCATCTTATGCTAGCCAATTTTTAAGCAAAACTTAATAGAATGACAACTTTAATTTTACTTTGTTGACCCAGAGAGCTATCATGTGACTTAGTATGACTTTTTTATATATACATCACTGTAAAAAAAAGTTTGGGGTTAGTAAAAGTTTTTAATGATGTCTCGTATGCTCACTATGCATTTATTTGATCGAAAACTGTAAAAACAGTATTGGTTTGAAATATTATTAAAATTACTGTTTTCTATTTTAATATATTGATGATTTGGTGCTTAAAAAACATTTCTTAGGCCGCGTGTCCACCAAAGCATTTTTCCACGCGCCTGGCGTATGTTTTCAATTGTTTTAAATGGGAGCGCTGCGTTTTTTAAACGCCATGAGCGTAACGAGGCGTTGAGCGTTTTTTTCACGCTGAAGCGCCGAGCGCCCGGCGTTTTTTTTTACTGGTCGCCGAGAGTTGAAAAATGTTCAACTTTGGATAAAACACAGCACTCATCACTGTCACTTGTTACCGAGCCGTCCAATCACAGTGGAGGAGGGGCGGGACTAATACCACACCGACCAACTGTCACAACATTCAAACTGCTGCGGATATTCTGTATCATAGCAACGAAACGTCTCAACGGAAAAAACGCTGCGCTGCCAAAACGCTCTCAAGCGCCCAAAGCACGGCGTCTTCAGCAGAGCGTCTGGCGTTTTCAGCTGACTAAAAGTGCTTTGGTGGACACACGGCCTTATTGTTGAAAACAGTTGTGCTGCTTAATACTTAATACAAAAGAACAGCATTTATAAAAGTCTGTCGCATTTTGTCAATTTAATGTGTCTTTGCTGAATTAAACTAGCAATTTCTTTAAAAAATAAAAAATCTTGTTGAGCTTGACAGTCTGGATTTACTTTCATTCCATGAAATCATAGTGAAAAAAGATTAAAAATCATTGGATTCAAACTATCCCAGAATTTTTGTCCCTCGATCAACAGATGTTTATGATAGAGCATTGTCAAATAAAAAGCCTTTCAATTAGGTCCTTCTTGTTAAGAGAGAACAAATGGCATGCTAACAAAGCCTCCCTATATCTGCTTCTAAATGCTTCAGATAGTTTACCAGAATGAACTAATGCCCCCATCAAATAGACGTTTAATTGGTGTCTGGTACAGCACATTTTACATCCCCCACCTCATGTTCACAAACACGCACAGAGAGTGAGCTGTCACCTGATATCACAAATGATAATGTATCTTTTGCCCCATTGATGGTTTATAATATGAAATGAGAGGTCGAAGGTGAGCAAACAGGGACGCCGGCGAATAAATGAGATCATGGCTGAAATAGCTAATTATGTGCATTTTATTTCCATGGCTTGTAACAGGTATAAACATAATAGCTCTTGTCAGGTGGGTTGCTGTGTTGACTAAAACCAGAATGCTGACCTAGCCAGACAAACAGCCCTCTAATCCATTAGAATGCATTATGGAAATGAATGTTGTTGATTTTTAATGTAAACCAACATATTAGCCTGAAGTTTTTGGTCACATCGAAACCTGCTTTACCACAGCCTCTGGAAGGAAAGAAAGACATGGGCATACATAGAGAAAGAGAGAGAGACAGTAAAAAAAAAAAAAAAAAACAGCCAGAGAGAGAATCAGACAGGACAATAGGTACAACACGTTCCCCTCTTTTACATTCTTGTTCCTTTCTCGTTTCCTTTCACGGAGGAAATCAGTTGCATTTGAGAAACACGAGGCAAACCTTTTACTTTCCTTTCAGCACAAAATGATCCTCTGCTGCCTTTCAATAGTTGCAAGCTAATTTCATATTCAGCATTTGTAAAGGAAGGGTGATTTTTTCGGGATATGGAAGTGCTTAATTTGTCTGTGTGATTTGGAGAGACTGAATAGGCATGACCGGGGTTGGTGGGGGTGGTCGGACACTAACCCTCAGTCCTAAATGCACAGAAGCTATCAAAGAACTGTCTCTGATGGATTGATCCACTCTTTTTCCTCTACAGTTTCTTCTCCTGGGCTGATGCCGTCCAGGGAACAGCACACAAGTGTAAATGAGAGCTCTTGTAATCTTATAACTGACAGGAGTTAATCAGGAGACGACATTTAAAGGAATCTTTCGGGTCCAGCACAACGGCAAAATGGTTAACAGTTAAGAGTTTAAATGACGGTAATATACACAGCAACACATACTGTATATTATTATTGTTATTATTAATAACATATAGTTTCAGTCCTCAAATTTAATTAGCAGAGTTACCAAAGTGACATTGACTCATTCAACCCGGTCTCATCCCAATTCGTCATATAACTGACGTTTTGGGACGTCTTTTGACCATTCGTCAATATACGACTTTTTAGGGCCCCCTTAAACGTCGGTAGATGAGGTTATGGGATCCTAACTCTACCCCAGACCTAAACCTAACCCTAAACCCAACTCGTCACCTAACTGACGTTAAAGGTAAAGCGTCAGTTGTATGACGACCCGGGATCGTCATCTACAGACGTTTAAGGGGGCCCTAAAAAGTCGTATATTGACGAATGGTCAAAAGACGTCCCAAAACGTCAGTTATATGAAGAATTGGGATGAGACTGTGTTAACTCATTCACTCAACTGATTAATTCAGGGCTGAAAAAAATTACTGTCAGTTAGTCGTTGAATAATTCACTCAATCCAATTCAATCGATTTGTTCAAAACAATGCTACAGTGAGTTGCTCTGAGACGTGGAACGATTCATTTTGCTTCCTTTGGAGCCGTTTTCATTGACAGAAATAATTATCTAAATTGTTAGTTACTACGTTTTAACTTCTATCATATTAAAGGGATAGTTCACTTTGAAATTAATTTTTGATGTGTTTTAGCTTACCTCAAGGGCATCCAAGATGTAGGAGTCGTTGTTTCCACATTATTTTCAATTTTGATATTTTTAGGTCAAACCGTTCTTGTCTGTCAGTCATATACGTAATGGAGGTCCACCTCAAAGAGCATGCACAGAGAAGTCCAAATTAAACATGATTTAATGACTTGTAAATGTAAGAACACACTGATGGCCTCTTGTAACCACAGCCATGTCCAAGTGATCTGAGGCCGTGGGCGCATCAGTTTGCGCAAGCGCCGAAAGTGATCTCTCACGCGGTTACGGAAACAATTCAACGTTGTCTGTTGATATATCGAAATTATCTTCCATTGCAATTTCCTGTATATCTAAAAATGTTTAGATCTCCACAGTCAAAGGTAGAGCTTCCGAAATCTCTGCGTAAACAATGAGTGACGTACACGCACGAGAGATCACTTCCAGGGCTTGCGCAGACCAAAACGTCCTCAGATCACTTGGACGTGGCTGTGGTTACATGAGGTAAAAACGATATAAATACTGTTCGTTTTCTCACACAAACCGCTCGTTTCGTGTCTTAGGCCATCAATGTGTACTTACATTTACGAGTCATTAAATCATGTTTAATTTGGACTTCTCTGTGCATGCTCTTTGAGGTGGACCCCATATACCTCAATTATATGACTGACAGACAAGAATGGTTTGACCTAAAAATATCAAAATTGAAAATACTGTGGAAACAAAGACTCCTACATCTTGGATGCCCTTGAGGTAAGCTAAAACATATCAAAAATTAATTTCAAAGTGAACTATCCCTTTATCTACTGTATACAATCAATATGTCACTTGCAGTTGACATTATAACAAATGCTGCCAACAGAACTTAACTTGTATTGAAATATTCTAAGAATGAGACAGAATATAAATAGTTTCTACAAATTCCTATAGCTACTTCACTGTTGAAGAGTACAATCATAGATGAAACAAAACAACCTCCAACCATTCAGAATAGGTTTTGTGGAGTCCTTCGGCTGGTTGGAGTTATCCTTTTCAAACTGTTAACCGAAGGACAACGGATGATGAGAGTTCCTCTGCGCCCCCGCCCAAAATGGCTCCCTCACTCAAAGCCACTCCAGAGGGACTAAGGGTCTCTGGCACTCAGTGCCTCCCCGTCCGCTCTGAGACCGCTCTGCCAAGAAAGAGAAGGGTCTCTCATTTTTCTGACACTCTTGTCCTTCAGCCTATTGATCGGTAGGGAGAAGAACATCCCCACCATGGCCACTAATAGAAAGTGAAGTTCATCAGCCGCTGCCTGCTGATCCCCTCAACAGACATAAAGATCTATAAAGGCCACCCAACTAACCTTTCCCTTTTTTACCTTCTCCTGTCCCTTCTGTCTCCAACTTTTCTCACATTTTATTATTATTTTTTTTCATGACTTCTTCCTATGTTACCTTTTCTATTTGTTTTTTCTTGATATCTGCAGTTTTTTTTTTTTTTTTTAATCTGAATATAGGACTAGTCCGACTGTAGTTGCAATCGGAAGCTTTTTCATTACCAAGGCAGGTTGTATGAAAACAAACACTGAGTTTGTAATAAAACTAAACTTTTGTTCGACAAATCTAGCTTTAAAAGCACCTGTGAGAGGGGGATTTTATGTGTTTTTCTACAATTCCTTTTCCTATAAAGAAGCTACTTTGAGACACGCAGCTATTATTCACAATTTTCATTCACATTATTCCAATTGCATGCAGGGAGCGTCTACCAATGAATGTGTGCAATGAGAGGAGGATTACATTCTAATTACAAAATAACACTGAACACCTCCATCGGGCTGAAACCTTTTATAATCCCGTATAAAAAGATGACCGTAACCTTGGGAAGACAAAATAAGGAGAGGGAGCTTCTTAAACTCACACAGGCGCAAGCGCGCACACACAGAGAGGAAACTAAACCCCACCGTCTTTTTCTTGACTGAGTGAGGGAGCTTTATTTTGTTGGGGACATGCAGTCGTGGTTTGTTGTCAGTGCTGGGAGAGATGCACATTTCTCATTCAAGCGACTGAGGGTGAATGAGCTGCGTAGATACACACAGCCCTCAGGCCTCAGCTCCACTGTAGCGCAGTGATAAGCTAAGGAAATGGACTCTAAGAATGACTATTCATGTGAATAGCGAAATCTATGTCTAGAGCCGATTTAATGTGAGAGAGAGAGAATAAAGTATTACATGTTTCGTTATGCTTTCAGACATCACAATTATTATATTGACAACCATAGTTTTGTGTTTCTCTTCAGGTTACTTCAACACTTCTAATAGTAGGGAGAAAAATAAGAGAGTCAGCTTGATAGAATCTTATCAAATAGAAAAGACTTGAAAATGGACTAGAAAATGAAAGCCCATCATCACATCTTCTGTCCAATCAAATGCTCTCTAAAATCGGAAGCGTCCCACCCCCTATGCTATAAATACCACCTGGCCAACGTGACCTTAGCCACAGAACAGTATGGGTTGGAGATGCGTGTTCGGTTGCTCAAAAGTTCAAGTTTTATTCTGTTTTCCAACTGTATCATCAGTGCTCGGATTCGCTTCCAGATGGTGCCGTCCAGACTTACCTTGTCAGGTAAACTAAACGCTATTGGCTATTTGAAAATTGGGAGGAGCCATTCAATATTTTCGCATTAACTTCCTGTTCCTTTGGAAATTATGTCAACGGATGTCGACTGCGCATTCAAAATCACTCCAGTCGGCCCTTAACTCATATAATCTGAATGCAGCCTAAGTCTCAAACACAAAAGTATACAAAGCAAAACTTATACAAAAAACACTTTCCCTTTAAGATCATATTTCTAAATCTCAATAATCCTATTTTTGTATCATCTTACACTATAATTCTTGCTAATGATTACTGATCAGATTAAATTCCAACAGATCAAACAGTTTTGAGGCTTTCGTGTGTTTTCAAATCACATCTAGACAGCTGCAAGAACAATACACTTTCATAAAACAACTTTCAAATCACAAAACCCAAATGCAATTATTAAATCTTGCTTCTAGACATGTTATTGCACAATGTTTCAGTTATAACTGAATGATTGTTGAGTAATATTACACAAGTCTATTAGTCAGGATAAGACTGAAATCCACTCTGCCTTAAAACACCCTCTTATTCCTTTCAATTCGAGCCCACAAGTGCCATAAAGCCAGCCATAATGCTCGACTCATCACGAATTATGACAACACACGAGCGATCACACCACACCCACTGCCATTCATCAATACCAAAAGAGCCATGAGAACAGGAACCTATCAATAAACCTGCACATTCATACGGAAAGTCTGATAGTGTAAATACAGCTATGGTAACTGTTTGTCCCCTTTGCAGGGCATCTAAACACGGGCATCTCATTCATCTGACATTCTGATTGGAACCAACTCAATTCAATTTCACATGTTTACATGAGTTCGGTCAGAAAACGAGGTTTTGATGGTATTGTGATATGCTAAAGGTTCAGTCATAACAGACAGATGGCCACACAAATCATCCGTTATAAGAAATACATGCTAACTATCTCATTTTACTGATGTATTCCTATTTCTCAGGAGCAATGGGAATGTTTTAAAGCCACAATCCAAATGATACCCGAGAGAATAAAATGCTGGGCTGAGTTTGGGTTGGAATTTATCTTCATGCATAATCACAGGAAGATACATTTTCATTGAATAAGAAAAAAAAATAAATATAGCAGTTTAGAGTAATCTAGCAGACATCGTAAAAAGTATAACATGTGAAAGAAAGAAAGAAAGAAAGAAAGAAAGAAAGAAAGAAAGAAAGAAAGAAAGAAAGAAAGAAAGAAAGAAAGAAAGAAAGAAAGAAAGAAAGAAAGAAAGAAAGAAAGAAAGAAAAGAGTGAACTCAGCTGTCGAACAGCTAAATTTGTCCACTCAATTAAAACTACACCAACTTTCTAAATCAAAGGAAATTACAATAATTAGGACAACATTTCTCTGTCATTACTACACCACATACCAGAGATTTGGATCCCATTCAGACACAGCTCTCCTAACTGTCTGGGCGAAACCATCAGACATTTTTAGTAGACTTCAGAGGGACAGTTCACATCTCCTGTCTCTTCTCCAACCGCTTATATTCATTTTCGGTGATGAGTTTTCTGTGCACGATGAACCCGATAGCCTGAAATTAGACAGAGATAGAGATAGAGACAGAGAGAGAGAGAGAGAGAGATGCTTAAAAATAATGCAAAAAGAAGAAGATTCTATGATTTACTCACCCGTGTGTCGTTCTATACTTATTTGTGTTTCTTTCTTTGGTGAAGCATTCACTTCCATTCAAAGTTTAGGGTCAGTAAAACTTATTTATTTGAAATTAATACATTCTATTTAGCAAGGATCCATTCAGTTGATCAAAATACTATTAAAGACATTTATAATGCTATAAAATATTCAAAAAAGGATTTCAAAAAGAATCCTCATAAATATCACTGTTTCGACTAAATATAATGCAAGACAACCTTTTACAACATTCATGCAAGAAGAAATGTTTCCTGAGCAATTTCCGATCTAAAGACTGAAGTAATGATGCTAAAAATTCAGGAATTTGGCCATCACAGGAATAAATTAAATTTGAAAATATACAGAATTAAAATAGACAACAAGTAAAATATCATAATATTACCCTTTTTACTGTGTTTTGATCAAATAAATCAGTGTTAGTGAGCTTAAAATATTGATACCGACCCCAAACATTTGAACGAAAACGTGAATGTTTGATTTATATCCTGGCCACACTTTATAAGTGTATACATGTATACAAGGGTATCAGCCCTCAAAAGGGTTATTGTTGCATTAAAGCAACACTAAGTGAGATTTTTTCCCAAATCGTTTCAGTGGTTCATTAAGTCGTAACAGGGTGAAAGGCATTTTTGGATATGCTTTGCAATCCTAAATCTGCTATAACCACGCAAGATTGAGACATAAGAAAACTACAAATTTGACTTGCTCTTTGTCAAGCGTTACAATAGTCATTGCAGTATTTGTGTTATTTTCATTTTTTTAAGATGATAGCAGAGACACAATACTTGCTGTCAAAACATCTTTCCAACTCTTTAAACTATACATATTCTTATGCAAAGGCCCACCACACTAAATGAGTTCTGTTTGTACTGATCCCATGGCTGAATGGCAGAATCTTTCATTCATCCAGACAGAAGCTCGTCTCTGCCAGATAATTCGCATGGGCTGGCAGCTGCTCACCTCTGCAGGGCACTTGAGATGCTGTGCATGGCCTGCTCTACCTCCTTCAGCCCTTTTTTAACTTAAGACCAATGACTCCTATTAAGGACTCAGGCAGGGCTACTGACAACCCAGTCAATAACCATGTGAGGTTACTTCATTATTGGCCTAATGGCTGATGGACTGAGGGTTGGAAATGGGCCAGTGAGACTGATGCTGGGTCGCAGAGGATGGAAGCAGCTTATCCGAAACCATCCAAGAGTGTGTGTTGCCGGTTACCTACGCACTTTGAAGGAGTTTACGGAGGTCGAGGACACCAAGACACACATCCCTCCCTAAATCAATAGTGACATTGCCTGGTGTTTCCCATTGTTCTTCGTTCTCCAGTAGCTGTGCACAAGTATAAAGGAAGACTCTCAAGGTCTGTGCCGGTCTGTCAGAGGCACATGGCTCAGACTCGCACAAAGGGCTCTTTTATTTCACCGGTGACCCCAGCAGAGAACTGCCCATCATCCTCTAGCCAAATTAGCATACAGCAATCCATTAGACAGGCCCTGACACACGCAGCGGAAATCCCCAATAGACTTGATCATAGGAGGACAAGTTCATTATTCATAATGGGAGGACAGAAAAAAGGGAAAATGGGAGAGAGAGTTTGAAGGAGGGGAGATTTGTCAGATACTGCTGTAGGCATGTATACTGCATACAGAAAAAGAAAAAGAAAAGAAACAAAAGATAGAGAGATATACAGTAAGTGGCATTATACAAAGCGGGTGGCATTTGTATTCCTCATATATACATGTGTAAAAGTAACTTTAAAAATCCATCAATTCATCCATCCGTCCATCCGTCCATCCGTCCATCCATCCATCCATCCATCCATCCATCCATCCATCCATCCATCCATCCATCCATCCATCCATCCATCCATCCATCCATCCATCCATCCATCCATCCATCTACATAAATACACACACACACACAGTGTTGGGGAAAGTTACTTTGAAAAGTAACTCATTACAATATTGCGTTACTCCTTTCAAATGTAACTAATTACGTTAGTTACATTTAAAGAAAAGTAATGCATTACATTACTTTTGCATTACTTTTCTTTCTTCTTGAAACAAAAATTTTATATTTTTGGGCAAATGTAAAGGCCCTTTCGCACCAAAATTGAAATAAAAAGGCAGAAGGAAATGCAAATTCAAGCATATATTTTGCTGTAAATATAAAAATAATACATTAGTTTTTTGAAAGAAAGAAAGAAAGAAAGAAAGAAAGAAAGAAAGAAAGAAAGAAAGAAAGAAAGAAAGAAAGAAAGAAAGAAAGAAAGAAAGAAAGAAAGAAAGAAATAAAGAAAGTAGATTATTAATTCATTTATGATCACAAGAGATTTTTTTTTTCATTATCTACATGTTAAATGTCCCTTTCCACAGCCCATGACAACAATATCATAAGTGGCTGTGAACAAATACACATACATTAAGAATCCATAAATGGAGTGAAGTTCTGCTGACATGTGTAATGTTAAATGCCAACGTACCATTTAAAATGAAAGGGCAGCAGCATTTCCAGTCTTTGTGGAGCGCCATTCAGACTCATTTAGAAATAAAATGGTCCTTTAGTGTTCTGTACCTGCCAAGAGTTGGACTGGTTAAAGACCTGCAGAAGAACAATAGAACAGAAGAGGATGTAACCTTAGCATTTTTTCCTTCCCAATATCAGAAAAGTACACTTTCTCAGTTGTTTATCTTGCTCTATTTTTATTTTATTTTAATATCATATGGTTTTAATATTCTAAATTGTACACTGGCAAAAAGGGCTAAATCAAGTTTGACTCGAGGGAAATGCCATGCTGACCTCCACTGCTGCCCTGACAGGCAAGTACTACATCTTTTCCTGCAGAGAAATGCCATCCCTGAAAGGCTTCCATTTGATTAATATTTATAATGGAAGTCTGCCTCTTTTTTTTCCTCCTCTCCACGGGCTGTTTTATTGTCAGATGGTCACCTCTCTAATTTTGGGGTTGAAAATGATGGTCTTGGTTGTGGCACTCTGCCAGCACAGGCAGTTCCTCTGATGTCTCTGAAGTCCTCAGTAAGTCTCTCTCTCTCTCTTTTCATATCAGGCCTGTGCTGCTCAATCCTTGGCAAAGCTCTAATCCTCATATTATAAGACACCTGGACAGTCTTACACTGTCTGTCTGCCCAGAACTCTCCAGATTGGTCGCGCTATTTCACACCTTTTCTCTTGCCTGATGTTCAGGCAGCTTCTCTGATATGAATAGCATTTTCGATGTGAAAATCATTGGCCCAGCCGGGACTAAATCCACTGTTATCTCTCTCTGAGCCAGGACTGCTTGGGAGGGTGTGGGATAGATTTCATGTAAGTGTAAAAATGAGCACAGAGAAGGTGAGGAGAACTAGAGAGACACTGCCAGAAGTTTGCAAGAACACCTCCGTGGCCTCATTTACATCCGAGACCCGTCACATTATCCAATTACAAGGGGTGAGCGCTTAATATAAGTGTAAACGGGGTGCAAAATGTTTTGTGATTCAATCTTGCAAATCACATTCGGAGCTCTGTTGTTATTGTTTACTAAAATAATAATAATAATAAAAAAAACTATTTTATGGTTTACTTTTATGAACTTTTGCTGAAATAAAATATACACTGTAAAAAATAATCCTGTAAAAAAATATTTATTTATTTATTTTTTTTTTGTATTTAGATTCGATTGTATTTAGGCTTCAAAATTCAATCATTGTGATAATTTGTGAAGAATTTTATGATGAACAAAACGTCTCAGAATCCTAAACTTTTCTTGGAGATTATTTTCTGCTATAATCCAAAGGCCAATGGAATAAATAATCCTATTGTTTTTTTGTTTTTTTTTTCATTTTATAACTATTCGGTGTGTTACTGTTTTTGTGTTAAACCATGTTGCTGTTAAATTAAAGTTTTCTACTGTAGCTGACGATATTTAGCTGTTAATTTCAAAAACAGTAACACACCGTATTACATTACCGTTTTTTTTTTGTTGTTGTTTTTGGAGGATTATTTTTGACAGTGTAAATATTAGATGAAAAACATATAAATTATAATAGAAGCCTAAAAAATAAAATAAGTTTAAAGCAGTAAAATTATTAAAACTGAAATAAAAATAAATTTAAAGCTAAATAGTAATATTTAATATTATATATATATATATATATATATATATATATATATATATATATATATATATATATATATATATATATATATATATAATCACAAAGGCACATAAACTGGATAAAATATAAACTAAAATGAAAAGATAAAAATAAAAACTATTTTAAAATATAAATAGTATAATAGTAAATCACACAAAAATAGAACTGATTTGAGATGAAAATGTATTATAGTGTCAACACTGATCTGTTCTGATGCTCACCTGTCAATCATCCACTGTTGTAAATAAATTGACATGTTTGACTACTAATTTAAACATTTGAAATGGAATAAATAAAAACAAAAAGACTGACATCATCATGCAGGGATAAAAATTCAAGTTAATCATGCTCAAAGTTTACCTAATGATAATAATAATAATAATATGTTATAATATAATTCAAATGATCAATCCTGTGTCTCTATATATGGGCTTTATCAAAATGACGTAAAACACATAGTGAGAGACATACCTACTGTAAGCGATAAAATCAAAGGAAACTACCACATCTCGCCTAACCACTTGCGATTGGATCCCAAAGGTGATTGTGAAACCACGTGTGAATGGGGGCCCAAGTTTTGCTCTTTTGGTGAGAGCTGGAGGCCGATGTTTGCGGTTCTACACCACTTGACACACATACAAGTCTCAGCTCGATCTCCTTCCCCTCGCGCCTATATTGTTAACTTTCAAAAACTCACAGGTTGTAATGGCAAGGCTTTCTTCTCTCTATACTGTCACTGGTATATTCAGCTTCAGAAAGAGCGCCTCGACCCACTTCAAATAGCCGTTGTGTTCAATTTCCAACTCTCCAAAACAAACCAGAGGCGGCTTTTCAAACCATATGTCAGCAGTATAAGAGGACAGCTTTTATGTGGTGAAAGCAGTTTAATATTTTGTGAAGGCTTACTGCTGCTGCAGACCGGCTGAATGACAGTCTGACAATACACTCCCATCCATTCTGCTTCTCAGATCAAGCGCTCGCAGCAGCAACCCTGAGACACATTCACTCACTCGCCCGCCCGCCCGCTGTCGGCAGGGTGAGAGGGCGACATGGCCACCCTGACTGAGGGAGCGAGAGACCGAGAAGGAGTGAGATGTAGAGGTAATGCAGAGGTTTTCCGTGACCTTGGCTACGGAGGATGAGGAGTGATGAGTGTGTTGGTATTGCGTATTCTGGACCCATTACTCACAGCACCTCTGCTGCAGGAGGTTTATGCCTTTGTCTCTACGGCGTACACACAAACACGGACACAGAGGGCGCAGCGGGCACTGCCCTCCTATGGCACCGCATGTATAGAGAGCCTGTGCTCTCCGGCTCGCCACATCCACGCTGAGTTTTCACACTGTTTCTCCTCTCATCTTTATTCCTATTTAAGTCAAAGACAGAAATTCAATGCGCAGGGCACGGCGTGGAGCTAAGCTTCACTGGTTTTCTCCGTGCAGAAAATGAGATCTAATAATGATTTGCTCACCGTGGACGCTATCAGCACATAAAATCATCCAGGTTAATCAAATGGTTGTTGTGAAAGCCGTTTCTTTCTCTGCAGCGCTAACCCTAGCCGGCACAAGCTGAAAAGATCATTGATTTTTAATCTGCAATGAAAACCTCTTGTCACCCTTGGTTGTTTCTGAAATAATGCTGTTTTCAGTAGTTATACTTTTTCAGGCTCTTCTGGGATGGGCCTGTGGAAATTCTGGAGCGCTTTTGGGACCAGAAGTCTAAATGTTATGAACTTTGCCTTTTGACCATGCTGCGAAACACCACACAAACAAAAGGAAACTCGCTTTGTAATTTTGGTGACCTTAGACCTAGCAACCTACATGCTGTGCATAATAACAAACAATCAAATAAATGCAAAGTACATGTAATAATATTTTACACGCCTCTGGCTTGTATTGATTGCGCGAAAGAGGCAGAGTACCTAACCAAAATTATTCTACCCGATCTTCCAAGGTTCTGTGATTTCCCTTAAATTAAAATATGTAATCTTTAAACTGTATTTAAAACAAACAAACAAACAAAAAACAATAATTTTCAATTCCACCACAATGACAGGATGCCATTAGCAAGACCTTGTGATGTCAATACAACAGCAAGACAAGAAAACAAGTTTTGAATAAGCCCTTGAATTAAGAGTTAGCCCTGATAAATAAGTCTGAGCAAACAGAAAATTATTTACACTATATATGAAAACAACTTTTGCATCACAGCTGTAAAGTGGACCATTTGAACAGCACAAGGACGTCATCTAACAAGAATAATGCGGGCCAAAGAAAAAGGAGAGTGTTCTGACACTGGTTTTCTGGAGTAAGTAAGAAAGACAGGGAAGAAGAACGTAGAGAAGGCGTGCTGGGTCTGGTCGGTGTTCGGCTAAGGCGAGATGATGAATCATGCTGAGTTGGACAATTGAGACACTGAGAAAAAGGCGCAAAGTCCTGAGGAGAGAAGTCTGTCAGTCTAGCGCCCTTCATTCCTAAAGTACTATAGACTGTTATCAACTAACCAAGGTTTCTCTGAGGATGCAAAAGGAGAAACTTTTTTTAAGAAATACATTGAAATATGAAATCAAATGATCATGGGATATTGAATAATTTCGATATACAAACAAAATTCCCAATCACTGAGGTAGTCTCCATTGCTCTATGACTGGCCAATTACTCTGTCAACGTGATAATGTTGTTGCTAAAATCGAACTTAATGGGTCAAGTGAACATCACTCTAACAATTAAATAATTTTAGTCATGTCTGAATCAAAATAAACTTGAAATGACATTGTAGCTTTTTGTATATTTATATTAACAAAGAAATTGCTTGTCTGATAAAGCATTTTACTGCAGTATTGTAGTACTAATTGAATTTGACTGACTATTAAATATATAAATTATATATGAAACAACTACAGATAGATAGACCATTAAAATAAATCATTATGGAAGTGTTTGAATATACTTATTTAAATTACTTATCACTATTTTCAAATCAAAAATAAAAAACGTATGCGTTTTGGCCGTTCATTTACACGACAACAGCGTTTTAGCAGCCTGAAAACACAAGCATTTGAAATCGGGGTTCAAAATGCAAGTTTTCGAAAACAATATACTGATATTGTCTCCATGTAAACAACAAAAATGGCAATCTGCGAAAATGGCGACTCCACACGCATGCGTGTTTGCTTCTTTACAAAGTGACATCGCCAACTACTGGCCTAGCATGCATAATACAGCGTTTTTAGTCCGGATTCTTGTAAACGGGGATTGTTTTGACAATGTTGTCATTTGTGCACGAAAAAAAGCAAAGAAAAAACTACTCCGTTGACATCGTTGTCGTGTGAACATACCCAACAATTATCTAAACCTCATTGAGGGAAATTTACCTTAATTCCATCACACCACTGCTGCTTCCCATACAAGACACGACAGAGAAAGAAAGTTAGGAAAAGTGTCACTTTGTTGCACTTTAGATGACATTGTTCAATTCTGTAGAACAGTCACGGACGCATGGACATGGCTCTCATGCTGAGGTTTCATAATGGACACACAAAAGAGGAAACCCTGTTGAGAAACGTCTATACCAGAACTCTACTCCCCCTTTTAGAGATAGAGGGAATGGGATGAGGAGGAAAAAAAAATGAGAGTGTTTATTCTCAGCGGTGCTTTGCTAATGAAAGAGTGCATTCTTGTTTTCTTACTGTGTCATTGCGGTTGTGGCGTTGTCATGCTCTTTCTTTCTCCACGTCTGTTTGGCGACCCTCTATGAAGCATCACCCGAATTGGTGACAAGGACTGAAGATAAAGCCTCCATAAATGTTCAGTAAATCATCTCCTGACCTTTCCTGGCATCGCACACATCGGCACCTGAAATGTTAAAGACAAAAGGAAGATTGAAACTTCCAGTGGCGTGATGAAGTACAGTCACAAGTCTCCCTCCTCCTCCTCCGATCCCGCAATCTCTCTTCCTCTCTGTCCAAGTACGTCGTCTTTTCTTCCCGTCCCCGTACCTGCCTGGCTGTGTGAACGCGTAGGGTGGCGGACATTTTGCATATGCGATCCGTCATAGGGGCAGGATTAATGTTGTTTGCTGGCTCCCAAACACAGCTTGTGGTGCACTGTGGGCGACAGGAAACTTGGCCAAGTCTGGCTGCCGCACTGCTGGGTGGAAAATTAACCCTTGGTGGCGGGAGGCTGGAGGCCGTAGCTCAGGTGTCCTTACATATGTTTGCGGTGTCAGGACAAGCCCGGCTCCGGGGCCCCCTGCAGGGATAGAGCACTACCAGTGAGCCCGCGTCAGAAGCCCGGAAGGGGGAGAAGGGGGAGAGGGATGCGCCTTGGCACTGAGTGCAGCCAATATGCTTCGCTTTTTAAGGCCTCTTTGGCTCAGATGAGCGGAGGCGCTGATAGTTAATCACATACGTGTATGAAACGGGTTTATTCGGATGTTTTCATGTCATTTCGGTAGAGAGGACGGGAGAGAAAAGGAGGTCCAGTACCTGCTGGGACACAGGTGTCTTTGTATCTCCTGCTATGCTCACTCAGAAGATCGCACAGTGGGATGATCACGCCGAATTGCCAATTCCATAATTATGGCCCAGCTTCTCGTAAAAACACAGAGAATTAGAAACACCCTCATGCATAGCTTTCTCCGCAAATAACATATTATTCATTTGAGAAATTGCAAAGACCTGGTTAGGGTTTTGATGTGGTATGAAATGATTATGTTTTTTGACCAGCATAATTCCAATTTCCAATTTGGACACGGCAAAAATTACAGAGAGAAAATGGAGAGATAAAGATAGAACGTGTAACTCGAGGGGCTGAGTGAACAATATCCACAGCTGTCGTCATGGCATTGACCTTTACTGTGGCCCACGGTGACCCGTGGTTCTGCATTTAAACTTTTAAATTGTAAACTTGAACCTTGGCATTTCCGAGCCTCTGTGCAGGGGTGTTATCTTACGGGAAAGTGACAGTTCGCAAAACGTAACCAGGAGCGGGCTTCTGTCAGCCTCCTTGAACAAAGCTGGAAGAGAGAGAGAGCACATCTACGACTGGATGTCTTTCATAATCACATTTTCCTGAAACTAGGCTCTGTCTTACATAGAAAAGCTGTGATGCTCTGTCAAAGCGGAGTTACTGTGGGTCAAGTGTTTGGCGGATGATAGAGGAGCTGGATGTTCTCTGCTCGTGACTGCTTAGCTTGACTTCTTCCTGTGCTCTGATCCAAACTCCCCCAATCAGTGGATGTGTGTCGCCCTGCTCCGGAGAACCGTGCAAAGGACGGAAATAAAGAAATAAGAAAGAATTGCCCTGAAGCTACATCTAACACCTCCACCACACTCCCTATCATTTACAGTTGAGGTTTAAAGTTGAACTCTATAATAGAAATACGCCTATGAAAGGAAACAGAAGTAACTGAGAAAGGCAGAAAGACAAGCAGAACAGGGCTAGTCGTTCACACAAGTGAAATATACAGTAATTGATATAAGTTTTTTTTAACAAACTGAAAAAAAAAATATTCAGCAAGGATGCATTAAATTGATCAACGGTTTTCTTTATTTTTGTATATATATACAAAAATGCCTATCCAATCTTATATGGGAAAAGGGAGAAGAGCGAGTTTGCCAAAAGGCGGACTCAAACTCGGGTCGATCACATCAAAAGCGACTTTCACGCGATATTTCACGATATATCACAATTAATACATGCAATTCAATTCACAGAAATTCAATTAGGCCAATTGAAAAATGTAACCAGTTTAAAATATATAGGCCTATTAATTTTATAGCCTATACATTTCTCATTTTACAATACATTTTTTTTTTATTTTACATAACAATTTTTGTTTTTTTCCCCTGTATTTTTGATCAAAACTATTTTTCAGGGTCTAATATGATGATGTTATGGCCATTTTTCATTGGTCTGGCCTGAGGTCCCACAGACCCACAGGCCAGCCTTGAGTAAGAGAGAGAGAGAAGTAAAGAATAAAAACGGGAAGGAAGAGAGTAACAGAGGGAAAGCAATAGTCTGTGAGCACTACGCTGACCCGTGAGACAGTGCTGGAGATGGTTGTCCCAGAGAGCGAGATAAAAGCTACATTACATGAAATTAATGGAGGCTGTGTGAGCTGAACATGAATCACTGTTTCAACACTATGAAACAAGTACAAAGCCATGAAGAAGTCTAACCACACCTTCAACGGGCTGCCATGTAGTCAGTCAGAACAGGTCTGACCAGCGCAGTCTCATCCCAAGACGTCATATAACTGACGTCTTGGGACGTCTTTTGACCATACGTCAACATCTGCCGTTTTAGGGTACCCTTTAACGTCGGTTAGATGACGTTATCGGATCCTAAACCTACCCAGACCTAAACCCTAAACCTACCCCGTCACCTAACTGACGTTAAAGGTAAAACGTCAGTTGTATGACATTGTAAGACTGTGTTAGTCTGACAGAGGGAAGAGGGGGTTTAGATTGCAAAAGAGTGTAAAACAAAGGTATAAACCTTATTCGGAGCAGCCAACTTTGATTTTAACGGGAATAAAAGCGAGGTTGTGATGGATAGACATACATTTCTTCAGTGGGTTGTACTTTTATTTAAGGTGATTTTGGATTGTTCTGATGACGAAACACAGCAAAAATATCTTTCCAAGAAATTTCAGTAGACAAAAAACTCCTGACAATATGAGCTGTGTAAAATTATAACAAGTGATCTAGGAGCTTTATATAGCTTTTTACATCGGATGCCATTGAAAACATGGCAAGTCTATCCCTCACATCCTTGCTTTCACACCTGTCATGGCGCTGCTCTGAATAAGGTCTATTAGAAGGATAATACAAGACAAGGACTATGAGAAAGGCACTGTCTGGGTGAAAGAAAAAAAAAAGGTATCGAATCGAATGAAGGGGAGCAGATGAGCATTTGTGCAGCTTGCGTTTCTTCTCAGAGGTGATATCAAATGCGGTTTAATGAAAGTTAAGTAGTTTCTGTGGAGTGCACAGGCCGGAACAGATGAGATCAGGGTGCGGAAACTGTCAGTGCCATTGTTGCGGGTGCACACCGTCCCCCTGTCTGAAAAGAAAAAAAAAGAAAAAGAAAAAAAAAAAAGAATTGTATGCAGTGTAGATACAAACCACCCACAGTATGCACCCTGTTGACTCATAAAAGATGGGGAGTTTTTTCTTTCCCGCTCCTGCCTTTTTTTTCTACACTTGGCATGGTCGTTTTGCAAATACATCATTGTAATTTGAAAGTGGCAAGAGGAGATTTATGACAGAATAAGTGGCCTTTTCTGCTGGAATTTATAACGTAGTGGAAAGTGAGCATGTGCGGTTGGGAAGTAGGAGCCGAGAGGATGCTGTTAAGGATGTTTGAATATCTGGAATGTTAAAAACACTGAATTGTCCCTGCACCTCTGTGATATGAAAGGATTCTGCTCTCTTCAATCACTTCCTTTGCAGACAGAAACAGACAGATTCCTAAAATCGTTCCTCCCACCTTTTGTTCCTTACTGCTGTCTCTTCTTCCCCTGTAGATGCTTTAAAGAGACAACATTTCCTCTCTGTATACATCTCTCCCACCTCTAGCCAACACAATGTCCTAACCAGACCTGACACAAAGCAAAAAGCTCTAAATAAGAGTTTTGTCCCGAACAGGCATGACCCTGATAAGTGGTAAGACATTTTGGTGGTCACACGTATGCCGTAACTGCCACTGGGTTGTAAAAAAATATATATCTCATATAAACATCTTCTATATATTAAATCGTTTTATACTGTATTATACCACAATTATTAATTGCTCTATATCCGGACATAATATATTTTATACCATACTGTACACAAAAAGTGTGGCTTTGGAAACATTTTATAATGTTTTTGAAAGTTTCTTATGTTCACCATCACCACTGTGTGACAGTAAACGTGAAGATAGTAAAAACAGAAATATTGTGAAATATAATTACAAATCCTATATATTTTAAAATGGAATTTATTTGTGTGATGGTAATTTCGAATATATATGTATTGCAGATATTGGTGGAAAGAATTGCAGAAAATATGTGCTAGAGATAAATAGGGAAGAGTTGTATGCTATCAAAATGGCATATTCCTGTCTGATGGCCGCCATGCAGTGTGATTGTTGGTTCTATGTCTGGTCATCTATATGAATGCTGTCTATTGCTGCGTTCAAGTCCTCCTGGGAAGTTTGTATGTACGAGGTGGGAAGTCCTGTTTACGACGTGAGGAACGTTCAAGTCAGTTTCGTCGGAGCAAAATGGAGGTGTACCTTCTTTTAATGAATTACACGAAAATACAGCAAGGTTTGTTAACTCTGCTAATAAAAAAATAAAGAACAAAGAATGTGCATCAGGTGTGTTTTTCTTTTAATGTTCATTAGCTTACGAAGCCAATGTAAACCCTATCATTAGGTATATTTTTTATATTACAATGATATCATATTTTGTGCAGAGAGCTTGCTTTAAAATGTTTACTCATTACAATGTCAATGAGTGAAATTCAATTAAAATTTACCGTCAACAGTCGTTGAATGAACGTTTCTCACTGACACACCCCCAACTCATACAGATCGGGGCTTAAAGAAAATCCCGAGCTCCCCACTGGTATTTACGACATTGTGGTGGCGTTCAAGTGCGTTCAACTCGTAATTACGATCTATATGAGATGACTTGAACGCAGCATATATCACTGGTCATCACGGGCCATTGATTGTTGATTGAATGGATGAGCTTTAGTACGAATGCGGTCTAAACGACTGCCCATCAGTTTGATTGTTGAATGAATGGTCAATATAAAAACTAAAAAGAATTATTTATTTGACATGCATTGCTAATTATCTTTCCATTCTTTCCCATGCAACAACCATCAAGTTGAATCTGGAGATGAACAATGGCATCCAAGCACCTTGGAGCTTTAAGACGCAGTGGGAACACCCTGTGGGTGTTCCGATTGTCTGAAGCCCCTATAGAATCACACCAATTCATGGGCTGATGGCGTGGGGGCCGCCCCGATGCTCTTATATCGTAACATTATAAAATCGTGCGCCATCTGCTCCTCAGATTTCTCTCACGAAGTGTCCGTTTCATTCCCTTCGTTTTTTTTTTTTCTGAGCCCGAAAAAAGGCTTGCTTTTTTTGAGAAGAAGTAATTTGTTCCCCACCGTCGTGCTACCGAGACCACCGATGCCTCTCGAGGATGCGTGATCTGGGGTTCGGATGTAGAGCTCGAGGATTTGGAGTATGAGCAAACGAGCCGCACCCTTTCTCTCTCCCCCCCTCTCCTGAGCGCGCACGTGGCATGCCAGTCAAGTTTGCGCATGATTATTTCAACACATTCTCATCCTTTGGCGTCATATAGGTGACGCCATATGACGTTTTGCCGAAATACTACGGACATTTTATCTGCTTGAACCGGTCGTGTTAAAATTTCTGGTCTTGTACTAGCTTTAGCGTGGCAAGTTTGGTATTTCGTTCCAACTGCGCCTTAAAGTTACGCAGCACTGAGTGAACCAATGAAAGAGAACGTCTCTGGTTACTTGCGTAACCTATGTTCTCTGAATAGGGAACGATATGCTGCGTTCGTTGCCAAGCTCCTTGCGCTGCCGACAAGTTTTCTTTTTCTATAGAGAAATTTGAGGAGCAGATGGTGCGCCTGTATATATAATGTTACGACATAAGAATGTAGGGGCAGTGCCCGCCCCATCCGCCAATGAATTGGCATGATTCTATATTCTTCAGACAATCAGCACACCCAGAGGGCATTCCCACTGTGCCTTAAAGATATGCAGCATCGAGTGAACCTAGAACATAGGTTACGCAAGTAACCAGAGACGTTTTCAGTCGCTGTCCGCTGTTTTTTTTTTTCTCTCTTTTTTCTTTTTACTTTGTATTCCACTCTAACAGCATGAAAAACAACATACAACAACAACATAGTCTGTTCTCCTGATTAATTTTATGATATACCTCATGAATTATTCAAAGAAATGGACTAAGAATGTCTACATTTTCTCACTAACCCCCCCCCCACCACCACCACCACCACCACCACAGATACTTTGAAATGTAATTGTCTTCCCTTTTCACGTCTAATCCCTATTAGCAGTGTTTATTATAATATTTCTAAAGCAGTTAATAATTATTGTCTATCAAACTTACAGAAATCCCTTTCAAACATGATCACTCAATGTTTCAGTTTATGGAAAATTTTGATTAAGGCAACATACCGTATGTTACATGATACATAATGTATGTTACGTGATACATGATTATTACTACAGTGAAATTTCACACGTCTGTATTTGAAGAGTTCAGATGCAAAAGCCTCTAAATGCCATTTGAAATTTTCTTCTTTAATGATGATTTTTGACAAACTTGTATATTTAAGTTCCGTAATTTCACCTAAAAAACAATTAATAGGTTATTATCATTGCCATTTAAGTGAAATCACTGAACTTAAATATACAAGCTAAATTTCAAATGGCACTTAGAGGCTTTTGCATCTGAACTCTTCATTTTCTGCGGAAATAATTTATCTTTTGGTGTTATTCATAGTCTGTTGTAATACTTTTGCTAATGCTTTTCCACGGTTAAATTTCCTTTTAATGTTCTTCTCAAATTATGTCGAGATTTCAAATTACAATCTTCTACCTAGTCAACCAACTGCCAGTGAGATGAATGGTAATAATATACTGTAGCTTTCTCCAGGTAAACCTTGGTGTGAACACACAAAACATCTGGTGGAAGAAAAATGCAAACAGCTTACACATTAATTAGATAAATGACAACCAAAAAGGAACTGCTGGTTAAAAGTACACTGAACTTTGAATAAGAGTGAATAAGAGTAGGACAGAGAAGAAGCAATGAGAGGGGCAGTTAGTTGAGATGATACAGTCTCTGGTCAGTCACGTGTTGGTGTGGGAGAGGAAGAGTGAGTCACAGTGTGATGTGGCACCTGGGTGCACTAATTAATGCACAGTTCCAGTGGCTGAACATTTAACCTCCTCTTGCATGCATCACCCAGTGGCTCCTCTCACTTCCACAACAATAAACACAAACAAACCATTAGAGACGGTCAGTGGCTCAGGCATTCACCATACGCAGTTTCTTTACAACAAGGGACCTCAGCATGAAATGATCACAACACACATACCATACAACTCCAGCAGGATTTTTTCACGGGTGGATTGCAGATGCTTAAAAAATCCACATAATATAGCAGGGTGATCTTATTCAGAGCTGGCTTTAAATATACAATCAGGGAATAGCAATATACGGGATTATTATGATGTTTGAAGGCCGGTTACACAAGTGCTTCTCCTGTCACCCTAAAGCGCTCTATCAAGTGGGTCAAAGGTCAACTGAAAGGCATGACAGGAAAAGAGAAAATAGCACTGAGATGTTCTCATTTTGAAAAGAGGCTCAGAGATGCAGAGGTCGCCCCGGGGCGAGGCTGTGGCTTTCTGATCTGCCTTGTGACTGGTGCTGAGGCCTTTCACATGATTCAACCCCAGCCTAACCTTGTCATCATTAAGGTCAGGGTTATTTATCTGTTCATTTCTCCAATACAGAAACAGCCGGGCATCACAGAGAGGTCATGTGTGGTAATAGACCCTGTGAGGAAATTATGAAACATGGAGAGAATGCGAATCATTCTTTTTGAATGGCTACACAGAGTTAATGGACATCTAAATTTGCTTAAAACAGATTTTTTTTTCCATTATTATTATGAACATATCGTAAACATCAATTGGCTTGAAATCAAATTCATAAAGAACTGATGCCATAACATTAACATGTTTTATTCCTGAGTGGTACAAATCAGGCTACAAAACAGAAAAGGTTGTATATGAAGTTGTATCTTGGGTTAATCTGTTCAGCATGTTTAAATCTACAGTATGTTTGATACAATCTGCCACCTTCCTTTTCTTAATTGTCTTGCCTATAAAGTTGTTCAACAACTTCAGATAAAAAAAAACAATGTGCCTTAAATACTGACAAATTCAGCATTCACTTGAATAAATCACAATCATCATCTTCAACCTAGCGTATTTTCCGCTGGTGCAGTATGCTTGTCCAGCGCAGTCTCGTCCCAAGACATCATATAACTGACATCTTGGGATGTCTTTTGACCATACATCAACATCCACCATTTTAGGGTACACTTTAACGTCAGTTAGATGACGTTATCGGTTCCTAACCCTACCCCAGACCTAAACCTACCCCGTCACCTAACTGACGTTAAAGGTAAAGCGTCAGTTGTATGACGTCCCAGGATCGTCATTTAACTGACGTTAAAGGGTACCCCAAAACGGAGGATGTTGACGTATGGTTAAAAGATGGCCCAAGATGTCAGTTATATGACGTCTTGGGATGAGACAGTGTTAGCTTGTCGAATCATAGCTTGGGTGTAATTTGGCGATCTTCATAATATCCGGTTGAATCTTATCCTGTCGTCTTCACAACAGTTGTCCACATGAGTGTTTGCCATCCAACATAAAGTGGACGGTGCCTTGCGCTGCTCATAGGACGTGCCCATGCAATGCGCAATGCCCTTTTGGTACCGAATTGTATCATTACAGCAGCGGTCAACGAGTGACACACCAGCAATCCAGCACAGCGTGCCAGCATCAACTTGAATCACAATGAGTGAATTAACTGAGATTGTCAAACTAGGCTATCCCAAATAAATTTCTTTACAATTTGCATGAAAGAGTTCATTTCCAAAGGATCATGAGACACTGAAGACTGCAGTAAAGGCTGCTGAAAATTCAGCTTTGCCATCACATGAGTAAATTACATTTTAAAATATTGAATTGAAAACAGTTGTTTTAAATGAACAAGAAACTATATATCTTAATATGATCAATTTTACTATGTTTTTATCAAATAATGGAAGCATTTGTGAGCATAAGAGACAAAAACGTGAAAAAAAATAAATCTTACCACTGATATAAGGCTAAAAAAGAAACATCCATGATGTAATATAGTATATCAAACTGTTATCCCTGATAATTATCTATTCTAATGAGAAGACACTCTTACTAATGTCATTGCTCTGAGTTCAGCTCCACTGCTTTACATTAGGCCTGATCCTCAAGCATAATAATCCTGTCTTGCTCTTAAAAATCTAAAACACACAAACTGCCAAAGTCATTTGAAAAAAAGAGAAAAAAAAACCTTAATTAAGTTCATCTGTGCAAACATTAGCCTTGTAAGAGGCTAAAGCGAAGGAAGGAATGAAAGAAAGTGTAGAGAAATTCTATGGATGGAGAGAGATCGGAGGAAGGTTAATGAAGGAGGGCGAAGTTGTGTTTGCTTAGACCTTTGCGACAAAGACGGAGGAGGGGGGCAAAGGATATCTTTCACGGAGAACCGCACACACGTCCCTCGGTTTTACCCGAAGTACTGCACAAACAGGATCCAAATGACAAGGTGACACTGGGAATACACTTCTACGTGACCGCCGCTGGAATTGCCTTCATCCGTTTAAGATGACTGCAGCCACTGTGGACACTGTCGCACCATTAGAGAGATCTGGAGAATAAGCCACGGAGATAGCAGAGATTATCACGGCCTGTGTGTTCAAAGCCCTCCCAAGGGCACAATGACAAGCCACACCGCTGAGACTACAACAGGAAAAAATTTGATGATGCATTATTAAACTGCTCATCGTTATGTTACTGCTGTTCCTAAATTGTGCAACATTTAAAGGAGTAGTTCACACAAAAATGAAAACCTTGTCATCGTTTACTCAGCCTGATGTTAGTGAAATGTTCCTGCTTCATTTGTTTGCCAAAAAAAGAAAGAAGATGAGGATCAAGGCCTGTCAAATTCAAACTAAAAAAAAAAAAACACACACAATAAAAGCACCTCTACACTCTATGATTTGTGAAATGACATTTTTATTTTTTAAAATATTTTTTAAAATATTTATTTTAAAAATAAAAAAATAAAATACATTTTTAAAAAAATATTTTTTAAAAACTATAATATTTTTATTTTATTTTATTTTTATTGGGGAACTGTCCCTACTGCGGATTTAATATTTAAATTTTGATGAGTTCAACATCATTCTCATTCTGCTTATTTGTTTGCGTTAACGGTCCATGTGGTCTTTGGTCCACCTAAAGTAAAATGTATATTGCATTACCATCTGATCCCTCTCTCTCCTTGTTAAGGTAAAATAAATTAATGAACGGATGAATGCTAGATTTATGTAAGGAAAGATTTATATGGGCGGTTTAACACTTTAATTAGTCTCAACCATAAAATAAGGAGCAGAAGTCGTTTCAGTGTGTGATGTGCCAGGAAACCTTTTCAGTTTTTCTTTAAATTACAGTAAATAACGTTCAATGTGAGTGTCAGAAAGGTCAACAGCCACTAGGCATTGTACATGTGTTCAAATGTGTTTTTAAAGGCTTTTGCTGTGGACCCATTCGGTTCATTTGGGTCCGCACCAGCAAACTGCACCCGGGTCCACATGAAAAGGTGTTCTGTGGTATGGTTCATCTCACCTTTAATACAGGTCACAATTGAAGAAAAAAAAAGCCTTGCAGTGCATTTAAGGTATGTGTTTTATCATTTCATGTGCTTCCAAGGAATCAAAACAATGACCTTTGCGTTGCCAGTTGAGCTACACTGTAGCAGCACATAACATATGTTGTAATATGCTAACAGGAAGAAAGCTTTGACTGGATGTTTTGAGGGCCCAGCAGAGCATGTGATGTACCCTGTTTGACAGCCCAAAGCTCCTTTTATGGGTTTTGGCCATTTTGGCTGTTGTGAGACAGTTAAGATGATATGTTATGTCTCCCGGCAGATCCACCTTTGGCTGAGTGAGATCTGAGCTAGCCAGGACCACACGGGAGATGACATTTCCATGTCTGTTTAGATAGAGGTGTGGTAGACACATGTCTCTCTACCTGATCGAACTGATAGACAGAAATATATTCATGACTCTCCGCCCTGCTGTTTTCTCTAACAGAATTTGATTTTTACAGCCCTCCAATTAAGAAATAATTACATATTTATTTGAACCCCCTCTGACAAATATGATTATTTAATTTGGCTGATGAATATATTAACTGTGCATTGATCAACTCTGCTCTCTAGTGCACCATGGAGAAACATTCCCCTTCTTGGCGAGCTTTTCAACTACCATGGCCTTCATACCGACACACACACAGACCGTCACTATAAGGCCAGCGGTGCAGGGGTTAAAGCTGCTGAGAGCTTTTGCCCAGTGGATTGTTTATCGACTGAAAGAGAAGGTCTTCTTTCTCTGGGCCAGTTAAGTCAGCCTCCCTTTTGTTTGACGCTGCCCATTTGAGGAAAGCTTATCCCTGACCTTCTGCCGCCGAGACTGATGACAAGGACAACGCGCACTAACCTTGACATTCAGTGGGCTAAATGGCTTTTTCCACTAGCAGTCAGCAAACCAGAAGACAGCAGCAAGAGGCCAAAAACTAATGAATCTATACCAGAAAAAAAAAACTTAGTAAAGCCACATTCTTTAAAGGAGTAGTTTTTCACAAAAAAGTGACACGTATACAGTACGTGCATATGTCTCTGCGCAGTTAAGTGAGTCAGTACACGCCACTGGGGGAAAAAGTCTATGGAAAAGGGGTGTTAACAACACCAGTGGCTGTATTAGAGACAGTGGGACATTTCCATAGAAATGTGACTGTACTTGTATACATTCAAAATGTGTGCTCCATTGCATTTAAACAAATTGGGCCATGCAGCATATTGAAACACGTAACAGTTCATGATTACAAAAAAAGAAGGATCAAAACGGTACAAAAATGACACAGAGTAAAACATACCAGAATGGAGACAAAACGAATGTGAGCTTGATAAAGCAATGACTAACAACGGTAAAACAATGGTTAACAACAAAACATATGGTAAAAAGTCTCTTATTCTCACCCAGGCTGCATTTATTTGATCATGAATACTGTAAAAATATTAATATTGTGAAATATTATTACAAAAAAAAAAAAACAACTGTTTGCTATTTTAATATATTTACAAAGTGTGTATTCTGTAATTATTTTTGTTGATTTTTGGATGAATCCTTTGATGAATAAAAAGTTGAAAAGAACAGCATTTATATGAAATATAATACTTTTGTAACGCCACTTTTTGACAATTTAAATGCATCCTTTTAATGCATACTTGCTAAATAAAAATATTAAAATAAATTAATTAATTTAAAAAAAAAAACTTACTAACCACAAACTTTTGAACAATAGTGTAAATCAGTGAAATGAGCTTGTATGCTACTGTAAATGTAAGCAGGTATGATGTCAGTCAAAATAATGCATGGAACTGTATTCCATAAGGTAGTTAGCCATTAGCCAAACATACTGTAACCAAACCAGTGCCCAGATACACATAAACATGAGTCCATACACACAACCACACACTCTCACGCACACACACAAACATGCACACACAAACAAACAAGCAAGCAACAATTTCAGTAAACACCCCCAACCCAAAGTCACAGGGAAATGCTGTCTCGGGGGGAGTTTTCAGGAGAGCTCTGCTTTATGACTGCTGTTGTCAGAGCACTTAGCGCCATGTCCTTTGTTTCTAATGAGATAAGACAGTGTCAGATGGATACAGTACTAACCTTTCTGCTTGTTTACAGTGCAGAAGAACAGGATGGGGGGGTGACCTCTCTAAAGTTTATGGTCCAGCTTGCCAGACAGCTCTGTTTCTAATGAGAGGCCTTGTGGGAGCGTGTCACAGCGCACACTGAGAGTGCTTGGCACACTGAGAGTGTTCACAAACAGGAGAGAGAGAGAGAGAGTTGGCTGTTTTGCTCTATAAGGAAAACACAAACACTTATGATTTAAATCTTTAATTTGGGGGTGGTGTGTCAAATTAATGCATTCTTTTAGTCAAATTAATAATAATAAAAATGGCAAAAAATTAATTATTAATTACTTAATTAATTACTTAATTATTTTTACCAGCATTGAAGTAGTTTATCCAACTACTTATTAACTTTGACACAACATCTATAAACAAGCCACTTATGGTGCAAGAAGCTGGAAAGTGAGACACATGTTTTATCCTTTATTATATATATATCTGAGAATTCTGCGAATAATATATATATATATATATATATATATATATATATATATATATATATATATATTTTTTTTTTTTTTTTTTTTTTTCTTGAGCAAATCATCACATTACAATGATTTCTGGAGGATCATGACACTGAAAACTGGAGTATCAAATGAGTGTGTATTCATATTTGTTATTAAATATTCTCTATCCAATGATTTACTCTTTTGCCATAAAAAAATAAAATAAATAAATAATACAAAAATAAAATAAACAATCAATTTCCTAAGACCAAGGTTGCTCTACAGAGAAATTGCAATGTAATGAAAATAATCTAACGTGTTTAAATCAACATTTGTGAATATTTGTTATTAATTTGATTAATGAATCATAATAACATTTGATTAATTAATCTTAGTATTTCAAGTAGATTTACAACCCTAAGTGAAAAAAGAAACTTTTTTGTTTTTATTTTTTACCTTTACCTGTGAATAAAGATGTCAATAACTTCCATATTTAAAAAAAAAAAAAAAAACATTTTTTTTTAAGAAAACTGGAAATAACAACCAGACAACATAATCTGGTTTTGATACAGTGAGGTTTACTGTCACTGCCACCCATGAAGGTGTCTGACCTTTGACCTTGGCGTGTGTAGAAGGCTGATAGATAGAACAGAGATCAGCTTGTGGCGAGGCAAAAGAAGACAAGGCTCTGGCAAGAGCAGAAGCAAACTGAAGCAAAATAAACACTCTCATATCCCTCTTCTCCTCTACTGTAACTTAATCAAGTTGCAGACAGTATGTGTATCTCTTTTTGGCAGTGTGTCTCTGTTCTATATCCGAGAGAGGCTGGGATGTCAGGGGCCAGTCTCCTCTCTTTATGAGGCCACGCTGCTACAGCCCTTCTGCACTCCAGCCCAACAGGACAGCTGCAGCACTCTCCCAAATACATCATCCTGTCCGCCAGCCGCTCCCAGGACACCCCCCCTCCACTCCCGCTCGCCTCGCTCTCTTTCTCCTAGCGCAAGGTGGGGGAAAGAGGGGGGCCAGATGTGTAGACAGAGAGTCCTTGTCCAGCAGAGGTCAATGGATCTAACAGAGCTACTTTCTGTGAGGAGCTGAAAGCCTTCTACTGCAGCTCTCCATCTCGCCACTGTCATGGGACGCCCGTGCGGAACGCTGAGTCAACCTTTCTACAGGCTGCGAAACAGTTTAGAGCGGTGGATGAAATTAAGATCACAACCTGCATCCTCCCTCGCTTGTCTCAAGGTTTTAAGGGTGGTTAACGCCAGACCCCAAGTCCACCTCCCCTGCCAAGGAGTTCTAACACTCCCCGATTCTGGATGGGAATGACACATGTATGCCATTGCGGGAGAATCTGGAGTGGTTTATGCTTTCAAACGCATTCTATCTGGCTGTTTCAAAGCTGCCGCTTTCAGTAATTTGTGGACGTGTGACAAGTGAAAGGGTTAAACAATCACCTTAATGTAATCTTGTTTACTGCTCTGCCGCATGAGTAAATTATTTCACACGGGCTCCGGCCCACTCAACATATAAAAGCTGCCTTATCACTGACACGGCCATTTGCGGTGGCTTTACTGTGCAAAAATTATGAGTCATACTTTTACAGGGCTCTCCAGTTTTGACGGCCTTTTTAATCCCTGAACTTTGCTGAACTGTACATTTCCTTAATTGCGACGCAGCTTGTAACCTCTGTAATTGGCCTCCCTCCTTTACCTCTTCTTTGAGATGTCTAGACAGAGAGGATATAAAAAAAAAAAAGTTGAGGTGAAATGCAAGAATAGAGATGGACAGAGCCAGAGAGGAAAAACAGAGAAGGATGGATTCAATTTAGAGAACACTTCTCATGCCCAAATATAATGAGCTCCTCGAAAGGTAGAGGTATTATTTTAAGGGAAGAATAAAGGGAAAGGCTTAGTGCGATTAGGCTCCTCCTACTTTAATGTGATTTGGTTGTTGACACCTGGATTACTCCTTGATTGATTTATTGACCTGGATAGTGAGATCCACTCATTGAAATCAAAAATTTGGAAAAAAAATATGTATATATGTTCTAATGCCTGTTTAGAATAGTGGTTCTCGATTTATGAGTAAAACAATATGTGGTTATAAACTATTAACAGTAATTTCTCAAATGTGAACAAGCTGATAAGGGGATAAAGTTTCGGAATGGTAACCGATTCCAAGGGCCATGATCACATAGGGGACCCGATCTGTAACAACATATGTTATCAGAGCACAAAACATAAACAAAACAAGAAAATATGTATGATAATATTCACGTAAGACCCTATTTTACTTGCATACTGAACATTTCAATTCTAAAATCCCATTACAAAATCCAGAGGGAACCAGTGGTGGATTAGCCCTCCAAGTTGGCCTACAAATTGACGTCATGACTGAACAGCTTTAAAAGCTTAAATATTCATATACAATGCTTTTGAATGAAAAATGTTACTTTTAACAGCTAAGTCAGCCTTAATGTAAGGCCAAAACAGGCTGTAGTATATAAAAAAGAAAAGAAAAGAAAAAAAGACTAAAAATGCCAAATCATACGCTCTCAATCAAATCCATTAGGTAAGTACGCACGTACAAAATCAAATATCCTCAGTTTCTTTAAATGAAATAAAGCTCCACGTAGTCTCCTGATGTTTTCCTTTCTCTCTGGCAATGGAGTTTCTGCTAAGGGTTAGATGTGTATATGATATAAACCAGTGGCTGGGCCTGTTCTCTGACAAGGCCAGCAGTGTGTTTACCTAGTCATATTGAATCCACACACTGGCCAGAGGAGGGTCAGCAGGAGGCCAGCACATCCCACCCCACAGTCCTGCTATTCATCCCTGTCACTTACGGATAGGCCACACCCCTCACTCTGTCCTTCCTCTCTCTTTCCCAACTCTTTTATATGGAGATGGTAAGTAGAGGTCTTTACTGAACATAACACTCCCAAGTTTAGACCACAAATAAAACCAGTGATGAATTCAAATTTCTTGGGAAGAGCTTCATTAGTATGTAATGAGTGAACAACCTAAACTTTCAAAATGTTTTATATATATATATATATATATATATATATATATATATATATATATATATATATATATATATATATATCACTAGACAGTGTGTGGAAATGTTTACTTCATCTGAGTACAAGTATGCAGAGCATACGTCCATCCGTCCGTCCGTTTGTCTGTCGACCTATCTGTCTGTCTGTTGATCTATCTGTCTGTCTAATCTCTAGTCTTAACGTGTTGAGTGTTTAGAGGTAGAACTAGTCTCTAGAGACTATTGTACTGGAAATCAATCTTAAGTGCTTAATGAAGACATATATACTTCTGACATGAAATTCATTAAAGTGTTAATGTTTAAACTACAGATCAATTTGACTGTCACTATATATATATATATATATATGCACACACACAAAATAACATTGATTTTAGTAATGGATATAATAATTATTATAGATTATTTACAGCTATTTTTGGTTTAGTTTAAAATCGTCTCCATGAATCAGTATTCGCTCACAGTGTAGTTTCATACTGACCGTTACTCTTATGACTACCTAAACAGTAAATACCCCTCTCTCTGCATGTTTAAATCAGAAGCCTGAACCTGGCAGCCCCCGGTGCACATTAATGGCCTTTCTTCAAGTCCTGTCTCTCTGACAATAGAGCATCACTGAAACGCCTGTCGTCCAAACAAAGAGCCTTCTCTCCTAGACACCGGGGTCATGCTCTGTAGTGATGAACCTCGCTGTCACGTGAATACAATGTGATTCCCCCATGTGAATAACAGAATACCAGAGAAAGACAAAGGGAAAGAGAGAGCTGGATGTGTGATGCTATTTTGTGTCGCTGTCATGGCTATGGATCAAAAGAGCATATCTGCGGAATTATAACACTGCATTGTACTAGAATGCTGTCATTATAATCAGCAAAGTTGTCTACACTGAAAGCAAGTGAACAGCCAGCATTGTTTATTATAATGGGAGCACTCTAGTTTGTCTCGCTTGCAGTGTAGCTGGGGTGTACGCGGTGAGAACTCTGCATGTCCTTGGTCCTGTGCTGTCTCTGGCTGAGATTTATGATCGTCTGGTCTGCTGCTGCATGCACTTGGTTCTGATAATTAAAGGGGTCGTTATTAGTTAGCCGCGTATGCAGAGCAGGGCAGCGTGAAAGGTCAGGAGGAGGCACCGAGAACCACAGCCATTCCTCACCTCTCCCAGTAGAAACGCGGTCACCTCTCCCATAAAATATGTAACAATTTAACTCTCTCTTCTGCTAGATGAAACTGCACAAGTGTTTAAGGAAATCATTGTTTCAGTGCAGTAAAAATGATTTAATAAATAAATAAGCAAACAAACAAAAACATAAATGCAAAATTGGTCAAAAAATTGGCCTGGTTGTTGTGAAACAGGACAAAATATAAAAACAAGTTAATAGACTTAATTAAAAATTGTAATTTAAAAAGTATATCTGCATAAAATTGTATGACCAAACAATAATCATAGAAAGCTCTCTCTATTGCATTTTTTTAATGTTATATACAGTATTTATACTCTTTTTTTCATGGGACATTTTTGTTCTGCACCCTTCAACACACATCAACCTACAAGAATGTGGGCCTTTTAATCTCTGTTAAACTTTCTCACAGACAGTAAAATATCAAAATCACAACGACACAATTTGCCCTTTTGTCATTTGTTTTGCCAGTTGTCACTGGCAAGAAAAAAAACAAAAGCATGTAATATTGGAAAAATCCATCAAGCCATGAATATGGCATGAAGAGCCAGCATATTTTCTATATGCATTATCTATGACACAAAGGCTGCAAGGAGATGCAACCCCAGGGCTCTGAGATTCCTCTCTCTCCATCCAGCCGGCAGCAGAACCCAACCCTCTGCCCGCCAGCCCGCACACAATCATAATCACCATAATAACAATAATAATAAAGTAAAGGCATACCGGGCTGGCAGCAGTCTTAGCACACCTCAATCAAATTACACGGATGCACGAGGAACATGTCACCCTTGGATTTTTCATTTGCATAAAACAATTACCCCACGGACAGTGGGTTCAATGTCGTCTAGACTACATGCTTCAGATGGTGTCATCAGCCCCAGACACAGTAGACTGCCTATAAATTAGCAATGAGCTGAGCATAGCCAAGATGCATTATAGCGCTTATAAACCCTGAGAATTTATTTAAATAGATAACACATATGCAAATCTCCCTGGCTGGCATGGCAACGATCTTGATAGTGGGGCTCCATATGTGCGAAGAGGGCAGCTGGGAGCGGTAGGCTAAAATGAACCCTGACACCTTATTAGTGTATACACTGGACACTCATTAACTCCCACTGACCTGACCCGGCAAAGCTCTGCCTTCTTTAAAACCATAACATGCTGGTATGAAAGCAATACCAGCGTTTTGTTGAAAACGCTTCCCTTATAACCACTTTCTATGCTGCGTGATCGAGGCCTTGAAGCTGCATTCTCACGGAACAGCATTTAGTACTGACAGCGAAAGTGATAAAACATGGAAACAATTGATTCAGCAGAACAGGACAGGATTTGCTACTGCCAATACATGACATGCTGTGGTGAGCAAACAAGACATGCTATTGCTGTACAATAAAGCATATATGAATTAGTGTACAGGTTAAGCAGCAAGATCACTGGCTACTGATAAAGCAGGAACCAATCAGCTGTGCCCTAAAGAGAATTATATGATAGCAAGCATTTGAGTTAAGGACCTATAAGCCTGCGCCATCTACAGTTTCATTTACAGAACAATGACTATGTTTACATGCAGCCAATAACCCAGTCTATTAGCAATAACCCAGTCGCGAAAGGCCATGTAAACACCGGTAAAAACCCGAATATGCTCATATCCCGGGTTTTAAAAATCGGGATATTATACCTGGGGTACCCCTTTTCTAACCCGAATTTTTGGTCATATTAACGCGTATCGGCATATCCCCATAGTGATTTGTGTTCTGCACATGTTCGCAAGGAATTCTCAAGGAATCTTGCATATTCGCAAGGAATCTTGGACTTTTGAGTAGAGAAAATTTTCTGCGCATACAAAAATCCGCGTGCAGTTTACCAGAAGTAAAAATGGCGAGACCAGGTGAGACACAGCACAGCATACTTTTGGAGCGAGGTCAGTAACATTACCAGCAACAAAGGAGATCGCTATATTTCCCGAACTATTCATTATCCGCGTGCTGCTGTTGTTGTTGTCTTTGGATACAGGAAGAAGAAGCGTACATGACGCATATTGCTTCTTAAGGTTGTCCGTACGTCTAGACACTAATCGCACATCACTGTTTACATCGGGATATTGCAATTCCATGTAAGCAGGAGAAACTCTCTCTGCTCACGCATGTAAACGGGTTATTCCAACCCGATCTCACGACCAAATCGTACGAATTCGATGAATGATTAAAAAGTGGCTAATTCATAACAATTGAGGAACTTGAGGAAGGGAGATAGGCTCTTGTTTTACACAGACAACTAATGACTGTATGTTCCTGTAGGTATATGAATTATGGTGTCAAGATTAAGCTGAAATGTACATTATTAAATAATATATTATATATAACTACCACTACTGAAGAACTTCTCAACTGTTATAGATCTTCTCATCTCTTACGCTCTCTTTCTGTCAGTGGAAGGGACATCTTCATGTACTGCAGGGCATTTTCTGCACCTCCCCGAACAAACACTCACCACCATCACGATTCCCTTAATCAATACAGTATGTAGAGCTTGAAAAAGAGAGATCGGAGAAATCATATGGGAGAAAAAGCTAGTATAACAGAATTTTCCTTTCATTATTTATATAATCAGTTGTATTTCTTTCGTTCGTTCGTTCGTTCGTTCGTTCGTTCGTTCGTTCTTTCGTTCGTTCGTTCGTTCGTTCGTTCGTTCGTTCTTTCTTTCTTTCTTTCTTTCTTTCTTTCTTTCTTTCTTTCTTTCTTTCTTTCTTTCTTTCTTTCTTTCTTTCTTTCTTTCTTTCTTTCTTTCTTTCTTTCTTTCTTTCTTTCTTTCTTTCTTTCTTTCTTTCTTTCTTTCTTTCTTTCTTTCTTTATGTGTCAGGGAATCAGTCGTAGTTTTCTAAACAATGTATTTGGTGTAATTGTCTATAAAGATCTGCAGGTCATTTCTAGAGCTGTGTGTCAGGATGTGTGTTTGTTTATTTGACCTCTTGGCCTCTTTATGTTATTGCAGGGAAAAACGACATAGACATATTTGTCTTGCGGTCCACACAAAAGAGAATAGGCCCACTTACCCTTCCATTACTCCACTAAAAAGTGATGTACCAGTCCATTAAAACAACTCTGCGTCTTTGTTTTTCATTCTCTCCCGTCCCTTTTTAGCAAAGTGCACGTGAAGCATCTGTGAACAATGCTTTCTTGAGCTTGTAAATGTCATTAGCAACGATTTGTGCTTTTTTTTGTAGCATTTCTCAGAGCACCTCATAAACCACCCTCCACCTCACCTCCCAAACTCCTCCGGCCCCCATCCCTGCCGGTTGTCCTCAAAGAAGTTGAGCGTTACATCCGCCATCCAGAGATTTTACAGTGGATTCTTTATCAGTATAAACATAGCAGGTAATGGTGGCTGTTTATTGTATGACGTGCCCCCATGCTAACGTTTATGTCTTTATTGCTCGCATACCAGTTGCCTTGTTTATGTGTCTGTGTTCCCAGCCACTGCCCTTGAACTTAACTCGCTGTCACCCTTGCCAGTTCCCCCACCCCCCTCTATGGGCTCCACCGTAAGCCTTCCTTCCCCAAATCTCTCAACCCCCTCTCTTTTAGGAAAAGAGAGATAAGTGGCACAGTGCAAATTTTGGGAGCCCCCGTGATCCATAAGAGGACGTCCAACTTATGTGGTGATGTAATGCAAAGGCATTTTGTATCTGGGTGAAATAGTATCACAGATGGAGACCGAGATTGATATTATTTGTGATATTCTACAGTCATAAATATTATAGTTGTAGTTATATCATAAACATAGGGAATCAATTATTTGATTGTATAATAAAAAATCTTCTTAAAAGTTCCCTATGCATCACCAGAATACAGCCAATTTATTGGTCTTAAACGACTAATTTGTCTTTGCCACTCTCTCATACAGATTGTTGAAAAATCTTTTAGAAAATTAGACTGTTTAAATATATATATATATATATATATATATATATATATATATAAATGGACAGATTCACAAAATTAACTTATTTTAGAATCTGCTAAGTAGTTTTTGTAATTGTAATATTTATTTCATTTAGTGTTCACCATTCATTCATTCATTCATTCAAATATCCAGTAAAAATATGACTCCGATTAAATCATAAATTACGTTATAGCTTGACAATATAGTTTAACTACTTCCAATCATGGTTAACTTGAATCTTAGAAAGCCACAGTTTCAAATTATTTTCTTCAACACTGAAACTTTCATATAGCATTCATGCCAAGTAAAATCTCTCTTGATAGGCAAATTTAACCATGACACAATGGGCTCAGAATACTGTGAAGAAGCCTCCACATAGGGTTGGGGACCGTGGGGCTGTCCCGTACAACAGAGAGACAAGAGCATCTAATGTCTAGGAGATAGAAGGGTACTTAATACAAATATGGGGAGTTATGTACTGAATATTCCAGTAGAGTGACAAGGAGTTGACAAGCTTTTGCTCACATGGAAAGAAAGAAACAAGCAGGAAAAGGGGGCAGTAAGAAAAAGAGAGAGAAAGAAACAGAACAACGTGACATCCCCCGGCCAGAGCTTGAGGATTAACGATGAAAAGAAACAAAAGGACAGCAGTAAACAAAAGAGTAGAGGCTAAAGAGGGCTTCCCTGATTTCTCTTCCCTCTCAAGGAGTGAGAGAGGAAGACAGACGGAGGGGATGAGCAAGAGAGGAGCTCCTCTTTTGGGACGGACACGTATGGATCTATATGCATGCATACAGTGGCCTGGTATTGTGAATCAAGCAGAGCTAAATCAATGTCAGAGCTCAATCAATATTTAGTCCCATGTGTTCCTCATTGCTCTCCTGCACTTGGCCTCACCTTCCCCATGCTAACATCACCAGGACTTTCTCATGTGGGTCAATACACACCAACGAGCCAAGGCCGAGCAGTAAATCCATTAACCTGCTGTGTTTTAGTTAGAAAGGGGAGAGACAAACTTCAGAGAGGTATAAACAAGGACAAGAAGAATGAATCAAGTCCAAACAGACTGTGCAGGTGTTGAATTTCAGTAAACACTGCAGATATAGGGGAGACTTTCTGTTAGGGAGTCATATGTTGGCACCTAGCGCAGGAACTCTGGACACTGTCTGCTGGTTTGATTTGGTTTGGTTTGGTCTGGGGGTTGTGCGAATTTAGATGTGTGGTATTAGGGAGTTGTTACCGCTACCCTTTAAAGTTATCTATGTTTATCAGCAGCATATGGGTTGGCCTGTCTCTCTTGCCTTGGGCTGTAGACACAACAACACTGCTTGTTAGTGACATCTGCTGGGAAGAGCTGGCTCTCTTGTCTTTCAACCCTTACTGAAGTGAGTCCAGCCCCTGTCAACGTACCCTCAACTCCCCCCAACTTCCCACCCCTATTTGTCCCTTACCTGGCGTTGTGTAGACGCTCCTTCCTGCATGCACACAATGTCCTCTTTGCCTTGTTCTGTAACCTGTCCCTCTGTCCTGTCTCCAAATCTCATACCAGGGTAAGGTGTCTGCATTCCTGGGACTTTCCCTTCTGTCCAGTCCAGACCTGTGTGATTCAGAAACAGTGTTAATACACACGACTATGCAAAAAGCCTAATCATGCACCTCATCTTGATTAATCTTGATCTTAAGAAGCACCAAAATATTGTGTCGCGTTTGAAGAACTCTATTTGTCTATGAACATTGTCTATGTACATTTACAAACAAACAAGTGCCAAGGTGCATTCAGCCATCTAATTTTTCACTTCCTATTTCCTAAACCTTGTTGTAGACAATATGTTAGCTTCTTCGCTACACCTCCCACTGGATGCTAAATAAATTGTCATTATTTGATAGCAGCCTGTCCTCTGCAGTCATCTGAAAGGCAGCAGTCATGTCACTCAAACTGTCACTGCCATTGTTTCAGGTCATAAAAAAACAAGAATCAAACTCATCATTCACCAGGACAGTCAAACCTCAGCTCTAACAGTCACACAAGTGTAGTCATAATAGAGTAAATACTCTATAGAAGAGTAAAAAAAATCTTTTGTAATTGTTGTCTATAAGTAGTCTCACTTGTAATGTCTTGTCCATTGTAGCTTATTCTGGCCAAGAAGGTCCTACGTAGACAGATAGAATGACATGAACAATAGCCAACCATAGTTTTGTTTTTATATGCCGTTTTGGATAAATCTGAAACAGATGGAAGCACGGTAACAAAGGTATTGTACAAAAGGTTCTTGCACAGAGGAAATGTATGTAAACTGTCATCAGAGTCCCTCCATCCAGAAGTATTAAGTACTGAATATTTCAGAGATGTAATACAAAAGAGCATATAGCTTTTTGTTGGATTTCTAGCTTGCTAGTAATCAAACATCCTGACTCCCAGAATTGCTGTCTATAATACATATACTGTATGTCCAGTGAATGGGCTATGGATCGTCTTAGGGCAGGGGTGTCAAAAATGCTCGATTGCAAGAGGGTTTAATTGGGGTTGAAGCTAAACTCTGCAGGACAGTGGTCAGTTGGAAATCCCTGTTTTAGGCTTTCCTTGATATTTTATTGAATACCACATCACATTTTCTCAGAAATAATCATTATATTTTAAAGTTTCGCTTGATCACCAAATGGCTGCAAATGTTAATCTGTCTTAATTAACCATTTTATCTTTAGAGGCAATCAATACTGTTTAGAGCCTGATCTCATGAAAGTTCGTATCTATAGCACGAATGTCATTTCTCGTGTCATTTATGCGCCAAAACTAGTTTTCGCGGGTATACACTCTTAGAAGAAAAGGTTCTATTTAAAACCTTAAAATGTTCTATCAGTGCTATGTATTTGGAACCCCTAAAAGGTTCAATACACTCTAAGAACTGGGGTTCCATACCTGGCCAATAGAACCTTTTGCCAAACAAAAAAAAAGGTTCTATATACCATTTCTGGTTCTAAATAGAACCATTTCTTCTAAGAGTGTATGGTATGCGTTTTTCGCGTGCATATGATACGCACGTTATGGCGTATAATATGTACGAACTCCCCACCCCCTTCCCCCTGAACCTACCCAGGGGGTTTCAGTGCGTAGCATATGCGCACTAAAAAAACATTTTTGGCATATAAATGCCACGGGAAATGACAATCGTGGTATAGATACACACTTTCATGAGACTGTGTTACCAAAAAGCTAGGTAAGAAACATGGTGGGCGACGCTCTATTGACTCTATTGTTTTTATTTTTTTTTTTATTTTTTATTTTTTTATCTATCTGAGCTAATCATGATTTCTCTCCCTTAACATGAACCTAAACCTCACACAAAGGAATTGCATTTTTAGATTTTCATGAAGACATTATTTAGTATGTTTTGAATTTTTGGTCCCCTCAATGACTGCAAAACCCCCACACACACACACACACACATTCACAGATGAGGATGCTGATGCCAACTGAGTTGAAGGCCAGTGGCCCGAAGGAGACGTGGTCATCATTGGGCTTCTCTCTGACCCATCTGAGTCATTGAAGCTCAAATGAGATACATGACAAAGACCTGCCATTTTATAAACACTCATGCTAGCCTTCAGCTAACTGTACCAAGACAGATACCTGCCTAATGTCTGCAACACGAGACAAGGGTAAACAGGGACACACATTTACTGACTTAAACGCATACAACATATCACAGAGCTATGAGCTGGAATATATGAGGAGGTCAGTGGATGGAACAGTGTAATAAAGGCCATAAAGTCAATGTTGTTTCTTTCCTGAAGTTCAGCACAGCTTAGTTAGGCAGACTGTCCCCTCCAGCGTCCATCTTGACAGTCCTGTCTCTATGCCATCCTGCCCTCATGTCACAACACATTTAGGCATCAGTTCTGTGTGAGGTGGGGGTGTGTGAGGGCAATTAAGACAGACGGATGCAGCGGCCGGGTGGCGATGGGCGTGTGTGTGTTGGTGCCACCGCTGTGGCCCTGCCTCTCTGTGGCTACCCTTCTCCTCTGCGAGCAGCCCTCCAGCCATGGATTTGATCTTTGCAAAGGCTAACATCTGTCGGCTGTCATTTTAGAGAGATTGATGACAGGCCAGGGAATGGAATGGAGGGAGGGAAGGATGGATGGGGAAGGAGGAGGAGAGAGGGGTGAAGGGGGTGAAAGTGAAGGGCTAGAAGGATAAATGGCGACTGTGCCAGTTTAGGGCTGATGTTGGGAGGATGTCTCATTTTCAAGTGAGTGCAACAGTCTTAAAGGACTGTTGAGGGTCAAGAGTGTGATGTTATCAAGAACGGAAAATCATATACATTCCTGTAACCATGTCTACCAACTAGAGTTGGCTTAAATGGGTTACGCTTTACAGGGTGATATTGACTGATTGACATAGTGTACTGTCACAACTGTTTCAAAGCAGCGAGATGGCATTGACAATCTCGACATTTGCTAAAATTACATTTTACAAATCGTATTCTGTCAGCTGTTCAGAGTAACTACGATAAGACTAGTGATGATTCATGAATGATTCTTTTTTTTTCAGCGAATTGTTTAGCATCAACCGTTCACAATTCTGAAAACGGTTCACAATTTAGTCATCATCTGGGCAGCTCACTCACACATTGAATTTGTCGTCATTTTTTCTCACTTAGTAAACAGTAACGGAATAATTTACAACAAGCTCATTCGAGTCAGACTCTGGAGCATGTCTCGACTCAAACTCGACTCTCTTGAGTCGAACTCTTAAGAACTGGTCTCGAATACTACACTGCTTCATAACAAGTGGATGTGGAATCCAAAGTGGATTTTTTTTTAAAAAAGTACCATTTCTTGCAGAGGTACTTTCGTAGCACCATGATATTACTTGAAGTACTTTGGTTAAATACAAATATTGTAAATGTATGAAAGCTACTTTACTAGCTAATACCTTACTAGGAAACATAATTCAAGTAGTATTAGGCAACTCCAAGTCTTCCCAAGACAAATGGAATATATGTATGTCTGTACATGAATTTTCATAAATAATCCACCATAGTGTGTGTGTGCGCGCACCTGCACAGAGAGATGAAGTGGACTCTGACCCTTTGCACATGTTAATTCACCATCAGGCAGATCCCTCACTACTTTCTGTCTTCTGTTTACGAGTTAATGGAATTGGGGTCAAGAGGATATGTGTAAAATTCAGTATATCTTTGCTCTTCACATTTATAAAGCAGGTAATTGTTTAAAACACCCTGGCTTTCTGTCTACAGTTCACTAATGGAAAGCTGATATGTTTTTATGTATGATATAATGAAAGCATTTTAATCATGTTTGTTAGGAATAGGAACACAAAAACAGTTCAGACATTTCCAGATAAGCAGTGGAGAAATATTTGAAAATTTTACTTTACTTCATTTACTTAGCTCCTCCTTAGTACTATTTATTTATTCATTAAGTTAAACTCTACACTTACCCCCTTAATGAACCCTTAATGAAACACTTCAATGCACTGAATTGTTGTTGTTGCATTATTATTATCCTGTATGTGAAAATCCTGTAAGTTTTCTGTTTTGTGGATGAATGGGGGTTAATGGGGAACGGAATATCTATAGAGCAAGTCATTTCAATAGCTCCAAACATAAGGCTTCTATCACATACGTCCCTCTTGACGTGTCGATACACTGTGTTAAAAGTGCTGTGCTCATTTTACCACTCCCCCAGAGTTAAACAGTTGAGTTTTACAGTTTTCAAATCCATTCAGCTGATTTTCTGATATTTAGAAGAATATCAGTAACCAGACAGTTTCTGGTCTCATTGACTTCCATAGTAGAAATATATATATATATATATATATATATATATATATATATATATATATATATATATATATATATATATATATATACTATGGAAGTCAGTGAGACCAGAAACTGTCTGGTTACTGATATTCTTCTAAATATATATATAAATAATAATAAATAAATAAATAAATAAATACATGGCTGAATATGTTCGAAAACGGTAAAACCCAACTGTTTGACTCTAGGGGAGTGGTAAAATGAGCCAATTTAAAAAAAAAAAGTGGAGTATCCCTTTAAAAGCTACACTGTAAGCTTTGCAACCAGTAAAGTAGTTTGGATTAGATAAATGCAATCATCCCCCCCCCCCCCCCCCCCCCCCCCCCACAAAAAAAAGTCTACTGACTGAATGCAATAAAAAAAATCCTCCTTCTAATAAATCAATCAATAATGTATATGTTTGTCAAAGTAGACACCACAATTTAATGTCTAACATTTGCACCATTCATTGTCCTGCATCTCACTCTTGACATCAATATTAAAGGTGCTCTTTTCTTTCATCATGGGAATAATGGAGTAGAAGAGAATGCATCTTTGTCCTCCTTGTATATAATAGGAGATAGTCAGAAAAAAATGCAAAAGGATGTTATGCAAATGTGCTTTTGAAGTCGAGCGTAGCATCTTGTCATGACACTGTCTATATTTAAAGCAGGTCACCTTAAACCCACCCCTGCTGCCTCATGACAGTGACATCTGGATGCAGTGCGCGCACACACACACACACACACACACACAAAGCCACCTCTGCTGTCACCGACTGAATCTGAGAGAGAATGTTTATGCAGATGATAATGCACACCGCAGTTAATACGCCATCATTCCAAAGCAGAAAAACAGAGATTCAGTCACCCAACAGGCCACTACAGAGGCTCTCCATCCCGCAGAACACACACCCTACTAGATTTCAGCATGTCTAACATTTTACATGGTAAAGATTCTGATTATGCATGCATATCAGTATCTGCTAGGGAGTGCGTGTGTATGAGAGCAGGAGCGGTGGAGAGAAAGAGAGGGAGGAAAATAAAGAAGGACAGGTTGTGCGTGAGGGATAAGACGACTGACCACAGCTTGCTCCCTCCCCCATCCGCCAGCAAGGCCAAATTTCAATAATTTCATCAGTTCATTTGCCTCTTAGAAATGCCGGGAGCCTTTTTCCATCTCCTTCCTGCGTTCTCACTCTCGCCTTGACCTAGATTCGTGCGGGGAAAGTGACATGTCTGCCTGGCCAGAGAGCGGCCGGCCGCGCTCCGCAGCTCAAGTGCCTATAAAAAATGACTCCCTATCTCCAAATAAGAATAATGAAAAGCAGTGCCATGACAGATTGGACATAGATGAGATTGCTGCTGTGACTATGCATGCGTCGCTTGCCGGCTTTGCATCTGAAATGGAAAAAGGGTGGGTGGTGGGTGTCAGGCTGTCGCTTCTGACGTTAAAGGGACATGGTCCCTCAACCTTTCACTCAGAGCGCGCGCTAACACACACATACGGCACACGAGATTGCTTGGCCTCTGACCATATCTTCTTTTCACACATGGCAAGACCAAAGCCCTCCATGCAAGCTACCTCTGTCAAATAAAACACATTCTCTCACACAACATTACAGGAGCGGAGCGGACATCAGAGTGATGCACATATAGGAAGCGTGCTAAAATCAAACTTGTTCAATAAATCGGCAAAGCGGACGGAATTCTTGTCAGGGCACTCTGTAGAGATTAGTAAATCAATTAGAAAGCTGAGAGCCAGCCATTATAGACAGGAGGTTCAGCAGCGGCAGCAGCCAAGATGGCGGGTGGTGTGGCATGATGCCAATGGGCACATGCAGACACCTGTTACTGCCTGTGCGCGCGCAGAGGAAAATATATTTCAACGCTTACAATGTGTTTCCTGTATGTCACTACCCCTTGCTCCAATTATGGAAACTGATCCAATTAATATCAATTTATGGCCAAAAGGTGACGTTTATTACAAGTGCAACTCCATATCTCACAATGTAACTATTTATTATTGAAAAAATGTATCTGCACAATTAGCAGAAAAAGCTTCGACAAAAGACAGAAACATTCTAGCTACTCATTTTTAAAGTAATGTCAAAAGTAAAATATTTATTTTTTTAAGTATCAGTCCCCACAAAAATATTAGTGTCTGCAACATTGATAATAAGAATTATTTCTTAAGCACTAAATCAGCATTAGATTTCTGAAGGATCATGTGACACTTAGGCCGTGTGTCCACCAAAGCGATTTTCCACGCTCCTGGCGTACGTTTTCAATTGTTTTCAATGGGAACGCCGCGTTTTTTGAACGCCATGAGCGTAACGAGGCACTGAGCGTTTTTTTCACGCTGAAGCGCCGCGCGTTTTTTACTGGTCGCCGAGAGTTGAAAAATGTTCAACTTTGGATAAAACGTAGCACTCATACCCAGCCATCCAATCTCAGTGGAGGAGGGGCAGGACTAATAACACACCGACCAACTGTCACAACATTCTTTCAGTACAACGACATTAACCAGCAGAGCTAACTGAACAAAATGGATGAAAAATACATTTTTAGTATGAAACAAATTATCTGCGAAATCAATTACAAGTAAACTTTGCTGCGGATATTCTGTATCATAGCAACGAAACGTCTCAACGAAAAAAAAAAAAACAACCAAAAAACGCTGTGCTGCCAAAACGCTTTCAAGCGCCCAAAGCACAGCGACTTTAGCAGAGCGTCTGGCGTTTTCAGCTGGCTAAAAAAACTTTGGTGGACACACGACCTTAGGACTGGAGTAATTTCAGCTAAATTTACTCCTGCTGTCAATATATAGGCCTACTGTATATAAGCGTAACTGAAATCACATGATTTACAACTACAGACCCAAAATGTCAACTAGTGGCAGAACTAATGAACTATAGTTGATGCAAACTTTACACCATTCATGCAGTAAAAACATCTCAGGACAAAATATACACGGTGGCACAGCTTCCTGCCATCTTGAGGGTATCTAACTGCAGCCTTAACCAGTCTAATGATGAGATGATGCCATGTCAGATGCCATTGAATTTTTCACACCATAGGACTCTTGACTGATGGGAGCTGATGTTGTTATGTTGAGCCATGGGCATCAGAGTGGGAAGAAAGGTCACTTGTGATTGTCTGTGACCCAATAAGGAGGCTTTTCACCCTCCAAAGGCTTCACTGATGTGACATTTGGCAGATATGTCCAAACAGGCATATGCACAGACACAAACACTTTGACAGCATTCACAGTGACCCTTTAAGCTAGACTGGACATAATTAAGATCAGGCCTTGCCCACGTACATAAAAATAGCTTACGGGACACAGTTCAATACGGTCATACTGGAAGAACGGTTCACCAAAAAATGAAAACTCTTACTCAACTTCATGTCATCTGATTTTTTTTTTTTCTTCTATGGAACTCAATATAAGACATTTTTAAAACAAAATCAGACCTTTCAGGCTTTTCAAACAAAACAAAACAAAACAAAACAAAAGCTTTCAAGAGAGTTGTTTTTCTTCGAAATTTCTCTGATGTCCCATAGATTGAATGAATTTATACAGGTTTTTCTCACCTTCATGTCATCTGATTTTTTCTTCTTCTATGGAACTCAATATAAGATTTCAGGCTTTTCAAACAAAACAAAAAAACAAAACAAAACAAAAGCTTTCAAGAGAGTTGTTTTTCTTCAAAATTTCTTCTTTGATGTCCCATAGATGGAATGAAATTATACAGGTTTTGAACAACATGTAGGCAAATAAATGATGACAATTAATTCTCCCTGGGCAAAAGACAGAATGTAGATAGTGTACATCATCTCAACCACGTCCATTTCTGAATTTAATACATTCTAAAAATGGTATTTAACACTATAGTTACTTCTTTGTAGGCTTATCACCTAATAAAAAAAAGGAAAAGGGAAAACATGTTAGCAACTATTCCTTGCATGTACCCTGATTCATCCACAATCCTTTCCTCGGGAGGGGGTGAGACTGTTGTGGGGGGATGATGTGGACAGGTTGGCAGCAGAAGCATGTCGCGGTTAAGCAGAAATTAAGCTGACATGACCCTGCATAGAGCAGGTAAACAGAAAGCCTGCTTTGCCTGAGGTTACCATATGGCAGCAACACCAGCAAAGCGACCTGGTGGCTTCAGCTTTGCTTGCAGGGGATGTTTTGCTACCTGCTGTCCTTTTTGTTCGGTTTTGCTTTCGTTGCCGTCTCTCAAACTGTGACAGGCCCTGGCTGAGAGCAATGGGATGTCAGGTTTGGGAGGAAAAAAAAAAACACAGGGAAAAAACAGCTACACACTTTACACACATATACTAGAGCAAGTGAATAAAAGAAAAGAGAAATAGAGGTGGGAAGAGAGCGAGAGAGAGAGAGAGAGAGAGAGAGCTTTCACTGTGGGTTGCCAGCCATATGGTGTTGGGTCTGAATGCAGGGCTCCTTAAGTGAAATTTCTGGAATGACCCGAGGCGATGAGCAGGGCAGTCTCCGCACGGGGAGACCGGCCTCACTCTAAAACAGTTTCTGCAAATTATTGATGAATTGATGCTTAAACGCTATGGCAGTGATACCTGCACTCACTGCTGACAGTGACTCAGCCTGAAGCTTGTATTCTCTTTAAAACAAATGCGTTTGCATATGCTTCACTGTTACATTATTTTGTGACATGGTGATGTACAGTACAAAAATGGAAACCTAAAGCAGTTCAGTGTGCATTGATTTTTAAGAAATTAACATAGATATTCAGAAAAAAAGAATACTAATCTGCCCCCAGCTTCCATGAGTTCTGAAGGGGGGCATTGTTGAGGAGACATGTGTTGTGATGCCTCAAAGACATGCATAAATTATGAGATGGCGAGAGCCTCTGAATAAGAGAAAATGTTAATTATCAAGATTGTCATTGCCCCCCTTTTCTTTAACCCCCCTACCCCTTTCTTTTCTTTTCTCTTTAATTTTTTTCCCTCTTTTTTGGGGGGTATTGTTAATTAGCCTTATTACAATTCTAATTGGTTGAGTTTTACCCATCTTAGTCGATGACAGCATTATGAAGCTATTAAAACAGAACCTCAGTGGGGTGAAAAGTCTAATCAACCAATCACCTCTGATATCCCAGAAATGAGCCTTGGAATATTATCATTTTGATCCTTTGTCCTTGTAAAGTGTGCTTACTTCTGTTGTGTTAATTTGAGTGCCGTGTGTTTGTTTAGTTTAGTTTAAATACGCCTGTTTTAACACTTCGTTGTTTGAATATAGTTTTATTATAAAATTATCAAAAAATATATATAAACAGACAGATATATATATATATATATATATATAGAGAGAGAGAGAGAGAGAGAGAGAGAGAGAGAGAGACAGAGAGAGAGAGAGAGAGAGAGAGAGAGAATATTTTTCTAATGGTGGAAAGAGTCAGTGGTGCCTATTGGCAGTTCAGGGTAAATTGGTACCGCTGTCTTCCTGCCAGGATCCAAACCCTGAACAGCAAAAACACCCTCGTTAAACACTGTCAGAAATGCTGACTATTAAGTCAAACCAGACAATGTGCTAATTAGTACATTTGCATATGATCATGCAAATAAAAAAGCTGAACCCAAACCTGTATTTGCATGTAGCACAGTTGGGCTCTGTGCTGGAGGCTTGTTGCGAAGCAGAGGAGGTTAGCACCGCCATCAGCTCACTGACCAGTTTATACTCACAAAGCATGCATATTTCTTCACAAACTGCGTTATAATGCTCTAAAATACTTACAGTAAAGTAAGCCTAACCAGAAATGTTTACATAATATTGGATCAAGAGACAGACAATGGATGGATGGATCGATGGATGGAAAGATCAAATCAGATCAAATAAAATAAAAAACAACAACAGTAGTTGGCCACTGTGCTTTACAATACCGTGCTAAGATAAATATAAAAAATAAATATAAAGACCGCAATGCAATAAGACAAAAAAGGAGTACATCAGAAAACAGATATGATGAGGCCTTAAAAACTCTAGGAACAGTTAGTATATGCCTGGGAGGATGGATGTATGTATGGATGGATGGATGGATGGATGTATGTATGGATGGATGGATGGATGGATGGATTGATAGTCCTCCATTAAAACATTTCACAACAAACTACTAAACAAATTAAAGTGCCGAGGCGACTATAAATGATCATTTCTTTATTAAAAAGTAATGCAGCAGAGATAACTTTGAATTAAATTATATTTGCAAGGCATTACTGGACTCGTCTAAGTAAATGGTTCGAAATCCCTGAGGAGATGTGGCTCATGCCGAATAAAAGCATACTCTTCATTTGAGCATCTCTAAAGGTTAACTCCTCCTGGACAAGATGCCTAAGGAAAGACCAATCTACAGTCTACCATTCAGTGTTTCCATGCTACATCACATAGAATCAGGGCTGAACTCAAAGGTGCTGGAAATAGTCAGGCATTTTTAACTCCTTATTTTCATTTACTGTACATTTGTAAAGGACAAGAGGTAGGCGATCGTTTCCACCCACTAACAGATATGTGACACTTAGCAGTGCTAAGTGATGTAACCTGATAATTCAGGCCTCTACCATATAGTTAAAGTCAGGCCTAAAAGCCAGGCATTATTCTTTAAAAGTCAAGCATCCGGTATAATGTCTAAAAAAAAGCTGAAGAACAAAAAAAAAAAAAAAATGCATTTGTTCTAACAAAAACATTTTACAAATTTTAAAAACAATTTACAAGCTAAATGTACAATTAATTTTTTATATTTTAAATGATACACACATTAAAATTCTTCTAATAGCTCTGCAAATACAGTTATACCCAACATATGGCTATGAAGATGAAACAATAGGTCTAAACGAGCCCCTCTAATTTACACTATATACACTCAAACACAAACTCAGACACAAAGCATGATTAGTGCACTATACCATATGTTTCTGTTTTAATTGCTAGCATTTGATCCAGCTCTTGCACACTGTGGGACTTCATATCATAAAATTTAAAAACCGTGTGACCATGATTGGGTGAGATAGCTGAAATCTCAATGTAGCGCTCTCAGGTCCACTCTGGGTGCAGAAGTGCACCGGACTGACACAGAAGACACGGACAGGGCATCGTTGCGATATCAATTTTCCTCAAGCTTTTCTCCACACTCACAGAGAGGCAGCTCGTGTGACCCAGGGGAGGGGTGTTCAATGTCGTCTGCCTGCTCACTGAGAGCTGATGGCCTCCAATTGAGTGCAGATGCAGGCATATCATTTGAATAAAGAAATACCTCTGATCTATGGTATTATCTAGACAAGACAGCGGATAATCAGCTGCTCGGAGCTCGGCCATTACTGAACTCTTTTGTTTTACTTTTCAGTACAAATCAACCCCTGGCTTTCCCCTGACAGCTCCTATTTTACTTTGACTCTTTTGGCTTCCTGTCTTAAGGACAGAAACACAACGTGAGCACAACACAACGTGAGCTTCGCCATTCTCATTGCCACCTTCAATGCGCAATGAATGTTAAAATAAATAAAAATGATATTTAAGACAATCAGAAACAAATCAATTTTTACACACTAACATTACAAACTTTCAATATGACAGATTAATTAGACAACAGTGAACTCGCTTATTTTGTGTATATGTAAGACATTCCAGTTGTTTTAGCAACTGATTCAGTGAAATCATTTTGCCCCCCCCACCCCCCACCCCCCCCCCCCCCCCAAAAAAAATAATAAAAAATAATAATAATAAATAAATAAATAAATAAATAAATAAATAAAAATTCTACTGTACAATATGGCAGAGTACTGGGATTTGGTGTTTAATATAACTGTAAGATGCATAATATGTAAAGTTCAGTATCATTGTGTCAGTGTTTCTTATTATTATCCATGTAAAAAACAGTTTTGCTCCTTAAAGTCGACATGAAATCACGATCATTGTTTTTTTTTTTTTTTTTTTTTTATGAATGTTGCAGTGGTTATTATAAATGATTTATCCGTGCACATCATTATTTTTTAAAAAATTCATGATGAAATTCATATTTAATCTAAAACGTTAACTTCCCCTCCCCTTTGAAACGGTGTCTGTTCTCTTCATGAAGTTTGTCTTGGCAAAGGACGAGACTATATATCCTCCAAAACTGACTGCAAACTGACACTCAGATCTGCGTCCATATAGTTAGCGACAGCCAACTTCCTACGATCCAATCAATTCCAGACAAAATCAAATCCCGCCCTACATTTTTCTCTTTCTAGGAACCGTTTCACTCAGAGATACGTCACAAAGGGGAAGAAAAGACTATTGCCTAACTTCTAATTCATGTTGACTTTAATATTGTGCTTTTGTTTTTGTTTTTTTGGATGAGTAGAAAGTAAAAAGTTTTGGTTTTAACACTCCTCTCCATCATTTGATGAATCACTGCTGCTATAATCACTAGAAATTGTACACAACTGTCTTTTTTTAAATATTGTATTTTAATATCATTAGCCCAATTAATATAATATGCCATATTTGATCATATATATCATTGTTAAACATGAGCATAATTTACTTTGCTCTCCGTTCAAAAAATTAAATAGTCATGACACACCACTATTAGCGTCTGGTTACACTGGATTGTGGGTAATTAGTGAATAAGATGCAGTTTTGTGCACTAAAATAAAAAATGTTGTGTGAATTTGTCCTTCCCTGCAAAAAGAGATGCTCCCACTCTCTCCAACTCTGCCATACCAACTGGACAGTAATATTCACAAATGCACCTGCTATGGTTACAACACGCTGATTGTGCTTTGTTGTGCAGTAATATACTGAGCTGTAGTCTCAAGTGACATACATAAGCATAGGTATACAGAACACCATAAAAGAGAGACAGAAATAGACACTCCAACTCTAAGTGTGTTTGAACATGAGCATAACAGGGAGGAAATCCACACACACACACCTCATCATCTGCAAGAACTCTCCAGATCCCTCCTCTTTTAGACACCAAAAGTTAAATATATATATTTAATAGGCTTAGAGATTCAGAAATCTAAAGATTTTTCCATTGGCTCAACTGTGGATTGTTTTTGTTTTTTCTCTCTTTGCATTTCTTCCATTTGTTTCTCGTTCGCTCTTTTCATCTCCATCCTTCCTTTCTTTTCCAGTGTTTTTATTTTATTTTTTTATCTGTGGTGAAAAAATGTTTGAACTGAACGGCTGCTTAAGATGTGCCAGAGATTGAATACGAATTATTCACCCAATCTTAAAGCAGTGGCCCCATGCATAAATAATAAAACAATACAAAAGGAGTCGTGTATGAAGGAAGCCGATGGTGCCACATGAAAGACACATATAGACTCACGCAGGGGACTTATGCATGCTTTACAGGAAAAAAAAAAAAAAAAAAGGTTTGCCCGGGATTACAACAATAAAACACTGTGGCTTCCTTCACCTTCCTTCATAATGACGACACACATGATTTAATCATTTAGACATTAAAACACCACCTATTGGCAGTTTTAATTTATTATATGGAGTATCATTTTTCTATGTTCTGTTTCTGTATGGCTTTATTTCTTTTGTGGATCATAAAAGAAGGCATTTTGAAGAATATTTGTAACTAAACTGTTTCGGTCTACAAAAATATCTAAATACCAATACAGATGCAGCTTCTGAAAGAAAATGGCCATTGTAGCCAAACGTTTCAGTAATAAATTCTATGCTGAAATAAATGAAATATTTCTTTCTAAAGCTATTTTTTGTAATGTCTATTTGATGATTTTCTCATTTAAAACAATAAAGATCTTTTGGGGGCAATTTCTCAGCCAAATGTGACGTCCAATTAATTTGCAATTAAACAAATTAATCAGCAAATCATGAAATGTAATATGAAAGAAAACCTGCAACAACTCTGACTGAGAGTTTAAATTAAAGTTATATTTTACTTCATTTCCTTAAATTCAAATGTGATGTGAAATAGGAATTTACAATAGCCTGGTTAAAACCAGACCATTCTCAGTTGTAACTGAGTTATAGTCTAGCAAAGTGTCATTTCCAGAGGGGCGTCACCAACGGACGTCGCGGATAGACCAAAAACCAATCAGAGCAATGAAGGAGATGACGTATGCAGAGCGCCGGAGAAACATCTCCGAGTGTTGTTCTTTGCTCGTTTTTTGACAAAAATGAAACGTTCAAATTGCTTAAAACAGCAGTCATTATCGTGTAAAGCCCGCCCCATTGTTTTTGATTGGTGAATTTCGACGGATTGAAAATGGGCTTGAATGAACTTTTTGCCAGACTAACTTTCAGAGCAAATCTAAATTTGGTGGAAGTTGTCTGGGTTTTCCCAGGCTAATATAAATAATGAAATAAAAAGGCGTTCTTAACTCAATTCCGAATACTGCAGAAGCCTGGTCTAGATAACCCATGGCCAGTGTGGTGGCACAAGCAGACATCTTGTCTTGTTCATTTTCTCCAAGCTGCGTCTGGCATGAACACAACACTCTTCAGCTGCTGCCTGTCAGCAACCAGCCCAACATGTAACCCCTGTCTACCACACTACTTAACACTAACAATTTATCTCTCTCACCGAACCCCATAACAGCGAAGGGCCAATTTCATTTAGGATCTTTTTTTTAATTTTTACAGCATTGGTTTAATAGCTATAAATTACACATCGTCTATCTACAAATAATGCCGATTTATTTTTTTTAAAATCTTTTGATACTGTCAGTCAAAGTGCGCACTGAACTGGGATGTTCGCACAGAAAACACGACTCGCTATTTATCATCTCTCCACCTTCCCTTCCACCTCTCGCCCTTCCTCCTCGTTGCGTTTTGTTATGAAGTCTGCATGTGTATTAAGAGGGATTTTGTTGTCCCTAGACACCAATTTACATAAAGTGCAAGCCATCATTGGTTCAAGAGAAGCAAATTACTTCCCTGACAAGATCACCCCCACCCCTTTTTATTATTTATTAATTTTTAACGTAGCACGAGTCAAGGTTGTTAAGAGCACTTAACCAGATATGCAAAATATCACTTTTCCATGACCATGATCAATGAGGAGAGGAGAGGGAATGAAAGAGAGCGAGAGAAAGGAGCGAAAGAAAGAAAGAGCTAAGTGATTGAATTAAGTGCTGGGCCAATCATTTAACAATTCCCTGAGGTGCGCAGTGTGAGAAGACTCTTTCTTAAGCCTGTGCTGTAGCGAACCTCGGATAATCACACACTCCCTACTCTGCACCAACACCACTGAAATTCCCACTAACATATACTGAATTTGGGTGCTCATGTGACAACAATACACTAAACAAAAGAAAAAAAAGGACTTTAGTGCTACTAAATATATAGTATCACTTTAATTTCCTTGCTTCCTCACAGCCAGAGTGTGCTTCCCGTGATGGTTAAGCATCCAAAGACATTTGTCAAATGGAATTTACAGTTCCGACCGGCTGAGAAGAGCGCTGTTAAGGACACTACATTGCACAAAAACATGAGTGATCATTCACGAGCCACATCCGACGACAGCAATGTTTCAAACATGAGGCTTCTTTGGAAGTTTGAGTGTCACTTCACACCTGAAACTAGTAATGGAGTTGCTATGCAAATCTACAAGTAATTAAACAAGCCAAGTAAATTAAAGTACAATTAAAACGTGAGAGGTCCTTACTCTGTCATAGTTAGAAATGACTAGATACCAGCACATCTGTGACCTTGAGTTGAATGCAAGAGACTGATAATAAAGAGGAAAAAATAACTTGGGGGAGATCATTCATTTTCTCGCATTAGCTTTTTGATGAAGCTCTTGATGAAGCTCGCGTGTTCTTTTCTTGTCTTGTCTGGCACCATGTGTAATGTAGTATTTTTGGGAATTAATGCAACTCACTGAGTAAGATCCAAGGCCTATTGTAGTTCAAATGTTATTCTTCTTCGTCATGTCAATATGAACAATTCTCGGTCATTGTGGTTGACTGGAATAAGAAGCACTTTGATGAAGGATGTTAATAAATTTCATTTTTATGGAGCAGCAATTTCACATTGAAATCCAGTAACTAACTCGCCTTATTCAATGGGGTCTGAATATGCACTAGTGAAAATGCTTATATTTGACATTTTCACAAGATCTGACAATGTTAAAAAAACTGTTTTTGAACGTTTGTACAAAATGACTGGACCACGTATCGCCAGACCACGTATCATTGAGAATGAAACGTGGTCTGGAAACCACATGTTAATTTTCTCGTATTCGAGGCGTGGTTTACAAATGCCCAGGGGTGCAAAGTACAACGAAGTAGTTTGCTGATTCACTACCATAGTATGATGCATCGCTGGAAAAATCAACTAGCTAGTCACGACTGTTTCCCGAAACCCACTGTCGCAAATTATCGTTCAACCACATTGGTTTTGCACGTGGTGGACTAATAACTGCTTTTAATGAAACTGTTTGAGATCCAATTAACGCTAGATTTGTTTTATATAAATTACAGACATGCCATCTGAGGACTATTTCTAGTTGTTCTCAGTTATTTTGCTTTATTACCAGACTCAACATTTGGCTTTTTCTTACATAGTAGAGCATGTTCGCACATGCGCACTCTTCAAACACGTTACTTCAAATCTTTTGAAAAACCGACGTAAATAACATTTGTATGTATTCTAAATAAAAGGCACCGGTTGTACTGAATGTCAGCTTGCTTATTTTCAAGATAAGGATTTATTACCTCCAAATGTCATACAAAATATAGAAACGATGCCTCTAACCAGAGGTCGAGAGCTGTCGTTCAAACCACACAACTTTGCGATGACGTTTGCGAATGATCGTTGGAACGATGGTTTCGGGAAACACCGACTCGTTAAACTATGCTGATAACGACGGAACTTGCGACCATAGTTGGCTAACGATGCTTTCAGGAAACGCACCCCAGACCCATACATATATTGGGTGCTATGAATGTCTATCAAATGCGCCTGTACACAGCTCATAGCCAATCCGTTCAATGATACCAGATGACGTATGTATAGCGCGACAAAAATTAGACGAGGAAGACGATACAGACGATTTATGTATACACAATGTATGTATCAAAAGGTAACATCGCATCCGGGTGGATCCATCAATATAAACAAACTGCTTCGGTGTGTCGCATATATGTCGTCATCGTCTTACCGCTCCCTCCCCGTTTTGTAATTGGTTGTCTATCCCAGGCGAAAATTTGGTTCATGGTGTCAAGGATGATATTTAGTTCTCCACAATATAACATATATGAGCATATAATGCACAAAGATAATTTGCATATTAAACCAATTTCCACAGTCATAATAAATAGTTTCTGAAAGTGTCTACAAGCAACACATTGCCAGGTGAAACAACAGTATTTTTGTTCACTTGGATTACGTGCCATTGCATCCACATGTTTGATTTGATCTCCAGAAAAAACAGTGCAGAGGTCTGGTTTTAATAATAACACACCCTCCCAATATGATGGCATCTTACGCTGCTTTCATGTGTGGACACTGAAACCAAGTCTGGATGGGATGTTCAAGACCGCTTCACAAGTTTTCCTATAAAGTTACACCCCAGTCTTTGTATAATGCACCCAGTCTAGACTGTTAGGTTGAAGCACCCCATGCCAGAGTTTTCCTCACCACAGACATCTAGGAAAGCTCTCTAAGTAAGCACATTTCTTGTCAGTTTTGACACTGACATCTCGTTTTCTGAGGGTGAGCGAGGAGGAGGAGCATTTGCCTCGGGCCTCTGTGAACACATCTCTTTCAATGGTCACTTTGTGTTGTTAGAAGTGTATGGGTGTTTGGTAATAGAGCTCGCAGGGATATTTCACGGCAAAGCGATACTATAACCACATACGGCAATGTTTTAAAGATCACTCAGCATTTATACAATCCTGTGAAACATTTGTAAAGGTTTGTGGGTAATTCTGTAGTGTTCACATCCAAGGGACATCAGAGGACAGTGTGAAAAAAAAAATCAAATCTCAGCATCATTAATAATAAAGTGACTTCTGAATGTCCCAAGAACAATGGCATTGTGTGTGGAAGTGAAGACAAATTCTTTCCTTTTTTCTCTCTGTGACGCTCCTCTATCTATTAATAATATTCAAATCTCCCTTTTTTGTTCTGCTAATGTGATTTTTAAGTAGGGACTGAAGCTAAGCAATGTAATCTTGAAAATGATTTAAAAGACTTTTACAACCAAGGTCTCTTGATCTCGCTCTGATCAACTGCACAAAAACTGTTGTTATAACAAGAGCGATAAAAATCAAGGGTGAGTTCTTTATGCGCGGAAGTTTTTGGAGTTATCTTTCCACAAATGCGAAAAGAAATCTACTTCAACTTCTTGTGGAAATGGATATTGTATTGCTCAAAGGCTCATAAATGCAGATTGAACTTTTCATTTTTATCACAAGATATAAAAGCGAAGAGTTCGTGTTTTAATCGTAATGAATTAAGCATAAAAGAACAATCTCGCTTGATAACATTTAAATGCATAATTCTGTCTCTATATTAGATAAGGCCTTTACAGATATCACATACATTTAGTTCTGCTATGGTTCTGGGAGGTCTTGAAGTGTCCACTTCAATGAACATCGAGGTATCCTCACAGTCACCGTGCAGAAATCCGTATCCAAAAAACAGAGCCGAAAGGAGACAGTGCGATTGAAAGTCTTTGGTCTTTGTCAGCGTCTGGTTTTTCCCAGGATTGGCTAATGATAGTGGCTCCAGTGAGTCATCTTTGGGAATGATGATCAAAGCCAAATTAAGTCTGACTTTTATGCAAAATGTAATATGTAAGCCTCCAGCAATGTCTTCGCTATTGATTTTTTTTTCTTTCCCTCTCTCCATTTTTATCCAAGCACAATACACAGTGTGAAATTCGAAGAAAAGGGTTCTCTCCGCAAAAAAAATAGATTTGGGTATACGGAGTTCTGTCTGTTTTCATTTAGAGTCAATTTCAAATATAAATGTTCATGTTCAGAATAAAGTGTGCCATTCTGTATTTAGATTTGGCACACGGGAGATAAGATGGTAAAATGTGCCATGAGTGTTTCAAAAACCTAAACTTGTATTACAGGTACAAGTAATAATGACACATTTGTAAATTCTTTCATTCTGGGTCATTAAAATAAAAAATTTAGATTCTAAGTTGTATGATGATATACTCAGTTATATATATATATATATATATATATATATATATATATATATATATACACACACACACTCAGTTCATTTTTATCAGTGTTAGTTTCACTTTCACTTAAATTTGATTAGTGCTGTATACTATTTGTTTTATTTTCCCTATAACAAAAGTACTGAACAGGTCTAACTAATACTTATAAGATAAAACAGCAATGCAGAAACCAACTAAATCTTACAGTGTGTAAAAATTGCATTTCTTGACAGGAAATAATGCTGCAGGAACCATGTAATTCAATAGACAACTGAAATGCAACTCTATGACTGGCTCAGAGCTGTTTATTTGCAATAAAAACAGCCACTGCAATAACCCCAAATAAGTCCCAGTAAAAGTTCATCTTACATGCCACGTATTCATAGGCTCAGTGATCTATGGGGCTTACACTTTATCTTGAGGACCTGTGCACTGCTGATCCAAACAGGCACACCTGGTGCCCAAACAAAACCCGAGCACCTGCCCACTCAACCTGTGCACGTGGCCGTCTTTTCTCAGCGTGAGAAACTGCACCCACCCCCACCCCCACCCCCACCCCCCGTGAATGCAATGGAAATCCTCTTCAATTTACGCTCTGTAATACCTTTATGGTTAAAACTCCAACTTGAAATGAAATATTGGATGGTACTGATTGATTTTTGCTGGTCCCGAATGATGATAAACTGATATCGTTTTATATTAAAACCAAGAAGGTTTCTTCAAGAAGGAAATGGAGGCACATAATCTCCTGAAAAATATTCTACAGTCTAAAGTAAAACAAAATAAATTTTATGAAATATGACCACGGATTGTGTACAAACCACCCATTTTTCTTGAATAACACTGTCCAACAGCGACATGGATAAAGTTTCAGAGGGAGACAGCAACTCACTTTCTTGAACTCATTGAGTTTTCATTCCTAAAGCGTCTGTGGGTGTGAGGGGCAACAACAAATTACAGGGTCAAAGTCATTTCAGAGGAGGTGGCACTTCCTTTCAACACAATCATTGGCTAATGTTTTGGCTGATATCATATTCACAACAAATGTAAATCTGCACTAATGGGTCAAACTGGTGGAAAAGGAAGAACCACAAAGTAAACTCAACCGAGAAATAATAATAAAAAAAAATAAAAAAAAAAAAACTCACCACTTATGGCAATACAAATCAAAATGAACCTGACACAACATCAACAACTACTACTACTAAAACTAATTTAATATATTAGAAATGTATTTACTATAAAAAAAAATCTTTTTTCATTAATTGAAACGAATTCCATGAATAAATGACAAACAACAAAGCATAAAATATTGGTTACTGTATTACTGTAATTATTTTTGAAGCATTGTTTAAAAAAGATTAAAAAATGCTTGATGTGAAAGTTTTATTTTATGTACATACTCTATTGTATATTTTCTTGGATAATCTAAAGAAAAAATGTTTTCCACAAAATGTAACTGGAACCAGAATTTACAGTAAAAAAAACAAACAAAACAAACAAAAAACAGAAAAGGGGATTGTGCCTCCTTAAGAAGTCCGCCTCACACCCCTGATTAAAGTCACATTAGGGTATAGAATAATGGTTTTGGGGGATTGCACTTGAAGTATTTCTGGACTTCTTTGAGAGACTGCAAATCACCGCCTGCATCCATACACATCCTGAATAAAAACCCTTTTATATTCTCAAAAGCACTTCCATTTCCTAAGAGCTCCATTCTGTTGAATCTGTGCATGGATGATGGTGACAAACCTTTAATTTCCCTTGACAAGCTGTCGGCAGCCTCCTTATGGAGGACAGGTGACTTTTCAGAAGGTTATTCATGTAATTGTTTATTTATCATCGTCTTTCTGCTAAAAAAAATCCCTCGCTCTCTCTCTCTTCTCTCTTTTTCCTTTTCTATGTTTCCGCTTACATTTAGTAAGGTCTCTTTAAGTAACATTGGCTTTTAAAGAAGTCCTTTGCTTTGAAACCTGCTAGAACCCACCTAAGGCAGCCAATAAGAAGAAAACAGTGCATTCTTGCTGTTGAGAGGCCTGATTATAGGGACACAGGAACACATCTCTCTCAGGTTTCAAACTGACCTCTAATCCAAACGCCTTTCTAGCTCCAAAAGAGAGTAACGGTCATTGTTACCAGCTGGTGAATATAGCGTGGATATGAGACATTTCTTCGATCTGTTTTGTATGTGTGTGCGCGTGTGGTACAGTAAATCATGTTTGTCAGAAATTATGCTGACAGCTTTTGATGCAGTGCGCGTCTGAGCCGGAGTAGAAGCCATTTTGTTGCTTGCCATCCTTGTAGCCACATGCATAACGCGTGTTTAATGTGATTTGCCCAGGTTTATCTGGCACTGGGCTGGGCCTGATTGCCACTCGCGTTCCTGCATACTTTTAAGGATGTCTCTTTAGAACTGTCCAGACACATAAAGTCCCGTTTCATAAGCCCTTCTTTGCATCTTCACCAACCGCCTTAAGTACTTTGAAGAGTCTTAGAGTGCACTTCACAAATTTCCACACCGGGAGCATATCAACTGTCAAAAAAAATCAAGCTTTCCCATTCTTTAACATCTTTTTTCCCTCGCTTCCTCCAAAGCCTTTCCAACTTGGCATCAGGATTGGCTAATACTTTTTTAAAGCATGTTTCCACAAGATTTATCACAAACTTTGATGAATCAGCACTCCGGTTAAACTCAAAGTTTGAAGGCAAACACAGTTTTTTTTTACGCCTATAAGAAGGGATACACGAGGTAAAAATCACAGATCTGCACTTGAATTAGAACCACCTCGACCTCTTCATTTTTAAAAATACCATACGTATCAGCGAAACAGCAACAAGGCCCTGTGCGCACACCATTGTGCATGTCTGTGATCATCTAAAGAAGTTTCGCTGCTGAGCTTTTCGTTTATGCAGAAGTTTCCAACTCTTCAGGGTGCCACGGGTCTCGTCTCTCCCCCCCGTTCTCCATCCTCTAGTTTTTAATTCTCCTTTTCTTTTTCTTCAACTCCTTTCCCTTTGCTCACACACGGAAGAGCATCATCTTTGCACATATAGCTCTGGGTATGATGAGGGATTCAAGTAATACAAGCATCTGCTTAGGGCTTTTGTGTTCAAAAGATTCAATTAAAAAATAATTACCAAAAGATTAGTAGTAGTCGAACACGACTGTACTGTTTGAATTGATGTTTCTTTTCATGTGGTTTAATAATAGAATGCTTTCTTAATTAAGAAAAAAGGACCGCTGCAGTGCACCCTGACTGAATAAAAGTTTGTTTGATGTGTTGTAAAATTAAATATTTTTTTGATCTAACAAATTAATTTCCTCCCCCCCCCCCCCCCCCCCCTTTTTCCCTTTTTTCCACTAGCAGGAGATAAAGACAATTTAATTTAGATACCAATGGCTAGAACAAACCATTCCCTGAGCTTCGGTCAACGAACGAGCTATAAAACCGAGCCCAGAACAATTAATTGCTATGGTGTTCATCTACAGCGCGGGGTTAGCGACGCACGGACGTGATAGAGCATATACGGCGGGTAATGATATCGGGAGAGAGAATACGGTGGAATTTTCTCCTTAAATTACCTTCTCAGTGGTGTCCCACACCGTGCGGCTAATGCACAGCTTACAAATCCCATGCGTGTATGCAAACACAGCGGGAATCTCCTGTGCTGCCGTAATTATCCCACCGTTTTAATCTCTGATGGCCTTATGTGAGATTACACACGCTGGAGCATGTATCAATGCTCTGACTCGGGCTCTGCTACACCTCACAGAGAGAAACTGAGCATATTCATGAAGCCGGGCTACAGCGATCTCTGATTTGTGGGCAAATTGTACTTTTGAGTCTGGTCTTTTCAATTAATCATATACACCGGTTTATACTGTAAACAAAAATTTCAAATTGGAATAGATTCAAATGGTAAGCAATTCACTGATTGGAGAGAGAAAAAAATCTCTTCAGAAATAAAAGCGGGCAAAATCAACTAAGTAATTGTATTTCAATGGTCCACTTTAGGCATTCTACTAACTATAAGTAACTTCGCAACTACATGTTATCTATCTATAGTAGACCGTCTGGTTAATACTTGCTAACACTTTATTTTGATGGACTTCAACAGATTCTACTGACTAACTTTGCAACTATGTCAACAAAAACCTTTACACTTAACCACACCTAACAGTCTACTACAGTCTAATACTGTAATGAGAATAACAGTTACTTATAGTTAGTGGAATGTCTAAAGTGGACCATCAAAATAAAGGTTACTTTTCAGCAAGGATGTGATCAAAAGCAACAGTAAAGGCATTTATAATGTTACAAACTATTTCTATTCCAAATTGCACATTCTATGCATCAGATAATCCTGAAAAATATGAAGAAAAACAAGTGTTTATAACATTGATAATAATAAGAAGAAATGTTTCTTGAGCAGCAAATCAGCATATCAGAATGATTTCTGAAGGATCATGTGAGACTGAAGACTGCAACAATGACTGCTGAAAATTGCCATCACAGGAAAAAAATGCATTTTAAATAGAATTTTTTTTTTTTTTTTTTGAAAATTCTGGATCTTTCCGACCCCAACGTTGAACAATAGTGTATACAGTGGTTATAACGTCAGTGTTTGAAACAAAGACAACAAAGTTGTTTTTCGTTATATAAAAACGATGTATTTAAACAGCCTGATTTTGCATGTTTAAATTCATAGCTATTTACTAAAACAAACAAAAACTGCTGATGTAAATAGTATTGTATATAATATTATATAGTGTTATAGTATTGTAAATTGCATTGCAAATTAAATTAAATGTTATTATCACAAATATGTGTATATGCGGGATGTATTTGAGCATGTAGATTGCCATGCCAGGATGTTATGGACCATGTGGTGGAGAGCACAGATGTAAAATATTCAATGAATCTTTTTTTAGCCAGTTAAATTAAACACTCAAATTGAAGCACAAATTCACAGAAATTAGTCAGACTTGTCCTCACTATTAGGCTCGGCCCTCTGTTACTCCAATGCTTCAGAGCACACACACACACACACATACACACTCTCCGCTCTGCTCTCCTCACCTCTAATCCACACTGGAGCTGGGGCTGTCAGAATCCCCGCTAACTGTCACACTGCTGACCACTTCATCTGCACCCCCACAGACGCACAGGCCTGACTCCATTTGACCGGACACTGACCTCAGCCAAGTTCAGCTGGGAACCTTCATGGAGAGGAATAGCGAAGAAAAGAGACAGCGAGAGAGAGATACAGAGAGAGAGAGAGAGAGAGAGAGAGAGAGAGAGAGAAAGAGAGAGAGATAAAACAGGCCTGTGACAAATCAAATAGCCTCTGAGCTCAAGGCCTTGTGCTTGCTTTGCTGCCTCATAACCTTATTTGTTCTGAATATCGCAGAATAATAAATGATTTCTGTCACACTTTTCAAACACCCGTGCAACTTGCACGCCGTGTGTATGTTGGATAATGTACACAGAGGGGCCTACAGTATCTGGAAGGAGAAGGAGTTTAGCAGAAAAGAATGAGAGAGAGAGAGAGAGAGAGGGGCTGAACATGGGATATATTTGATTGTCATAAAAAAGGTTCAAATTATAAAAGGGAATGAGAATGAAAGCACTCATGTCTTCAGAGACTGCTGCTATGCTCAGTGTTTTCCTCTGTTTATACTACATTATTACATCACTGGCAGACCTCATATGCAGAGCTCCAATTGGTTTATCTTCAGTAGCATGTAGACAAAACCATTATGAATGTGATTCAAAAAGCAATCATTTAAAGACTTCAGAAACATTTTCGGTGACTTTATGTGGATCCAGCCTTGCCATCCCTGCTGCCACCCCAGTTGGCAGCAACAAATTCGAAGTTATGGCCAATTTGACAATTTACGAGCGCGAATCTCCCGACTGCAGTGAATTTGCTCCGTGCACAAATGACAACCGTTGACGTTCAAACTTGAGTGTGTGGGCTAGTACTTCCGGTGATCTGACAGCGAGAGCGGGAGACAACAGTGACCGAGTTCCATTACCAGAGAGATTTCAACCCGACCAAATTTTAAAATCCAAATAATTTTAAGTTTATTTCACCTGTGAGTTTCTATGCTTTCTATTACTGCATTTATTTTGTGCAAGTGAGATGAATAAAGAGCATCTGTTTTATAAATCATTATCTGTCTGGTGTTTATAAGCAGCACATCCAGTATTTTACTATGTGTAAAATATATAAACTTAGCTGTTTTGAACTGTTTGTGGTACAACCTACAGTTAAAAATATAAATGTAAAATATGTGATGATAATATTTATCGAGCAATTGCAAGTAAGTGAAAATATATGCGCAGAATTAAGAAAATGGTATTTATGGAGATAAATTGTAGCCTATCACAAATTAAGCAAACGTGTGAATGTTCACAAGGTACTTTATTTAACAACTCTTATCGTAGTTGTAACTCTATATTTACAGTAGGCATAATTGTCATTGCATGTGCATATGCAGCATGAGTCCAATTCTTTTGTTCGTGAACAGTTGTATTTCATTCATTATTCTAACTATGCATCCGAGCATTTAATTGGCATTGGCTTGTGTGATAGTAATATGGATCTTAGTAGTATTTTAAGGGATATAATTGATTTTATGAACAATTATAAGAGATCATTTTCAGCTTTCTCCGGCTCTGGGTGAATGTGAAACATATTGTCTCTCGCCTGTGTCTTAACTTAATGCCTTTCTTGTGATAATTGCCCTTACTTCTGTCATACTTTTATCTCTTATTAAGTGAAATCACATTGTATGGCCACTTATAAAAAAATATAATCAGATCCAAAAGGTGACACTGTGAGTATAAAGGTGTGCCAACCTTTTTCCCTCTTTTTTTAACACTTATTCCTAATATGTTTCACTTTTAAGTTTATCTGTTTGAGTTTGTAAATGGCAGCCTTTGGCCTTTTGTAGTACATGTATGTATGTATATATATATATATATGCCATATATTACCACCCCTCAGAATTTCCTACCCCCCCAATTATCAATCAATATATTATTAATTTTAAAAGTTTTAAACATACTAATAAATATTAGTATTTATTAATATTTTGAATAAACTTTTATTTTTTATTTAAATACATTTACATTTTAGTGACTTTATAATGTGCTGTTGTCATTGTTTATTAATTTCTTGTTTTTTTTCAGTTAGTTTAGTAATTTTAGTACTTATTACATTTAGTTGGCTAGGCAACATTAATATCTCAATTTTATTTTATTTGATCTTCATTCTAATTAAACCTTTTTTAATAATAAAAACACAGATTCATTTATTAACAGATCAATGACTTGGATTTAACTACAGAAACAGCATTTTGTTTTGTTTTTTGACCCGGTTCATGACAGCAGTTGAAGGTTCAAGGTGACCCGAGCTGTTCTTTGTTAGTGTGGTTTTAACATATCCAAGAAGCTCATCTGAGAGTTAATTATGCCTGAAAATCACAAAAATGTATAAAAGAAAGAAACAAGTTTCTCTTTTGGGGGGAGATTAAATAAAATGTTCTTGGCGTTCTTCATCTTTGAATTATCCGCCTTTGTCTACTTTAACTGTCCCTGAATATTCAAGAAATGAATGTTGGCAGAGAGAAGAAAAGATATTAATTAAGAGTAGATTCTGCATTGACTCAGACTTGTACATAAGACAAAAGGTTAAGTAAATGCCAGGGCTGCTATGTCACCTCAAACAATGAGTATTAGCTTTGGAATCATTAATGTCTGCTGAGAAAACACAGTCAAATTGGAGTCTTGATTGCCAGAAAATGTGAGGCCAGGGCTGTTTCATTTCAATCTATAGTTAAATTAGCCTCCGACAGCGGGTTGAAAACACACAATTAACTGAGCTAGGTGGGGCGTAGGGGAACGGCACCTCTAATGCACCGCTAGATTGAGATTGAGGCAGGCTTCCAAATAAGAAACATCTCGTCGGCTTTACAAATCAAAGAAGGGGCTCCCAGGCTCCAAGCCATCTAACCCCGCTGAAACCTGCCGGTGTGAACTCATTGTCAGGGGCTCACTCTCTCAGGACCTTTGATGGAGATGAATTTTGGTCAAAACATTGGCATTTAAGTGCATTTTTACATTTACAGCTCATCGAATAACCGAACAGCATCAGAGATGGAACAAATAAACAAATGAGCAGGACGAAAATATATAAATAAATGGTTGAGGTGCTCTGAAGATTTCCCTCTTTAAACTGATAGAAATTGCAGAGGCATCTGAGCAGTGCCGAGGTAGCGTTTCCAAGCATATGGCGTTTTAATTCCTGTTTGTCTCATCTGGGTAACTCCGGCCCAGCAAATCTCCGACTCCATCCAGGGAAATATCCAAAGAAGTGAATGGTTAAGAACAAAGGGCTTACATTTTCTCTGTAATGGGTGTTTCATTCGCCATATTTTCCCCAGAATTATGAAACTGAGAATCTAGTTCGCTCACTGATTTATGTGCAGTTATCATCTCTGCCTGTCTTTTCTCTCTCCACAATATGAAAATTAACAGACATTCCAAAAGTGTTGTCTTTCCACAAAACTGCTCCATCAAATAAAGCACACAAATAACACAACATTTCGCTCATGACACCAAACACGAGACCGTCCGGAACAAGTGGCGTGTTCATTTTTAATCACGAGTCGCCTTTGTGCCTGTTGACAGCTAGTGAAGTATGACTAATAAGAGCGGTGTTGTCGCTTCCCCGCCGAGGTGGAATGGTCTCTTCAGACAGAGTCCTGTAGATCATAATACATTTCATTGCGGGATGGCTAATAATCTCACTGTTTCACTTTGGTGGCAATCACAGCTACTACAATGCGTCATGATTCACCAATTAGGAAGCCATATTTCTTCTGGCTGCCAGTGCAAATGGACAGCAAGTATTGGTGTCAATAGACGCTATAAGCTGAGCTCAGTTTCTAGCATCTAGCTATTCTGTGAGATTTAACCATACAGGTACATTTATAAATATATTATATGCACATACTGTAGCTATATAACATCCTCAACTCAAGGCACAATGAGTTGTTCATGGAGAAATGCAATTATACAAGCTTACAAGCTTGAAGTTTTGTTATTTTTTTTTAACTTCCAGCTTTTAAACTGCCATTTTTAAAACAAAAATCAAACAGTTTTGAGTCTAACATGGCGTGACCATTAAAAATGGCAGCACAGATCATGTTAACCGTTCATCTCTTTCGTTTTACTATTAGTTAAGGCACGGAAAAAATTAACACCAGAGGGTGTGTTGATATTGTAAATGTATTTTCAAATATATGTACTTTATTAGAACAACATTGTTTTAGTTACCTTGTTACTGATGTCTTAAAGTCCCACTGTAGTCAAGAATTTTATCCTTTAAAACGAATCTTTGATCACCAAAATTACATAGACCTATTTAAAAGTGGTGGCGATGGCGCAGTGGATAAGACACATGCCTTTGGTGTGAGAGACCAAAGGTTCGAATCCACTGTGAGACACCAATGTGTCCCTGAGCAAGACACTTAACTCCTAGTTGCTCCAGAGGCATGCGACCTCTGACATATATAGCAATTGTAAGTCGCTTTGAATAAAAAAAAAAAAAATGTAAATGTAAAAGTGCATGCCTTACAATAGCTTGACTGTAACTCTACACCCTTCCCTCATTTAGTATACACGGTTAAAATTAGCCCTGTCTCCCCTTACTCACACTATCTCAGAGATACACCCGTTGACAATCTCACATTGACGTGATTGGATACAAGGCAGTTTATGACGTCAGAAACACCAGAAATTTCAGACCGTCATTTTGAGACTGTCATTGGTTCACTGCAGTGTTGACTTATGAATTTGCACTATTAAAGCATATTAAAAACACCGAATAGACATAGAAACAAAATAAAAAGCTTGATGCTCACCACATAGGGACTATTCCATGTTTGAATAAATTATTTTTTATTTATTTTTTCCCCCAATAAATGTTTCCAGTAACAGTCCATTTTCTTAAATACACCTTTTGTGACATGATACTTATATTTAGCACAGCTCACATGCAGCATCGTGGCATCCTCATCTGCTGCCAGATGCCACCCCTCATGCTTGCTAACATGCTCCTACACTAAACACTGCAGCGCAAAATGACACAAACCCTCTGCTACAGTTTAGAGGCCTGCAGAGAAAGAAAGTCAGAAAGCAACAGGGAGAGAGAGAGAGAAATAGAGTGACAGCGTGAGAGAAAGAAAAAAAAAAGATTCATGTACAGTATGCCGGCAGTGCCCACACAACGACAACATCGATGCTAACAAACAGACCGGAGGCTCACTTCCTGTAGCACATCCCTCAGCACGCTGTTGAACGAAATAACTGCACCACTTATCTTGAGGGAAAACTCACTACTGTTTAACAGCCTAGGACAACAAACACAAGTAAGTCTATTGTTTATTCTGTCTGCGCTCGCATTACATCACGGCTTCAATTACAGTATTTCGGTTATTACTGCCAGTACCGTCTCCCACTAATGTGACAGCTGTTCCCAGTTTTACTTTACATGTTTGTAGGTTAAATACTGTGTTTTGGATAATGAGAACAATAGGAGAGAGAAAAGCCCCTGGGGCCGTGTACACTGCAGGGCAGTCTGAGGGTCTGGCCTGGAAAATCAAGCTGTGGCAAGACAAGATACAAAGCATGGGAATCAAAATAAATAAATAATATAGAAAAATTGGACAGAGAAGCGTTGACCCCTGGTCCCCCAGGAACATGTGCGCCTCTGATCTGCCTAGTATTTCAAGAAAAAGCAAGGTCTTGAACCCCAATCCTTAGACACATAACAAAGCACACTTTTGCAGCTGCCATGCACAACTATGAGCTCGGAGGCCTGAGAGAGTCCCAAGACAATGCCCTCTCCATCAGCCCCAGGACAAATATCTAGACAGCAATATTTTCTGCTTCAACGGCTGCACTGCATGTAACTGTGAATGCGAGAGGGGAGCGAGAGGAAGTGAGAAAGAGTGTGCCAAATGATTCCTTTAATAACTCATATACACCTAAACAAACATCAAAGGTAGAGAGTTATCACACGGAAACATGGGCACAACCCAACCAGCATTCCTGTAGAGATGGACATCCACATTTAGCCTGTCATGTGGCTATGTGGGTAAATACTGAGTAATATTAAAAGCAGACACTTTCATTTTTTCAACTTAAATCATATGGAAACAGTTTCACAATTTGTATCTATAGACAGCATTTCTCACAGTTAACGTCAATGGCGAAGGAGCAAACCCACTATAGGTTACCAAATACTACAGTTGAATTTATACTGTGTTACTGTTATAAAGAGAATAGTTTTACAGTACAAGTTGGTAAGAATTTAGTTGTTTAGAGCTTAAATATGCAATTTATATATAAACATACTGGCTAGAAAATTGGTTTATGTGTTTTTGGAGATGTGAGCTCCAGGCCGTCAGCGGCCATTCAGCTCTCACGTACCCACTGAAAACAGCTATATACTTCAGAAATGCGCTGCTTACGTGGTTAAGCATGAGATATAATATGTTTTGTTGTCATATCAAACGGGCAATCTTTGGTCTTATTAATCGATTCCTTGTTCCAGAGCAAATCGATTTGGCTAATGACAAACTTAAAGTGTTAGTTCGCCCAAAAATGACAAGTATGTCATTAATGACTCACCCTCATGTCGTCCCAAGACCTCAGTTCATCTTCGGAACACAGTTTAAGATATTTTAGATGTAGTCCGATTTAGATTTAGCTTTTCTGTCCCTGACATGTATGTACGGTACACTGTCCTTGTCCAGAAAGGAAATAAAGACATCATCAAAGTAGTCCATGTGACACCAGTGGGTTAGTTAGAATGTTTTGAAGCATCGAAAATACATTTTGGTCCAAAAATAACAAAAACTACGACTTTATTCAGCATTGTCTTGTTCAGTGACACTGATGACGTACTGTAAGATGCTGCTGACGTGTTCTGGCGCTGACATGTATTCGTGTTCAAATAATTATGGCTGGGCAAAAAAAAAAAATGCAAGTCTTCCTCTGTGTCGAAATCCTTAGACATGTTTGCAAAGATTGTTTTGTTTACAGCGTGCATCTCCGTCAGACTGTAAACGAAGCTCGGGCACACCAGATACACGTCAGCAGTGCCTTACGTCATCAGTAGTGATGCACGATATATCGGCCAGCATCAGTATCGGCCGATATTTGTTCATTTTGAAGTTGCCGTTATCGGCCCGATAATAAAATTTGGCTGATATATTAAAGCTGATAAATAATGAATTATTTCCTTCAATACTTGAGACAATTAAGATGCGCACTGTTCAACAAGGTTGATCTTAATTGCTTGAAATATGATGAATCAAAAAGGAAAATATAGTTAAGTGCAAAATGTGCTGTCATATCGGCTACGTGAAATTAAATAGGCTCAAGCCAGAACCGTGTCAAGTGTTTTTATCCATGGCGGAAGGAAGCAGTTCAGCACAAAAGAGGGTTTTTAAGGACACTCTGTAGTTCTTTCTTATTTATTTACACACTTGAGCCATCAAACTGTAGTATAAAATCAATATCCAACTTGTAGTGGTGCGATATGGCTCTATATCACCATGGCAGTGACTGCCTGCAGCCTCGTGCATATAACCTACAGCAGTGTAGCCATAATATTTAGTTAAACACCTCTTTTCACTGACTATTTGTTGAAGTTTCAGGCCCTAGCCTTTTCCCTAAAGTTTTATACAAAGTGAACAAGGTTACACTTATTGTAAGGACACTCCCTCCGAACCAACCAGAGGTTAACATGTCTTTCTCAATGACACGATTTAAAAAAACATCCCACAGTGGGTATGAACCAACCTTTCATTTACCACTATAACTTTTTTTCCCCACTATGCCACATGACCCCATTGTTTATTACAGATGGTATATGCATTTATGCAACAACGTTTAATTTAATTTAATAACAGCGTTTCTAACTACCAGAATCAAACGGGTCTTCAAATGACATTGCTTGCAAGAATATCATTGATTAAAACCATACAGGTCTCTTTAGAAGTGAACTCATTTCATAGCTAAACACCTCTGATGTCCAGGGAAAGCTACAGTAAGATGTGGGCCAAACCCTGACTGTGTGTTAATGAGGACACTGGTCTAAGGGCTTGAGAGCTGGCATAGAGGTGCAGGCCCTTGACGAGATCCCACCTTGCCTAGTGTCGGCCCCTGGCTCCAGACTATCTAACTATCCATCACTGGCACACAAGCCTGCAGTGCTGCTCTATAAAAAGGGAGGGCGAACGGACTTCCTTTCAGCAGTTCAGCTCAGCAATTACACAGATCCAAAGGTATGAGAGGACAAAGCCCTGCTGCAGGCCTCACCCTGACCGCCTGACCCCGTCAACCTCAAAACCAACCACAGATCCAGCCCTTCATTTATTTACACTGAGCTCTGGAGTGTAAACAAAAACTCAAAAAAACTCATTAATAACACATCGCACTTGAGATAAATGAGCTCGCTTTCAATGCAACCACTAGTGTTGTTCATCACCATAATTTTTAATTGAGTTTCCCCCCTAAATTTCTTTAACAACTGCTCGGTAGACTCGTCGACAGTTCCCTCAGGGTGAAACGGGTGATACCTCAGATGCATGAATAGTTTTGATATATCAGGATGCAAAACATCAGTCAGATGGTGTGTGTTTTTTGTGTGTAACCTCCACTTGAAACGGTGCGGCTTGCGCAAAGCTGTGGGCTCGGGTACGGAGCAGAGCTATGAGGAGACCATATGGCAGAAGACACAAGAGTCTCCAGTCAGCATTCCCCTCCACCACCGGAGCACGGATACACATCAGTGCTCTCACTTTCTCCCTCTCACTCGCTCACTCAGACACTCTACTAATTGCATCCTGTGTTTGTCAATCAAAATCTATTTTCCTTTCCTTTTTTTCCTTTGCCTTTTACCACCTTCTATTAATTCCCCAGTTGCTCAAAAGCTCTTTGTCACTCTTAGCGCATGCGATGAGGGGCTGGTTTGTTGAAATGAATTCCATCTGAAGTGAATCGGATCACAAATGTTGGCCGGGCGGCGTCAAACCCCTTGGAATTCTACACAACGCTCTGTCGAAACGTGAGGGGTTCTGTTGTCACCCAAACCACACATTTCATTTGTATGAGCAAATCACACAGGAGAAACTGAACTTTCGAGCGGGGTCGAGTTAAAGTCGCTCTCCCACTCTGAGCTATTCAAGAAAGTCAAAACAAATTAGTGGAGCACTATAGAGATGATGGAGTTTGTAGAAATAAAACAACTCCCTGATGAACAGGCCTCGATTTGTGGTGGATTTTTCATTGTCTTTATAACTCTTTCCAGCAGGAAAAGCACATATTATGTATTAGAGAGAAAACGCACTTCTCCACATCTTGGACAAGAATACATATCAAAACTGAATTATTGGCAGAATTCCATCAGGAGTCATACCCAATTTCAGTACAAACATTGCGGGTCTTGAAGATGTTAAAATGTTTTTGAAATAAGTATTTTATGCTTAACAAGGCTACATTTAATCGATCAAAAATACTTTAAAAACAGTAAAATTGTAAAATATTATTAATATCTAAAATAAATGTTTTCTTTTTAAATATATTTCAGAATGTGACTAATTCATGGGATGACAAAGCTGAATTTTCAGGAGCCATTACTCCAGCCTTCAGTGTCACATGAACCTTTACTAATCATTATAATATTATAATTTGGTGCTCTTTTATTGGTGCTCTTTAATTATAATGTTTTAAAAACATTATGATTTGGTGCTCTTCATATAATTAATGGACAAGTTTGGTATTTTACACATTGTTTCTGATGAAATAGAATGGTTTAGATTGAAATTTGACCTAAGAATGTTTGGTTTCTGTGGTTGCACCCCCCCTACCTCCACAATGGTTGCATAGGTGCACTGGAACAATCATTCCTAAAACGCATTAAACTTTAGTTTACAAAGGCGTGAAACTCACCGAGTGGTCTGGGGTGTTCACTGATATGCTCACACAAAAAATCCCTGCAAAAGATGCTTTCCAACAGGTTTTATTGTAGTTTTTGTCCCAATACAAGTCAATGGAGTTGGATAAAAACTATGATACAACCTGTTGGAAAGCATTTTTGCAGCGATTTTTGTGTGAACTTATCAGTGAACACCCCAAACCAAATTCTCAGGCCAGCAGCATGTGTCTAAATTTCAATCTTAACCATTCTATTTCATCCGAAACGATCTTAAAACAGGGCTTTAAGTGTACCGAACTTGTACTTTAATGTTGAAAACAGTTGTGCTTCTTAAAGGTACACTACGTACCTTGTGACCCTCTAGTGGTTAAAAAAAATCAAACCTGCATGCATTTTGTGGAAGAACATGGTTTTGGTTGTGCTTGATGAATATGGTGTGAATATGGTAAACATTCACTAGGATTGAAAAGAATCTCAAGCTGACTAGCTGAAGACATTATCTGTAGAAATACCAATTAATAGACAGTACTTCATTGGAATTAAATTCTAGCACAGAGCTACAATGACCTTAATGAAATTACTCTTCACAATAGATAATGCTTTACAACAATACCTTACTCTGTTCAGTAATAAAAACTATCCCACTCCCAGACCAAAGTAGCTGGAGCAACGTTTCTCTATTTATAGATATAACAAGACAAGTGTCACAAGTGTCATATGAGTGCAATTTCCTGCGAAAACCAGAAGGATTGATGATGTATTTACTATTGATGATGTGTTACATAGTGCACCTTCAATGTTTTTTGTGGAAAACTTAATACATTTCTTAGTATCATGTCTTTGCTGTAACTTTTGATCAATTTAATACAGCCTTTTTGAATAAAAATAATGGCAGTGTATTGTTAATCTCTACTCTCTTTAAATGATTATTAGCACTGTGAAGACTGTGTACAAAGGGCAAAATACTAATGCAAAAACAAAGGCTAAGCGTGACCTATAAAGTCCTGGAGTGGGGTAAATTACCAGAGAATAGCATCTTTATAAACACTGCACACACCAAAACACCCCGGTAATGGGAATAAATCAATTTTGGCATCTTCAGAAGCACCACTTGAAGTACGGCACTAGAAATCCTGTGTGTGGATCCTTATCTGGAAAGGTCAGAATGTAATACTCCCTCACTCCAGGAAAGAGCTCACCAAGCACGCGCTTTAATTACTGCCCATAGGACGTGGATTAAGAGACTAAATGAAAATGTCATAAAAACGACAAAGAGAAATCTGTGTTATCGCTGCTTTAACTGATCTTATCATTGTGCCGTCGTCACAATCACTTCCATTGTTCAGGGTTGTGCATCAAGGGTCTTTACTCTCCAGCGGTGGCGCAAATGTGCCAAATATCAGCACATTTGACAGCTCCATCTTTGCCACAGTCTTTATGCATTTCATCGCTTTGAACAGTTAATTTGTGTGATTTTCCTTAGAATAACTCCATTGCTCCATGTAAAAGAACTTAATTTTGACTAAATTTCTAAAAAAAATAAAAAATAAAAAAGTATTTTTTTTGTAATAATATAGGTGGCATATTGGAAAGAAAGTAGATATGATGCGTAGATGACAGGGCCAGACTTCATTTCGGAGATGAGCACCAAAGCTCGACGTGTTAGAAAAACAACACTAAACACTATAGGCCACAGGTCCAGTAAATCTCAAAACTAAAATCTGACTTCATCTTGTTTAGGTGTGTTTAGGTTTCACACATTTTGGTTCTGGATTTTGCTGATGGCATAAAACTGACTCTGTAACTGTGAACATGTGACTCTGTAACCAGGTCCCCATCATATTCGCCAAGTGAAAGTGTATTTTAGCAAAGGCCGTAACTGGTCGGCAGTTGTGAAGTGAACGGCAGAGATCAGACAGACGTTTCTCCTTCGTTCTGCCGAGAATAGCGCTGGTAATATGGGCTGGCAGCCTCTGTCAGCTCAGCCTGCACACCTCTCACAAATTAGGACCTATTTATCTAGAGCACCCTGCACTCAATGGAAATGATTACCAAGACAGTCAAACCCTATTTACACAGTACGTCTTCATCAAAGCAGAAAAAAAAGGAAATGACATATTCTATTTCAAGGACTGTATCTAAACGAGGAGGTGGAAAAGAGGAGCTGAACGTATGTTATGTGTTAGTTTCACAAACAAATACAAAAGACCAAATGTGTCTATGCTGAAATGCATGTTTAGTTTACTAGCTCACTTTACACGCACGTTTAGATCCAGCACAACAGCGCAGATATCGTGGCATACGCAAGAAAATGTGTTATTGTTAAAATAACTTCAAGGGCTTTTATTTTCTTGTTTATTCTTTTTCTAAATGAGATCAAAAGAAGAGTTGAAACCATTTAAAACTTAATCCTCAACTGGGAAATAAAAGAAAAGTAGAATAAGGAAAACAATGATAATGAAATGAATAGATAAACCAACAAACGGATAAACAAATAAAAGTACAAACAATCTGAGACCTGAAAGATCCTGAGAGAATTTCCCTCTCGAGTTGATTTCTTTTTAGTTCTTTCATTCTTTTTAACTCCAGAGGGCTGGCGGATAGAAACTCTACAGATCCACTAGTCCAGTGTGACTTGGATCTAATTAGTTGAAAGGAATGAATAATTATCTCATTTCTATTACACTCTATTTGCATGTGATAACAATCAGTACTGTAAGACAGTTGTTTTTTCCATCTCTGTGACCTTGTCTTGCGTATCTTGCAAGTACATATACAAAGTAGTAAAGGGCAGTGACCTTGACCTACAGTCAAAAGTAATTAGATGATGTGACTGTCGAATATACAAAAGATACATAGAATTTTGGAATAAAAAGTCCAAATCTCTCTATGGATCAATCTGGATTTGTTTAAACCAGCTCCATGGATTGTGATTTGTGTGACAAAGCATTCCTTGGCTTTCAGCAACAGACTGTCTCGATGTTATCTGAACAACTTTTTACACACAATGGCATATTGTTTTTTTGTGATCCAAAGGTAAAATCACTCTTTTTTATTACCACTTGAGATAGAACCACAGAATAACCTTTCTATAAAGTGAAAGAAAGATAAATGGATAGGATAGATGGATAGATGGGTGCAGAAAGAAAGAAAGAAAGAAAGAAAGAAAGAAAGAAAGAAAGAAAGAAAGAAAGAAAGAAAGAAAGAAAGAAAGAAAGAAAGAAAGAAAGAAAGAAAGAAAGAAAGAAAGAAAGAAAGAAAGAAAGAAAGAAAGAAAGAAAGAAAGAAAGAAAGAAAGAAAGAAAGAAAATCAATGCCTCAGACTTGCGTTTCTTCCATTCAGCTGAAGGGTTTGTAGAGAAAAAGAGTGCAGGCTGAAGCGGAGAACATTTCAGGTCAATAAGGAATCAATAATGGTGGGTGAATCTACACAGAGGAGATGAAAGCCAGTGTGCAGGGCTTTGGCCTGGGTCATTGTTCGCAGGATTAGGCCATAGAGGAGGAGAAATGTTATTCTACTTCACGGCAAACCTACAAGAATAAAATCAGGCTGAAATAAAGGTAGCTGTGATGTAACTGATGATGGACTATTGGACGCACTATATTCTTTTAAATACTAGTTAAAGTCCCCCGTGGTGAAAATCACATTTTTAAGTTATTTGTATACATTTGTATACATTGTAGACATTTATATGTCTATGTTGTGTTTTTAATGTGCTTTAAGGCAAACTACTGTATGGTCAAATCCATAAGTCAACACCATTGCAGAGTATTTTCTCCATAAAACTGCAATGAAAAAAAAAAAAGACTCAAAAAGTCTCAAAAACGCTATTTGAAATTGCTGGTGTTTCTGATCTCACAAACAAGGCTTTAACATCATTACATTGCCTTTCTCCACTGAAGTTCTGAGTGTTCAAACCGTTTCTGATGATTGTTAGAAGGGAGACTGAGTTATGGCAGACTAAGAACATAGTTAGCAGTTTGTTAAAGCTACACTGTGTAACTCTTTTAGTTTATTCTTAGCTAAAAACACTTAGTTTTTTCAAAAATATATGTGCTCATTAATGTATATTTACTTTGTTCAAGTAATAAAGTATTCTCTTGAGTGTATAATATGCCATTGAAAATACACACGGGTAATGGGTTCTAATGTCGGTCACCATGTTGCCCCTCCATCTTGAAAGTACATTAACCAAAGAGGGACATTCCCGTTAATTCAAGCTTCACCTTTCGCGTTTACGTTTGAGTTAACACTCATGGACGAGGTCGAACTGGAAGCCATGTTAATCTTGGACTACATTGGCCACCGTAGGAGTTAAAACGAAATTGGAATTGAGAGGAACAGAAACTAATATTCACTGGATGGTCATATACATTTTCATCGCTAGATGGGGGTAAAAATCACACAGTGTAGCTTTAACAGTCTAAATGAAGCATTGAGTTACATTCAAACTATAAGGCATGAATAATTTATTTCACAGGAAAAAATAAAACGTTTAAAGGAGAAATGCAGCGCAAAATGAACCTTTGGTCTAATAAAACATTGGTACCTAGTTAACCGTTCTCTGAGATTTGTTTTCATGATATTCGAATGTAAAGACTTTTATCTCTACAGGGGGACTAAATCTAAAAGTTAAAACCTGCCCATTGTCTGCATGGCGATGTTGATGCCATTTAACGTTTTGCTGTAGAATCCACTACTTAGCAATCAGTCAATCAGACATTCAGGGATTCCCTGAATCCTGGGTGTTTTCTCTCTCTTTATCGGCTATTCATAATGGGCTGCTATCGATCTGACCCTCTCCTCCCCGGCTGTAATTGCTTTGGTGATTGGTTTAATTTCACAGTCAGTCTGAGCCTAAGTTGATGAGAATCCATGTATTATCTTTTCCAATCTGCAAAACTAAAAGAGAGAAATTGTTCGTTCAAACTAAACATAAAAAAGGTACTGTATGTGCTTTAGTACCTCATGTGAGACACTTCTTTCATGCATAGGGGTGGGGGTGAATGAAATTGACCAATTAAGCAAATACGGATATCAATTAGGTGGTATAATTGAGATGTTTGATATATTAAAAACGTGTCCCTGGGTGCGTATGTAATGAGCTCCAGTGTGAGGTATGGGAGTTGATCATATTAGAGCACTCCGCCAGTCTTTCTCTCTGTGGTACACAAATAAGTGCCATTCAAACACACAGGACTGCTGTATCTGATAAGGTGGAACAAAAATGTCCAGGCTTGCATGGAGAGGACAGGCACTACTGACAAGGTGCACTTTTATCTTGAGCTAGACCATCACCCTGCTCTGTATACAAGGATATGGTGACAGTTCAGCCATGAAAACAACAGAATGTTTCCTGTGCTGGCAAACAGTCACAGCTCTAACTGTGTAAGGAGCATTTAGTTAAAAAAAAATAATAATAACAACAACAACAATATATATATATATATATATATATATATATATATATATATATATATATATATATATATTCTATAGCCTGATGTCGTCATACTCCGATTCTAGTCAGAATGTGAGTCTGATACTGCTCCATTGGTCTGTGATTATGGGGCGTGTTTCAACCGAACCAGGAAAAAAAACACCTCTGCACTCAATTGGATCGACAAATGCCTGGATCGCGGTTCTCTGCTCCTCTTTTAAAATAAATGCACTGTCTACATCTTCTATTACAGACGCGATGGCTTTCAGACTGAATCTAAACATCTAAAATCTCCAGCGGCAGCCATTCTTTGTTGTAAACAAATTCAATCCAAACACTCATTGGTGACGTGGATGATTACGTTACGGTTGATCATCTGTCCATCGTCGTATAAAGCCCGGCCTGACAATCTGATTGGTCCAAACAACTTTGGTTTGGGCATATGCTTCACAACGAATCAAGTCCAGACCGAACTTTCCATCCTCAAATGTTGTGGGTGGGTCTAAGTTCGCCTGGCGTCCAAACTGTTTTATTCATTTTTTAACCAAATTAAATACACACATATTGAAGTTTTTTTTTTTTTTTTTTCAGGAATTGAAGATGATGCTAGTATTCATAGTGGAGTGGTGTGAAAGGAATTCACTTACTATAAATTAAAAGGAGGAGAAAATTACATAACAGATTGAACAAGTGTCTTATACAATACTTGGATGTTTACTGTATGTTGATGCTGCTCAAATTATGTGCACATTTAAATTATGTTTGTTTACAGTTGTTGAAAGTTACAGCAACATATTCTCTTAGGAGAATAAGGGCATTTGGAGCAAATAAGTGTTGTGCAATATGGAATATGTGCATGGAATAGCTATCACTCTGTTCAACTTAAAGCTCGGGCCAAATGCTTGAATCAAGTTTTCAAGATATACTAAAAAAATTCTGACAAAAAAAAAAAAATATGTCTGAACCTTCTCATATTTTATATGAGGAATATCAGCGTTTGGAATATGGAGAGATTACGGAAATCTTTTGTTCACCAGTCTGTTAAATTAATACATCAGAGTTGGGGGTCTAAGTAGGCCTCAGGGTTCTGAAAAAATAGAAATTACTAATTTTTTTGCACTGCAACCAGTCATGCATTTATGTATTGTTTTTGTATTAAACTGTGTATTGCTATGTATTAATTGATGTGGTATTGAAGTGATTTGATATAAGAAAGGACTTTTTTTTTTTTTTTAAGAAATACCAACCATAAAGTAAACAATTTGTCAATTCTAGCCTAATGCCATTACTGAATTAAAAGAAAATATCAACACACTCAAATCATTTTTTTAACCCAAATCATTCACAACATAAAACTCATTTCACTCTTATAATTCACTCTTATATATAATCAGATGTAGTATAAAAAAAGAGTGCTGCGACCTCCAAATTTAGCCCCAAAACAGAGCACCCAAAACTACAATAAGCTATTATATAAACTACAAACTATTCATTTATGTATATGCACTGTCTATAAATAAACTGTTGTCTATGTATAAGCCTCCTCCTTTTGCTGATTGGGTAGATTATCTAAACGTGCTTCTCCAAAACTGTGTTAATAAAAAAAATCATATAATTGCACATAAGTGCAATTAAGCGTTCCCTAAGAGAACGGAAGTGAGTGACAGTGTGCAGCTATTGTCATGGCAACCATCGCAAGCTGATTTGAAGACGTTCTAGAATAAAAGTATCAATGGCAAAGAAACAGCCTCTCTTCTCCGTAATGTCATCCCCTATTAGGAAGCACAAACATATATCATGCATGTTTTGACAGACCAGACCTGACAGGCAGCTGGTGAAAGGTCAAGAAAAAAGAAGCATAGTCGCTTCAAAGCCTGTTAATGAATGTTGTCCACAACGATGAGGTTGCTACAGCTGTCTTTCTCTTTCTCTGCTGTGTGATATGTTTAGAACTATTGTTTGATACATGTGCTTCATTAACAATCCTCTAGCATATCTCTCTTCATGGTAATTAAGCAAGCTGTTTGCACAAAACCGTGCCCCATACACACGTCATAACCCCACTCCCACATAGATGAACCCACATACACTTTTTCCACACACACAGAAACAGTGCAACCATGTAAAACTGCACTTGAGCTCTGGCTGGTGTTAGTTGCTTGCAGTGGGAGGACGGTGAGGTAAGAGGTTTTGAAAAGAAGTACAAGGTCAGGTTTTAAATGAAACAAACGCTCGGCTTCAGGCTCAGACACAATCAGATCAGCTGAACATCCGGCCCTACCAACATCCCAAGAAACCAGCATGAGGATTCAGTCCAAAAACTCCCAAAAATATTTAAATTTAAAGTGCCAAAAACATAATTTTCCTAATCAGTATTTTTGTCTGTCTTTCCATCCTTAAAACAAGAAAAAATAAAATTGCAAAACTTATTTTCAGAGAATACATCATAAAAGAAATGCTTGTGTATATATTTATTATGAGTTTTCCCTAAGTTTGCTGCATTATTCCTTGCAACTGCACCTGCATTGAACTTTGGTTTGATGTGAGTGGTTGGATATGTTTCTATGTTTATACTGGATATTTTAACTGGAAAATCAATATAAGAATGCTGATTAAGTAGATTAAGCTGATTTTTCCCCCCTCTTTGAAATGTATCTGTTTGTACAAAATTCTTGACTCTGTATAAAATAAATAATATTAATAAAAAAAGCTTTGAAATTCAAAACCGACTAATGCTCAGTGATGTGGTATTCCAGTAACAAGAAACATTAGCATATGAGGAGAGAGAGAGCGAGAGAGAGAGAGTAGACAGAGCTGAACTGCCATGTTTTAGGTCAACGCCTCATGTGACAAGTGGGAGAGTTTGTCAGCTAATGCAGAGAGTTTGGATGGTAACACCAAACTATTTGCTTTGCTTCGTGGACAGAGTCTGGAATGGCTTAATTGAAAACTGTTTTCTTTCTAGCGGAGGGGTGGGTGGGTGTTTGGGTTGGGGGTTGGCGGTTGGGTACAATTGTTTGATTGTTAGTTGTCTGAAGTATAAAATCATAACGTAACATAACGTTTGGTTATGACGTGTGGTTTTCGCCAGCTCAGGTGCATCGATCTTCCACTGTAAACACATGTAAGATGTGAAAACGAAACTATAAAGCAAAATACCGGAGTAAACATGGCAACCATGAGTGCAACCAAGGGGGACACAATCACTACTATCGCCTTGCCAGCCTCTGGCCTGCCCAGTTTCTCGCTGACGATTGGTAATAGTTGATAAACTTTTCCCGAAAACTGTCAGGAGTAGAGCCACAACATCATCTCCATTCAAAATGTTTAACAAATATTCTTCTTGTTCTGGCTTCAGTTTGCAAATGCTGGGAAAATTCTCCACAACAGAGCGAACTGCATCCTGTGTATCCATATCCACGGTCGTTTTCGATATCCACAAGCTAAAACACAATCTTAAACTCTGGGCTTAGCATCTACGTCACGGCTCTCAGCCCATCCTCTGTTCGTTGATTGGCTGGCTGTTTTCAGGCCGGAGGAAAACTGAGATACATGTCGATGTGTCAGACTGAGTACAGAAGAGAACTGCAATAGAGCGGAAGTACAAAGTCTGACGCAGTCAGGCTACCACAGTACATTTTGGCATTCATAAACATGTCACAGACATACCAGCCCGTTCTCATCCTTTAGCGTCACATAGGTGACGCTATATGACAAAATGGCGAAATACTACGCACATGGCACCCTTTATCGTTAATATAACATGCGAACCTAAGGCATCATAAATCCTTTAGCGTGATATGAGACTACCCTACTCTACTCCACACCAAAACCTACCCATCACAGCGCATGTTATATTAACGATAACGGGTGCCATGTGCGTAGTATAGCGCCGTTTTGTCATATAGCGTCACATGTGACGCAAAAGGATGATAATGCGTTGGACATACATACATACATAGAGAGAGAGAGACAGAGAGAGAGAGAGAGAGCTGCTGAGTGTTGGCTAAAGCACCAATTCCTGAAACACCAGCGAGACGGCCTTAAAATGGACATCTCTGCTGTCCCTGCACATGATGGATAGCCATGATAATGTTTCTGGGACCAACAGCAATAAAAGTGACTCTGTCCAGGCATAAAGTACACAAATCAATCAAACTCAAGGTAATATAATTTATTACCCACCAAAACGGGAAATATGCTCAAAGACAAACGTACACAGCAATCCCTCCATGTTCTGTGATAACCATTACCAAGGAAGAGGCCGCGGCAGGAATTTCTATTGGCCGCTTCATGCGGCACTGGGCAGTGTGTCTTGGGAACAGGATGAGCTGTGATCCAGGCCTGTTCCACTTGCCGAGGCCCGGCAAAACAGACCAGCACCACTGACAGCCATCCAGACTTTAACCCACCAATTAACATTTGGAAAGGATTAATCAGCTCCCATTTGGAGCCCGGTTTTAATGAGACTGAGTATGCTTTCAGCCAGATGTCCTCCTCTGTAGGTATCTATGAGAGCCTGTTGGTTTAATTAATTATTGATGTCTTAATGCCTCCTGCTTTGTGAGTCTCAGTCACTGGTGAGCCATGTGTCTCCAGCCTAAGCTAAGCCAGCAGTAACTAGGGTTTTTATATTTATATTTGTGTGTGTGTGTGTGTGTGCGTGTGAGAGAGAGAGAGCGTGGGGGGTGGGGGGGGGGGGGGTGGAGAGGAAGGAATGAGCTAAGCTGGAAAAATGTGTGAGAGAACGAGATGCGCTTGGCACTTAAATGCACTGGATTGGCCTTTTCTTGTCCTGCACTGTTCCACACAAAAAAGCAACCTAACCTCCGTTCATGCACTTTAATTTGAGGTGATTGCATGTCCACTTACATAAATTATACACCGCCCTGTGTACATTATTGATGCTGCAGAATCCAAAAGACATGCTGGATTACTCGACTGAAGGCACAATATCAAAAACAGAATAACTGATTCATTTCAGGAGGGCAGGCATACTGTAATATCTCATATTTAATGTTTTCTATTCAAACAAACACATCTATATCATTTCAGATTATATTCCCTGACGCTCTTGTCTCCTTCCCCTCCATATCCAACCCGATCTCACGACCAAATCGTACGAATTCGACGCATGATTAAAAAGTGTCTAATTCGTACTAATTCGTACGACCTCACTCGTACGAATTAGTACGATTTTGCTAAATCGTACATATTTAACGAATTGGCCAATTTGTATGAATTCGTACGAATGACCTACCCCTTACCACGCCCCTAAACCTAACCATCACGTGGGTTTAGACAAATCGTACAAATTCGTACGAGTGAGGTCGTACGAATTAGACACTTTTTAATCATGCGTCGAATTCATAAGAATTGGTCGTGAGATAGCGTAGCCATATCCGTTGCTTTGCTCTCCACTCTTATTGTCTCTTCATTTCGTTCTTTCCTCAACTTTTACTCTCCCAGAGTCTCACATCCATTTCTTTCCACCTCTTTCTTCTTTTCTTGATCTTTCACCTTCCTTTAGCATATATCCTCTTTTCTTCTTTACTTTCCTGTCCTCTCCCTCAATTCTCTTCTCATCACTTTATCTTGTCTTCTTTCCTATCTTATCCTCTCTTTTCATCTCATGTCTTTGCCTTTTCTTCCATCTCTCTAGTCTTTCCGCATCTTCCTTTCCTTTCCTTTCCTTTCCTTTCCTTTCCTTTCCTTTCCTTTCCTTTCCTTTCCTTTCCTTTCCTTTCCTTTCCTTTCCTTTCCTTTCCTTTCCTTTCCTTTCCTTTCCTAGCTTACTATGCTCAACACAAATTCCCATACACAATCACGCACACTCCAAGTGTCTGTTTAAATGTGCGTACGCTCATAGAGATGGGGGGATGAAAAACGATGCCACGCAACAGAAGCGTTTCCGTGTTTGCCAGTTCCCGCGCATGTGTTTAATCACACTTAATAATGTATCTACAGCACCGGCACCTACTCAGATAAATGGGAACACATGCTGAGGTGCAAGAGATATTTATCAGAACGACGGCAAAAACGCAAACTCAAGCACTTCCCTCTCCCCTGCCCTGCTATTTGGGAAGAATAAAACTCTAAGCAGTGGGTCAAATGGTCAGCTGGAGGTACTAAATGATTGAGTTGTGTTGCCATAAAGCAGAGCCCTGCTCCTCTCCTCCATCGTTCTTTTTGCAGAAGCCTTCCAGTTAATCCCTGGTGAACACTCTGCATTTTTCATTAGATGAGATGGAAGTTGACTCCAGGCCAGAAACAGTGGGGATATACTGGAACAATATTTTGACAAGCCAGAGTCGTAGAACTGGAGTGTGTGTGTGTTTGCACGTGTGTTTTTTTGGGACCGTGTCTGGCGTGTGTGAGGGAGACAAAAAAGAGGGGTGGCATTCTTCAGAGTTTTTATCTACTTCAATTGTCACACTGGCTTGGGCACAATGTGAGCCGTTCAAAATACACTTTGTATTATTATTATTTATTTATGCATTTATTCTGCAGTGTGTCAGCCACAAAGTTCAAACCAGTATGCAAAAGTGTCACAGCATGATATTTTAGCAAGAGCTGTCCTCCTGCGTAAGTTTTTGGACACTGGAGAAGGCCGGAGCGCCAAAGCCAGAGATGGGGAGAAAAACAACGCCGCATGTCAAGGCTCACACAGATGACTTAACTCCTAAATATAGAACGGGAGCTCCATTCATGTAATGTTATTACAGTGCTAATGCGCACAATTGTGGATTTGGCGCAGGAAGCCATATAGCCGCCCGAGCTTCTGAATATGTATGCGCTGGAAAAAGAAAGGAGCGTCAACTGAGACACTCTGGATTTGATGTTCAATAAAAGAATAAGCCTTTGACATGAAATATGAGTGGAGCTAGCCTCAATATAAAAGAATGTGGAAGAGAGTTAGAAGTGTGGAGAATTCTCTCAGATGTGCAGTGTGCACTGAATTATGAGAGGGATTGAGCACATGTGTGTGTTCATGTCATAATAAAGCGTTTACCTATGATGCTCAAGAGGTATAAAAATGAGAAAGTGAAAGCAAGAGGAAGCTGGACGGAAAACCGACATCATGAACATGAGAAGACTAAGCAAATTATATATATCGTTTTTTTTTTTTGTTTTTTTTTCGTATTTAAAAAAAAAAAAAAAAAATATATATATATATATATATATATATATATTTAAATAAAAATTTACATTTTATGCATTTGTAATTAAACATTATTAATATTACTGATTAATTAAACATTACTAATTTTACTAATATTAACATTAGAACTATTACTGCTACTCCTAAAAGCTGTATTTTACTGTGACTTTTCCATAACTAAGAGGATTTTAGTGTACCTAAGCCACACTTTAACCTTATAAAGTCAAATGTAAGGCTATATATACAGTCAAATCACTGTATAGACCATTTCAAAAGATGTAAACAACACTGGTCCAGAAGCACTTCCTGTTTCAGTTTGTAACTGTTTTCTTTATTTCACATGTAAAAAAAAACATCTTAAAGATGTTTGTTTAACTTTTTGATTCAGTTTTAAATGTTCTGTTGGTTGTATTTTATCCCAGCTTTTATGTAGTGTTAAAAAACTGAAACAGGAAGTGCTTCTGGACCAATGTTGTTTACATCTTTTGAAATGGCCTATAGAACAATCTCAAATGGCTTATTGCTTAAAAAAAACACCATTCAGCAATGTTCCAAACAAAGAGAATCTCTGTAAAATCAGTTAAAGCGTACTGTCCTTTTACATTCATTACTGAATGTGGAGTGTCGACAAAAGACTATTACATGATTTAATGAAATGTCTTAGGACCTGACCTCTTAATGAAACATCATAAACCTTAAAGGCCCCAGAGGGAAAAGTGTAAGACAATGTGAGAATGAGAGTGAGAGGACGACAGCAGAGAGATCTGAAAGCAATCACATACTACAAAGCTCTGCTGAGTCCAACTGGAGTGAGTGAGAGGAAGTGACATCAGCGAGAGGAAACTATCAGAAACCTGCAGCTTGTCCCTGATGCTCTACGAAGCTGCTCAAGACACAAAGCACTCTGAATGCCTCAGTAGGGGCGAGTTTCATATTAAGTATGTTTTCCATTGCAATTAAGGTTTGGGCTTGATCCCTTCTGACATCGTAATTGTTATTTCAAATGCAAATTAATAAATCATGCCAGTCTAGTTAAGAATGAAAATAGGTCTCCACCAGTGGCGTTTCAGACCATTGCTGCATCTCACGAGAGGTTATTTACCCCAAACAGCCCTTAAAACATGCCTTGCCACTTTTCGGCACATAAGACGTGCAACGAGAGCGTCTCTTTTCCACACTCGTCACTAGTATGCAAATGGTTTATCCGTCTCCACTCCAAGTTCAGGCCGCAGAGAATTCAAAATTTATGCTGAATAATGTTAACTGGTCACATCCCGGGCCCTTGCCAGATCCTCCAGGGTTAGCTCTCTCCCGCGGAATGCGGCGAGCACTTTAGCCATCACAGTGAATTAGTGTAAGACCTGTAATGCACCTTTAAGTATGTGAGGCCTTTTAAGGCACTTCGAGGTCATCTCCTTGGCTAAATATAAAGTACAACCTTTTGAACATTTATTTTCACTTGCCAGGCCAGTGGCTCAGATAGCACGCAAAGGATGGCATGCACTTTGCTGACCCTCTTCCTCTAATGGCCTGAGCTGAGGAGAGTGAGGGACTAAAAAGAACATAACTGAGAAACCCTGAAGGCCCCTATGAGGAATAGGGAGCCACTTGCTATCCCAGCATGGACAGTATTAGACATGCTAAACGCAAATGCTTTCAGCATGTTTTATGGAGGGTTAACTCATAACAATCATGATAAACGTGGTGGTGCTGGATGAGGTGAAATGAAGCTTAAATGGATAGTAGATGTCCAACCAAATATTTTGCCAACAGTTAAGGTATTATGGGATGTGAAGCAAGGGATTGGTAATCAAACAAGTTATTTTAGGGTATGGTTTACATGAAAACGTTACTAAAAACTGAAAAGGTTTTCCTTTTTGTTTTTTGTTTTTTTTTTTGTTTTTTTACGTACAGACGACACCATTGTCAAAACGATGCCCGTTCACACGGATCCACGAAAATGACTAAAAATTAGGGACGATTATTCGCGATTAATCACATCCAAAATAAAAGTTTGTGTTTACATAATATGGTACTGTGTAGAATTATTTTGCATATAACAATTCACACACATGCATGCATATGAAAAATGTGTTTTTAATATATAAAATATGTATATTTAATATAAATTATGTATAAATATATGTACAGTATATACATGCAAATATTTCTTAAATACATGGTTGTGTGTGCATTTATATATACAAAATAATTTCACACACTACACACACATATATTACACAAAATTTTATTGTGGATACGATTAATCACGAATAATCGTTGCCCTACCCTACTAAAAATGCTATATAATGGATGACAGGCCAGTGGTTACTGATGGCACTTTGTAAAGAAACATTATGCGTCTATAGATCACGTTCATGTTCATCAAAAATGTGCACTTTGAATTCCTTTTTAAAATGTTTGGGTTTCCAGGCCCCCAAAACACAGTTGTCGTGTTAACGAACATCCAGAACGCATAAGTTATTTATTTATTTATTTTTTCACGCAACAAAATGTCATGTAAACAGTCATTTGGGAATCATCTTGTCTGATGAAGACAATGCTTTCATTTTATTAAGTATCTATTTGCCATCTAATCATTTATATTTTACTTTATTTCAGTTTTGTTTGTTTTTTTCAAATTAACAAAATAATTTTAACAGTCAACAATAACATTACTAATGTGAGTGTGCATTGTAAATGAGTGAAGGTCTGTGTGTCTGTCCTTTAGTCCACTGTATTAGCAAAGAACCATAAATTGCAGATGGAGAGGTAAGGAGCCACACCGGACCCTGTCTAGGCATGAAAGACCACTAATCTAGTGAGCCTCTCAGCCACTGGGCTCTTAACCTGGAAATGGACAGATGAAAGAAGAGGAGAGTAAGGGAAGAGCATGTGGGGGGTGTTGTTCTGCTGACCCCATTAGATGGGACAGAGCAGTTCAGCCAGAGATATGACAGGACCAGAGAAGAAAGGGCGTAAGAAAGGATGATGGGACGATATAAGAGTAAGAGTGAGAGTACGGAGGAGGAGGAGAGAGAGAGAAATAAAGAGGAGCAAAGGGAGTAACAGAATGAGAGAGATATGCTGAAATGGCAAAAAAAGGCCCTAAAAAAACAGCATAGTAGGAAAAAACTAAGAACAGAGTATGAGTGTGTGTTTGAGAGAGCCGTATAAAGTGGCAAGGCTGCTCATGACAGGACTAAAATGGGCACACGCTTCACTCTGCTTACTGAAGCAGCACATCAGAGGTCAGTGTTAGATTCTGGACTACTCATCCAACACTGGAAGTGACCAAGGTTTCACGCAGCAACGGCTAAGGTTGTTTATGCTGAAAGAATGTTTACTTATCAAGGACCACTGAGCTGTAAGCTTTCAGATATACTTCAACAACATTTGAATCAGTGAAATGTTTTATATCCTATTTTTTATTTTTTACTAAAATGAATTTTATCAATTATTTTAACCGCCACAAACTGGTCTGGGATGTATACTACATTGCTTTGAGTCGGTTTTTTAGTGGTTTCGAGTGTACGCAGATATTTTTCGAGACGCCGCCGACTTTTTTGAGGAAAAAAAACATTGGATAGGGGAAGCTCTGGCTTCGAGTGGACGTGGCCTAAGTGTGACTATTTTTTTATGACCCTTTAACATATCAGAATCATCTCCTTGTATTTTTGTGTGTTCACATGTAATACAACAAAAGTCACCAAGTTTCATTCCCCTCCGATGAAGCAAAACAACGATTTTGGTCATTTTTTGACTGAAGAAGCCTTTAAAATAGCAACATTTTGCTATGCAGTGTCAGCATTCAACATTGATTACTTCTCAAATAAATAAATAAATAAATCACAAATTATGCCAATTATGCTACAGTACATACAACACACACCATTCCAAAGTTTGGGGGAAGTGAGATTATTTTATGTTTTTGAAATAAATCTCTTTTTTGAATGTTTTGAATCAAAAATACAGTTATACTGCAAAAAAGCAGTAATATTGTGACACCACACAGTTTGATATCATATTTTGCATGCTCAAAGTCTAGTGTGACCTCGGCGTTATAGGAGCTTCCAGTGTAGGAATACTGACACAGATACATTAACTCAACCAATAGCATAAGTTTGAGGCGGGGCTACCAGTGGCAGACACATGAAGTGTTTAAGAGACTCGTTTCAAAACAGTATAGAGTTATACTACATCTTTAAACTTAATAGTGCTCTGTAAAAAAGTACCAGGGTAAGACTGGTAGGGGGAAGAGTAAAGCAGAGCAGAGAGAACTGAGCAGATGTGTAGAGGGGGGCTGAGGGCAGTATTGTGAGAAAGGTAGAGGGGTCTGTCCTGGTGGTCTCTGTACTCATGACTGCCTCAGACAATAGATGCTAATTGGCCTGGCTGTTGGTGGTCCAGCTGGAATAGCTGCTGGCCCATTGGACAAAGCGCCTCTGGTTACAGCACACTTGTGCAGTGCAGGAGTACGTACACAGCCAAGCCATACAACTAAATTAAGTCTGCCACTGTGTTGGTATCATGCAAACTCCAGGAAACCTGACAACTATCCAGTGTCACAACTTATTCAAAGGTGTATAAGCTGCTTTGACAACTTACAGAGGCCAAAAACTCATCTAAGCAGCCCAGGCCAGTAATGGACACATAGAGAGACATACATGGGCATAGACACACTGGCAAGGCAACCCCACAGGGGAGACATCTGTGTGTTTGCTGGAGCAGTTGCAGGGAGTGTTAATTATGTATCAATGAGCCAAATGTACACCAGGATTCCATGCAACCAGCATCCTGTGGCCATTTTCAGACATGTCAACACAGAGACTCTGGAAGTGTTTAATGTACAGAGCAGTTAAATATTCATCCTGCATTAAGATAGATGGCAAACATGATCCAACCAACAGTGAGGGGAAAAGAAGGATAATAAAGAATGAATCACTGTGGGAAAAATGATATACAGTACATGTTTGTTTCACTATATTTGTGACCCCTTAACCTATGTATTACACAAACATGCACAAAACACAAGATTTAAATCAAAACATGTTTTGGCTGCTTTATAGATTTGTAAAAAAAAAAAATCTATTTCACTACATAAGTGAGGACACACTCTATAAGGATTTTATAATAATATATAGCATTGTTTATACTGATTTATTAAGATTTATTTGTATAAAATATATTATTTTCATATTTTTTATTTTACAATATTCTCTGCAGAGATTCTATAATATTGACTTATTTTTACATCTGTTTTCAATGCAAATGTATGTATAAGGTCATGAAAAAAGTGAGCTTATAATGTAAATCTCTGTGTAAATGTGCCAAATGCAGTGGCGGTTCTACCATGAATTACGCCCAGGGCGAGACCCCCTTTGAGCGCCCCCCCCCCCCCCCCCCCCCCCCCCCGCCCAAACAAAAAAAACAAAAAAAAACAACAACAACAATAAATTTACATTCCGTTCCTTTGAAGAAAAAAAAAAGTTAATATAATCCAGTTATTTTGCTAGATTTTTCTAACTTTAAAGGGAGGAAGTAACCATTAGCACATTGGCCTTGAATTATATGCATGCCACACTTTGAGTTTTGACTAGTTAAACTTTGTCATGATGGAGTTTTTAAAAGTAAAAGGGTCAGAGAGTTACTTATTTTGTAACACTATACTTATCTCTTAAATAATTTTGAACAGCTCTCATATTAACAACTATCCAAACTAGACCTAAAATAGCTTTTGTAGCCCTATGCCACTCTTAAAATGTCAGAGAAAAGGACAGAATCAGAGATTATTTAGAAAATAGAAAATTGAACTTTGAATATTATAGGCTACAGTAAAAACTCATAAAGTTGATCATTATGTAAATTATTTTCATTTCATGAATATTGACCAACATGATCACATACACAGAATCTTGTTCAAAAAGCCCAATACACAATGAAATCAATTCACCAAGTTAATAACATTAAAGATTTGTTTTAAATGAGTGTCTTTTACCTATACTAAACTTGAAGGTTAAGCTTAACACAAAAAAGATTTTATAAAAATACCTCATATTTCAGCATTTAAATCATCTCTATAAAAAGAATACATCAATAAAGATACATTCCTGATATTTATAATGCACAGTAGCTTATTATTAATAGTAAAATTCGGTCCGATTTCCCCATGGCTGTCGTTGCTATACAACCATGCACTGCGCTCTCCACAATGACAAAGAAGTTTTAGTAATGCATTTCCACCACAGAAAAACGCTTGCTGAAGCTCTGCTAAAAGATTTATTTACGGAGAAGAGAAAAAACACCCAAGTGTTTGGATGCACGTGCACTTCCATACTGAAAAGTTTATGAGCGCGCCTCCCGCGAGCGCGCAATGAGCGCGCTTCCCGTGCGCCTAATCACCTATTTGAGGTAATGACCTCGAGCGCGCAAAAGACGCGATACGTGAACTTATCAAGAGACCCCCTTGACATCGCTTCTGTGCGCGGCACCTTCTCAGCAAGCAGGGGCGCCATTGCCAATAATTGATTCGAAATTATGAAAAATAGAAAACCTTCGCGGCACCGAGGATATTTTTTTAACTGCTCGTGCCGCCCCCCATGTGACATGAAGAAATGCCGCCCCGGGCGACTGCCCGGTTCGCCCGTGCCTAGAACCGCTACTGGCCAAATGCATAAAACATGTAAGATGTACACCAAATGCATTCACGGACCACGATGGGACAAAACTAGATCGCACCCATTATAATAAACAGATATCCACACTGGGAATTGATGGACATCTCGTTTCTATTTTTTACACACTGCTCAGCTACACCTGGGAAGTGGCCCCCAGGTAGTTTGAGTTATAGAGGACTAATCTGAGACAACGCGCAGTTGCCTTACATTTAATCTGCGATCCTACAGTTGAAGGGGGAAAAAAAAGTTCACGTAAGAACAATTCTGACCCAGCATTCCAAAAATACTTTTATGATGATACAGAGGTGCAGCTCAACCAGGTAGATAAATATGATAATCTTTTGAAAAATGTAGTTCATGGGATGAAATATTACAGTTGCTATTGTCACAGGGGCGCAGCTGACAGCGCAAGCGGCCACAGCTGAGAATGCTGGGCTTCTGGGGCCAACCGGGAAAGAAAACAGTCCCAATTAGACAGCGCATACAGGTCAGCTGGGCTCCTAAGTCCTTCTCTCAATTCAGCCTGAAATCAGCATATGCTGCATGTCTTAAAATAAAACACCAATTGAGGAAAAAGACACAATGGGGAAAAAGCACAAGAGGAGCAGAGAAGATAACAAGAAAATGAGCATATCAGAGAGATGCAGAGAATGAGAATTGGATCAATCCATCCATCTATACGTACATCTATAAAACAAAGTATTCAGGACATTGTGTAATCCGGCTATTAAAACCCTTTAAATCACAGGTCAGTGAACGGTTGTACTCGAGTGTAGGTAAGAAATGCAGCCTCTAGTGGCCAGGCTAGGAACTATCCATTTGTTCAGTCCCCACACATACAGTACCTAATAGTTCTGTCCATTAGTTACAGAATACATTTTTTTTGTAAAAGAGTCCAAAATAATTTAATGTAGTTTTGTATGGTGTTTAAACAAAAAGAGTTTGGCACAGTGAGCATCACACTGATGAGGTTGTGTGTTTTGGACGACCCATCCAGATGTAGCAGCCTGCCAGACACAACAAAGCCAGCCTCTGACCTTTACGCATGGCCCACATTTAAGAATGGCCGTAAAGGATCAGGTTACAGACAAAAATAGCTGCCCCAGCCCCCTCCACCTCCACTCCAAGTCCTAAACCACTCTACCTTTAAATTTGGGGCTGTTGCTATCGACAGATGTTCCTTTCAACACAACCCTACAGACTGGCAGGACATCTGGGTAATTGAAGGATGCTGTCAATCCAACTAAGTCCTTTACTTGGAAGTGATATTGCATGACCCTTGTCTGGCTGAAAGGGTTTGAGGAAGAAATTGTGTCATTGTGGAGTTATGAAGTAGAGATCTGGCCTCATTTAGTTTCTTCAAGGCTAGAAGAAGTTCCATAATGATTAGATGCATCCATTTAGTCTTTTCCAATCGGTATCTACCTGAATGAGATTATTAGGCATCCAGGGACTGACCGTGTAGCATCTTTGGTGCGGGTCAAGGTGGGGACTTTCTATACGTGGCAATTTTTTATGTTTTATTGTCAGACAACTTTCTCACATTGTACATTTATGCAAAGATGGGCGGTTGAAGTTGTCCTTCAGGTTGAATGCCAATTCTCCCTTCTTTCGCCTGCGAAGCTGGGCTACACACATCAATTAGAGTGTGAACACACATATGTCCTTATGCTCCCCTACTCCTTTGACACACACTTCCTTTCTGATGAAAGCCCACACTGTGTTTGCTATCTACACCGGTAGTTCACTCTCACACAAAACCTCTGAACCTGACCATGACCTGGGCAGCCAGAGTTGGATGGGGCAGACCATGTGTCTTAACGCTGACTTTATGACCTCACTCCTTTCAAGTGAGTCTGCCTAATTAGCAAACACAAGGAATGAGTAAAAAAAAAGCTCAGGAACACACACAAACTCTCTTACAGAGCTTGTGTCGAAATAGTCAATATTGACTGTGAATATTTAAACTATTTGCCAACCGAAACTGCCCATTTGCACAAGGGCTTGATCTGAAGTACCACAAAAGAGCTCATCGCGGAATTCAGCTGGTGGACAGTATTTAGCACATCCGCAAAATCCAGCTAATCACACAAACTGAAGGTAATTAAATATGAGACGTTCCCCATGCCATCATCCTCACACCTGGGAGCTTCTTACAGCGTTTCTAACAAATCTATTTGAGAAAAATTCGAACGAAAATCCACCAGAGTAATCCAGGTTAAATGAATCTCTCTGAGGTATGGCAGCAAGTGTTCCACCAGGGATTGAAGTCTGGAAGCCTCCAGTTCCTCTCCCTGTGTTTGATTTAGTGTAGCTCCAGACAGACGCAGTCAGACAGTCCCCCTCAAGACTGCTCTCTCCTGAGGAACTGCCTCCACTACCTCAATCCTGAGAGATATACCACCTTTCCACCAAGCACCACTTAGCTGAGCATGTGAAAGAAGCACTGTGTGTTTGTTGAAAAGTTTAGTCACGACTCACAGGGAAGTTCATTCCAAAGCTACTGTATAACGACAATGACACATAGGAACAATATCGCTGAAATCGCTTTCAGAAAGACTTCTTCAGTTGCAAAAGGATAAACACACTGACAGCCAATAAGTTTCCATCCGACTTTAAAGAGCTTGAGAATATCTGCAGTGTGAGCTACAATAAACACGACATTATCGTTATTTGGTGTGAATGCTTATATTGTTATCATTACAGTTATCAATCTTGGGCCTTTACAGGCCAGGCACTGGGGCTATATCTTTAGCTGACCAATGGAAATAGGATAGTGTTTGAAAACAGAAAGCAAAATGACTTCATCTTTAGTGACAACAAAAATGCAGTGGATGTGAAAAAAATTTGACTTATCTTCTAGTATGTATATTTGTGTGTTAAATATGCCTCAAGTGTTTTCCCCATTTAATTTTCTAACCTTTATAGATGAACACATTATAAATCCCAATGTATCAATACAGAACAGGGAGAGGTTAAATAGTTCAAAATCATTTGAACTACTAGAGATTGAGCGACTTTCACTGTTACTACTAAGGAAAAAAACGAATGCTTCTCATGTCAATAAATCACCAAGAGAAGTTCAGGAATGACAGGAAACAGGATATTAGGACACTGCTGCCTCAATGGGTCTTGGTCAATGGGGCAGAGGTCTAGGAAATGACTGTTAACACACTATCAACAAACTCCTTGACACCTGACCAAACTTCCTGTGTGGAAAGGAAGTGAGAGTGGCTGCAGAGGCCACAGTTAACAGTCAGCTCATGTACTGATGGGGAGGAAGAAGGAGAGAGAGCGATAAGGGCAGACTTAACCTGCTGTTTATCAGCTATCTGACATGAGGAGATGGGCCCAGTTCACTATATGATCAAATATGACATTATTAAGGTTATGTAATATTATTTGAAACTGGCCAGAAACGCGCACACACATATGCACTGGCTCTAACACGCACCATGTTCTCATTCTAGCACACATATAATAATAGGAAGTAATGCTAATGCCATGCTTAAAATATTTCAGGGTTGAGTAAAGTCGCCTATGAAATGCAAATCTGCCACAAGAAAAAAAAAAATCAAGAAGAGCACAGCCACGCACTCCTGAAGTGTTTAAACCGCTAAGATGCCATGAATATTAATGTTCTGAAAAATCACAATAGCAGCACCGAGCTGTTTACAGGAACGAGCGGCGTGTTTCGGGCCGCGAATCTGCTGTTTAGCATGCGCCGGTACCAGTTCGTATCAAACACGGCACGCGTTAAGACAACGCCATCGCAGTTCCTGCTACACAACTGACATCATGCATTGTGACCTATGGATGGAACAACAGAAAAAAGCCTTTGAAACAGAAGGAGGTAGAGAGAAAGGGAGTGTACTGGTATGTCTGACCTCCTGTCTTTCTAAGTGCAGTGTTAGCATGTCTCTGAATCAGCGATGCATGAGCGGTCCTAGCACACTACATATGTTCCAGCCCAGTCACCATAATGAAACAATGACAATCCATCCTACGCCTGGCAGTGAACAGTCTCTAAAAACCTCACATTACGCGCAACCACTAAGCTGAAACATTTAATAGGACATTATCATTACCACGCACTGCCATATTAACCTAATAAACATCAGTGGGAGTTACTGTATGATAGCAAACCGGAATTATCACCGCTGTTATCCTTTCATAATTGCACGTGTAGCAATAGAAGTCACCGTAAATTGGATATTAGTGTGTTAAAATGCATCATATCATATTAGGACCTGCTGAGATGGTAATAACTAAATGAGAGTGTTCATTGCTCCACACAAGTTTATGAATTTGATAAGTGAGGTGAGACCTCAGGTTTATTTTGATGTTTCGCAAACCATCAGAGTTTGCTTTTGAATTCATCTTGAGTTCAAGGGAGCCATTCAAATATGACCATGGCTACTCCGCTATTGCTTCTGGTTGATGAGGACGAGGCTTTTGAGGCTTATCTCACCTTTTTATAATAGAATTTCAAAATAAACTACAAACACACACTCTCAGACATTTACTCCCACCATGAAAAATAGGCACAGCCAAAGAGATTATACTGTCGTCCATTTCGTGACACCTGTGAGGACACACCGCAAACAGTCACTCGTGCTTTATTTTTCCTTTGAGCGGAATGGAGGCTACGGCTTTATTGGTTTGTTAGTTAAGAAAGTAGGCCAGCATAAGCAGGACACAATAATAATTCCTTGAGTGGCTGGGCTCTGGCCTCGGCGAGCCCGCCGATGATGAATCTGTGTGCCACGGTACATTATAGCAGGATAAAAGAAGAGGGGGGTGAAGGACAGTGCCTTCTCTGAACCTTAATCAGATGCAGATCAGACTAAAAGCATCGGAGCAGCAAATCCCCGCTCCAAAGCGCAGCGCCACACCACGCCGGCCACCCTCTCTCTCTCTTTTCTTCCATTTCTCTCACCCCCTCTTCCCTTCCACCCCCGCCCCCGCCCTCTCCCTGCGCCCTTTATAAAAGGTTGGTAGATAGATTCAAGTCTTTATTGGAAGATCATATGGGATGACTGCAAAATCCCATTACTTGTTGATTAAGTATTGATCCCACCCCCAAGTATTAACAAGTAAGCTAATATGGAGTGACCCGTGAGACCAGTGGCTGTGGAGCAAAGAAATCAAACGCTTTGGGGACAGAAAGAGAGAAAGAGAGTGAGAAAGAGAGAGGGAGAGATCATACAAAAGACAAAAAGAAGGGCATTGACTAAAGTGAATAGAAATAGACAGATGTGAAGAAACAGACACTGTGAAGGAGAAGGAAAGAAGCACTGCTTCAGACATGTTAGTGAACTTCTGTCTCTCGGCTCTGGTTAAAATGTCACACATCAATGTGCAGATCAATGGATGCCTTATTTTTCAGTCGCCTCCTTATTGCCATCATCAGATGGCTCTTCTCCCGCACCTCCTAATGACTCGGGCTGAATTCCCTCCCTCCTGCGTGTCAGTGTACAGCGAACTTCTCTTGATCTCTCTTGATTCCATGCGGCCCCTTCAACCGTCCCCAGTGTTCTTCTGACACCGCCAACCCACCCGAATGCTCATACCGAATGGGTACGGCATATATTCAAAACATGGTCCAAAGCTAATTTTATTTCCGTTTTTATTCAGGCCTTTGAATTTCATTTGGTCTAAAAAGATTCTCTCTTTTTTTTTCTTCCTAAAGCCAGAATTTATCCTATTCCTGCTTATTACCAGTGTTGGCGGAGCAACTTTAAAACTGTAGTTTGTTAAATTGCAAGCTAATTAGCAATTAAAGTAGTTAAAGGGATAGTTCAACCAAAAATCATGATGCTCCACTTTCTTTCTTCAATGAAACACAAAATATGCTGCTTTGTGTTCCGCAGAAGAAAGTCATACAAGGGTTCATGAATGATAAGAGAATTTTCATAATTGAAAACGCACTTTAAAAAAAAGTAGTTACACTACAAATTATAAAAACATAACCATTGAAGCTATTTATAAGGACACACTATGTTAGATTTTAAAATATACTGTACTAACAATCAGATTTCATGACTTTTGTTACACTCGCTGGAAAAATAATAGTTTGTGACTGGAAATGTTGCAAAGAAAAAAAAAACTATGTTAACTATTGTCACGCTACTGAGAAATATAATGTATCATCTCTATTATCATCACTTTACAGCAACGCAGAGTCAAAGTCACACTTACAAGAAACAAGGAAGTTAAAGCCTAATCACCTCTTGAGTCTTTCTAAAGCTGTGGTGACTGCACTCCCCTCACCTAAGTGTTCACTGTCAATAATTCATATTTCATTTAAAACCCATCACTACGGAGATCACAGTGTTTGTTATTGGATGCAGGAAAATTACTTCAGCAGGAGTGCAAGAGCAGAACATCAACAGATTGTTTGTCTTCATGTAACTGTCATTCAGCACTTTTCTTTTGTGTAAAGAGAACAAATAGAGATGATATAACAAGAAAGAATCAATGAGAGAGACTGTCAGAATTTTCATATTACAATGGAACAGAGGGGGGAAAAAGACACAAAGGATTTGTTATTCTGGCAGACTGCTCGGTCAGTCGATATGTCCACAGATTATTCAGATTAGTGAGAGGTTTAACTCCACTCATTGACTTGACGAAGGTTTCGTCCGGTTAAAAAGCTGACACAGTCCATTACGAATAACATTCTCCTATTGATTAGTTTATTCCGAGAGAAACTCTTCTACATCTCTCTCTCGCTCTCTCTCTCTCTGGCTTTCCAGCCTCATTACACAGCTGTGTAAATTATGTGTGTATTAACCCCACGTGGTGCATACAATTATTTTTATGAGTACAATTAAAGGTTTTTCTAACTAATAGTATCAATATGGTCATACATAGTCGGCCAGATGCACCGCTGTATCTGAGTGATTGACTGACTTTGTCAATACCGTCAAGGGTTCCACTTCAGCATTTAGGCACAAATTCAAAACTGTTGTGCACCATTCAAAATTGAATTAGAAATGTTTTTAAATTCATATAACTGCAATATGTAAATATAAAAGTTCTGTGGGTGGATGGATGGATGGATGGGTGGATGGGTGGATGGATGGATGGATGGATGGATGGATGGATGGATGGATGGATGGATGGATGGATGGATGGATGGATGGATGGATGGATGGATGGATGGATGGATGGATGGATGGATGGATGGATGGATGGATGGATGGATGGATGGATGGATGGATGGATGGATGGATGGATAGATAGATAGATAGATAGATAGATAGATAGATAGATAGATAGATAGATAGATAGATAGATAGATAGATAGATAGATAGATAGATAGATAGATAGATAGATAGATAGATAGATAGATAGATAAGTTGTAATATGATGATTGATGGATAGATGGATATTTAACCTTTGTTTGTGGTGTAGGCAATTCAATTCAAAGTCACACTTGTAAACGTGAATGACTCTGAGCTGATTGGGCTGTAGTTAGGAAAAGCCGAGTCTCTTCAGCTTGTAAAAGTTTGCTTTAAAATATAAATACAAGGAGGCACAGCGAACTCCTTTTTTATTAGGTTTATAAAGGTCTATTGATCGATCATTAAGGCACTGTCCAGGTCTCAACGCACAACATGTAGAACCTGTTTGTATAGCTTGCTGAGTAACCAAATAATTTCTCAGGCTCAATTTATTAGATGCAAATGCCCTATAGCACGAAGGACAGAATGGATGAGGCATGATATTTGTCAGACTAATGGCCAATTAAGCCCCTCTAAACAAGAAGGTAGGAGATTAGAATCTCGCCGACCCCCTCTGAGACATTAAGTCCGTTTACATGCACTTTAAAAGTTCGATTTCAGTTAGACTAAAACAATAATTTGTCTTTTTACAATGCTATGTAAACTGTCTGACCAAAATCATGCCAATTAATTAGACTACAAAAGTAATTTCTTTTCCAAATGATGAGATGATTTCATAAAAAAAGAAATAATAATAATAAGGTGTGAATAATAACTACCCTTAACTTAAACAATAATACTACAAATGGCAGCATATCAAATCCATTAATATAGACCTTATTCACCACAGAAACGTGGGTGTCGTCATCTTTAGAATATTGTCTTTGAACTTCCGTTTTTGCGGTCGCTCTGTATATTTCTATGGCATCACTGTCCAGGAGTAATTAGCTGGTGAAGTGGATTTACTTATTGTAGAGTCAACTAAAGTTATCATGAGCATTGTAATGTCTATCATAAGCCGTTCTGCAGCTCAAGACACAGTAGTCCAGCATGGAGGCAACACATTTCCATGTAGTAAAATTTAAATACGAAAATGTCTCTATTGCAAATGCAAACTCTCCATCAATGTCAATGTCAGTGCTATATTGCCCAAAAGCTGCATGGACTAACAAATCAGATCTGAACAGTTGCGATACCCAGTGTGGACATAATTTTAGATCAGATTCCAATCGGATACAAAGATAATCCAATGCATTCTCATCCTTTAGCGTCATATAGAATGCTATATGACAAAACGGCGCTATACTACGCACATGGCACCCCTTATAGTTAATATAACACATGCTGTGATGGGTAGGTTTAGGTGTGGAGTAGGGTAGGGTAGTCTTATATTACGCTAAAGGATTTATGACGTCTTGGGTTCGTGTGAATATTAACGATAAAGGGTACCATGTGCGTAGTATAGCGTTTTGTCATATAGCGTTCTGACGCTAAAGGATGAGAACGGGCTGGATAATCAGATTTGGACTGACAATATGAATGTAGCTATAGTTAACTATGTAAACATTTTAGCCATAGTCAACGCTTCATTTACACATGTAGCTGGTGAGCTGAAGCTGTGCCTCTCTCAACCACAAACTTTCTTTCATCAGTTTTTTGCACTCTTCTCTTTAACTTTTGACAGTATATAGAACTCGAAATGTTTTTCAGATGCGACTGATTAGTATAGACCAAAACTCAACCATTTCTCAGCAGAAATAATCAGACAAATTTGCAAGTCCGTTCAGTTCGGTGGCATTGTTTATGTTCAGTTCGGTGGCATTGTTTACGACTTCCGGATTGATGACGCGTCGTGAAAACCCTCTATTACTGTCAAACTAATACTGTGTATCTTTTACAACACATACAGTCATTCAAACGTCATTCAGCTTCAATATTAAAATATATATATATATATATATATATGGAACCTTATCTTGAACTCTGTTTTCAAATATAACTATACACGTAAACTTACAGTGTGAGAAATCTATTTTCCCTATTTTCAAACGTGGAAAACAGAGAATGCTTTCGCAAGACTTATAGCGGTATTGCCCTATTCATTTTCAGTTTAAACTGCATTCTAAACAAATTTCTTCCTTCTCAGGATGTATTTTCGCAGTGTTTTAGACATTTGACATGGTCTTTTAAATACACATCAACAATTTCTTAGTGACCAACACTTTCAGCCCCACACTCTATCATCTTTTCCCAGCCTGCGTGGCCTAAAATAAAACTTTCAACATGGGGGCTCGGTGCACGACTTAGTCCACAAATGTATTGAAACCAGGCCCGTTGTATGTTGCCAAACTATTCTGTGGCTTTCTGGAGTTTAGATGACTCTCCTGTGATCTAAGATGGCTTGGAAATTGGATCTTGGCCTATAATAAGCAGGGCTGGAGAACCGTGGGCCGCCTCAGCCAAAGAACAGAGACATGAATAGGTCCCAGGAACACTGGGTCACACAAAGCCTTGATTGACTGGATCAGATGCATGGTACGATCAGATACTTGGGCCCGGTTGAAATCAAAGGGAGGTGGGCTCTTTTAAGCACACGTCGGGGGAAAGGGTGGGGGGGGCCGAGGCTCAGTTCTAAAGAGCCGAAAGATCCTGTCGTCTGACGCACCGAAGTCCTGCGGAATCGGAAGGTCAGGGCAGCTTGTCTGAACATGACAAATAATGCTCACAGAAACTGCTAAAGTATTCCAAATCCCGCTAATGTGCTCTGGGATATTAAACCGAGAGAGAGGGAGAGGATTTTAAGGAAGACGGTAGGTGCAGTCCAATCGTTCTCTTCATTACACCCATGTGGTGACAATTGTAGTGCCCCCTCCTTTCCAATCCCCTCCCCCTTCCATGTTTAGGAGTGGAGGACATCAACATGCACAGCATGTAATGATGTCAAAGAGCTATTTCATGGTGAACGTTTGGTTTGAATTAGAGGCCAGTGGGAGTGCGGACTCTCACACACTCTGGCAGCGTCCCTTTGTTCCTCCCTGATCTGTGGTGCGGAGGAGACCTCTCTCTTTTTCTCTTTTTTTTCTCTCGGTCTACAAAAAACTCTCTCCACCCATCTCCCATCCTGCCATTATGCATATACCCACAACGCCCCAATGTTCACACTCTTAGATGGATGATCTTGCAAACACTTACATTTTCTACACATGCAAACTCATGCACACACACTTTAGCATCCGTTTGGCACTTTTAAAATCACTACTACGGTGCAGAACGCTGTTGCATAAACACATGTACAGTTTGTACATTTACACTGATAAAAACCTTAAACGTGTTGCCATGTAGTGTCTCCAAGTCATTACATTACACAGAAGCTGAGAAAAAAAGCAGTTTAAAAACCATACAAACATCCCTAAACACACTTTCTTTATCTTAGAGAGTATAAGTGGAAAAGGCAGATTTTCTGTGAGCTGAATATGGATTGAGACTAGACATGGCTGAATGAATAAATGGAAAGTTTGAGAGGCTGAGGGGAGAGGAGCGGACAGTGTGACCTTTTTAAGATCCCAGTCAAATGGGTAAATAAGATCCCGAGGTGACTGTCATTTACAGGTTGGGTATTGACGCGAGGCCGGCCAGTCCTGAGAGAGCAGGCCAGTGCGAAGGACAGACACAGAAAGTACACATGTGCCAGAACACGCAGACAGACCGAAACTATTATACAAGCACATATTCACACAGCTGACAAGGTAAAGTAAAAACTAGGAGATACATACACTGACCAAAAAAAAAAATATTTAGTAATATAGCAACAAACAAAAAAAGTCATTCACTCTGCTAGTTATTAATTTCTACATTTTTTTTAAATAACCAAAACATTAAATATACAGTAAGATAAATGCATAATGCTACAGTAAATATGTTAATTGCTCTAATATACATGAAAACAATAACAAAAACACATAATTTCACTGTTAAATTATTGTAAATACTACTAATGTTTTTTATTAAATTACATATTCATTTTTTTTTCCAGTAAATGTCATGCCACCAGAACTATCTATTTTTTTTAATTAAATTTAATAACAATAAAAAATTGTGTAATATTTAATTTCATAATGTGCTTTAATTAAATTTACCAGTGAAATTTGAGACATGTGCCTTAATGATTGTATAGCTTAGATTTATACATATATATATATATATATATATATATATATATATATATATATATATATATATATATATACACATATATATACATATACATACACACATGCCAGAGTTTCCGCTAGAAAAAATAGTGGCGGTCAAAATATCGCCTCTTAATTAGTCAAGGTGACAAAAACTGCAGGCAGGCTATATAACTTAAAAAAAATAGATAATCAGGCCATATAGAATGCAACATGTTTATTAACCTAACTTTCAAATGGGCGGACAAAAACTAATGTCCGATTGGCGTCAATCAACGGCAATTGTTTTTTTTCCTATAGTTTCACACACATTCCCTTTTTGAAATATTGAGGCATGGATGTACCTAATACTAATACACAACACATCTCCAGCTAACTAGCAAACCATTAATTTAGTTTGCTATTAAATAAGAAATCTAGCGCTAAAATCTGTCTTTTTCAAATCAAGCTGAGCGCTCGTGTCCACTGCTATCAGTGTCATGGACGACACACGAGTTGCGCAATCTTCACTCGGACGCACGTTTCAATCTAAATCCGTTGCGGAGACACTCTATTCATTCCGGAGAAATCACAAAATAAAATGCACACAAACGTGTCCCTGCTTGATATAGGCTGTAACCACTGATGAACATAGGCTATTCAGTTTTGATGAGAGGAAAAAAAAAAACTGTAGCCTACGAGTGCGCGGATTAGAACCACTGATCTATATAATGAGATGTTCCTGATTCACCATTGTCCATCGCGTTTGAAACTTCTCACTCAATCGTTCGTTGATTAGGTCTATATTACAGCCGTTTTAGGTGTGCGCTTTATTTGAAATGCAGCATGCGATGTTGTTTCATAACTTTCAAAGCCTGATCCCTTATAACATAGCCAAAGGTCAGTGTATTTTGCTTTATACCTTTTAGGCTTATTCTCGTTTTGTGTTAGCGGAGCGGGATTATAAAGCAATTTTAATCTGAAAATTTGACTGGAGAGATTTAACTTTTGTCGACATTTCATTTTTTTTTTTTTTTTCGGCCAATGTCCAGTAATTACCAGTAAATACGCACATATATATATATATATATATATATATATATATATATATATATATATCCCTCTGTGTTTGCTATCCCTCTGTATTTGCCCATGAACGTGTATGGTTTTGCTAAGGGCGAATATGTCTTAATCCTCACTTCAAAACAATGCATACGATTTCTGTCATTTCTTTGCTTACTGTTCCTTTCCTTGAGCCATAGCTAATAAGGGGGATGTTTTCCTAAGTTATGGTCAAGGATGTCGCCCGTTAACTTATCACACAGGAAAATGCCAGAGACAGCAGGGCTGCAGGCTGACGCGTTGGGTAAAACTTGGCATAAGCTCCTTATCAGAAAATATTAGGTTTACGCCTAAAGGTGCTTGCTTGTGTCAGCTTCTGAGGCTGTTTGGAAATCCCTGCCTCGATGTGACAGGTCAGTGTGCCAAAACTAGCCAGCAGATGAAAGATGCCACATGAATGCATGCATAAGGCACACACGTCCAGTGCTGACATTTAAAACATTAAAATGTATGAGAACAATTTATATTATTTGCAGAATAAATAAATAACCCTAATTATAAATACTATTTTTTTTTTTTTTTGCAAAATGTACAAAAAGAGCAACAGATTTTATAGTTAATTAATTTGTTTGTGAAAAACAAAGCATGTTTGTTGGTTGGTTCGTTTTCACATTCTTTTTTTTTCCACAATAAAATGATTCTTTTATCATTGCTCCTCATTAAATTAAGCAGTACGTAATTTATTCACGGTCAAATAGGGAAAACAACATCAAAATGTATAGCTTACCTCCAGAACACTCATAATGACAGGTTTGTACTTGCATGTTCTTTTAAGTATTACATCAAAAGACATCATATTTCTCCAAGGTTGAACAAAACTTTAAGAGTTTCTTGAACGAAGTGCCTCTATAAATAGCCAAGTTCATGTGATACAGATCAAACTGTAGACACGTTTGAAGTGCATGCAATATGTGCATGTTGCTCAGTTCTCCTAGATCGATTGAGAGGGTCTTACAGGGGTCAGAGTGGATGCCTGAGGGAGAAAAGGAGTCAAACATAATGTTGGGTGTCAGACTGCTAACATTTCAGATCTTCAGATCCGTTCACCAAGCCAACACGAAGAGAGGGAAAAAAAAAGGATGCCAGGGGCAGTGTGAGTGTGCACATGTACAGTATGTGAGTTTGTTCCCTGGAATGGCCAGGGTCACAGTAAAAGTTGACAGGCCATGTTGCCAATAATCATAATCATTATGGGTCGTGCTATATGCAGATACATTCTGCATTCATTTACATATCTTAATTATTTTTCGCCTCAACAATGCGAGTTTTAGATCTAGCTTTTCCATCTTTATTTTTTTTTTAAACACGGATTGATTGCCACAATAAATTCATGCACAAAAATTAACAACCCAGGCTGGTACTCCAGCACTCTACTTGACATTAATTTACACAATTTAGGGATAAGTAGTCAGTTTCCAAACTACTTTAATTCATAGCAGATGAATATGGATTGAGTTTTAGTAGGAAAAAAAAAAACTGAATTACAAATACAGAAACAAAGTGTGTTATAACACCTCATGCTCTCCTATATCATAAAAATTAATAAAAGCATTAATTATATATAATGATATCCCTAATTATATATATATATATATATATATATATATATATATATATATATATATATATAATTTACAGTTTAGAAATAAGTAATCAATTTCTAAACTACCTTCTACTAACAGTAGACAAACAAGGGATTATAATAAAGTTTGAACATGAAATAAACATTTAAAATGTAATGCAATGCTTCATATTCTTCCCCACCAAATAATACAAAGAAAGTTCAGAATTGAGGATATGCTTCAGAAATCAAACGTAGTGCTTATACATCAATAAAAGTACCTGAAGTTATAGAACAAACTAAATTACACCAAAACTAATTACAAGTCCAACTATTGTGACCTACAATAACAAAACATCCCTTGTTGTGAGGGAATCAGACAAGCTGTTGTAATGTAGAGAAGAGTCCTACCACCCATATGATTGGGATGGAGTGACCCATATCTGCCACACGCGAGCAGGCTGGTGCTGATCCCCATAGCTCGTCTCCGGTCTCTCTGAGCCGAGTGCACCGCCTGGCCCTGGCTCTCACTTCTGGGCTTGGACGGGCCCCTGACGAGGCTATCTTAAAAATGCTCTAAGATCCTCTGTCCTTTACTGTCTCATTCAAAGCGCCACGGTTTTAATATTCAGCACTGCAAGATGGTGGGAGCATTTGTTCAGGCCGCCACATTAAAATACCCTCACTGATGAACTTGAGGCTCCAAAAGTGGGGCTATGAATTTATCATAACAAGGTCACAAAGAACAATATTTGCATGTATGGATTTAAACACTGTGGTAATGAAATACAGCCTTATGCATCAGGAGACAAATAAGGTGTAATTCATAATCTGTGTTCATGTATATTAATCTCAAAGTCTAGAACATGTACATACGAATCCACATACACGTGCAGCCGAGCACATACTCGTGGATGCTCACACATACACAAATGAGGCGGGATAAGGAGCAGGTTAAGTATTTCTCCATTACAAGAGCAGCCGTCAGGTTGCGAATATGTCTAAATAATGGTTTATTTTACCATTCCCCCCAACAACACACATACTCACACTCCCACACTCCCTCACTCACACTCACAAAGGTGCATACATTTCATTTAAAGAAACAGCTTATGGGGACAATTAAAGCAGACCTTGAAAACATAAGCACTCAAGGCCAGAACACATTGTTTTTGACTTAACCAATTAACACAAAAAGGTTGTAGTAGTTAAAAAAGGGGAGATAATTCAGACAATATAAGAAAATATGCAATGACCTGTTTAGGAAAAGTGAGAAACAGTTGTAACATAGTTTCAGTGATATGGAAGAAAAAAGTATAGTCTACAAAGAAAGAAAAAAGCACTAGAGGTTTATGAGCAAGCCTGAAGAAGCCTGGTGAATGAGTAATTGAAGATCAAAAAGTCTTTTCACTGATTCCACTTTATTGTGTAGGAAGACCTTCGCCGTTACAACGGCAAACAACAAATATGATACCTAGGATCACTATGAGAATTTATTTACTGTGAAAATATCAAAACACAAATAAAATTAGCCTTTGATTTGCAAGTGATTTTTGCAAGTAGTCGATGGGGGAAAAAAAACCTGACTGTACATTTACAACTTTTGTCCAACACACTCTGTTTTTGTTCAATATTGAATGTTATATTACTTTCTGAAGTTGTAGCACAGACATTTCTCATTTGCATTACATTTTTAGCTCCGTAACTAAAAAAAAAAAAAAAATTTTAAGACTTTCAAAAATGTGGTCTGCTCAATCCATTGTTTTTTTAAGCAGACGAGCAGAATACAAGATGGAACTGCTAACTTCTAAGTCATCCAACCGTGGGAGGGGCGTCCGATCTTGTGACGTTTAACGGTCAGACACCTCGATTTGAGACGGGAAAACATATAAAGAGATAATAGAGTTCTACAGTTAGACTTCAAACAAACTGTCTTTTTCTTTATTTATTAAACATTCCAGTATTTATTTTAGTTACATCTACTCAAATCAAAGTTATCACACCTATCTCACCTAAACCTACACCTAAAACGGCTTCTTTCTGCATGACTTTGCACAGCACCACATGCCACATTTCTGTTTGTCTATCATTTCTTTTAATACGCACTGATAGAGAATAAATAACGTGATATTGGCTACTCCGTGAATCATTCAAAATGAACCATCCACAGCCAGTTTTGGTTTGGCACACTTCGCTTTACCGGTGCGCCACGTGTTTTCATAAATGCGATGACACGAGCGCGCATCCAGCTGTGATATTATTAGCTCCTTTGGCGTACAAATAAAAACTCACTTCACCATGCATCGATCCTATAAGAGTGATGAAAAAGAACAGAACGAAATGAGAAAAAATAGATAAAAACATGCTGTGCGGTAAAACAAGTGGAGGAGGTCTTCATCCATGAAGAGGACATTAAGTAATACCCCTGACACCGATGACCAGCTCATTAAGTTGAGCCTTTATGGACCATTACGCACTGGGTCAATGAACACACAAGTTCGAGCTGTCCACCGTCAGACTGCTTCTCTGCGCTCACGTGTTTGTATTGTGAAGCCGAAATCCAACCTGAACGAGACCTGATAGAGTGACTCCGTTTCGAATCTCATTCCACCCCTGTCTCTTTATTTCTCTCCCTCTCAATTATTGCTGTGATTTGTAAGTTGTGATTACAGCCGTGCACTTGGGAGCAAGCAAGCGCCAGCCTACACCGGGAGATAACGCACTCCATGCAAACTTACAAAGCGACCACTGACTCTTCTCTCGCAGGGTAATGAATAGAAATGCAGCTTTCAGGACAGCGGGGGGAGAGCCGTTCCAGTGTGTGTATGTGTGTGTAATACGGGGGTGGCGGGGTTGTGGGGTGAGCAATGCAGATCCATTCTCTACCTCGATGTCAGAAAATATAATTTGCGCCTTCAGTGATTCACCTGGTTCATATGCAGCATGCAAATTTATTTCCTTAATAATCAGAGCAGGAGGCTGCCCAGGAGGATTAATGGCATCATTCCTTATGCACCGGCAGCCTCCCGGACCGCGGGGATATTACCCACCTCTGACATGGAAAAATTGTGTTAGTTCTACAGAGAAAACGCCGGGATATTTGTCCTGCGCGACAATATAATGGGCTGGTGCATCATCAGATTGCAATGTCATTTCAAAAACCTTGAATACAAATAATGTAAAGTGAGAGAATAGATGGTGCGTACCTTAATACAGCCGACTAGTTATCCTTCACACAGGTATAAAGGGGCTTTTCTGACACCAGCCTTTATTTAAATGAAGCCCGCCGCATCCGCCGGCTCTAGGCTCCATCCTAGGACGGATCCCTCTCTCTCTCTTCCCTCTTTTAATTAATCTTCACTTCTCTCCCACACTCGGAGAATCTCTCTTTTTCTTGCCTCCTTCACCATTTTAAAGCAAACAACATGAAATATGTATGGGCCAGACATATTAATTATCCCACTATGTGAGGAAAAACAATGCGGCGGTGGCACGGAGCGTTTGGGTGCAGATCTGTCACTGGGTGCGGGGAGGGGAGAGCTGGCGAGAAGTGAAAACCTAATTAACAAGATAAGTGACCAACAGGAACCCTCTGTCAGGAGTCACACCCACCCCGGAGCTGAGCCAACATGGACGCCGCTGGTTACCGCAGCACTGCCTGGGCAGCCATCTTGATGAAGTTGTCCTGTTTGTGCAGTGATCTAGTGCGGAGAGGCTATTATGTGTTACTATCATTTTCGAATCTTTTAACCATGCCATGGAGTTTGTGGGGTAAACGGAAACAACACCAGCCGTCAACAGATGTTAAACTGTGATTTTGGAGATGGGGGAACACAAAAACTGGTGCGACCTCCGGCCAGACCCCTGGTTAATAAATAAAATGCGCAAATAATTGTGTCAACTGTTGTTGACATAAGCTGTCCTGCATGGGTACCGAACCCATCTTCCTTTACAACTAAGCTAACTTGTAAAATGAATGGATCAAATAAAAACAAGAATGGAGCTTAACCCTCTGGGGTTCTTCAGGTCAATAATGACCCGAAGCGTTTAAATTAAAAAATGTTAAAAATTCATCGGAATGGTCCGAAACTTGGTGACTTTAATGGTTCTTGGTATATGAACACCCAAAAAAATTGGGGACAGGATTTGAAAAGTCTTAAGTGGTCGTAAAAAAAATAGTCACACTCAGGACCTTCGGGGTCAGGTTACATTTTTGTATTTTTGAAATTTTCTCAAAACACCAAAAAAGAAAAGAAAAAATATTATAAAAAACAAGTAAAAAAAAAATATATATATATATATGATTTACTTTTTTAAATATGAATCCCGCCCTTTGGGTCAATTTTGACCCGAAGTTCCCGAGTGTGACTGTTAAACGAAGAACCCCAGAGGGTTAAAGGAAACAAAAAATTAGCAAATATTTATTTACGTATAAGACCACTATTCATTTGGTGCTAATACAGTTTATGGGTAGAGACATATTGAACAATATTGACCTTGCACCAGTAATAAGAAACTAATAGGCTACTAAAACATTTTTGAATATTAATTTTAACATCATATTCATTAAAATCAAGGGAGAATAATAAAGCTAAGGGGAAAATAAAAGTATGCATCTTTACGCAAAACTCACTTTATTTCTGTGTGGATGAGTTGCATAATCTAATTAGCCCTTTCCACCAGTTTGACCTATCCAGGATGGCATTATTCCAGGAGGCAGCACCTACTATCACATGACTTAAAACTGCACACTTTAAGACCCCATTGAGAACATAATGAGCTCAAGGGCGGCCAAAGAGATGCTGCTTCCATCTAACCTTTATTCACTATGTGTTGCTGTTGGACAAGTGTTACATTAGAAAAAAAAGGGTTAGTATTTCATCTCAAATTTTGCTATATTCGTTTTTCTACATTTCCAAATTATTTAAGGAGAGACCTTGCCTCCCTGAAGAAAAATGCCTCAGAAACTAATGGATCAAAGGGAATTCAAGGTCAAGAAAGGCAAGCCTCTTCCATGGAGCAAAACTTTGTTTTTTCTCTCTTTTGGTTCTTCTGTGAGACCCAGAGGTGTCTTGAGGTGAGGGCTGGTATTTTTTCCTCACTGCCAACCACTCATTACAGTCTTGGTGTCCCCCTCTGCCTCTCCATCACTCGAGATTATAGGAAAGAATTCCTCTCGATAAAAAACGACAGCGTTCTCACTTTGCTGTTGTCCAGTAGACTAAGCCAAGAGCAACAGTGTGGATGACGGCGACCTTAGAGTTCACAGACTGAAATAGTTTGGATATCAGCATATCCAGCAGAGATAAAAGACCCTTTAACTTTTCAATCCACAGTATGACTTGTGATGCAGCCTGGAATAAATCACACCATGTTCATTAATTTGGCCAGAGCAAAACTGGCCCGCCGACCGAGCCTCGTTCCACACACAGACTGTAAAAAAAGATGGACGAAGCACCTTCACTATTTTACATAATAGAAAAGTGAAGTCCCAAGATGGAGCTGACATCTTGCACAATTTACATTGTTTGGAGTCGGAGTCTGCTTTGAAACAATCCGTACTGTATAAAGCACTATATTAAAAAAGGTTTTTCAATACATGCTAAAATTTTCTGAGCCATTAAAAGTGAAGTTTCTGCACCACTAGTGGGAGCAAATGGAAATGCATGCAGTCTGTTTGTGTGAGAGACCAGATCAAAAATGGCTTAACCAAAAAGGTGTGATTTTGTGGGAAAGTTGTTTGAAATTAATTTTAAACCGTTTCTGCAATGGCATTTGGTGCTGCTAGTGGAGGAGAAAATACACACTTCACCACTGAAAAATTACAGCGATTATACTCCCAGAAACATGGCCATTCAAAGAACAGTTATGTCAGTTCATAGCAAACATATTAACATAAGAGACGATTATCTGGACAATCCAGTCACCATCTCCATAGAAATGCCCAGTCATCCTTCAAAAACACCCCTCCGGGTGCTCACATTTGAGGTGGAACTGCTTTTAAATGACCTGTCGCCATGCAGCAGGTCTGATGATTAAGACGTAGGTACGTTAATGAAACTTATTAACGACTCCTCATCCGAAATAGGATTTATTAAAATGAACGCATAATTAAATTTAGCGATGAGCCACGTCGAACAATGCCAGATAGTGGCTACTTTGATTTTGTTTAAAAGTAATTATGCAGAATTGACATGAGTGAGAGTGGTGCTGTGGCCCCTCTAATGAGTTAAATAAGAAAAATCGCTCAAGTTTCAGACTCTGGCAGGAGCTAATTGTGTTAATATGATGGTTTCCACAATGCTGTCATTTCACTTTTGGTCTCATCTTATTCCTTTTTTTCCCCCCTAAGCGTTTCCCTCTCTCTCTTGCGCTCTCTCCATCCCTCTCTCTCAAATTCATAGATAAACAAAGGATGGTTTTCTTTCATTGTCAATTCTATAGAGTTAAGATGCATTCAAATGTGTCAGTTTCCACAAAAATATTAAACATCATAACTTTTTTCAATATTAATAATTTTTTTTCTTTATTTGAATGATTTCTGAAGGATTATGTGAGACTAAAGATTGGAGTAATGATGCTGAATAGTCAGGTTTACCACCCGAGGAATAAATGAGATTTTAAAAATGAATAAATTAGAGAACAGTTACTTTAAATTGTAATATCTGGATCAAATAAATGCAGAGCATAAGAGACTTAAAAAAATATCTTTACCACAAATTTTAGAACAGTAGTGCACTTGCACTCAAAATTAGATTTCAAATGTAAACAGTCCTTCTATTCCTCCTAGCATGGAAACAAAGATTGGAAAAGGGTCAAAAATATATATAGTTTGCATATGAAAACTTCCAGCCACTCTTGAACAGGCTACATGTCTTCTTTTCCGTTAAGTGTTTATAGATGAACCAACAGTGGTCGCTTTGTGGCGTCACTACTTTGGTCAATTTCGCCCCCTTCAATTTGGCACGCCACGCACCAATACTGAGAAAAATGTACCAAGTCCAGACAGGCTCAAGTGCTCTCCTGCAACAAACGCAGCCATCGCACTCACAGACCCCAAGTTTACCAACACATCGCCATGGAGACGGATCACACAATAGCCTTAATTTGGCCCCTTGGCCGCAGCAACAAACAGGAAGAAACAAACTGCTGCGACACACTCACTTGAATATAATAACTGCGGCCCAAACAACACAGAGGGAAAATAATCACGGTCTGTGCCCCGCGCACAGCACAAAACAGAGCCGTAAACACAGACGCTGTGTTGTGGCGCAACAAACAGTACTTTTCATATGAGGTGAGGAGAGGTTATCGGCATCAAAACCCTCCCTGCGTCTGGGCACGTATTAATTATCAAACTCAGCATTCACGCCTGTTTCTCAAAGATGAGGCGAAATTTGGCTGGGGACGAGAGGTCTTATTGTTACAGGGGCTGCTCGCAATGTCCTCTGCTCTTTCCATCCACGAGAAAGACAAAAAAAAAAACCCTTCTCACTGTCCTCTGGTTCCCAGTGGAAATCGGCAAGCCCATCTCACTGCTTAGCAACCAGCCTTGGGGCCTGTTTTACACAGCTTAATTCAGATGTGAGTTAGCTGCAGTTGATTGGTTGTGCGGATTCACTCGCTCTCTTTCTCAGAGGTGATGACTGGCCTGGAGAGAGAGAAATGTACAATGGATGCAGAGGCTGCTGTGTGACAGTAATGAAGGATGGCTGGGACTGCGCTCAGAGGAGATAATGGTCAGCATCCTTGCTAAAAGCTGTGAACACCATTTAAAAGTTTCGCGTTTCAACACAAATCAGCTGACACTTTAAATGGGCTAAAAGTCTATATATATATATATATATATATATATATAATCACTGTTCATCATTAAAGTTTATTTGTTGTATTTAACAATTATTTCATTCTTATTTATTAACTATTAATTTACTTTTTTTAAAATGTAATTAGATGACTGGCCTTGGTAATCTCATTAAATTATAAAATGCAAACAAAAAAATAGTGAGCCATTTCTAAGGCTATTTCCAATTGATTGTTTGATGAATTTTTAATTTTTACATTTTTCTACTGAAATCCAAAACTCAATACAAATTATATTATCAAAAATAACAAAACAATTGGGAGTTCTACAGCTAAATGATTTTTGATCAGTGTCACAAAGTTGCTTTATTGATTAGTGGCCTACAGCAGAATCTTAAATAGTTATTTGTTCGCATTTTTTAAAAGTTGTCACATTCGAAATCCTAAACCTGTTATTTTCAAGTTAGATTTTGAATCTCAGACTATCAGAACCCATTGCATATTAACATATCTTCATTAACTATAATGAATTTTCTATAGCTAAGACCGTAATAGCTATTTTACTTTTTTGTCATTTATTCTAGAAAAAGTGACAAAACAGTTCCTGATAAGCAATGCAGGGTAATTTGTGTCACAACAGTACAATTTACAGTATTCTCAACACTAAGACAGTGTGGAAGCCCCGCCCTTCCAATGAAGAAGAGTGAGTGAGCGAGCAAAGGGGGAGAGAGAGAGAGAGGAAGTGAGAGGAAGTGAGCTCATCAGGGACTTACACCAGTGAGGTAGAGTTTAACATCTTGGCTGATAGTGGGTCAATTACCTGTGTGTAATTGCAATGATTCCAATAACGCAGCAGTCATGCTTGACAGTTTCCAGATCAGGTCCAGTAATTGCCGGGTGATGTGTATGACTGGAATCAAAGGATAGGCTCTGGAACTCAGCTCTGCCATTCGCAGCCAAACCCACAATGCTTAATGCAATAAATCCTGAGCTTATTAACACAACTCTAAATGGCAAATTGGTGTGAATACCAAATTATTCAGGTTATGATTATGGGAGGGGGGAGTTGAGGAAGGGAGATTTCACAGAAAAAAAGAAAAACACAGGTATTCCAGCAAAGGCCCCAGAATTGACTTCACTTCATTCCGTAACATCTGCGTTTACACGCATTATTCGACTGGGAACAATCCCGAGGTAAACAAGCGCCTCTCTGATCATTCGTGAAACTGCTTAAGATTCATTACATACCTATATTGTCTCATGATCGCGCATTACATTCGGCTGTGATCACTAGCAGCGGAAAACTTCCAAACCCGCTCAAACATGAAGACAGAGCCCTGTTGATATCCACATGACCAGGCACACAGCAACTCAAAGCAACAAGAAGCTAATAGGACCGCAGCCCGTTTACTGAGGTAATTAAACGGCCGTGCAAGAGGACCAGGGAGGGAGAACGCTACAGGGACTGAGAAATATTGCCCGAGTGTGGGGCCACTTTGCTAATAGGCCTGGCGTGATGATGGATCTCATGAAGTGGCCCCTTCGCATTAGCAGGAAGGCATTAATAAACAGGAATGGGTTAATAGTGCAGAAAAAGCCAGCAGTCAGACCGTGGGGGTGTGGAATATTCCTTTCTTAAGTCAGCTGTAAGTAATTACGCCATGGTGAGCTTCTGACGATTACCATAACAGAGCAATTGGACGTGAAGAATGGATAATAGTATGAACATGGAAGTGTGTTTAGAGAAGGGATGTGAGAGCTAGGTAACGCTACGCATTCCTTTCCTCTCCCAGGACACGCGAGGAGGGGGGCGATTAGATGATTTCAGCACTTGGAGTGCGACCCTCTGAGATGTTTCAGGCTCACGGATTGTGACAAGGCCTTTCTTCACTGTAGCCTATAGACTTCTGCCCTGTGTATTTGGCAGCAGCTGTCCATTCAATGTACATGTAAACAGACATTCTGCAGCCTTGCAGACATGAAAGTAAGACGAGAACCTAGTAAAAAAATGTTTTCTTTGCGTTGGGTCTTTAGATTGCATGGGAAACATAAAAGGATCCAGAATAGCCTTTAATTAGATGTACAATTTAAGCTGAAAAATTATTCTCCTTTTGGCGGTTCCTTTATATCACGTAAATAATGTTGACTTAATGTTTACGAGTGGAAATATAATAGCATACTCATCACGGTGAGAAAGACAAGCTCCATTAGCATTAACATTAGCAAACGTTTAGGGTTGGTAAGGCTGTATTTATTTGATAAAAAATACAGTAATATTATGAAACATTATTACTTGTAACTTAAAATAAAATACAAATATTTTTCTATTTTAATGTATATTTTGAAATGCAATTCATTTGTGATTCAAATTTTCAGTTGTCATTACTCCAGTCTTCAGTGTCACGTGATACCTCAGAAATCATTTTAATATGCTATGAATAAGAATTTAAATAAGTTGCCGTCCCGGAAAAAATGTCGTCTGTCAATGACGCAATATCCGCGCTATCCTCGGTTTCCGTTCATACTGCCATAGCCATGACGTAACCATGGCGACAGACGTGGACAACTGCGGCACGCAGTTCGTTTCTTTCAAACATAGACCATGGCAAGCAGACTTTGGGACAAACAAGGAGAACTATAAATGAGGATCAATATCAGCGTGGCGTTTTTGAGATGCCGAGAGCTCCATGTCCGTGACTAACTTGGACTTGACGGAGTTTCACGAGTCACGACTTGACAACTTTGTTAGACATGTGAGCAAATGTACATAAAACAAATCAATGTTATATAACGTTAGCTCAACATCATGAAATATTAATGAATATGGTCAGTATGTTATTCTAATGATGATCTAGCTTACTGCTAGATTCGTATAGCAAACAAACTGACACATAGTATAACATTATAACTTTCAACACACATTTAAATGCCGTTTAATGTGATAGTGTAATGTTATACCAAGTGAAGCGATGTTGCATTGCCTCAAGTTTAATTTGTCTAATAATCTGACCTGTGTGACTAATCCAGCACTTGCAGATAGTTAGAGAATATAGAGAATAGGTAGAATTAAATGTCCTTATTTCTTTATATCCGCGGGACTCACGTGTGGTATCTGTCTCTTTAGCAATCGCGACCTGCTTCATACCACTGTAATGTTAAAAAAAAAAACATCAATGTTTGCACTCATCCATAAACATTATTAGATTTCATTATCAGCTTGACAGCAAGTATTTCTGCGTCATCAACCTACGCCTTTGCTATTGTTGGAAACTGTGCCACCTTGTGGAAAAAACCCCAACATATTGTGCTTTTAAGAAACATTTCTTATCATTATCAATGTTCAAAACAGTTGTGCTGCATTCTATTGTTTGTGGAAACCAAGATTTCCCCTTTTTTTCAAATTCAAGTTCAAAAGAATGGCATTTGAAATAGAAATTGTTTGTAGCTTTGTACTTTAAATGTCTTTTCCAAATGTCACTTTTCATCAATTTAATGTGTCCTTGCTGAATAAAAGTATTACATGTGTTAAGAAAGATCTAACTGACAACAAACTTTTGCATGGTATGGATGTATTTAAGTTATTAATGTTGCCAAGAGTCTCCTCCTAAGCTATCCCTGTATCTGACTCTACAAGGATGGAACACACACACACACACACACACACTATGGACATTGGGATCTCAGCCCTGACACAGGACAGGAGCTGACTTTGTTCTTCAACAGTAAAGGGAGGAGGGGAGCAGGATGACAGGATGAGGGGGATGGAGAAGTCCAGAGGTCTCAATCTTACAGTCAAAGCAGCCAACATGTGACGGTTTCCACAGCTGGCCCGCCACTCTGCTTTGGAGCAGGTCATAGAGCCTTCTGAGAGGTCAGGGAGCAGAGGTCAGCCTGTCTGAAGAAACTTCCTGGGGGACTCTCAGTACACATTCAGCATTCAACAACATAGAGACTTTCACAGGTGAATGAGTGTGTGGAGAAAGAAGCAATGGTGGAGCACTCTTTTCATATTATACAGAAGAATCATTCAAAAGTCATATCTATTTAAAGTCATACCTCTGACCACTCTTAATAGAGATTTTTGCAAATTAAGGGCCACAGTTAAACTACTGAGTGACCTGATGAGTGTAATGATGAAGGGGAAAAGCTATACATTGTGCAGTAACTAACACTCACAACAATGTGTGTTATTATCATCATAACAATCATAAAGACGGGTCAGTCTTTAAAACTAAATTTAACTTTCCAAGTAATTTGATGTATGTGTCCATATTTTTTCCATAAAACCCTGTTTTAAAACAATTGTCCCTATTACAAAGAAATGGAACACTCCTTAATATTATGATCCCATAAGAAGTAACAATTTAACCCTTATCCCACTTCATTGTAATAGAAATTAACAATTTATTTGATTAAAAATACAGTAAAAAAAACTGTAATATTTATTTTTAATATTTTTTCAGGATTCTTTGATGAATAGAAAGTCGGGAAGAACAGAATTTATTTATACTGGAAATCAATTTGTATCATTAGAAGTCTATGTCAATTTACTTTGATTTAATTCAACCAATTGAATGCATCCTCGCTGAATAATAATAATAATAAAAAAAAAAAACATCTCACTGACATTTGAACATTAGTGTATCAAATATAAATAGAATACAATTCTTTTAAAAAATGTGGGACTGATGGCAGGGTTAACTCTCAGAGATGAACTATTTGATCAATACAAATAAACAAAGACCTACTCATGATAAATACTCTACATTAATCTCTAGATTAAGTCAGAAGTTCCTCTGCATGGCTCTAATAAACGTCAGTCCAGAAGCCACATCTCATCTGCAGGGGTAACGCTCTGGCAAAAGTTTAGCCACTGCATCAAGTCATGCTGTCATGGCCAGAATCCAGCACTTGTACTATTTATTTATGTGCATTACATTATAACCAAAGACTGCTTTTGGACCGTGAGCTGCGAGCTGACGTCTCAATCTGTGGTGCGACACGCAGCCGGCTGTCCGATTCCTCCCATTGCGTCTGTCTGGCCCTGTGTGTCCGGTACGCTGGCGGAGAGATGGACTCCACCAGACTGCCAGCCCCAACCTCTCACCCCACCAGCCTTCCTAACCGCCCGGCTATCCCTGACTGCACCAATCCAGCCCCTACTGCTCAACTGCTATGCTTTCAAGATTTAGAGCAGACAAGGCCATTTTTCTTCTTTGCTTGCCTGTGCGAGAAGTGCGTCAGTGTGTCTGCCAGTCTCAGCCATCGGCTTGGAAAGCTCAGGCCGGGTCAGGGCCCAGCAGGCTGTCTTCTCCTCCAGTCCTCCCTCTGCATCTTCCAGAAAGTTCTACTTAAAATCCCTAGATAAATATTTGTGCACAATGTGACACAGGGATTTCACAGGCACACAGGCGCGATGAGTCTAAATTAAGACGTCTGGTCGAGACAAGGACTCCTCTTAGCTGCTCAACAAGCTTTCTCTTGAAGAAGACAATTATTTGAACTACTATCAAGTTCTATCTACTCACTCATTACTGTAAGGGATTATTTATGAACAATTATACCACATGTATGCTGGAGATGGTACGTAATTAAAACAGTGTGTTCATCCAAAGCAGTCAAATATTTTACTTTTTTAAATGCACCCACTTTCCAAAAAAATAATACAGTTTGGAGACGCAAATTTCACTGTGCGACAACTGTTAGATATTACTGATAACAACGGATTTGAACATCAAATAACTTTATCCCACTTATAATTGTGGTCAACCTGTGACAACAAAACCTCACTAACCAAATCCTAAAACGTCACAACTTTGGCACAATCTAATGATCCAATATTCAATACATGAACAAAATGATGGATGGATGGATGCATGGATATAAATTAATTTAATATGAATATAAAATATTTTACATGTTAAATTAACTGAAAATATGTTTTCAATATTATATGAATTTGATTTTTAATTCAAATATAATTAAAAACAGTAATATTATATTTTGTTAAATTGTTCAATTAACATTATATTTTGGAATGGGTGAACATCAAATTATGAAATGCTGCTAGTTAATACACAAAATGCTTTATTTAATATTCACATTAAATGAATGTATATTTATCGTCTATACACTCACCTAAAGGATTATTAGGAACACCTTAATAATCTTTATGATTCTTTATCTTTATGATATGTTTCTCTTTATGATTTTCACGCACAACCATTTCTAGGGTTTACAAAGAATGGTGTGAAAAGGGAAAAACATCCAATATGCGGCAGTGAATGGTGCCTTTGGACGAAAATGGGCAGAGAATGGACCGACTGATTCAAGCTGATAGAAAGAGGAACTTTGACTGAAATAACCACTCGTTACAACCGAGGTATGCAGCAAAGCATTTGTGAAGCCACAACACGCACAACCTTGAGGCGGATGGGCTACAACAGCAGAAGACCCCACCGGGTACCACTCATCTCTACTACAAATAGGAAAAAGAGGCTACAATTTGCAAGAGCTAACCAAAATTGGACAGTTGAAAACTGGAATAATGTTGCCTGGTCTGATGAGTCTCGATTTCTGTTGAGATATTCAGATGGCAGAGTCAGAATTTGGCGTAAACAGAATGAGAACATGGATCCATCATGCCTTGTTACCACTGTGCAGGCTGGTGGTCGTGGTGTAATGATGTGAGGGATGTTTTCTTGGCACACTTTTGGCCCCTTAGTGCCAATTGGGCATCGTTTAAATGCTACGGCCTACCTGAGCATTGTTTCTGACCATGTCCATCCCTTTATAGCCATCATGTACCCATCCTCTGATGGCTACTTCCAGCAGGACAATGCAACATGTCGCAAAGCTTGAATCATTTCAAATTGGTTTCTTGAACATCACAATGACTTCACTGTACAATAGAGCATCAGAGAGAGAGAGAGAGAGAGAGAGAGAGAGAGAGAGAGAGAGAGGAGGGGGGGGGGGGGGGACGGTACAAAACTTTCAGACTTTATTTTGTACCCTCGTGGAAAGTATCATATAAAGATCCCATTACAAAACTGAATGGGACTTTTAATTGCAGAGGCCTGATAAACACTTGAACCATAAATCACTACAAAACTGCTAATCTATAAATCACCGTGTGGTATAACTTTTGTAAGATAGGGTCTCAGAGTCTTGGGAGAAAATTATCTGTTTTTGTTCTTATTTCAGCAGAAAAGGCCAAGTATGAAAACACAGGTCAATAATGAGTAAAACACCATGAGAGAAAGGGAAACAATTTTCAAAAATTATAGATTGCTTCTGAAGTCTGCTCCTCTAAAAAAAAAAAAAAAAAAAAAAAAAAAAATCCACAAATCTCCACTAGTAGTAAAAAAAATAATAGATTTTCACTGCTGAGGGGAAAAGTAACTAACTTTAATTTTTGTGTTTTGTTGCCCTCAAACACAATGCTGTTCAGCATTTCCACACTTTCTCAAATCCAGGCCAGTCACACTGAAACCAACACAAATAGAATTCGCTTCTATACATTTCAGTAGTGAAGTGTTGGCACTTTCATTCAAATTAACAACTGAAACAAGCTCAAGTACATACAAAAAAAGGCAAGGGGAAGAGAGGGAATCATAAAAAGACAGCCAGACTCAAACTCACATAACCCATGTAAGCACCAGAGCTCAATGTGATGGATAACATGCGCTAAGCCTATAGTCTAAATCTCTGACATACACGTTACACTCACCATCAATAATTATGATTCATTGTACACAAGTCTTTTGCTACAAGGAGCTGGGAGAACAGTGAGAAAAAGTGCATTTGACCTCCCTCTGACAATGCAGAATTTCTCTTGAAGCTCTTGAAGACTGTAATAAAGAATACCAATAAAGCATACCAATTAAACTTGGCCAGCTTGTTAGTGGTTAGACAGAAGACTGACGGCTAAAGTTATTGTATTGTTGAGTCCGTGAATGCGTCTAGAAGTCTGCGTGTTTATGAGACTGCTGGCGGATACCAGAAGCAATGCCGATTACGATAGGGATGTGATGGTTAACCATCCATTAAAATACATCCCACAAAATGGCCACAAACTGCACTCTGCTTTGCTTAGCTGACAACATATATAAGCCACCATCTCAAAAATGGAATACTACAAGAAAAGAAAACAGAAATCAGCCGTTTAGTGCTGGAAAGCTTTCTGTGGCATGCTTGACATCTACCGTAAAGTTCTTTTAGTGTTTAAATTGGTCAGTTAAACGATCCTCACGCTGTGGTTAAGGTAATGGTACAGTGATATGTAAACAAAATGGTCATTTTTTTTAAACATATAACCTACAGTGAATTGGAGGTATGGCACAGCTGGTCACATGCATGCTAGAAACAATGGAGAAGCTGAGGGTCTCCTGTAGGGACACAGGTTCGAGTCCAACCTGCTTCACATCCCAATCCCATTCCACTCTCTACACTGTGTCAATTAAAGTCAATCTGAATAAGAATGTGTTATTTGATTCCTAATCATAACAACAACAATATGGTATGCATATTATTAATGTATAAATGATCATTTTGTCTGAAAAAGAAATAAATAAATGCCATCTGAAACCGAAGATTTTTTGAATGTGTTTTTAAATACAAAATTAAAAAATATAATAATAATAAATAAATAAAAACAACATCACATCCCAATTCCATTCCCCTCGCGCTCCTTTCTCTTGGGACTGTGATGTCTAAAGATAATAATAATAATAGTAATAATAATATGGTATGTATATTAATAAAGTGTAAGTATAAATAATTTTTTTACAATAAATAAATAAATTCTGGAATCTGAAACTAAATTATTTGAATGTGTTTTAAATAATGAAAAATATAATAATAATAATAATAATTAAAATACAAAATATAATAATAAAAATAATGCTACAATTTGTATCTGTAATTATTAATAAATCGTAAGAGAAGAGTATGAGTGCATGACAACCAGGCTGTTCAGAAAGACAGAGAGAAATTAGAACAAGAGAGAGAAACGTAGCTGGAGCCAGACTGGTTGCTCTCATGGTGGTTTGACCGTCAGAGGGTTGCATTGATAAGGAGGGGGGGGGGGGGGGGGGGGAACTTCGGGCAGTAAGGAACCTGGGTCCCACAGCCTTGGGCCTCTTAGCCCCCTGCCAGGAGGCCTGCAGTCCATCACCCAAAAAGCCTGGCCTGAGATGGCCGGCGGGGACGGGCAACGTCCTGGAGGACATGCAGGCAGATGGTGCCTACACCGAGGGGAGAGACACCAGACACACTCTCTCATGCAGCCTGGCATTTGGCCCAGCAATCACAAGCACTAAAGCTAATGCTAAGGGTAACTCCAAATCTAGAGAGGACGAAGCAAAGCTCCAGCCAGCCAGTCCTCTTCATCCACTCAATTACCCCCCTCCCCCCGACACACACACACACAAATACACACTCACGCCCAGAGCCGCAAGGCCGAGCACTCAAACGGCAACAGGCATCATTACACTCCAGCACACATTCTCTCACCCAGACTGACTGTAGAAGAACAGACTGCTGAGAGTTTTAAAAGTGGAAAAAGACAGAGTTCGTAATGAGGCACATGTGGGAGTCGTAGTGGTCCCGTTTGTGTGTGTGTGTGTACGTTTGATGAACTGGGCTGCTGCTCGTGTTACCTGGGGCTTGTGTGCAGATGGGCTTGTATCCTGAACCGATCCTCACTTTATGCGCCTACAGCTAGGAGAGGAACGAGAGATCTTGCATGCACACACACCAGCTGCAACCGAAACGCTCTCCCTCTCCCCAAACGTAACTACACACACTCTCCAACTCCCATCTAAGGACTCACAAACTATCCACATTACCAGATAACACAGGAAGAGATACATTTCATCACCCTCAGGTAAAAACGTCCCACATGACACAAGCTATTAGAGATTCAGTAAACCAGAACACTTATATGTTTGTAACCGGAATACAAAACACATTCTCAATTTGGCGTGCGCCACTTCGTTCGGTTCACCCCGTACCCGAGCGCCGTCTACGGATCACCCGCTGTCAGATTAGCTGACAGGCGTCCGCTCGCTTTCCGAGCCTTCATATCCTCCATAATAACACCTGCAATCTCTCGTCTCAGAAGTCACGGAGAGAGGGGGGAAAGGAGCGAAGGAGGGACTCTTCCTTGGCGAGGGACACCGATAAACAAGAGAAAGGAAGAAGGAGCCGCCCCGTGGATTTCAGCCCGGCTATCAGTACCCGAAACCACTCGCCTACGACAACATGACAGGTGTAAGTTTCAGCAACTTAAACGGCAGGATTAGCCACTAGTGGTTCTCTTCATATGCATTCCTTATGGGAATTAATTCCATTTGAAATGCAAGGCCAAAGGCAAGATTAGAGAGGCAGAGCCCCATGGGGAGCTGTATGCTGCAGCTAAAAGCTGGGATTTGAATAATTGTACAGGCTTAGACCCAGAATCAGCACAGAACAGAACGAATGGATTATTACTGGGAACTTTGTACGTTTGTGACTGGCTTGCTTTCCGAAATACCTGCACACACATGCATGATGGGGGGGGGGGGGGTCTCAATGAGAGGGGGGGGGGTCTCAATGAGGGGGGGGGGAGGGGGGAGGGGGGGGGGGGGGGGGGGCAAAACATGAGTTTATTGCAATTGGGATGAGAGTGAGAGGAAGAAAAGTGAGTGAAAAAGACACTCGTGCCCTTAAGGATGTCTGCTGGTTCAGACCAAAAAGTGTTAAAGGAATATTTGAGATCAGCACAAGCAGCAGCAGCATGTGTAGCACAATGTTGATTACCAGATTTTTTTATTTTATTTAATTAAATAAAAATTATACTCGCTGTTTCAGTTTAGCCACAAGACAGAAACATCATTTACAGTGACAGTAGAGTGACAAATATTTGCAGTGTATTACAACTTTTAAACTTTCTATTCACAAAGACTTCTGAAAATGAAAATGTATGGTTTCTACAAAAATATTAACGTTTGATAATATTTCGATGATATTATTAATCTTATTATTGATAATAATAGGAAATCACCAAATCAGCATAGCAGACTCATTTCTGAAGGATCATGTGACACTGAAGGCTGGAGTAATGATGCTGACAATTCATTTAATCATCTCAGAGAAAATAAAATAAAATAAAATAGTGCTATTTTAAATCGTAATAATATTTCACAATATTACTGTTTTTTTTTCTGTATTCCAAATCAAATAAATGCAGCCTTTGCTGAGCATAAGAGACTTCATAATAAGAGTGAAAAAAATGCTTACTAACCTTTTCTGTCTAAAGTTACAGCCATGTGCAAAACTTCATTGCCATGATAATGTAAGACCACAAAACTCTAAGTGACAGCAAAGTTCTCTAAAAATTGGCTCAATTTACTTTGCATTGTACTAGACGCACAACTTCTTATGTTAACCACAAACACTTTTGCCAGAACTTAACTTCCAGAATATGACTTTAAAACCATGAGGACTTCACAACACTACATGTCACTCAGAGTAGAAAGGGAATATCCAATGAAGGCAGAGAAAAGGTTATTGGACGGAAACTGAGTATTTAGTATGAAAGCCTGGCCTGGTGCTCTAGAGACAGACAGGTGAGGGGTAGCTCACACAGACGGTGGAATTATCACAGCGTTACCCGGCAACGTCTCGGGAACAGCGCCCCGCCGTCGCCATGTTTATTTCATGCAGCCAATCAGTGTAATCTGATCATTAGCCTCCTGCCCCACGCCTGAGCGGGGATCCAAAACGGCCCTTATCCCGCCACTTTGCACACTCACGCTTTAATCAAAGCCTCTCAGTCTCGACTTCCTCCGTCAGCGCCGAAACCCCAGGCACGCACAAACAACAATGCCCACACATCCAGATGAAGTGCTTATGGAAAGCACCGGCTGACATTATGAGAAAGGCATGCGCACTAATATTCATTCGTAGTATTATTATTACAATGTGAGCTGAAATTACAAATGTGTTCGCTATCTAGACAGCAGCAAGATAAACTAAGTCGTGGCTGCACGGGGTTTGTAATAATTGGCAATATGCCGTACATTCCTAAGTGTGTATTTGTGTGTGTGTGTGTTTTAGTGGTTTTGAGAAAGGGAGCGAATGATACGAGGATGAAAGAGTGAGAGGGAGAGAGAGATGGAGCTCAGGAGGCAATTTCAGAAGTGTCAATGACCAAATCCCACACAGACTGAAGTATATCAGAGACTCTAACCAAGCATATGCAAAGCAGAGGTCAGAGTCATCACTTTCTAAATGGTGTGACCAACACTTCAGTCATGCCCAGTGAAAACAGATGATGAGAACTGGGACATGAGAGGCCTTTATTTTGGAGAAGAAGAAGGGGGAAAAAAAAAACAGTAAACATTAATACCGTCATCCCAGAACGACACACGTGGAAGCAGCCAGAGACTGAACCGAACGTGCGCACGAACACGGCAAATGACAACAACAACAACAACGAAAAATCAATAGCTTTACAGGACGATAAACATTTAAGGCCGTCCCACTGGCTGTTTATGTGCATGGCTACAAACTGCATCTCTGTTGTTTTGACAATTCATCTTTAAGTGACAACCCGCAAGGTGACAAGAGCCCTTCAGACGAGGCACAGGACAAGCGCAGGAACCATTCATCTGACGGATGGGTTTCAGCCATGTGTCAATCACACGCTAACTCTCTAGCTGAGAGCTGTAGCCCGTTTCCTCCATCGGCTTGCAGGCGATAGACTGGCGAAACAGACGTTCTTCCCATAGCTCCTGTTCTATCGTTAAGAAATAATCTTGATTAAATCTTTATGAGGCCGTGCCACTCGAGTCGATGGTATTTGAGGATTGAGTCTTTTCTAAATGTGTAAATTATTTAATCTTTTGGATAAGTCAAGTGGATTTATCCAGCGTTCGGATATAGTCTGACTAGGCCGGGGGGTGTTTAACCCGTGGCCCACCACCGCAGGTACCATAGAGGAAGAGAGACACGAAGAACAACATCTTTACTTAGCTGTGTGGTGTGGAACCAGAACTAGAAATGTGGACTAAAGACGTGTGCTGATTCAGGAGTTTGAGAGTTTATACCAGATGATACTGAAATAACTTGAGTTGGATATATCATGCAAATCTGACTGTTATAATCTAGTGCTATAATCGGTGCATCTAACAACCCAGAAAACGTGAAAAGTGACAACCCAGTCTTTCTCTGCAAGTATGTCAATCAGATTCCGCTCCCTTTCTGACATAGGAAGGGGATCTTATTATAATATTTCCGCCCCTTAATATGCACGTTCCACCCACAGCCCCACCATTTGGTTTTGCAAGCTACAACAGTGTAACCAGTTCTAGATCATTTTGGATTGTTCTCATGTTTTGTTATTGCCAGAGTATCCGAAGCTTGTGTAAACGATGGGCCGTCTTCAGCAGCTCATTTGTATTTAAAGGGATACTCCACTTAAACAGTAGGGGTTTACCGTTTTTGAATCCATTCAGCCAATTTTTTGATATTTAGAAGAATATCAGTTACCAGACAGTTTCTGGTCTCATTGATTTCCATAGTATATATATATATATATATATATTTTCTCTACTATGGAAGTCAATGAGACCAGAAACGGTCTGATATTCTTCTAAATATCAAAAAATTGTCTGAATGAATTCAAAAATGGTAAAATTCAACTGTTTAATTCTGGGGGAGTGGTAAAATGAGCCTACTTCCAAAAAAGTGGAGTATCCCTTTAAAGGGACACACACAAATGGCACGTTTTTGCTCACACCCAAAAAGGTGCTAATTTGACAAGCTATAATAAATTGTCTGGGGGGTATTTTGAGCTGAAATTTCATGGACACATTCTGGGGACACTATAGATATAGGTATATTACATCTTGTGAAAAGGGGCATAATATGTCACTTTTGATGAATTCAGAAAGGGCCACAGACTGAGATTTGAGTTCATACCTTGATTGGAAATGAACACAGACTACAAAATTCCTCATCTCAAATTATACACATGCTAAATTTATCTGTTTACTGTACACAACACATTTCATATTTTATCTCAGCCATCCTCTTAACTTTCCATAATTACTTAACACTATAGGATAATCCTCTAAAATGCAATGACTACTGTACCATGTGTGAAGCACAGTATGCAGTCTTCTACTATTGAAGTCAATGCAATGGAAAATGAAACAGTCCATAATACCTTGCTTTTACAAATGGTAGCTCTGAAGGCCTAGCATGACCCCTGACCTCCAACAAAGAACAGCTCAAAATTTCACTGTGAACATTTCATATGCAGTCTATCATAGCCAAAAACCACAAGAGAGACACACTGCTCCCAGTTTCTGCTTAAATTCAACGTAGTGCTCTGTTGAAGTGCTGGTTAGATTAATGTCACCTCAGCTGGTGATACATCCATTTCTTTTCTGCTTTTCAGCAATCACCGGCTACATTTAAATATATCAAGTCATCTGAAAGTGACAAGTCACGACGGTGCGGTAATGACATAGGCTACAGCCGCTCGGCAGGCCAGCTGGGCAGCATTTGGGAATAAGGAAAGTAATACAGCAGGATAAAAACTCCTCTCTCTATTTAAAAGTGGGAGGGTGAAGGCTCTCCCCCCGGTGCTAGCGCCAGCTGAAGATTGCGATGGCAGGACCCCAATCTCCTGCCCGTGCCAGGCCTGCTGGAGCAGACGGTCCCGGCTGAAATACCTGGCCCTCCCGTGCCGCCCGCTTCAGAACGCTGCTAATCAAATAAATAAATCAAATGAAGAGATGTGCGAATTGCTTTTTCGGCTGGGTCCCATTCTACAGCGGGACACTTGGAGAGTCTCAGCTGGGGGGCCTGGCAGGGAGTCTGGGCATATTTTAACACAGGTACCGATCAGACCCAACGCGATTGTGAGATGGTGCCCAGCGCAGGCAAGCCTGGACAGACTTCACACACTCTAAGATGCACACACACAGAGAGATGGTAACGTGACAATAAACTGAGGGTCCAATAGCCCAAACAGGAGGGTCCAGTAGCCCCCCAAAAATGGAATTTGTTCATTTGAACTCTAATTCAAAACACTAATTGTGGTCAACCTTCAACTTTTGTCAAAATCATTCCCCTTTTTGTGGTGGCCTGTCCCTGTTTTGATGAATGTTTTAATAAATGAAAAATGATGCGCCTGTTAGAATTAACGTAGCAATTAAATCACTGGTCGAGTCCAGAGGGATATGTGCTATTCAAAGTGTAATTCATTGCTAACCAGTTGCAAACAACAAAAGACTTGCTGATTTAAAACACTTGATGACAAAATGATCCCGAGCTTCAAAGCAAAAGAGAAATGGTACATTACTAAAGGGACAATATGCGAATAGCCTACATCTTTCACATTAGCTGACCTCAGACCTGGTTATTTGGTTATTTCCATTCAGGAGGAACACTTCAAATTAGTGTTAAACCAATAGACCCACTGGGTGGTCAAGTTTGTGAAGCAGACAATGTCAAACTTCCAACAACACTGTAAACCTGCATGGCAAACACTCGTTTTGTTTTTGTTGTGCATGTGTTTATGTGTTTATGTCTGAGGTAATGAGAAAAATAGTGAGCTTTTGTTCTTGTTCTGACCTTCCGTCTCATTCATAATTTATCAGAATAAACCTATATGAAAGTTTAATAAAGACAAACTATCTTTTTTTTTTGTTTCCAGTCACAGCATTATGACAATGTAATCTTTAATCAGTGTGACTTGGCAGGGACAGGATTTCAACACTCCGAACCATCTCGCCACTCCAAAATCAGTGATCTCACTGGACAGTTACTGCTGCACACTCTCTAGCGCTCCCGGCTTCTCTCTTACGCTCTGTCCTCCTGTCTACCAATCAGGGGTGCGTTTCCCGAAAGCATCGTTAGCCAACTATGGTCGCAAGTTCCGTCGTTGCCAATAGAGTTCAATGGAAATTGTGACCAACTTCCGACCATAGTTGGCTAACGATGCTTTCGGGAAACGCACCCATGAATGACAAAGAAAACAACACAGCTCTGCCAATCCTGTACTTCAGTTCAGTTCAGTTCAATTAAATTAAATAAAAAAAATACAATAAAATAACTTTATATTTATATAAATTCTGATTGTGAGTGTACAGCTGTTCGTTCAGTTGTGACTGTGAGGAATAGTGTAACTGTCATACTGTGACTATTTCTTATTTCAAACTTAATCTCACTATTACCTTTTTAACTTATTATCTAGTTAGAGTTGGAAACAGACTTCCACTAAATAGCAATTCATCTCCAAAGAGCAAAAATTGTGGTTGTAAGTGCATAAATAATCTTCATTATCAGCATCTGAATAAATAGTGTTGATTTGATACTGTGTATTATTTCAAGCAATAGGAGAGTAGTTTATATCATGAAATCATGGAGAAACATTCCTTTATGTCAATAAGATTGTGTTGATAAATAGGTTCCCAGTGTACTTCAACGTGTTTTCTGCTGAGCTCAGCGTCCTACGCATTGCAAAAAAATGACCTCGATGCTGAAACTCCACTTGGAACAACACTGGTCTTTATCAACTGCTCCTCATTTCCTTCACACACTTTATTTTAAGAAAACTCTGAGTCTTTGAATGGAAGATGTACCTCAGTAGCCAAGCCTGCTCTGTCTCAACAGTTAATCCCCATCTTTGTTTGATAGATTAGGAGTTGAATCTGCAGTAAAGCTGCATCACACACAGTTTTCATCCAGGGGATATGAGCTCCCAAACTTCCCCGATGACAGTCTGGAGTCTAAAGCTTTCTGCTGAATACAGATGCTCTCACCTTTAACGTCACATACATCTGGATCCCGACACAGAGGTGGAGAGGTCTGTCTGCAAGGCCTGCATTATAATACACAGCGATAATTCAAATGTGACTGGGAAGGAATATTTGACTTCATAATTTCTGCTGTTGGTATTTTATCATCCATCCTACCTACCTACCTACCTACCTACCTACCTACCTACCAACCTACCTACCTACCTACCTACCTACCTACCTACCTACCTACCTACCTACCTACCTACCTACCTACCTACCTACCTATCTCTTTTCAAAAATAATTTATTCCTTTTACTATATTGGTGTTATGATTAAACTACTTATAGAATTATGAGTCTGCTCAACTTTTAGATCATAACAAACACCAAATGAGAAAAATGCATAAAGCAAGATTAGATATTCACTGTTCAATCGTCTCTATTTTATTGGAACGCCCCGGTCACCTGTCAAGATCACTTTATGCTAGGCAATAACAATTGTATTAATAGGCAAAGTGCATTTATTGAGTCATAAGCTGTTAATAAATCTTAAATTCACTTTTAGTGTAAAATATTGAACAGCACTGAACTTGTGAACTCAATGCACTTAAACAACTTTGCACTCTGAAATACTAACCACTGCCCAAAAGTACAGATTTATACTTTTCGATTTCAAAACTGCTTTATTATTTGATTTTATTTATTTATTTTAAGCAAATATAGGCAATTCGGCCTCGTTGCGCAGTTTCGTAACAGCTGGCAGACCCTTTCCCCCCGTCAGAAAGCACTTCTGTAGCGTATAATGTCTTTTGTGGATGAAGGATGTTATGATAGTCTCCAATAATACAAATGAAAGTAGTTTCCATATAATCATGGAAAATCCAAAAATAAAAGCTTACGCAGCAGGGCAGTTTTTTTTTTTCAGTCGCCGACTACCGTCTCCGTTTTCTCCTGCTACGCTAAATGTTTATTCTGCTCTTGGAGCTCCCAGCTGGCATCAGGCAGAAATTATAGTTGTCTGGTGATGTGTCTGTACATGTCACTTCTGCTTTTACCACTCTACCTCTGTCCAATGTTTCGGTTAATGTTGATTGAAATATGGGCACTGTCTGTCTGCAAAACCACTTTGTGTCAACATGTCAATAGCCGCACAAGGAGAAATAAGTCAAAAAACGACCACATTGTCAAATCACACGGTGCACAGAGCCGAGCGCAACGGATACGCCGGCCAGCAGAGAATTTGCGAGGTTTTGACAAGGATTTCACATGGCACATCTTATGTTTCAGAATTAATCCCGCTGCAAAATTATGGGTTCTTTTCATCCCAAACTCTCATTGCCATGGTTACAATGTTTAAGCCTGTGAGATGAGCAGAATGAGGTGTAAGAGAGAAAAAAGGAAGACAGTGCCAAGCTTTGATTCTCGTACCGTTTCAACTGCGATCAAACGGAGGAATCTAATCATAACAAAGGACAAATTCCATTTTGCCAGGGCTCATTGTGCTGTGAATGAAAAAAGGAGGGGGGTTGCTGAGTTATAACAAAGTGATGGGGTCTGATGCTTAATTAAAACACAATTTAACAAATTCTAGATGAATTTCTGCTGGCTAAGGAGGATTTTGGTCCTGAAAGTGAATAGTATGAGAAGAAAAATGAAGAAAAAAATAAATAAATATGTAGCTAGATTCACACAAGTCAATGTTGGAGTGTTAAGCAAATGGTTTAATGTGAAATTAACAATCCACTATTTTGGATTTCTTTTTTTTTTTTTTTTTTTTTTGGTTTGTCATGAGCTTTCTCGAATTACCCTTTCAGCAAAGGTTGCATGAGGCTACTTTCGAATTTGGTGAAGTCAAGGTATTTCTGTCGATGTAATGCAATAACTTTGCCAATCTTTTGTAACAGAATTCACATCAGAAACATGCTTGCAATGCCTTAAAATGCTACCTAAGGAGGCAGGTCTCCAGGAGCAGAGCTATTCATTTGTACTAAACCACACAGTCCAACACCACATAATCATAAACAATAGAACCTGCTCTAAACCAAAGACTTCAAACTCTACAAAGACAAGTACACCACTGTAAAACCAACACAGAATAATGACATACCACCTTCAAAAGAACAAATTCAATGCAGTCAGCAGAGCTTCAGGACAATATGCTAGCCTCGAAATTACAAACTACAGCCAAGACACAATACACTCACTGCTATGTCATCACACTCAAGCAGAAAGCAGGAATACTGAGAAGCACTGGTATTATTGTATAGAAAAAAAGTTTCATTTTTATAATAATACTACATACATACAGCAGATTAGGACATTTACGTTTTTTAAACTTTTGAGGATTTTGAAAAAATGTTGAGAATTAATTCTGTCAGTGAATGTTTCAGACTGTGAATCACCGTCACACTGAAATAACTAGTAAAATGTATATTTATAAAATGTATAAAATCGCCTTGAATTCATACGATGTATTAATCTTCCTGTATAAATCACACTTGTGAAATTAGGCTTCATAAATTCAGGTTTTCCAAGACTATAAGACTCTTAAAACCTCTGAGGTTCTTCTGTAAGAGGTTCTGTAAGAGGGTCATCTTCAAGCTCCCTACACCACAGATCTAGGTTGTTTGTTCAAAATAAATATAAGTAATACATTTAAGTAAAAGCTCAAAAATAACACACAATAATATATTCACTATGTGATAATATACTATCTATTCCACATTCATGCAATACTACAAATCTGAAGCTTTTAAAATATTTAGGACAAGCACTAGATCTGTCACTACACTACTAAATACATGCGAGACTGTGGCTATTCCACTAAACTCAAAACAAGATGTGCATAGAATATTTCTAATCCACTGTTTATAGAACAAATTATAAAAACAAAACAGAAATTAACTAAATCACACACACACACACACGCACACACACACACACACACACACACACACATTGGGTTTTCATGTTTTAATCCATAGACAAAATGATATTTATGCGTTACAAACTGCACGTTCCATTCTGTTCTGTGTGATTTATATTTACACTCATTCAGTCAGGTTCATCTTAATTAACAATACCAAACAACTCTGCTATATTCATAGGCATTTATGTTTGATTCAAATCCAGAAACGGTATACAAAACAGTAAGCAAAGCAGAGCGAGTCAAGAAAGCGACATTTGGTGAAACTGAGCCTGGTGGCTGCCTTGGGCAGCGACACACAGAATATCGCTGCAAAGAGATGAACGCTGAATCACACATCCATGCCCTCTTTCTGCCTCCCTCTCTTTCACGTTTCTTTCCTTTTCTTTCTCTTCCTTTCAGCTCTGGCCTTCACTAGCCCACAGAAAGGCTAAGTCCTCAAAGGCTTAGTTCAAACAGACTGAGCTGTAGAGGTCTTAACTGCGGAAGACTTTCCTCTGAGGGGCCGGATTCCAAAAGGCTGATTTCTGAGAGGAATTCTTTTCTGGAGAAGAGAAGAAGCCGTCTTAAGGCTGGTAAGTTCCAGGTGTTCAGGCTAGAAAGAGGTGTCAGAAATCTGGACAGGAGACAGATGAGGTTTGTAATGGTGGTGGGGTCAGTAAAGGGTCAACGTCGTGGACAGGCCGAGGCTCTTCCACAGAGGTGATGATCCACATGACCGCACGTCCCGAGAGGCTGCCGACAGTAAAGGCTGCTGCTGAATTTATAGTTCTCCTCAATCATCCTACTGCCAAGACTATATAACAGATTTAACCAGTTGACTTTGGCCAACTCAGCTTGAGATTCATGGCTTTTTATCCAGGGTACGGCTGAGAGCAGAAGATGCTCTCCCCGCCACGCCGACTTGGAGAGGGCCGCGTCCGGAGAAATGAGCGAATAAATCAAAACCACTCATTTCCCTCCAGAAACTCTGCAAAAGTCACAGTATTCCACAAACAGGATGATTGCATGGCTAATGGAAAATCTGACCATTAAGTATGAAATGAGATGAATAACAATGGCGCACAGCATCTCTGTGTGTAGCTGAATCAGAACGCGCGGTGCAATCGTTACCCCACTGAGACCATCATAAACCCGGACATCTCTCGGCACCACTGATGTTTCATCAAAATGATGAAGGGGAGCATTTGCTGACTCAACAACCTCACAGACCTGGCTGCAATTTATTGAAAGTTTACATCGTCAAATAAAGTAACATGAAAGTTTGTGGTTATGAATGCTCTGGTTTGACTTTCAGATTTTCACAAGCTTACAGCAGCAAAACAAAGACTATCTATTTAAAAGGCTAAAGTTAAAATTAATTCAATTCATAAAACTTTTAGAAAAGTAGGCTATTGTACAACATTTAAGTTTTTAAGTATCTAAGTTGGACTTTACAACAGGACTTAAAAACCGTATTCTTACCATTCTGCCCATATGTCATTAACCATCGAAATGTTCACCAAACTAAGCCTTGATATTAAGAACGACAGACATCAGGTAAGATTGAAAGATTAAATCATAAGACTATATGGCACATTCCTACAGAAAGATAATAAAATATTGAGCAAACTTCTCAGCGGACATCTTCCAGATGGAGTTTTTGAAGATAGAAGTGCTAATTTGTTGACCTGTGAGTTTTGACTACAGCATTACAAATGAATGCCACAGAAATGTCAGCCTTTGACTTTTTAAAAAACAAATTCTGCTTAGATTACAATAATTAATAAATCTTGGAAGAAGATTATCCCAAGGCACAACAGTTCGAAGAACTGTCACCCTCTTGTTTATTCAGTCTAACGCTGTTTCACTTTCCACTGCTTTTACACATATTACTGTATGTTATGTTCTGGTGGAGTAGTTTTTCTTTATTTCTTGTTTTATCTAATCTAGAATCACATTTGAAGAATGTTTACAGCCTCAAACTTGTTTCCTAAATATTTTTATACACACATATACATACACACTCACCTAAAGGATTATTAGAAACACCTGTTCAATTTCTCATTAATGCAATTATCCAATCAACCAATCACATGGCAGTTGCTCCATTGCATTTAGGGGTGTTGTCCTGGTCAAGACAATCTCCTGAACTCCAAACTTAATGTCAGAATGGGAAAGAAAGGTGATTTCAGCAATTTTGAGTGTGGCATGGTTGCATGGTTGAGTATTTCACAATCTGCTCAGTTACTGGGATTTTCACGCACAACCATTTCTAGGGTTTACAAAGAATGGTGTGAAAAGGAAAAAAACATCCAGTATGTGGCAGTCCTGTGGGCGAAAATGCCTTGTTGATGCTAAAGTTCTGAGGAAAATGGGCCGACTGATTCAAGCTGATAGAAGAGCAACATTGGCTCAAATAACCACTCGTTACAACCGAGGTATGCAGCAAAGAATTTGTGAAGCCACAACACGCACAACCTTGAGGTGGATGAGCTACAACAGCAGAAGACCCCACCGACTACCACTTATCTCGACTACAAATAGGAAAAAGAGGACACAATTCACAAGTGCTCACCAAAATTGGACAGTTGAAGACTGAAAAAATGTTGCCTGGTCTGATGATTCTTGATTTCTGTTGACACATTCAGATGGCAGAGTCAGAATTTGGCGTAAACAGAATGAGGACATGGATCCATCATGCCTTGTTACCACTGTACACGCTGCTGGTGGTGGTGTAATGGTGTGGGAGATGTTTTCTTGGCGCACTTTAGGCCCCTTAGTGCCAATCGGGCATCATTTAAATGCTCATCATTTAAAAACACAGCCTACCAGAGCATTGTTTTTGACCATGTCCATCCCTTTATAGCCACCATGTAACCATCCTCTGATGGCTACTTCCAGCAGGATAATGCACCATGTCACAAAGCTCAAATCATTTCAAATTGGTTTCTTGAACATGACAATGAGTTCACTGTACTAAAATGGCCCCCACAGTCGACAGATCTCAACCCAATAGAGCATCTTTGGGATGTATTGAAACGGGAGCTTTGTGCCCTGGATGTACATCCCATAAAATCTCCATCAACTGCAAGATGCTGTCCAATCAATATGGGCCAACATTTCTAAAGAATGCTTTCAGCACCTTGTTGAATCAATGCCACATAAAATTAAGGCAGTTCTGAAAACGAAAGGGGGTCAAACACAGTATTAGTATGATGTTCCTAATAATCCTTTATGTGAGTGTATATATACTGTACAGGCAAATTTAAATGATTATATTTCTTCTCATATAAAACATTTTTATATGCATTTTATTACGTTTCTTTTTCTTTACTTAAAGCCACATAGAACTTTATATTTTGCCATCTGCGGTTTCATGGTTGTTTGTGGTCACAATAATGAAGTGAATCTGTCATTTCACAGCAAGACACTCTGATAGCAAGAAGACAGTCTAACAAAGCATTTATCTGAAAAATATTTCGACTAAGCAAGTAAGTAGCATATTTGCCACCATAATAGTCAAAATAAATTTTCTTTATTTACAGACATGACATAGATACCCAAGGAAAAATATGACTTAAACCTGAAGTTTCCTGCCAAATCCAACCTGATTGTTCCGACACATAAATCATTATAGCAAGCTTACAGCTAGGGTAGGTAATTTAGGAGAGGCTAGCAATAACAAGCTAGCTTTGAAAGCATAAGATCTCACTTCAGAGCCACGCCTCCTCCAAAACACACAAGAAAGCACAGTCACAGCAAAGTCTCCAAAACTCGAGAGATGGCATTAATCTAATGTCTCAAAGTACATAACCTTAAGATCTCTTTACCACCTGACTGCTGCAGATTCATTTCGCCATTGATAGTGTTTGCCATGCATAATTAAGGGGACAGCTCCAAGTGCGCACATCACATGTTGGCATCTCTTATTTATGTGATTTCTGGGCGAGAAGGTTATGGAAATATATAGGATGTCTAACCTGCCTGTCTGGTAAGACCAACTGTAATGATCGGGAGAACATTTTTTCATAAATAGTTTAAATAGTGAAACATCTTCTACATTATTGACTGCTATCATGATGTGAAGAGAGTTTCGACCAGTATAACATCATGTGTTTCTTTAAACAGTAAACTGGGTGTTTAAAATTGTATGTACTCACTTAATAAATAGATTTTGTTAAGTTTACCCCAAAATTACAATAAAATAAAAGCTGCCATTCTGCACCTTTTAACAAATTCTCTTCAGTGATGCTGAATACATGCAAATACAAAAGCCGGACATGTTTGCTGTCCTTGTGCCTACACAGCACTGCTGGACCGAAGATGGCCTCTTTCTCTCTCCTCGCATCAGTCCCCCCCCCTCTGCGCCCTGCCCCCTTTCATGCAGAACAACATGCATATGCAAATGAACCGTAAGCCCCTGCCCTCGCCATTCCACCATTCTCTCAGATGCACCTCAATAGCCTGCACATTCTAAACCGAAGGTATTCATGACGGATGCAAAAGTGGCCAGAACCATATTTATTTATTACGCATTCGTATTTCCTCTCTCGCCCATTCCACACAGCTAGCCAGTGGTCTGGGCGCAGTCTTAATATGTTCGGCCCATTGTGGCCCAGCTTTGTTGTCCTCCCCGCTCGCTATCATCCGTTCTCAGAGCAGACAATGGGCGGCGTTGACGCTGGACACGGCGGTCATGTTCTATTTGCCGATGCGCATTATCTCCCAATCCCGTCCTTTTGCTGCCTATGCTCTGCGAGTGTCCCTCGCTCTGAATAGAGTCTAAAGCCATTATTGGAGGGAGAAGAGGGGAATAAAAAAAAAACATGGTGGGTGAAAGTGGGCATGGACTGTTATATAGGCTACATTTGGGCTAGGCCACATGCATACTAATAACATCATTACAGAGCGGCTCTTCTGGAGAGCATGTTTACTTTGTTATGGTTTCCATCACCTTCCTCCCCTCCACCGCCAAATCACTAATGCCCACCGCTTTCTCTCCCCCTCCCTTCCACCTTTTTATTCCAAATGTAAATAGCACGCAGGGCTAATTTTCTTATATTTTGCCAAAAAAAATTAAGTTACGTAGTTTGAGTAATTCTCTCTCCAGCGGGTGTGCACTGTGTGGGTGGTGCTCCGCACAGCGAGCACTTCTTTTCCATGGCATTGAACTTGACCCTGAATGACCTTTTTATAATGAGTGAATTGAAAACATCTCCCTTTGGAATGCAGCTTGTAGACACTGGCTAAGGCTGTTTTTTTTCTTCCATGACACCCCCTCCACACATCTCTGCTTTTGATGAATTAAAGGGGCAGTATCCTCTCTTCCTTCTCACCTGCGCAGTAACGCGTGGCTCTCAAAGGATGGAAGGTCAATAATGCCGCCTTTATAAAGCAGAGTCTACTGAAGAGAGACACTGATAGAAGAGAGGAAAAAATGCCGCTTTCTTGTTTAGGAACTGAGGCAGCAAAAAATCCAATACCTGTGCTTTTATTTACAGTATAAATACAAGCTTACAAGAGTGAGGTGTTTGTACAGGCTGAGCTGTGGCTCAATTTCCCACCATAACACTTAACACTTGAAAGCAGCAGCACTACAGTACAACACTGCAAACATTTACAGATCTACAGAAGTGTGATCACTGAAAACCCAAGTTCAAGTGACTAAGGAGCTCTTTGCACTTCTCAGAAGCACCCTGGGACAAATCAATGCTTGACGCAAAGCTCGGCTTTGCAAAGCCTCTGTTAGCTGACAGTCAATGGTAATAATACTGTACCTGCAGCACTGCTATCTATATTAGAGGCTAATGATATCAGTGAACTGAATTAACTTTAAATGTAAATTAGGCCTGGGTGGTATTAAGATACAGTGTGATGGTAGAAATGTGTAATTTGGTAGATAATCTGCTGTACTCTTTGTGCAAATATGTGTTTGGCTTTAAATGGAAAGGACAGGTTTTATGTTATTTACATGTTAGATCAACAAAAAACATGGAGTAATGTGAAAATACAAAGTGAAATGTCAAAATAGATGACAATTTGGTATAGAGGAGTCTAACACGAAACAGGGTTCAGTTGTAATGAAATTATTTGTTTTTTGATATTATTAAAAAAGTCACTTTTCAACTTTGATTGGCTGAGAGTGATCATAAAAAGTGTGGATATAGTGGATTTAATTTACTAACCAATTCATTCAAAAACACAAAAAGATACCGTCAAGATACAATCTATTCAAAAGTAAGTCAGTTGATTCATTTGACCGAAAACACAAAACAATGATTCATTGATTCACTGTCGCTTGTAAACGCATAGGTTTATTCTGCTTTGGCTTCATTTGTAACGATTTTTTTTTTTTGTTGACAGAGCAAAAACAAACACATTAACCTGCAATACTGAGTCTAAAAGTCTCCCAATAGGCTCTATGCACGAACCCTGCTGACGTGTGTTCGAATGAATCTCAGTCAGCGTCTTTACTTCCGGAAGCGCGTTCTGCAGGCCAAGTGTATAGGCGGCAAAACTGTAATAAAATCCGTTTTCTCAGAAACTGAGACAACGATTTTAGAAACGCTGATTCGCTAGTCGAATTTCGTACGATATGAGAGAATACTAACACTCAAAGTTGTTGATTTGGCTCGAAATATATAATTTAAATAACTTCTCTTTTTTTACTCTTGTGTGACAGCTAACTGCCTCACAGTGTTGTTAACATCATTCACGTTAACCGGAGGACGTTTTTATAAACAGCGAGTGTAATTTGACACTATTTCCACCTATCGCAAAACCGGCTTATGACCATAGACTGACGCAGCACCGGAAGTGAGTGAGCGTGCTGAGACAAATATGGAAGCGATCGTGCATAGAGCCTATACTAACTTCTTGTTTGGTGAACAGTTGTATAAAAGCATCATCATGCTGTTGCTTAGCATGACAGTAATTACTTAAACACTTTTGCGCATATGATATTGCTTAATCATTTCAATTAAATATTTTTTTTTCATACCACCCACAACGCAAATGCAGTCTCTCACACTGTAACATCAGGCCGAAGTTAGGTTTATCTGTGACCTTCTTCAAGATGGAGTGAGTTGACACTGACATTTTTTTCTTTTTGATGGCGCTGATAGAGTCAGATAGCAGAAGCTGCGAGGTCCAGTATGGTGTGTACGTGTGTGTGTGTTTGTGTGTGTGAGTTGTTCTGAAGTGTGCTAGAGGTGCATTTGATCTTAATGGTGATATATTCTCCGTCAGCGCTGTCACGATCCATCACTTAGCACAGACCTGCCGCAGCTGCCCAGTTGAGGTGTGGCTTATTACACCACCCCAAAGCTCATGAATAATAAACAGGGTTGAAGAGCCATCTACGCTAAGACCCTGAGAAGCAATATCCCCGTGGCAACGTCACCTCACCCCCTGGTCCTGCCACAGCCGTCCCGCTCTCTCCCCCACTCCCTCCCTCCCGCCACAGGACTCCATGTTTATGCATGATGCCTGTTTCATATGTATCGGCCCCATCGTTTCTGCTGTTGTCCCGGGAACTGATGACACGCTCTGCATTAGGAGTGATGACCTGCACACAAGGGCCCGACACTTGCTCCACTTTATAGCCATTGTCAAAACACTGCAGCATTATCCACACAAACACACACATATACACGCTCGAATACTATACAAAGGGTTGTTTTGCATACATCTTCGGGAATAGGAATTTAATGTGCGCGCAATATCGCATTTGCAGTTGGTTTACACTTTTTCTGTTTGTGTCTTATTATCAATGCAAAAAAAAAAAAATTCAAGACACAATGAAAGGTGCTCTCTGACAATCATCCGCTCATTATTAAAGCTGCTTTATTGTGCCTCACATCTTGCTTTGGTGTCAGAGCGAGATGAGAGTTGATCCAACCATTTTCATTTTTCAAAGTTTTTTTTTTCCTCTCTTATTCATTCCTACTGTGGAATAAAAGGAATACATAATGCATATTATGGACATGTAAAAGAAAACAGTACTTAATATTTAATCTGAGGATGTGAATGTCTCAGTATTTCCATATCAAAAAAGATATACTACGTTTTGTTTAGGCCAGGGCTCATTTTTTTTTATTTTTTTATTTTAATTCAGCTGCTCTTCGGTTTATTATACAACTGTAGCACAGGTCGTTTTGCATGCCTGATAAGTTGGTACATAAAGCTTAGTTTGTGTTTTATGATTTTATGGTAGAGTTCTTGTTTCTGTAATATCACATTGTGAGAACTAATGCAAACTGGAATCCAAAAAAAAAAAGATATATACACACTATGGTTCAAAAGTTTTTAAGTCAGTAAGATTTTTTTTAATGGTTTTGAAAGAAGGGTCTTATGTTCATGTCTAAATTAATTTGATCAAAAATACAGTTAAGACATTACTATTGTGAAACATTTCAATATGAAATATATATATAAAAAATGCTGATATCTTTAATAATCTGATTTGGTGTACAAAATGCATTTATTATTATCTATGTTAAAGGACAAGTTCGGTATTTTATACTTAAAGCCCTGTTTTAAGATCGTTTCTGATGAAATTTGGACACATGCTGCTGGCCCGAGGATTTTCGGTTTGTTTTTGCCCGTCAAAAATATTATGACCATAAAATGTTCTCAATTTACTTGCTAATGGCACAAACAGCTTAGTGTTCAAGGTTGGATAAAACATAACAGTTTTATACCCACAACATTTAGAAGGAAATGTATCTCGGCAAAGCACATATAAAACCGGCACCACTGCTAATTCTACACATTTTTACCCGCTGCCATTTAATAGTCAGATTACAGATAGTATTAGGTCGAGATGTGATTTATATATATATATATATATATATATATATATATATATATATATATATATCAGAAATATGCAAGACCCAAACTGATTACATCTGTCTTCAATTGTTTCATTATTCACATAAATTTGTATGGGTAAGAAAGTGTTCCGTTCGTGGATTCGATCGGACAACAGCTCCCTCAAGCAGACGCTTTTTTTTCTCTCCTAATCTCTCTTTGCTTCCACTTTGACATATTTTTTCTTTCCTCTTCCGTCTCCCCATTGCTACTGTCGGTCCATTTACTGGCTCAGGTCCTCATTTTCTGTTTCTCCTAAAGTCCTTCCGTTTGCTCGATTCGTACCTTCCTCCTTCAAACAGTTTTGTCCTTAAGCATTCCTTCACAACCTTCCCCCATTTGAGATCAGTGCGCCCCCCGTCTGAGCCTGCGCTGGCCCTCTGCCCGTACACACATTTGTGTCTGCCTTTTGAGTGTTTTCAGAGGCCCATTAAACAGCGCCTTGGCAGGGCCCGACACACTCACCTCACCCCTAAGACCCACAGAATGAAGGAAGGTTATCAGATTCCCTTACCCATGCCAGACGCACACACACACACACATTCACAGACATGCAAGTCTGGAGGTAGCTTGTCCATGAGAAAGAAGCTCTTTGCTTTCTTTACCAAACATCAGGGCATGAAATCAAACTAAATTTCTCCAGCAGCCACTGGGGCTGTGGGGTGGGCTTGAAGCCAGCGTTTCTGTCACTGGCCCGGACTCGGTACCCACATGCTGAAAAGGTCTAGGACTAGGGTGTAGGGGTGCACCTCTCAAACTGGGTATGCTACAACTGTGCCTTCTGCTGGCCAGTGGGAGAAACTCAAGTGTGCAGGACGGATGGTCTAAAGACCACGCTTCCAAACCTTAAAATATTTACAGTGCTTTTAGTCACTGGCAACGTTTGTTTACACATCGAGTTTGAAAGGCAGAGGAATGACAAAAATATGAATATGCAAACAGTGCTGATGGATTTTTAAGGAGGGTAATATAAATGTCTTTAGCAGAAACAAACAACGTGCAACGTGACCTCTTTGTGATGGGGTCCATGACTAACTTACCAACAACACTCTGTAGTGACCACGCAGAGAAAATACCACAACGGAGAAAAATCATCATCACAATCACACTTAAACAAACCAGTTGTCATGGAAATTGTCTAAAGTCATTGCTAATTTAGGATTTAACGGGTGCCAGGGAAGGAATGTGTCTAATTACCATGAAAAGGAGGCTGATGGGTAAATATAGATCCTCGGTGCTGCAGCGGTGGCTGTTTGATGCGACTATGCAGAGATGTGTCAGAGTCAATCATTATACCTTCACACACCTGCGAAAGCGCGAGCATGAACTCCTGGAAGAGAGAAACAGAGAGATGAGAATTAGAGCATAGTAAAACGAAGCAAGGAAACTAAGCAAAAAGAAAGAGAAAAGTAAACTAAAATGAACAAGGAAAGGATTAGAGATGAGACAAAATGAGGAAAGGAAATGTGAGGAAAGGAAAGGACAAAACATACCAAAGAAAAGGGAAAAAAAAAGAATATAAGATGAGACAAGACCAGATGAAAGGAAAACAGGAAATGAGAGAAAGTGAGGAGAGATGAGAAAACAGAAAACGAAAAAGGGAAACGGAAGTGGAAAAGTAAACCAGAAGATAGGGGAAAAATGAAGGAGATGAGATGAACTGAGAAGAAGTGAGACAAGGTAAGGAGAAAGGAAACAAAAAAGGAAACAAAAATGTCATGGAAAGGAGGCAAAGATGAGACCAGAGAAGACCAGAAGAAAGATGAGATAAAGTGAAGTAAAGTGAGATGAGATGAGAGGAAAGGAAACCGGAAGGAAAAGGAAAGAAGACATAATGAGACTAAGAAAAGGGGAAAAGAAAAAGAAAATGGGAAATGAAAGGAGACGAGATGAGACCATAAGAAAGGAAAGAAGATGAGATGAAATGGGAGGATTATGGATATGGGGGAATGGGGGAAAAGAAAAAAGAAAAAAAAGAAGGGGGCAAGATGAGATGACAAGAGGCAAAGAAATGAAACAAAAAACGCAAGGAGACAAAGAGTGGAAAGAATGCAGCAAGAAAAGGGAGCCAAACAACAAAGACATATGTTCAAGAAAGAGAGAGAGAGAGCAACAAGCTGATGGAGAAGTGGATATTTTGATTTGACTTGTGAGTTTGATGACTACCTCCCTCTGCCACCTGTGAAGGTCTCTGCACCATCAAAGCACATTAGACACATTAGGCCCATGCTTACTTATGAGCAAGATAAAAAGCTGTGGGGCCTCTGCCTTCTCAAGCTGTGAGTGGAATAGCTTTGCAATTTGCCAGCAAAAAAACAGCATTTTGATCTTAATGAATATAAAATGGCTGCCATTAAAAGTAAAACAGATTATTTTGGGCTTTTCAGGGTGTGCGGCTCTCTGACAGTCTTGGAGGGCCACTATGATCTTTCATTAAAACCTCACAGCGGGGTCCCCTCCGCGTCCGACCGGGGCTTCAGCCCTCAAAGAGATTGGCTGCATTTAAAAGTCATTTTCATAAATCTACACAGATTTATGAAATTCGGTAATGAAAGCCATGCGAGAGGGGCCGGCAGCCGCCTTTGCCGAGCCGATGGTCACACCGCTTAGAAAGAGAGAGGGGGCCAGACCCATCCGTATCACCCCCGTGGCAGCACGCCACATGAGCCTCTGCCCGATCTATGCTTGTTAATGACTAGCATGTGCTAATTACTGTCAGTAGCCAGGCTCTGGCTCACAGCACTACAGATCCCCGGCACAGGCTACCTGCCCAATCCAGGGTCTGGATGCTGCGCACTTTTAATTGCATTAAACTTTGCCTAGTGATTTGCTGCGCTGGGAGAGAGAGGGAAGGACTGACAGCTGGCCAGCTCCGCTAATGGACCTTCTGAAATCCAGAGGGGATGGATGTTATTGGTCTTGTTTTTATTCATCTGTGTGATCTTGACACGGTACCAAGACACTATAAAGCATCTCTCATGTCTTCTGGGACTGAACACTGCCAAAAAAAAAAAAACTACCATTGTATTATAGCAATCATCTAATGTGGAAAAAGGGGACTTTGTCATATTGTTAAAGGTGCACTAAAGTCATTGAATGGTCAATAGGACATGGACTGGTAGGTTTTTCTTTTTTCTTTTTTTTACTTTATGAATTCAGAATAATTCAAAAGCAAACATTTCTTTAGTCACAATGAATTTAGAGTGTTAAATAACATTAAGTTTACTGAGTTAAAGCACGTGCTAAAGCGCGGTCATGTGATTCAGCTAGTCATGTGATCTCAACATGGCGACCCCGATTAGGCAATGTTATTCATCATATATTTCATCATATAAAACAAATAGAAGAATAAAGTTCAGTAAGTGGTAAAACAATTTCCGCTACAATCTTGTTTGTTTTTATGGTTAAGATAATAAATACAAAAATAATATGAGAATAAATACCAGTTTGCAACATCAAGCAGCATAACTGTACTCGTACATCTAAAAAATACTGGCTGACACTGAAAGCCTTGCAGATTCAAGGTATAAAGGGCCACTTTTTTTTTCTTTTTTTTTTTTTAAATCCTCTTGCATTAAAAATAAGGTGTACTGTATTGTATGTACTGTAATGGTCCAGTGGCAGAATTTTTGCCAAGCGTGTTGGAGGTTCTGGTTTCTAATCCGCACTTGTACAGTTTTCATTCCCCTCACCGACAATGTTTATCATAAATATTAACGGTTTTGATGAGAAAAAAAAAAAAAACTATACGAGTGCGATGTGCATTTTGATTTGTGATTTCACCAGAACGAATAGAATCTCCGCGAGAAGACCGAGTAAAGACAACACATTTCAGCGATAGATCACATCTTATTTAACACAACGAATGAAACAAATGTTGCTAGTTAACTGGAGATGTTTTATTTGTATTGGTACATCCGTGCTGCGAGATATTTCAAAAGTGGTGGGGACAATATCGACCCTGGCAAAAAGTGCTGGGAAAATGTCCCCCCCTGCAAATGACACCTATGCTTTTAATGACAAATTTTCCAAACCTCCTTGCTTTAAAAGTCCTGATCCCTTCACAGCAAGCGACTCGGAAACTTAAAGACTTGGACGAAAATCATTTGGTGTAAAAAAACTGGAAGTTTGGCAAAAACTTCAGAAAAAAAGTGCTAGTTGCAGTGCACACTCTGCTCAGGGCTTAGCTTCTATCTTCTGGATCAATGCAATATGCATGAGGACCGGACAGTGAGTAACACATCCATTAATGTATGCACTGATCTGTGGCCTTCTGGGTCAGTCTTAAACCCTCTCATGCAAAAATCCCTCTCAACACGCTTTCATCTTCCGTTTTCAACCACTTAGATCTTTCTCTTGGACATCTCTGATATATCTCTACAAACAGAAAACATAAGTAGCCTGTCATATCTGTAGGCAAACAAACGAGTAAATACATGAATTATAGATTGAGAAATAAATGAGGACGGTACACGGGTATCTCAATGCCTCCGCGGAGTGATGTACAAACAGCGCAGGGGAGACACACAGAATGATTGGCTCTGGCTGCAATCCCCTACTAAGAGAGAGCTTAGGGAAGGACACACACATCCACACACACCCTGAGACAGACACTTCAACATCATGGTCGGAGATCCAAAGGGAAATTAGTGGGCACTTAGCTCCACACATGTCGAGTGTTTCAGCTGGGATCCAGGCCATAAGATCCAAGCAGCAGCACATGAAAGAGACTCAACTGCCCTACAGCCTCCAGCCCTCCTCCGCTACATTGCAAATATCTCAAAGAGAGATGTTTGCTTCCTCACTCCGAGAGTGTTCGACGCTGGTTTCCACTGTAAAAACAGCTAAGGGATGGCGTGGCTGACAAAAACATTACCATTACCATTTTTCTAATCATCTCCGATGACTCTTCATTCACCGAACTGTCTGCGCTGAGAGTTCATACACTTTCTACATTCACTGTGAATATCCCAATTTCCTTGTTTATATAAATATCTAAATATACCTAAGGTGCTGATACCATGTCAAACTCCCTGAAATTCATATGTTGTGACACACAACTAGTGGCTTAATGAGAACTCCCACGCTCCCTGAATCATTCGACACTACTCCAAAACATCTCTGTGATTGATGCAGCCAAGTATAATGCCATTTCAGGTCTCATTGAAGTTTATAGCATACTGTTCACTAAAAATGAAACATTACTACACTTCATAAGCTGCTGCGATTTATGTGGCTAAAACATCATCTGTTGGAGGGCAACAAATCCCAAACACTCTCTGAATGTCAGTTTCGCGTTACTATACACATGATATTCTTTACAATTTCCACACTTATGAAGCTGGTCAAGGTTTCTTATTTCAAAAACAGTTGCAATTCAGTATTGACTGTATAATCAATTAATTAAACACCCTGAGTTACTGTACCTTTAAGACTCAAATATTGAAAATTATATATCTTTCGTGATTCACTAACCTCTTTGTTTTAGCATAGTTAATACTGTTGTTTAACAGAGCAGGAGAATGTACTGAATTAGTGTTTGTGCGGAAAAGTGTGAGCAGAGAATAATGTGCACATGATTGACACTGCAAAGATTCCATGGCAACTCGAAAAATTCCAAAATGTCCAAGTGTTACTTAAATGGTTAGTTTAGACGGTGTAATCAATTTTACAGTATAATATGAATTAATTTACTAAGGAAAAAAGAAAATCCCAATTTGCATTTGTCCAACTGTTTTCATAAATTAAGTTTGCTCCCGGCATTATTATTTTTAAAAAAATTTATTTTAAAAAGACAAGTCAAAATTTCCATGAATGGTTAGGTTACACATTGCAACTCTTATTAAAACAAAAAAACAAAAAATTCAAAGATATGTCCAATTCAACATGGCCACAGCTCATCATAAAGAGAAAGCAAACGCCGGGAATGGAAGTTTCGGGTCTGCCACAGGGCGCCAACGGGCAGCGTGAAATGTTCTAGGCCACTCGGCAGACCTCCGTGCTGTTTAGCGCCCACCGCCCTGTTGTAATTCTGTGTTTATCAACTCTTTATTATGAGCGCATCATCATTTACAATGGTACCATCTGCTCATTACCTTTCCTGAGTATGGGGCAAATTGCTTTCACAGGGAGTTAACCAGGAGAAGGAAAATTGTCAGCAATAGAGAGAAAATCAAGAAACCTGCTCCCGTCTATTTGCAAAGGCTGTTACCCACACAAGAGATTCAGAAACACGTTTATTTTTAAGGGGATAAAATAATTAGCCGGCTCTGGTTTTGCGAAGAGAAACAACGAGATTGGTAAATTAGAGTGAGAGGCCTCCGTCGAAATCAAATAAATTCAGAGCGTTTTATGGGTACCTGCAGCTGTGTAGCAAAAACAAATATCGCATATGACCACATGACTCTAATTTATCTGGTTCTCTCCTAAATTAACAGCCTGGCCCAGCAATGGGAAAAACAGTAGGAAGCAGAAAATAGGAGAATTCCTATCTCCTCTCTCGCATTTAGTCCATTAACTCTTCTAACCACGACGGATGAGGAGAGGCACTCGCTTACAAAAAGCACCCATCAGGGAACAACACAAACGCCTAACACCTAAACCTTTAGTCAACGTGGAGAATTAGACCGCCTTTCTCGTCCGCCGATGAATATCAATACCGCGGGTGGCACCGTTTTCTCCTGGATTCACGGCAGAAGAGGGGAAGGGAGGGAGACCATCTGTTTCATTTGGCCTTTATAGTGATGTATGAAGAAGCACATCCATAAATTAATTCACATTAGAACTGAAAAATTAAAAAAACAATACACAACTCGTTTGACATTCTAAGTCGTCATATCATGTGACCGGTTCCTTTTTGTTATTGGTACAAAAAAAAAATGCATTTCTGTTCAGTATTAGCCAATCCAATCCAACAATTCAGCATGTCTCTACACTCTTGTAAATGAGATATCCAAGCAGAGAAAAAATTCTAATGTCACTGACGAATTTGTGACAACGTGGTATCAATGTCTGAGTCCAGCCCTGCTCTTTCCCATCTGATTTATGTAACAGGTCACGCTGGCGCCTGTGTGTGATAGATTTGAGACTGTCAGGACGAGTTGTTAGACTTTTGGACATTCTCCAATGTGAAGGCTGACATTATTCATGATATTTTGGAAGGAATAGAGGCTAAAAGATCTTTGACATTCAAGGATTGTGACCCTGCAGCTACGTGAAAATGTGTGTAGGCACGTTGGAGGCAGATGCCATCAGATGAATCAGTGGTCACCGGTGCACATCGCTATCAGAGCTCACACAATGTCAGGGCTGCAGGGCGGCCCCGTCCCAACACACACACACACACACCAGTCTTGCTCTGACATATCTACTGCTTGTGATGGCTGGGCACCATAAGGGACAACAGCCTCCATAAACAAACTGAATACTTGTTTTATCATGATGGAGATTTCCCAGGACTATTGTCAGTCCTATCATAAAGTTTTATACACTGAGCTACCTCTGAAAACTAAACCTACTCATGGAAACTAGGGATGAAAATTTAAATAGAACTCCAATAACAGAAACATTGAGATGGAGAAAGAGAAGTGTTGAAATGTGATCCTGGTTTAATTTAATGTAAGTGGCGAAAGATGATGAGACTCTTGCATTTTCCTGTTGTTAAAGTTGGCATGAAATGAAAATTTACCCCATCTAAATATCTTAATGCATGTTTCGGAACTTATTATGAGGGATTCATCCATGCATTTTAATCACAATGCAGACTCATATTCATCTGCCTTCATTTTTGACATCTACACCACAACCTGATGGATAGAACCAAGTCACCACCCTACTTTTTTTTTTTCGAAAAAGGCTACTACGATGTCCAAGAAATGCGCATCTGCTTGTTCAAGAATTTTTCGTTCAGTGCATCACCAATATGAGAAATAATTTTAGTATTTTTAGATTATTTAGTGCATTTGTAAAGCTGATTTCATTGTGATAACCCACAAATCACCCTCTAAAAAATGCTGGGTTGTTTTAACCCAATTTTGGGTCAAATATGGAATATATCTCAAACATTGGGTTAAAAATGTAATTTAAAAAATGTAACCCAATGGATTTGTCCATATTTGACGTAAAGTTGTGTTAAAACAACCCAGCATTTTTTAGAGTGCAGGTTTTCACTATCCTCAATGTGGGTAAATCCTGCTCCTCCCAAATAACTCAACACTTGGCCCTCTGTGAACACCCTTATCACGCACTAGAATACACAGGGCTAATGCAAACAAATTCAAAATATTTCTTTTTTATCACACCCTCCACCACACATATATCCTCACATTATTACAGTCTCATGATAGGATTTCAGATAAAAAAGTGAAAACAAATGGAAACGATGGACAACAAAACATAAAAGATACAAGCGAAGAACCACCTTTGTGTGCGTTACCTCCGCATCGCAATATTCTCGTATCTACAGAGACTGATTTACAACCCTCCCTCACTGTGCTGCCGCTGCACAGATTTATGTAGCGGGGGTCAGATCTCACCTAGCTGTAGCCATATGCACGCCTCATTTCCATATGCTGTATTAGGGTGGTGTCAGACACGATGCAGAGACTGAGGTCTTATTAGGCACGGGGGTCTCTGCCACAGTACAAATCAACACCGCCGGGACTTCTGCTCATTCTCCGTCACCGGCTCCACTCAACAAAAACTCCATATGCGCGACTTCCGCATGTTTTATCGGCGACTGGTGAGCCCAGTTCGACCATCGGCCCTTCGCTGTGCAAATCCCCCCAGTGATGGAAGTGGGAGGCCGCAGTGTCTGGGGAAAGAAAGACACAAAAAGGGAACAGGAGGGTTTTGGGAGTGCCATAAATTTGGCAGCGTGTGATTGCGACAGCTTTGATTCCCAAGAAAAGAGTAAATAAACAAGATCCCCTGTGGTTCCTGCAGAGACAGGGAGATGCAGCACAATATGGAAGGGGGGGAAGAGGAAACGGGCAAGAGGACGACACAGATGAAGACACGAGTGATACAAGAAGTGTAATCATAAAGTGTGACACTGAATGCACTAACAAAATGCACAACATGAGTAGGCGATGGATATGAGTAACTGAAGTACAGTAAGCTGGTTGAAAAACAACAAATTTGAGAAGTTTCTACTCCAAATCGAATTCCAGTGTCATCATATTTTACTTAACTGAACAAAATTAAACTAGCCTGGCAAGCCAGACCAATCAAGATGTTAGGTCTGGGAACTCACAATTGGCATATCTCAATCTGGGGGGCGGGATAAAAGGTTGTCTTTCAATATCCCTCTGCACACCATAGGATAGCACTAACCAACCAGAGCAATGAATGGCTGTGGCTGAGTGAGTCCCATGGGTTTTCCCCATGGTTTTCCCTCCAGCGTAACACAGTCTCATCCCAAGACGTCATATAACTGACGCTTTTGACCATACGTCAACATCCGCCTTTTTTAGGGTACCCTTAAACGTCAGTTAGATGATGATCCTGGGGCGTCATCCAACTGACGCTTTACCTTTAATGTCAGTTTGGTGATTGGGTAGGTTTAGGTCTGGGGTAGGGTTAGGATTCGATAACGTCATCTAACCGACGTTTAATGGTACCCTAAAACGGCGGATGTTGACATATGGTCAAAAGCGTCAGTTCTTGGGATGAGACTCCGCTGTCCAGTTGATATATTAATCTTTTTCCGTATCCGGTCGTCAAAACTCTGAACACATCTTCCTTTTTTTAAGAATGACTTAAGTGACATTCTCTTAACTCCAAGTCATCCGAGTCACGGCCAAAGCCGAATCGAAAGACCGCTGTTCGCCAGATGCATCTTGTTTGTTTTCAAGTATCAGGGAAATCACCTCTGGAAATCACGGCGCAGAACCGTCACAACTCTGCCATTATTATGTTAAGCCCGCCCACCAACTCTATACACGATGTGATTGGCCTGACCACTTCGTTTGGTTTTTCCTCTTCGAAAGCCAACGGAGAGTTGCTAGACCACAATTTGCTGCAAAATAATTTTTGCTGCCGCTAGGGTGCGTCTAGATTTCTAGGCTTTTAACTAAAAGGTTTGATTACAACAACATAAGGTTGCTGTTTAAAAAATAGCAGGGACTCATTTTTGTGACATAGAACTGCACCATTAATCGCTAATAGATCACAATCTTGATTCAAACACCCACATAATCTTATTCCCTAAATGACAATGATTCGGCAATGTCTATTAAACCTTTCATAAGTAGGAGCACAGCGAACATTCAAATATGTGTATACATACTAAATTTATCCAGAATCATGTAGCTCTAGCGTGACATACAGTGTGACAACCTGCCCAGAAATAGGCCTATATAAATTTGTGTTCAGAAACTGTTTGTTTTATCCTTGGAATATCAGAGGATAAAAGTAGCCAAAACACAAAACTAAGGTACTGTATGTGCACACTGTTCAGCAGAGCTTTTAACTTCATGAACGGACAATTTGAATACTACAGCGGATGAAAAAAATTAAAAGACGCACAAGCTATCCGAAATGCTACAAAACAAGCCAAAACATTGAAGTGATCTTGACAGCATACACAACAACAAATAAACAAACAGACAGTGAAAAATGAACACCCACATGTACCAAGCCTATCAACATTCATGCAATATGTATAGTTGTCTCAGAAATATCAGGGAAGAAAACTTCAGGCTCTGTTCTGTGATGAACTAGGAACTGTAATAATTCGATCAGACTGTCCATAAGTCAGTGCCGCGATGGCTCGGGCCACTGCAGCCATCTGGTTTGTGTAACCGGCTGGGGTAAGCAAGAGTGAGAAAGAACCAAGAGAGAGACAGAGAAATCACAAGTAAAAGAAGGGATGGAGAAAATGAGGATTAATATCATGGCCTGGAGCACTGGGCCTTCAGAGTCAGAGAGTTTTATTGCGATACTGGCATTCCTACACAAATTCACATTCCAGATATGAGCTCCATCCAGCAAAACTACACTCAGTCGGAACTAAAGGAATGAGACATCAAGTACAGGGTGAACTAAACACAGAAGTACTGTGGTGTTCATTTCAAAAATCGGATGTAAATTTATGTTTCAGCTCATTTTGATGCCAAAACAATTTCTGTTTAAGACACCACAAGTTCTACAACCTCAACAAAACAAAACAAAACAAAACAAAAAAAAAATACTAATACAGTATAGGTCTATGTTTAAATGATTATACAGTACTATGGATTATACTAATTACATAATAATATAAGGTAATTCAATTATGAACAATACTTAATTTAAATAGCTTGTGCAGTGAATAATACATTAACTGAATTAAGTAAATAAAAAAAAAGGCATATCTCTTTCGGGTTAATTTCTAGCTTAACTAAATTATGTACTATGGTCTGTCTGAATACTCAAATCTGATTGGCCGAAATGCATTGAAGAGGCAGTTACAGTCAGTTTAATAACCATTCTAATTAATGTGCATTTAGATGCTCCCCCAAAGCTTTAATTAATAAAATAGTTTTGCTACAATATATGCCTCAGCAACGAGGGTGTAACATTGCTGTTTTTTTAAGTAATTCATCTCACAGATTCATTGTTTGTAGAAAGAGACCCGCATAGATGCAGATAATTACCATATGCATAGCTCATCTCTCTGTCACTCTGTCTCTCTCTATCGATAAGAATTCAAATAAATGCTATAATATTCATGCAAATAAATCCAATCTTACTGCACTAAAGTCTCTCTAATTTAAAGCAGGCAGAATGTTAGATCTAACAAGCCGTAACAGACGGAAATATATTTTTCGGTAAGATATTGCGCTACGAATTGTTAATGCTGGTAAATGACAATGGTAAAAGCGGGATAACCCATTGCTGGGCATTTTGAATGCACTATTTGAATGCATTCTGCGTCAGGTGGTTCTCCGTCTCCACCTCTTACAATAAAATTGTTTAATGAATTGTGAATTATCCCTTAAATATGGGTAGAGCAAGACACACAATAAATAAATAAATGCATAAATGCATACATATATATATATATATATATATATATATATATATATATTCTGGTCAATAAATAAAAGCAGAATTTTCATGTACCATTTCATGTGTCATCACTCTAAATTACCTTTAAGCAGAATTGAAATCCCAAAAGCTTTTCTAAATCCTTACACAACAGAACACAAAATCGTTACAAAAAAGCATAAAATGCTTAATTTAAAAAAAAAAAAATACTCTCCCAATCAGTCCCACGCAAAGAATCCTGGGAATTAAAGACCTGCCCAGTTTCAGATAATGCAACAAAACTTGTTCATGTAGTCCCAACACAAATCCTAAAAAAAGTAGATTCAACACAATAAAATTTAGTTGGCAAATGTTGAATAATTATGTTGCATTAACTCATTTATATTGAGTAAAATGCAGCTATAGCTATACTATATTTATGTTTGTAAATAATACGCTCATTAAAAAGGCTGTAGGAAAAACACAAAAGATGACCAGGATGGGAAGAGAAAGGGAGTGAGAGAAAAGATAATACTCATGCCGCAAAGCGCTCATATCCACAAGCTTGGAAGAAAAGTGCTTTGGCATCTTAACTCTTCTGCAAATTGACCCAGATTAAGTCAAATTTAAACACGGCAGCTAATCAGAAATTTGGCAGTCTAAGATGCAACTAAAATAGCATTTGCATCATAAAGGGACATTGCAGAATGTGAAGAGGGAGAAATCACTAGTGTTAGATCTAAACAGACCTGAGTGGACAAGAGAAAATAAACCCTGGATGAACGCCTGGGATATTTAAAATGGAAGGAGAGAAGAAACATGTCCGGTCAGTTTTTTGTCGACGCTGAGAATCTTCTGATCCTACAACCTTACCAACATTTAAATGATCCACAACTTTCAAGGCATGATCAGTTCCAGCACAACGCTACACCAAAAAACTCACACAGTTTCACAACTGTAAGATGGACTTTATACAACTGGACGGACTTCAAAAAGGTATATTACTTCTTTTTTTTTACATGTATATTCTATCTAAATGTTCTCTCTCTCTCTCTCTCCCCCTCTCTCTGCTTAGTGGTGCTTGACTTTTGTCCAAAGCTTGAGGAAAGTGGCTCTGTTATTTCTGAAGAGGCTGATACACAGACGCGTCACAAATCCTCTTAGCCCCAACTGCAAATGGCTTTTGGGTGGCAGCTTAAAGAAGCCATTGTGGCGCTCCTGGTTTCAAAACTTCCTACAATGCCTTTCGGCCAGGCTAATGTAAATAAAAAGCGTCCCTGAACGTGAGCAAAGGAAGTTGAAAAAAAGTAAGTCTGAGAGCGAGACAGAAAAAAAAGCCCAGGTCTCACACTTCAAAAAAGATTTATTTTCACACCTGTGAGAGGAAAAGAGCAAGGAATGAGAGTATGAAGAGAAAGAATTACAAGACAGAGGGGAAGAGGCAGAAAATGTAGAGAGAGAGAGAGAAAGAGAGAGAGAGAGATATATTTAGGGCGAATACAGGCATTTTTTGTGAACCTGAAGGGCACTGTGGGAAAGAGATACTGTTAGAAGAGCTGTTCCAAAAGAAAGTGAGCAACTAGACGCCATCATGAATCGCAGTCACAGGGTACATGCAATGGTCATTTTAATTAAACAATTTTGCTGTTTGTGATCAAGTGACCATAAGAGGCTAGTCCTTGGGAATAACTTTCTTGAGCTATTTATCCAACCTGGGATGTTAAACCATCAGTCACTCTTGTACATATTGACATATTGTTACATGAAGAAATAGTGCATCAGTAAATTTGATTCACAAAGAGGGAATTAGCAAAGTAATTTTGCACTAATTTTGTTCTATTTTTTTAGAAAAAGTGTCAAAAAGTACTAGTTTTGCTAGTTTTGAATTTAAAGTCACAATGAAATCAAATCAAATCAAATCAAATTGTGTATATCATTATTGTTTTTTAATCATATGCCCTATTCATATCTAAATTCCAAATCCATACTCCTGAAAGACTAAATCATATTCCACCGTACATTTTTTCTCATTTAATCAACACCTAAACATTGTAGGGCGTTCCACATACGATACAGTAATGCCCTACAGTGTTCACTTAAAGTGTGCGAGTAGTGCATAGCGATACAGAATTTGCCCGCATTGTCACCAAGTAAATTACAAATGGGAGGAGACAGGTGGAAGCAAAGAGATCGAAACAAGGACAGACCCCTGTCTTTTGCCGCCCCATTTTTTTTCTCTTGGAAGCCAATTCCTGCTTTGCTCAGTTCTTCATCTTTTCAATTTCCATATATGTAATTGGCTGCATGTAGAGATTGTGATCTTGGTAATCTAGACAGACGAGAAAAAGCAGGGTGGCCGGAGCTGCTGTTTTCTCATAAGAGGCCCAGACAGAGCACAGCTTCATTAGGGGGAGGGGAAGGACACATATGAGCCAGTGTCCTCCCTCGACAGAAGCCACAGGCCGACATGTGGCGAGATTATGCATTATGGAAATCAGCATGACCCAGCGTTTGAAACCATAATGATTTAACACCGATCTCCATGTGCCTGCGAACTGTAATCTGTTTTTTATTAGTCTGGGAATTTAGGTACAATTGTTTCAATATTGTCAAGCTATGCAGACAATTGTTGGTGTATTACTTAGTTTACATAAAGCACATAACAAACGGGAAAAATAACATCCATAAGGAAGACTATATTTCCTAGTGGCTTTTGTAGCACAATTAACATGTAAATTTTGAAACTAAACAGAGAAGGCTTTGTGTGGGGCTTTTCCGTGTATGATTAGTTCAAATGTGACACTGCTTATTAAAATTTCATAAATTCTTTAAAGGGGCTTACACGTTGATTTTACCATAATGTGACTGAAGCATTGGCTAATATTTCACCCGCACAATTTTGTGCGATGAATATTATACTATGATCACAAAATGATTGCCAGTGATATACTTTTTGAAAGGCTCCTGCTAATTTTGCAAAAAAAAAGAAACGTACACTGTAAAAAAAATTAGGATAAATAAGTTATAACATGTTTTTTTACATTGCTTATCAATATAAGTTAAGCAATTTTCTTGTTTTATTTTATACAAGATTTAGCTCACTTTTTAAAGTCAGTTTAATGTACTTTGAATTGAAATTACTTAAAACATCCAAGTTGATTGTACTTAAAAACTTAACGCAGCAACTTTTTTTTTCAGTGTACTTTCTGAACAGATGTATAAGATAAATCTGTCGCTGCAACTACGGAAACTGTGGAGAAACAAACTTATAATATTATTACCCCAACAATAAAAAAACTACAAACGAAAAAAAAAAAAAAAAAAAAAAAAAAAACTAATGACAGTCAGATGCTTCCAACCCCCGTTTCTTCAAAGTGCTCCTCGCCAATACAGGAAACAAACAACTCCAAAGCCGAGCAGAGGCATTGATGTCCTCTTCTAATCTTCATAAATGTAAATATGAGCGTCAGCCTCTCTTGGGCGAGTGACTGAATCCAATGAAATATATATGTTGCTTTAATAAACCTTGACTTGAAATGTATACTAAAGTGAGTGACTTATTTTAACTTCCCCCATATATGATCCACATCAAAGAAAGTGAAGAAAAGGTTCAGATAACTCAACAGGATAAACTTTTACAGGATGGGAAGTCAAACAAGAAAAGCATTTAAGAGATGATAGTCGGTGACATACACGCAAGACTGAGGTATAAGTTGACTATTTCTGTAAACACTGAACTCAATCAGGGCCTGGTACCAAGTACTTACAGCCAAAAGGGATATGCCATCAGAACACGACGCACTGTGTCATGAGCTCTCCATATCATATTCTTATTGCCTTACAGTACATGAGTGATGATGAGCCTGGTTATGCTCATAAAGGGGCATGATTTTTATAGAAGATGGCACCAAACCATTTCCAGATGGCTCATCAGTGTGGACCAAGAGTCTACCGAAGACCAAACAGTCAAAAATGAAAGAGGAAAACCTCTTTTCCACGAGATATTGAATATAATTTGCGTTTCCTCCCTGGGCAAGGATCATGCAGCTCTCGCACTCACTGACGGCGACTCTGAGGACTCGTCTAACCCAGTAACCGAGTACTTTTGTCACGCATATTAATGCATTATACTTTCTAAGAGTATTAATGCATTATAAGTATTAATATTAATGCACGTATATTGATGGGTATTAATGCACGTATATTAACACATTATGAGTACATCTCACTATTCTCTCTACCTCCATGATCATTCCATTTCTTTCAGCCTGCCATTGTTACAGGTTTCAAATTAAGCTTGTTAAAAAGGGACCCTCTCTCTAACTCACCGATGATTATTCATTTGGCTGCTTTAGAGTCTCGCCAGTGATAGGACCTCTCTATTAATTTGTCCTGGAAAAGACCAGCACAACATTCTTTTTCCCCATGTTCCCCATATTAGAATGGAATATAGCTGTTCATTCAAATTTGATCCCTTGTTAATTGAAAATAACAGCCTCTTTTGCCTATTGATTGATGACTTATTCACCCATACATTACAGCGTCATAAATACAGGTAATGCTTGATTATGTTCTCTGTTCCCACAGATCTTGACATGCCAAATGAGGTAATAAAATGCTAGGAGCGAGGAGTGGTTTTGAAATAGCTTGTGATAGAGTTGCCTCATTAATTGTTTGTGTGTGCAATAAACATGGCTGGTGATTAAATGCATCTCACACTCAAATGAGGCTGACCCTTATGTCTTGTCATCCCTTTTTTATATGGAAATCAGATAGAAAGAAAGAGGTATATGAAAGAATACATCCAGTACTCCATTTGCAACTTCAATTATTATGACAGGTTTATATATTTACATGGAGGCTAAATTCATTTTCAAAGTGTGCACAAATAATAGATCCGTTTTTTAATCCCACTAAACTAAATTACGACAAAGTTTGGTGAAGTATCTGAGTGATAAAGTCATTGAATTCATAAATGGCTGTTATATAAACGCGTTCAATGAAAGTTCAAACTTAGCTACTGTGTGTACCAACTCAAACTCTGGACTTAAATATGAATGATTTAACTGTTTTCCACTCTGTTAAGGAGAAAAAAAAACAGCCTAAATTGGTTTACTGATGGCTGGTTTTAAATAGGTTTTAAGCACTTTTCAGCTGCCAGCAAAACTAAATTGCTAAAAATCAGATTAGCCAAACTGTAAAACCAGCTTAAACCAGCTGAAACCAACAAGCCTGGTTGTTTTGACTGGATTTTAGTCTAACAAAGCTGAATTCACAAAACAAGCAGTTCATATAAACAAATAATATAGTCGAAAGTTAGATTAGGATCTTAAGACAAATATTACTAAGTTGACATTCTGCTTTGCATTGTGGTGCTCCATAAAAAATGGCTACAATATTTTTCAAAGCAGGTGCCTTGTTCACCCAAATTGGATAGGTCAGCAGAGGGTACTTCACTTATGTGGCAAACCACTTCAAAACCCTTTCCTTTCACTTTTTCTTGCATTCTCTCACCTTCCTTTCCCCCTTCTCATCTCTGCTGTTATTTCAGAGGAATCTCTTTCAACTAGAGAGGGATTAGGACAACTGCAGAGTTTGACATAATTATGTCTGGGCTAGCTTTAATCACTTTGGGCCTTCACTCCTTGACGCACATTATCTGACTCCAAACATGTCAGATCCGTGCTTGAAATAGGCCAATTTACCCTCGGTAGTCTGCGCTGAAATCTAGCTCTGTGTCAAAGGCACAGATGCGTAACTGTCCTGGATTTTTTTTAAATGTGTTTTTGAACGCAGCTTGTCTACAGGAATAGAGAGAAAAAAAAGAAACTTTGACTTTCTACTTTTAATAGGTTATAAATCTACCTAACTAGAGGTTAACAAAGCAGCGAGTAAGAAAAAATGCATGTCAAAACAGTAAGAGGAGATTCAATAACGAACGTCGAGACTAGCTGAGCTTTCAAACATATATTTAAGAGTTAATTACAGACAGATGCAAATGAAACAATGCAAAGATGTCTGCTATACTGAGCAGGTTTTAATTAGCAACTATAATACTCACTTTGAGGTAAAGAGAATGTTTAGACATGATGGTCAGTTCTTATAAAGCATGTCACTGAAAATACACACTAGAAATTGTCCCATTAAATAGTAAAACACTCACATAATTTGTGTTTGCTAAAATTTCACCCTTAAATTTTTTTACCAATTTGGTCAAAGACCAAAATCTAATTTTAAAATAAAAATGTAACCACCATACATGTAATAATACAAAAACTAGCTATACAACCATAACTGCCCAACAGCAATACTACTTTAACAAAAAGCACAACATAAATACTTATTTGCAGGAAAACAAAACTTTCAAAACATTACTTGTGACAACGATACAGTCTCTCACAGATCACTAGTAAAGAGAAATCTTACTAAATCGTCAAACTTCCTGACACGTGACCCTACAGGAGTGATCACTGATTTGCTGTCTCTGCCGCAAAAAAACAACACAAAAAAAACAATCAAAAAGTTACGACTTTCTACTCAAGGACATTGACAAATGTAGTAGAGTAAAAAGTAAAAAAAAAGTGTAGTGAAAGTGTAGTGAAGTTAAAGTAACAATTTTCCTGAAAAAATAATAGTCAAGTAAAGTGCAGATACTCAAAAGTAAAGTAAATGTACTTCGTTACTGTCCACCTCTGTTGGTAAATTAGAGAAACTGGATTAATCTAACTAGTTTTAAAAGTTATGCATATGTAAATTATAATTTGTTTAAATATTACCTTATTTTTTTTTATTTATTTTTTTTTAGCGTATTATCTGACTCCACTCAACTGGCCGTACGTTGCCATATCCTTTCCAATGAGCCCCTGCTGAAAGAGGGCTATGGATACACCCAAATCCGTGGATTTTTTTTGCCACCCTCATTTTACAGGCACACCACATGCCCAGCAAAGACTCAAATGGGTCAGAGAACAAAGGCACATCAAAGCCACACAACCAGGTCATGCACACACAGCCTAATGTGCTCCCAAGATGCAGCCATTCAACCTAAAACCAGGACCTTTGATGATAGAGCCTGATGGACCATTGTTAAAAAAGAAGCCATCAGCAAATATGAGCAAATCTACTCTCAAGATAATGTAGGCCTGAACTACACACACTGAGACTAGAGCGAGGCACAGCATGATACGAAGTCTGATAATGAAAAATACAGTACTCCTATTACTGAGCATGTGTGTGCGAGCACATGCACGCATGTTTCATCTGCGCTCATAATGAACCCCTAAAACAAAGACTTACATGTAACCCGAGTTCAGTTTATAATCCTGTCCTCTGCCTGAGTTCTTCCAACACCATCGTCCTCTTACAGATGAGACACAGAGGAGAGACCAAAGGAAATGTAACTGGACAATGGAAAATGTTCAGTTGTTGTGGTGGGCTTAAGTTTGAGAGGTCCAAAGAGGTCTGAGACAACTGCTTCTCGCATGGCCAGAGCATATGGCCGAGGCACCAGCCGGTGCTCCCAGTGGAACTGGAAACTCTCCCCGCACCACACTTCTCAACACTGGGCAGGATGAGAGTGCTCCTTCTCACTCTCCTGAGGCCCTGCAGCTGAACCCAGACCTGATGTATCTGTCATCCAGAAAGGCGAGCACAGACAGCTCACATGCCCGAGCTTGTGGTCACATGTGAGAAGCACTGGGACCTATTTGTCCACCGGTTCAATTTTTTATATATACTCTATATTAATAATATAGCTGGGATACTTGATCTCAGGTGAACAAAATAGTTAATCCACCCATGATTATTCAGTTTAAATAAGGATGAAATTGTAATAATAATGGCTGAAAATACGCAACATGACATCATGACTTTTGCGTCAATATACACGCCACTTTCAAGTCAAGTGGCGTGTTATCTATACGCATTTTGAGCTATCTGCGTGTCTGCGCCGTTAAATGTCCGAATGATTCCACGTGTATGTACACGCCATTAAATGTCCAAGCGAAACAAAGCAAAATGTAGATCTACATCTGGGGAGAGATATTTTTGTTTTCCTAGGATGGTTGGGGAAGACTCATAAATGCTATTAAACTCAGTGACGGGTAGGTTTAGGGACGGGGTTGGGGTAAGTCATATATGTGTACAGCAATGTAACGTTAAGTCAACGGCGTTCATAAACACGCTGAAAAGTGATTATGCGTGTTGATAGCACGCCAAAAATGCAAATACGAATTGGTGCGTCATACGCCATTTCATGAGATCAGTCTGAAATATATTATACAGTGGGGTCCAAAAGTCTAAAACAAACTAAAAACATGTATACGTTTTGTTGTTTCTATTAACGATTAATATTAGCTTAAATACTTGAATTCTATTTATATATTTACTTTATTCTATTTAAAATGGTTAAACCATTTTTAAGGTGTCATTGTTACAGTGTAATTACATTTAAGTACTGAGTAATATTAATTAACAACATATACTATAGGGTAGGATTAGGATTTGGCTGAGAGTTAGTTGCATGGAAGTATGCATTATGTACTGTTATTTTTTTATTTATTTATTTATTTTATATATATATATATATTGAACAAACTCCGGTTCCACAGCCAGGGCTTAGACTAAGTCAGGATTAGGCCTTAGTTCAATTAGGGCATTTATAGCTTTTATAAATGTGTCTTTAAAAAAAAAAAAATACTAGTGTGCATCTTGAGATAAAACAATGGGACTGGCATATTTTAAGTGCAAGTTGCTAAGTTTAAAACAGCTCAAACATGCCTTAGCATTTAGTCTGGGACTAGCTTAAGCCTTGTCTCTAAAACCGAGATAAAATATATTTTCTTGGTCAGTTTCTCAATATCTTACCGGTTTAAACCGCAGTCGTTGCCGAAACAAACCCAACCAACACACAAACAACACAATAGTAAACGAACTGGAGAAAATATAAAAATAAATATAGTTGCGGTTCCAAAAATAAAAATACTATTTAAATTCAGAATTCATGTTAATTTTATAGGGAACAGGAACACTGAATTAATTTCACAAGTGGTCACAGACTTCAGACCCCATTGTACCGCAAGACTTAAATTCAGTGTTTGTCCTATGCAGCACATGAAAAAACACATCAACAAATGTATCATGTTTAATCCTAAACCTGTTGTTAACCTATGCAGGAATCTTTAACAGCCACACATGTATGTGTAAAGTCCGTATGCATTTTCGTGTCTATTATCAGCTTTGACTGTATTGTACGATGTAAGTCGCAGCACACCGTACCCCACGTAGTCCATTTAAGCAGGAAACAAGCAGGCCCGCAGCACAGCTATTACAGATCTGCGAAGAGCCTGATACATTCTGACTCTTTGTGTAATTGTCTCTCGCATCTGAATACAAATTCCCAGTCGCCGTGATTCGTCATATTTATTTATTCCTTTTTCCTCCAGCTACATCTTTTATTAGTCCTGCTCTGTGTCAGGATTTAATTTCTGCGAGAAAGAAAAAAACAACAACAACAACACATGCAGTTGATTATTGTTATTAAGAATATAATATTGCGACGTCAAAAATAAAATCTATGGCACATTAAAGTGACAGATTAGAGGGAGGAGGAGTGTTCATTTACAAGTGTTAAGACATCACGTCGTATTGCCCAGCAACAGCAAATGAAAATCAACTGTTTCCTACTGTTTGTGTGATACAGACGGAAGCTCGAGGGGAGGTGAGGGAAGGGAGTGCGAGCGCTAACTGTCAGCGCTAGAGGAGGGGCGAAGACGCCGGGATCGCAGCTCGGCTTTTGGTCGAACGAGATGAAGCGGACCCCTCCTCTATTTACCTAGAGAAATGAAGCAGTTTTATCTCCTCATCTCCAAGGCACTATGTGCAAGATATGACCAACGACAAGGGAAATTATGGAGGAGATTGCCCGTGCTATTGTTACATTACATAAACTCTTATTTCTTCTTCATCCAGGATTAGAATTCTTATCAACCAAACACATTTCACAAATATGAACATTATGGTAAGAGGACCGATTTGATGGGCTGGGTATTAGTTGTCATATTAAAGACACAGCTGGATAGTTATGTCATGTAATATGTTCTTCTAACATAAATATTAACAGGACTATTGTAAAGATAATGGGTGTAACTAGTGGTGCTGATGTAATAATTGAGTACAAAATAGTGTGAAGACCTCGTAAGGTGAGCAAGTGGAAATGCAAGAGTGGCAGTACTGGGATAATCATAATGGATTTAAAAGTGCTAACAATGATATAGCATTAATAATGTAGTGATGATGTAACAATAGGGTGACAGTCTAGTACAACAGTCAGGTTCACTTATTCATTCAGAGAGGAAGTGATACAGACCTCCTGTAAGCTACAAGGCTGTTAGTTGATGGGGTGCTTTTGTTGAAACCATCAAACTTCATTTCAACTTTTTTTTTCACATTGGAATTATGAACTGCCTCAAGTGTCCTGATCAAGTCGTCCTTGCGATTGAGGTTCGGGTTGAATAAGTTCTTCAAATGTTTCATCAGACTCACGCTCAGGGGTGCGTTTCCCATACAAATATGCAACTCGCTGCTTCTCTACCATAGTATGATGCATCGTTGGAGAAATCAACTAGCTAGTCGCGACTGTTTCCCGAAACCCATTGTCGCAAAGTATCGTTCAACCACGTTGGTTTCGGACGTGATGGTGTAATAACTACTTTTAATGAAACTGTTTGAGATCCAATCAATGCTATTTGTTAATATAAATTACAGACATGCCATCTGAGGACTATTTCTAATTGTTCTCAGTTTTGCTTTATTACCAGACTCAATATTTGGCTCGTTCTTACATAATAGAGCACGTTCGCACATGCGCACTCTTCAAAATTGGTACTTTAAATCTTTTGACAAACCTTGAAAGCTCATTGAACTATGCTGATAACGAAGGAACTTGCGACCATATTTGGCTAACGATGCTTTCGGGAAACGCACCCCTGATTGATATGGTAAAATCAACGTCAATCGCTGAGGACTGAGGAACCCTCGTGAGCGTTAGCTTCCGACACGTGCTGAAAGCGGTAGACCAATCACAACAGACTGTGCCATCTGGCCAATCGGAGCAGAGCAGGCTCGTGTAAAGGAGGGATTTAGAGAGACTGATTCATCCATCGAGTCGTTTGAGAATCATTGGAAAATGTGGTGATGTGCAATGGATATTGCAACCCGATCTCACGACCAAGTCGTGCGAATTCGACGAATGATTAAAAATTGGCGAATTCGTAACAATTCGTACGACCTCACTCGTACGAATAAAAACGAAAATAAAGTGTTTTGTGACTTTGATGCATGTAAACGTGTTGTAGGAGACCTCCAAAACAAAAATAGTAAAGTTTAAAAAAGCATAATAGGGGCATTTTAAAAATATACCATTCAAATGTTTGGGGCCAGTTCGATTTTTATTTTTATTTTTAAAATTGTTCATAAATAACGGTAAATAAATCTATAATGGTACAGCCCAAAGAGTTCTGAAACACAGAGGTATTGTGGTTTTCACTTCCTAAAGTATTAAGTAGACTAGTTCTTTTCAACTTTAAAAATAACAACAAAATGTTTATTGAGCTTTAAATCCGAAGATAGATCATGTGACACTGTAAGCTGGGAGTTATGGATGCTGGAAATTATTTAGCATTTCAAACTGCAATATTTCTGTGTTTGCTTTGTTTTTGATCAGATGAATGCGAAAGAAAACCCTCACTTTTGAATGGTTTTGTAGATTTATTGTTCACAGTTAATGTCGCCTCAAGAAGGTGGTGGTTATGTAGTTATTTTAGCCCTGTAGCTCGAATTCGAATTGTTGACATAATGACAGAATAAGGTTATGAATCATTTAGATGCCCATCTCTAAAAACCATAGAGCAAAACGTGGAGAAACGAATACAATTAGCCATAATGGAATAATGGCAAATCACTCTGAAACCACCACTTACTCATTTTCAAACCAGTCTCATTGAATTGATTTTTATTAAGCTAGAAACTTGATCCTTTTCTATAAGCTTTTTAACCCATGTATTCTGCGTGATGCCCCCAGATATGTGCCTGCTGTCTGATTTCAAAGAGAGTGAAATTAATCAAAACCAGGGGCTCGCCAATCAGTGATTCACAAAGACTCAGAAAAAGACAGAAAGAGAAAGAGAGAGAGAGAGACTGTCAAAAAGATACAAGCAGCAGGAGGGAGTGAGACAGTGGAGGTATGCTATGGTAAGTATGCTCAAACATTTATGATGAGCAATTAAAAGATAAAAAGATTTTACATGTGATGCAAAATCATGACTTGTGTTCTATCTATTGTGCTCTCCTCTCAGATTCTAAACCTGTATGGCTTTCTGTGAAACCAAAAAATTACATGTTTGGCAGCATGTTTGGGACTGACAGACAGGATTTATTTCCTATGAAATAAAGTAAAGTGACATATAGTGTTAGCTGGAAGAGCAAGAAAGAAGACACTGATCTAAAGAACAATCATCACCACCATCTCAACTTAAACAGTAAACTAGTAAACAACCATCCCCCAAAACTAAAAATATTCAAATTCCAATTTAACAGCACATTATCACATTTAACACCTACATTTTAAAGGCTTTCCTTTCGAGTTAACTCATAGCACACTCTCTCGTGTCTGCGGTCACTGGCGCTGAATTATCTGCAATGATCTAAATCAGAATCGCACAATAGGAGATTATTTTTCCTCAGGAGCTTTCTGGTAAGACTGCTCGACAGGAGCGCAGAGATCTGAATCAATTACCGAGGTCAGGCTGGCCTTAGGAGCACTTCTAAGAAAGTCCTATTCATGTTATGCAAGCCTGCTCAGTATATTAGAGCTGATTTCGATGGACAGTGTATAATGTATGATACATTAATCTCCACTATTTCAATTTCTGAGGCTAGAGCTGTAAAATTGTTATGCTGCATATCTAATTCTCTCCCCCCAATTCCCACTGAATAGTCGATTTATGCCTCTCTCAGAAGCTCGGGTGCAGCTCCCATTGTGGACACTATGGTACATTAAGAACAGCCAACATCAGATCTCAAATCTTATCTTGTTAAATCAGACAAACGCAAGAGGCTGAAAGGGAGAGAATTAATAGGAAGGATGCTGGAGGGAGAGAACGGAGCGTTTTACTGCAGTGTGTGTGTGTGTGTGGAGGAAGTGGCTGAGTGAAGATGGGTATCTGGCATCAGTGTTGCAGTAACGCTGCCAGCGTCTTGAGTTCATCTCTCTGTCGTTCGCTGTGTCGATTGTGCCGAAGCTGATGTTTCTAATTCATTTGGAAGTGTGATCATTTATGACACAGAAGATGAGGATAGTGTGCCCAGAGATGTGTGCTATGGAAGTTCAATATTGAGGTCTATTGTGATAGAGAGAGAAAGACAAGACCAAAAAAAAAAAAAAAACTACGTTAGCATCCACACTAATTGACAATAATGGTCTATTTAATACAAATGCAATACAAAATCATGCCTCTTTAAAGAGGTGGTTGACTGCTTTTTTTTTCTTTGCATGTTTGTGTTTATGGGGTGCAATATAACATGTATTTGTGTTTTTTTATTTTTTAAAAAGTCTTATTTTTCCTAAATTTCACCTTTATTGTAAGCCGCTTTCTCCTCTGTCCTTTAAACGACCAGTAGACTTCCTGAGTCTATGAAACCACTCCCTCAGAAACAGGCAGTGGGCTCAGATTGGTTAGTTTGGGCCGGTGTGTTGTGATTGGCTAAACTGTATAGTGCACATTGTCCAGATTCTTCACGCCCATTAACTTTATGGGCCAAAGTACTCCGGTCAATGTAAATAATGGCGCTCTTGAAGCACTTTATTATTGTCTTTCCCCCCCCCAATTAAATTGATAATCATCATGAATTGGATATCAATCGAATCCTGTGAAGACGTGTAGTTTAGTAGATTTGTTTGCAGTCAACTTCTATAACTTTTTACCTGTATCTTTTCAAAAGTGCTTCTGCAATAATCTAAGACCAACCATATGTCTACATTGGCATTCATGAAACAGCCATTTAAGGTCAGATCTGCTCAAACAGTTGGGTTACAGTTGTTATCTTTATAGTTTTCAGTCTTGATAGGCCTTAAAAGCAATCAGATACAAGCTCAAAGCTCTTCATAAGAACGATAACGACCGAACGAACTGAAGCCATATAACCTAGAAGGAAAAAAAAAAAAAAAAAAAAAAACATCCAACAATTTTTCATAGCTGGAATGAACGATAGCAGTCTAACCAAGTAATTTCCAACCAGGCTTACAGTACATGTACCCCAGGGGGTCCTTAAGCAGGTTCCAGGGGTACTTGTTTTCAGATTTTGCTTCGTTAAACTTTTATCTTTGGTACCTGTATGCCGTAACTCCTCATTAAAATTTGTACAAATGACAGAGTATTCTGCTTGTATTGGTGATATTTCATACTTGAGCGTCTGTGGTATTTAAATTCCACCGTACAAAGACTGCAAATGAGTTTGAGTACTTTTGTAAAACATCTCATCTGGGTTTCATTTTTAAATATATTTGCGGTTAGGTCTTTCTCAAAAAAAAAAAAAAAAAAAACGTTTCTCTGCTACTGTCTACTCAACTGTAGACAAACAAGCCCAATTGCCTTATTAAAAAGTGAGGAAGCTACTTGGTCAGTCTCCAACAGTCTTCTGCAACAGTACTTATTGCTGTTAGTTTATCGTAATAATGACCACTTTAACCTTTGAAAATATGAGGATTTGGAGGAAGACCGTGGAAATGTTTTCATATGCCCACACATTTGTGCTTATTTCAGTAACTTCTATCATTGTAATGGATAAAGTCTGATTACACTGCGTTCGGCACAAATTGTGCTACAATAATATTCAATTCAAATTTATGTGTAAAGCGCTTTTCACAATATATTGTTTCAAAGCATCTTTACAGAAAATGCATGTGTCTACATTACAGTTTAGAGTGATCTGTTATCAGAGGTGACTGTGTCCAAGTACTGATACAAATCACACAGTTAGCAAACAATTTATTCATTTAGGCAGTCACAGTGAGCTTTGAAGTAATTATTACAAGCTGTGAACACAAGGATTACAATATATAGAAATTTAGCATTGGACCATGTTGATTCAGAGTTGGCACCAATATGTGAGCAACATGTATGCACAAGTGTACATTTTTGAGAAAGTCAAGTTTATCCTTGCTCTTACCAGATGCAATGCCACAACGTGATAAAACACATGTACTTGCTATTTCTTTCTTTTCCAGTTTTTGTTCTAATCAGTCGCGACAGTGATACGTGACGAGCGAACAGAGATTCTATTTTTGGAATGGCTTCTATTTCTGCAACATTGTGGCTGACAGCTAAGCTACTGATTGTGTTTTGCATATTAAAATAGTTTTATTTGAGTTTGAATATAATTTTAAGTGACTGTCAATGAAAAACACTATGGACAATTTACCTCAGATCTTGTAAATAATGTAATGGACACAGGAACATTCAAACTGTGAAGTATGTATGCAAACAAGGGTATTCCAAAGGTTATTCCAATGATTAGATCAATCACCATGTTATATTTTGAAATATGTTAAAATAGTTAAAATATGTTATAAATATGTTTAAATGTATTTTAATTAATTTGATTATGAACTTATCCATTTCACCGTGAGGGTGATACCGAAGTGCGCTCGCCCACACACTCCTCTGGCTGTGATTTGTGATTTTTTTTTTTCTGTTAGATGTGTGTCGTCTGGTGTGGACAGACAAATGCTTGACGCTAGAATTTTATCACATTGCATCGAGTTAGGATATGATCTAATATATGTTTAAAGGAACATTTATGGCTAGGTGTCAAAAAATGGGCTAACCGAGCCTCGCCGTGGGCCGTGAGGTAATACAACACGAAAAAGATTGGGAAGTACTGGCCTAGTCTATAGTCTGATATCCTAGTTACAAATAAATATATTAATTAGAAATTTGGTCGTGGGTCCATTACGAAGCCAGAGTACATATTCTCTTGTATCATTGCTATTCTGTCAGAAGAAGCCGTCCAGGCCCTAAGGTCGTGATACAGGGTCCACAGTGGAGGGGCTAATTTGATAGTGGCAGAACAATGGCACTGTAGCCTTCCTCCTAGAAAAGCATACTAATTACAAAATCTGCCCTTGATCCTGACCTTGGTGGGTCACTTAGCAGTTGTGATCTGTCTCTGACTCTTAATAAAGTCTCTTTCACCCTTGTGAACCAGAGTGGCAGCCTCTCCTCTCATTCTCTCTCACACTTTCTCTATCACACACTTTCTCTCTCTCTCTCTCTCTCCCTCTCTCTCTCTCTCTCTCTCTCTCTCTCTCTCTCTCTCTCTCTAATTACCAGAATGCTAAGCGGGCAGAGACATAATGACTGGGGCCATCACTCTCTCAGTGCCTTGCAAAACCAATTCCAGTGACAATCGTTTCAAATGAACTGCAACACTCACTTGCTGTCCTGAAGGGGGGAAATGAAGAAAAGAAAAAAAAATGTAAATGGAGAATAATGTGCATGGGACTGCAGCCTAGTTGAAAAACATGTTATAGGAAATCCAGCAACATTTAGACATTAAAAGCATGTAACTATGTTGTAGGTGAAATAGTGGATATTTGAATGATTTCAAAAAGAAAGAAACAATCAAAAACACTATTACCACTATTACATTTACTACTGTTATTATTACCAATAATAATAATAATATTAATACTGATTGTTATTATTATTATTATTATTATTATATTTTAATCAATTCTCTATCTCAAACTTGAGATAGAACTACATACTGCAACAAACAAATTCTTGCCTAAACTCAAAATGTCTGGTGACTTCTACAAAAGTATTTTCTCTTTCATTGTTCCAGTAAACACACATTTACTCAAGTCTGCCAAGCACACCATCGACCATGAGCACATTTGGCTGAAACGGCATTAAAATTTGCAAGTTTTATGAAATTTACAATTAAAATGGACTGAACTGCATTGAATACTGTAGCTCAACTCCCTTTACATATGTGAAATGACCACAGCTAACATATGATAAAAAAATAAATTAATTAATAAAAAAATCTAAACTTTAGTTTTTGCATATAGCATGAGGCAACCAGATAGCTTTGAACTATCAAATCATATCAATGACTATTACAGTTACAAAAAGTTCAAGGTAATTAGAATTGCAGAAACTGTAAACTTTTATTTTTACATAAACTGGTTTCGGACTACAGTGCAAATGTGATCATTTTGTTTTTTCTTATTTGCATTTGTCATAATGTTCCTTTGCATCACACCTCTGCACTATAAACACACACATGCATCACTCCCTCTGCATTATGAAGCAAATGTCATTATTTTTGCATAAAGCAATTTACATTTTTTTTTCCCCAGAATTTCCTCTAACAGCATGCAGACATTATGAGTAGTCGATGAAACCCTCATTCTGGGCTAGAGCAACAGTGCAGGTTTAAAATGCAACCCCAGGAGGCCAAACAATAAGCCAGTGACAGGGAAGATAGGGGGGAGTCCAGACAGTCAAGAATAATGGCTGCATCTTTCAAGTTGGATCAGGTCCTTCTGTAATGAAGAGAGGAGCTCTTTTCCTCTTGTGTGACAGCGACAGTGAGAGAGAGAGAGAGAGAGAGAGAATCAACTTGGGTCTCGGTCTCTCCAGTGTGGGATATGCAGAGACCGAATGAGGGGGACAGAAAGAGAGAGAGAGCGAGAACAGCAGGGAGGCTGGGATAATTACACACTGTTTGTGCATCCAGGAATACGAATCCTGAATGCTGGCATGACGGCAAAAAGACTGAGTGCTGATGCTGTTTTTAATGAAAACAAAAAGAAAAAAACACCTTATTTACTCCTCTCAGATCATTTACTGTTTTACAGTTGCAATTAATTGTACTAGAGAACAGAGGCTTGTGTTTACACACACACACACACACACATATATATATATATATATATATATATATATATATATATATATATATATAGTTTCAGATGCTTTGGCTCTATAATTCTCTTTGTCTTTTTTCTCCCTCTTCTCAGAGCTGAAGTGTGTTCACACTTGGTAGCCGGCAGCGAGAGAACAAGTTGTGATTTCAGCGGTATCTACCCTGCGGCCCGCTCCAGTTCCTTTAAAGGAGGGGACAGGTGCACACACAAGCACACGTCTGCGAATAAATAGCAGCTGGTTCAGAAAGGGATGAAAGAAAGTGAGTTCTCACTGCTAACTGCACCTCCTTGCAGTTCGTTTTAATGGAACAAATACAGAACATTTATCAAGTAGCAGGAACGGCAGTTTATTACACATCCATGTCAGACTAACACTCTTAGAAGGAAAGGTTCTATATAGAACCTTAAAAGGTTCTAAAGCGCTAATTCAAGATATGTGGGTTAAAAAATGTAATTAATCAATATCAGACGAAGAGTGCCATTTCTGTTTTTATCCTCCACAATCAGCATGATTAAAATGTGATAAAGTTACTACAACAGTTTAATAAACAATAATTTAATTACATTCTACAAAATGTTGCAGAATAATCTATTATATGAACGAATAATAGCCTAATAATAATAGAATAATAGAATAATAACTAACCTAAATAACCTATGCTACATATATAGAACCCTTTTTCTAAGAGTGTACTGTCCAAAGTACTATTCATATGCTATTATAGTATTTATTAACAATTTTAATAAGCGTTTAGGTTTTACGTTAAGACATTTTAGTTCTTCAACTTATTTCAGTTAGCTGCCAAGAATTTGTTTCATCTATATATATATATATATATATATATATATATATATATATATATATATATATATATATATATATATATATATATATATTATTTCAGTTTTATTTCAATCTCTCGCCAGTATTTTCTCTATTTGCTCGCCTATGGAAAGTCTTGCAACAAAAAATAAAAAAAAAGTTAATTCTGAACCCTGCATATGCATGAGTGACCATGCTAAACTCGGTCAGTCCCCGCAGTGCACAGCGTGAGTGTAAAACGTCCACCGAGTGCGCTGTAATGAAGAGACGTTTCATTCCCCTGACCGTCAGGGTCCTCTCTCAATGAATACCACACTTACTGTATCATCTATCAGTCCTGGCAGCCACACTGTCACACACAACTTCCAGCCCTCTGTGTGTGTGGTGCAGTGAGGCCTGGGCTGCGGTGGGCTATAATGAGGCCCTTTGGTGGCTGTAAAGACTAGAGAGGAGAGAGAGAGGAGGAATCACACATATAGCTCTATTTGTCTTACAAATATCACACTAACTACCAATTACAGCACCATAAACCTCCTGCCTACTGCTTACCTCCCTACCCATAATGCAGGACACACAGATGCACTGGGCTAAGCCTCCTCTCTCTCTCTCTCTCTCTCTCTCTCTCTCTCTCTCTCTCTCTCTCTCTCTCTCTCTCTCTCTCTCTCTCTCTCTCTCTCTCTCTCTCTCTCTCTCTCAGCTGGTGTGGAAAAAGAAGCTGTGGTCGTTGATGCAGGAAGCACAATCAATGAGGCTGGTAATGAGGTCTTTCTTAAAGAGTAGAGAGCCTGCTGGATTAATACTGGGATAGAAACAGAACAGGGCAAACCTGGCGCTGCCATTTCCGGTTTCTCTTCTGCACTCTGTCCGAAGGTGAAGCTGGCAGTTAATCACAGCAAAAGCACCTTGCAGAAAATAAAATAAGTATTTTAATCTTGCATTAAAACTGTACTTTTACGGTCTGCGTCTATTTAGGTCTAAAAGCACGAGACCACACTGAAAATGTGGGATTTCAATCCGGAAATAAACCGTTTTAAGAAAACATTACATTAAATGAAGAGTGAATTCTATTTCTAGGTTACTGCAGAAATTGCGTGGGACGAACAGATAGACTTTTTTTTGTTTGTTTTCTTTTTTTTTAGAGATGGAAGTTCAACATGCTTTATCTATTCTAAAAAAAATGTACATTTCTGTGACAATGGAAAATTAGCTTATTAAAAATATTGCACTACCATATGAGGATTCTGCTTCTAATACATATTTCCATTTCCTGCTGAAAATAGGCCACTGAAGGACAGAGCCTGCCAATAAACATGAGCTTATTAGCCGACGAGAGAGTCATCAGCGGCGGATTTAACAGCTTTCCACCACTCATCCGCTGGAGGTGTGGAGAGTTGCCCCCGCTGCCTGGATCTCTGAGCCCAGGCCAAGCTTCCCACTCTGGGGCCGGCCGGCCTTTCCTGAGCGGCCTGCAGCCCTCGCATTAACAGCTAAGCCTCAGCTGCTGGAAATGTTATTCTAATTAACAGGGGATTAAGTCATCATCTTCTCGTGTAATACAGTCTGGATGGGAATTTCAATATGGAACGGCGGCCCCAAAAAAAAAAGGCAGTTAGCGTCTCAATAAATTACTCTTGACCCCCAGGATGGCGCGTCAATTGCCTGCCAATTAAACCGGCCCATCGTTGCCAAAACTTTATTGGGATGGTTTGGGTTTTTCATCTGAACACAAATCATTGGGGTAGAGATGGAAGGGGGGGTACTACATGGCTGGCTGTGATTGCGAGTCTGATGGGAATTCTGACAAGTTTGTACAATAAAGTCTACAGAGCTATCACTGGCTATATCTGAGCTGACAGCTTCACAAAAACAGCTTCTTGTGAAGCGCAGATCTTTGATAAATGACCATATGTGGGTTGTCACAGGCGACGAGCTGAGCAATGTAAACAGAAGCGGTCCGAACAGACTTCAGAGGAACTGGACAGACAGAGGGAGCCCTAACAAGCACACTAGCCCCTCACTTTGATTATCTTCAACGGCTCCCTTTTTAAAAATGCATCAGTCTAAGTCATTTGACTAAGACTTATGGACTTTAAGATAGCTCAGTGGGGAGAGCGTTTTGAGTGTGCAGACTCAACCATTGTATTATCTTTGGAGCTAGTGTGGATTGTGCCATTTAGAGACCCACTCATAAAAGGATTTGGACAGACACACAAAAAAGGAATCAGCATTGCTCTATGGCTAACCCTGATGCAACCTGATGCAATTTACAGCCACAAAAACAAAAAATGTCAACTGAAAAAAAAAAAAATCTGTAAAGTGTCAACTAAACCAGAGCAAAAACATTGCACTGTTATTCCAAAAGCGCCAATCAAAGAAGTCATGAATGTCTATACTCTAAATAATTTATAAAATTCAAATCCATTTAGGGTGTGCACATTATTTCAAGCTATTATACTGTATGTTTCTCAAGTTGGAGTGACAACCAAAGAGATCAGTGGCTTTATTCTATAAAATTCAACTTGTTTTCTTAAAGAAGAGAGGAGACAAATAAAACAAGGATGAGACTGGGTAAATTGACAGGCAGTCAGCAGGACTCCCTCTATGTGCTAAAGCATTGTTTTCTGCTCAGCTAAGCAGCAGCGAATTGATACGTTCGCAATGAAGTGCAATGACAATTAAATTGTAACTGACCTGCATGTAACCATCATTATGTCTTTTCTCTTTACTGCCATCCCTGTTATTTAATCACACAGCATGCAAGCTTTTTTATTAGGCAGTAACACTGAGGACTACATCCTCCTGCATATAAACACTCAAACAAGGGAACAATCACTTCACCCACCCGAGAGAAAACCTCCATCCTGCTTCGCTGAATCACTGAGGGTGGATTTTGTGCTGAGGTGCTGAAGTCATGAAGCTTCCAATGAAAGGAAGTCTTTAAAGAGTGTAGTTTTCACAATTCTTTATAAAAAGAAAACTGATAATACGAAGAAATGTAAAACTACGCTAATGTACACTGCCATACAGTATACAAATGTAATACATGCTATACCGTTCAAAAGTTGGTGGTCGGTAAGGTTTTATAATCCTTGAAAGAGGTATCTTTTGTTAACAAAGGCTACACTCTAAAAAATGCTGGGTTGTTTTAACCCAATTTTGGGTCAAATATGGACAAACCTGAAATGTTGGGTTAAAAATGTAATGTAAAAATTTAACTCAACGGCTGGGTTATTCCATATTTGACCCAAAGTTGGGTTACACCACAAAGTGTAGTTTCATTTGATTGTGATATTTATTTATTTATTTATTTGTTTTTTTTAATTAAAAATAATTGTTTTCTGTTTTAATATATTTTAAATATAACTTAATTCAGTGTTGGTCCTGTGTTTGTGTTAATCCAATTTTAAGCAGCTATTATTCCAGTCTTCAGTGCCGCCACATGATCTTTCACAAAATATTTCTTCTAATTATTAATGTAGAAAACAGGTTGTGTTGATTCATCATTTTTTTTGTTCAAGATTCTTTGATTAACAGAAATTTTTAAACAAAAGGTTTTTGTAATAAATAAAAAAATGCTGCACTGAAAGTATTGATGAAAATATTATTTTCTAAAAAAAAAAGAAGAAAAAAAAAGATTTGAAAATCAGTGTAAAACTGTGGTGCTATCAAAACATTGCTCAGTTTCAGCAGGGAGTTTGGGGCGGGGCTATTTGTTTTGGCTGACCAATAGCAGACAGGAACTAGCATTTAGGAAATGAGTTTGAAAACATTATTTTTGCAACCCTGCTTGGTGACGCTAATGGAGCAGAAATGACACACTTCACCTTTAACCTTTCACAATCGGCTCATATCAGACTCTGTCACTCTAAAAATAGGGGAGCTGTGTATTACACAAATGAGACTTCAGCTTTGAAAATCTTCACACCAGGAAATATGCTTATTTCTTGTATTAACAATCCATGTTTTATGAGAATGCTTCTGAAACACACTCCTGCTATATTCACTCTCTGCATTTATTTTACTCTCTGAATTACTCTAACATATAAGCACACAAATACAATCTCACACACACACAAACATTACAACCTTTCTAGAATAGCCAGTGCATTTTCATTTGCATAACAATTTCCTCTTGTTTCTCTGGTTAGATGGAATTCACAGCATGGTGTCTGCATAGTGAGCGCCAGGTCATTGCTATGTATATGTGGCAACAGCAGAAAGAGAGAGAGAGAGAGAGAGGCTGATAAATGTATAACATTTCACACACATGCAGATAGCTAATAAGAATCCCCATTATATTTACCAACTATTCAACATAAGATATATTATTATTAGTAATATTATAAAATCTGCAACATCATGATGAATATGATTTCAATTCATTACATTTATAACCTCAAAAATACAAATAAAATATGACTTTATTGCAATTTTGTCATTGTTATGTATGCTAAATTATATTTATTTCTCTGGCTGCCCCCCACAATGAAGGTGATTGCATGTTTTACTATCTTTGTGGGGTCCCCAGAAAGCAGCCAAACCTGACCCACACAAACATACACATCCCTGGAGAACTGATTCTACAGGATAGGAAGAAACAGATAAGCTAGCTCTGTGTTGTAGGGAAGCGGATCTAGATTTCCTGTGGAAGTGAATTAAAACCAACAGGAGGATGGTGGCTTAAGGTGGTGGTGGCGGACACAGCCTTAGATCCCCCTCCAGAGAATCCCTCTATCTCTCTCTCTCCATCTCTACTCCTTTACACGTGTCTTCTCTCTTCTCTACTGGGACATATAAAAAGCACGTAGCCCCCAGTGACACCAAAACACAGAACATTTTCTTCCCTCCTCCTGTTTTCTCTCCTCGCTCTTTCCTGTCTTTGCGCCCTCTGTGGTGCCGTTCAGATACAGGAGCATATCAAGTCCTCAAAGAGAAATCTTGATCAGACTGGGAAATGAGGGGGGATTTGAAGTTAAGGAGGAGCTTTGCAACTTTATGTCTTATTGCTTTGAATCAGTTTTTTAAAGGGGTCAACATTTGCAATATAGGTCAAATTAAATTGTTACACCCTTATATCCTGATATTATCGAATTTGACTTCTATAAAAATAGACTCTTGTTTATATATATATATATATATATATATATATATATATATATGACCTTAGAATCGAAAATTTTATCAAATCGAGGATTTTGAGAATCATGACACCCCATACCCTATAGTAATTTATTATAATATATATTAAGATGGAAATACACATTTAAATTTGACTATAAATATAAATAAATTTTATACTTACACATTACATTACAATATATCTATTATTATTATTATTATTATTATTATTAAACATAAAATAAAATTAAGTCATTTAATTTGATATATTTTAAGATGCAATAAAAACTTTTTTTATTAGTTACATAAATATATAAAAATAAAACAGAGAAAGTGAAAAAAAACATTAGTTAGTTAGAAGAATTCAAGGCTAAAAGTTTTCCAATTTCTTCAAAAATAGTAGAGGATGATGTGTACCTCCCTTTGTTGTTCCATATGAGGTAGGCCTTCACCCATCGGGGCATATTATTGAACACAAGTGGTTTCTAAAAATCTGTAAAGGGGTTTAAGTACATGGTGCAAGGTTGTTCTTTCAGCGTCAGTAACTCATACTGTCAAATAGAAATGGTCTCTGTTATCTGTGATTAGATTTGTAAAAACATATATTGCATACCACATGACTACTGATCTACCTCCTCTCAAAACTCTTTTTGTCTGTGTTCAGCACAAAAAATCTTAAACCTGATGGGTTTGAGCCTGCAGTCTCTGTTGAGAAAGTTAAAAGTCATCCACAGTTTATAAAAGTCTCTTGCAGAAGTAATTATCTTTTCACAAAGCAAGTAAGGAAAATAAAAGCCTCTGATTGGTCTCCTTCACACATGGTGGCGACAGAACAATGCACCAGTGAGGGTCTGCTCACTCCAAGGACCACAGCTGTGTCTATGCACATCCTAAAAGGCTTAAACACACACACACACACACGCAACAGCCCATCATTGGAGGCCACATTCACACTAAAGACTGTAGTTTTCAATCATAGCGCCTGAAACAAGAGCATGTCGACAAGACACCTCTTTAAATTCCAGTCCCTCTTTATCTCTCTGTCTCTTTGGAGATGAAATATCCTTGGTAGTGAAAAAAGTATGGGGAGCCTGTTATGTGTCTATAGATACATATTATGCAGGGAAGAGGCTACCTCCCATGTGTTTTAATTTGACTTTAAAAGCATTCTCCCAGCTGCCAGGGCTTTTAATAGTTATTCACTTACAAATGATTGCAGGTCATTACACAGTCATTGGGAGGGCAGTAATGAGATGGGCTTAATGGCTCTTGGTAGTACATCCGTAGTACATTGCCACAAAGTTCCCGCCAGTAAGTTATTTTTTCTCTTTTTTTTCTTTCTTTTTTTTGATTGTTCCATATGAGCTGCATTTGCTTAAACCCCATTTGGTGAACAAACATATAACTATCTGTTTAAAAGACATTTGTTTTACAAGTTGCAGTTCATGGCTGAGGTGAGCAATGACATCATAAAGGGTGGGGCAGTGCCCAAAAATATTCATCCCAAACATAGACCTATATAAACTAAATCAATAATAAATAGAAAATGTGTTCAGATTTTCTAGACTATTTTAAGTTGTGAAGTGAACAGGATATATTAAAATTCAACATATAGCTTCGGCAGGCATGTATTGTTACTAAAGGCCATTTTATACTTCTGCGTCGAGGGTACGCCGTAGTGTACGACGTAGGCTACGTATGTAGGTGAGTGATGCCGTTGTGAGCATTTATTGGTTTTGGTTGCTCTGCAGTACTGCTCCGAAACGCTGGTTGGCGGCGGAGAGTTTTAATGTTCCGCTGTGTTTAGATTCCTCGCGGCTAAGTTACTACAAGCAATGGCGACTGAAAGAAAGCGGATCATGTTGGAGTTGGAGCTTATTGAGGTGGAAAAACAGTTAATTTTAGTGAAATTACTAAAACTAAAAGGCAGAAACGAGAGAAGACATCGGAGGAGATGGTACGTGCGGAAATGCGTGAGATGGTACGTGCGGAAATGCGTAGGAGGAAATGCGATGCTACCAAGCCGACCAATAATAGATCTTGCGGTCCGCGTTGTCGCAATGTGTAGTTACATTTTTGAGGAGGTGCGCGTCAGGCTACGGCAAAGGGTACGTGGTATGGTACGCGTCTGTGCATGTGTTACGCTGTACCTACTTCGCACACCCTACGCAGAAGTAAAAATTGGCCTTAAGGGGCAGAGGGTGCCTAAGCCCTCCCTGCTCAACAGCGCCCCACAATGTAAATATGTGGTGAAAAAAGGAAATTGCAGCGCGTTCTAATTTAGAGCCATTGTGGGAGATTTCAGACTGCCCCGCTTATTTTCACGTTACTTCAGTAACTAGTTGGCATGTCTGTTCGTCTTATGTGGAGTAGTTAATTAATTAACAACAATAAATCCTTTAAACATGCTTATGCGCATAGCCTTTAGCTCTGTTGTTTGTTTTATGTTTGTTATGAGAATAGACTTTCTTTTCTTCCCTGGAATTCCCCCTCAACTTGTAACATTCTAAAACAGCATTTGAAGGCGATAAATTGTACATAACGGCAATTCTAACATAGCATTCTATGCGCGTGTCGTGTGTACTTAAAAGTCTGTCAATCAATATTAGAGTGCCACCCTCAGGCTGAATAATACACCTTCTGCAAAAAAGTGTTCTGTATTTGTTAGAATATAAAGCGATTAGAATATAAAGCTTACAAAATGTTTATCATAAACTAGTACTAAGACCCAGAATCTGTCCTACATAAATTTATGATCGAGAGTCCCTAGTGTCAGAGAAAGACAGAAATCCCATCATCTTCCTAGACAAATATTGCGTTAATCTTTGGTCATGTTAATTCTGCTCTCAGCCCCCTCTTTTCATCATAATTTAACTGTGGCCACTGACAGCAGGCATAATCAGATGTGGATGTAAACGAGTTGGTATTTATTAGGGGCCGGCGTGGACGCTCACCGAGACACGAGTGCCCACCCGTCCTTATCCCTATTGATGTACAACGCTGACAAGTAAATTAAATTTACCTTTGGAAATGGTTCTATTAGTTTTTTTTATTAGGTTAATTAAGCAAGCTCTGGGGACTCATTGAATGGGCGAGACTGGAGATTAATTCACTGTTCTCCTTGTGCTAGAGGACTAAGGCAGTAATCCCTGTGCAGCCGTCCTCCTCCAGATCTGCTCATCGCCGCCACGCCACTTCATTAACGTGCCCTCGCCACATCCTCACCTTGATTCCCTGCAATGGGCTCTTCTATGAAACCAGATATGCTGGTGCAAAATGCATTAATTCCAGTAAAAAGGAGACTTTCTAATATGATTACGCAATAAGCAAAAAGTACATCAAACGCGTAGTATGTCCGAATACGCCAAAAACAGTAAGTGAAAAATCGACTAAATCTGAAGTTACTAAATATGTTTTAAATGGACAAATTACTATCCCATTAGGAAATGTGACAAGAGCTGTCATATTCGTAAATGAAGAGAAAAACACGAATGTCAATTATAATGGTTAAAAATAACAACGACACTTTACAAATACAGTTTGTAAAGTTAGCAAATGCATGATATACTGTATCATTAAAAAAACAATGTCCAATAATTACTTGACTTGAATTCATAAATCCTAATGGTAAATTATAAACTATTGTTTATTGTTAATTCATGTTTGTTCATAATATAATACCTTTTTTTAATTGATATAACTTAAAAGGTAAGTGTTGGTATTAGTATGTGACCATTAGTCAAAAGTAATAAATGTTAGAAAAATATTGTATATTATAGTGAAATACTGCTTTCATGACCAATTAACTACTTTAACATATAGAAACTCACTGAGGGGTATTAACAAATAATTTACAAAATTAATCCTATTGTTTGTTTATTTATTCTATTATTATTTTTTAGGAATTTGACAGCCTAAGACTGTCAGACAATGACAGTCACAGTGACCATGTCTGTCGAGCTCCAAAAAAGGACAACAAAATCAATAAGCCATTATTAAAAAAAAAGTTTTGAATGATATTAGGGTGTAAAATGAAATGGCAGAACCACGATTTTCCCGATGTGATGACACAAAAGTTTCTATGTAGATATGAAAAAAAAAAAAAAAAAAAAACGGTTTACTCTTCCTGAATATTGAGCGAGCGAAGTATGCATGTATGTTTATCTGAACTAAATTCTCTCAGCAGGTCAAGAGAGCTGCTGACCAGACTGTCTCCAGCTGAGCGGGAATTAGCCTGTCCCGCACGTGGCATCAGCCCAGTAGGAGAGCCGATACAGTGCGGGCAGCACAGCGCTGGGATCCCCTGATGAAAGCTGTATTGATTGAGAAAAAGGCCTTTTGATAGAGCAGATTGCTCATCGGAGTGGAACCTCATGCTCCTCAGATATAACGCCTCTCAATCCGCTGGCCTCCAAATCGACCCTGACGCCTGCAGCCGTCACCAAAGCAGGAAAACGTCCTCATCTCTCATCCGCTGTGATCACACTGAAGCCCAGGCCCATCGATTGCCAAGCACACCTCCTCTGGACTGAGCGAGTAAGGCACATGAAGGTGGTGCTGGCCAAACTGCAAGCCTCTCTCTCGGTTCACCCCCAACTGCGCGCTTTGTGCTCTGCCGAGAACATTTTTCATTTAGTTTCCGCCAAAAACAAATCAGGCTCAACGTCTGTCTGTTTTGGGACTGGAGGAAATCAAATTTGTGCTTTTACAAGGATGAAAACAAATCACCTTGAACAGTTTCACTTGTACGGTATTATAGTCAAAGCCGCAGATGTGTGCGATTGAAAAGCATGTTTTTGGCACGGCGTAGCTTGAAGTAGTGATGCCCATCAATGTTATTTATTCATTGAGAGTAATTACAGGCGGGTGAGTGGAGAGTAAGGAGTTGGGGACGGTGCTACACAATTGTTTTGCCACTATGGTGGTTCTCTTCATGTTTGGGCTAGTGAAAGGAGGGGCTGATGGATGTCATATGATGGTTATGTACATACACTGAGTTTAGCATGAGCCACATCTGACTCTCTGGTATTGCATTTGTTTGGTTAAATCACCTAACTCTACTCTCTGAAGAGTCTCAGTGGAAGTGTTTGGGGAATGGTTAACCCTTTGGGACTCAAGTGTCATTTTACTGCAGTTTTTACTGCAATCGGCATGCCATACAACAACACAAACATGTGCTCAGGTATTCAAAGGGCTTTCATCTAGACATGCCTGTAGAGGACAGGAAGTATGGAGATTGATGGTTGTAAATTGTTTGCAACTCAGTAGTTTGGGTGTTTGATTTTCTCCCAATTGTGTGCTACAAATTGGAATAATTTTGAATCTATAACTTATCTACAAATTAATACCATGTAACATGAAATATTGAGTACTGTAAATGAATGTCAAGTACAAAGCAAACACTGTGGATTTAAATGACTACTAACAAAATGAAGATAAATGAATATATATATGAATATATATATATGCTTGTATATATTAAGAAATATTTTCATGTATATACTGTATATAGATTTATATATAATTTATATTATATATAAATATTTTATATATAAATAATATAAAATAATATACACCGTGCACCCACATATATTATGTAAACACAAACTTTTATTTTGAATGCGATTAATCGAGATTAATCATTTGACAGCCCTAGTTAATTCCTTTTAAAATATTTTTAAAAGTAATAGAAACAAATATTTTCCATTTCATAGAACACATTTAATTCTAAAACATCAAACAAGTTAGAAAAAGGCAATATTCAATAATTGCATACAAAAATTAGATGGCAATAAAAAAAAGAAAACACTTTTGATTGCAACAAAAAAAAGGTTTTCTTTGTGGGTCCAGTAGAAGTTACATAAGTACCTCTCTTCGTCTGCTCGAATATGATATTTCTATTTTATTTGTATTATATTTATAACATTCATTAATTTGACTGCAAATCAAATTATAGTCCAAAAGCAAAACTGTTGATTTGTTTCTACCTCTAAATAGTTTTGTTGCCCTATATATCCTATTTGTTTTTTATACTAGACTGTACCCCATGTTACAACCATCTGTATGACATTAATAATATGTGCATAGACCTTTATATAACATTTATATGTAGAAAAACTAAACTCTTGCCACTTCTTTATTGCAGCAAGTAGCCAATGGCACATACAGAAAAAAATAAATAAAATGTTGTTACTTCAGCGAGGCCTGGTCTTCTCCACACCACTCTCTTTAGCCTCCACCAGATACACAGTAACCTTAATAATTGATTATAATTGATTTTAACCTGGCCCTGACCTGGGCGGAAGAGAAATGGGGAAAACAGTCCAGCACGCATCTTTAAAAGCTCCAGACGTGTAGTACAGATAAAATATTTAGGCTGGAGAATCCTTGACCTCCCTGTGCTAGCCAGCTCCCAACTTGAATTGATTTCTGACAAGACAACTGGGACACAATTACAGCAAAATGCACTAAAGCCGTCCAGTCATGTCTCCGAAAGCTCCCGCCAGTTTAACCTCTTCAGCGTAGCTGGGGTTGAATGCGTGGCCAAGGTCTGGCCAAGTGGACATCCGGTGGATCACACCTCTTCTGAACAGACCGATCAACTGCTAAGCGCACACAGCAATCGCAAATGAGGTACCTAGCCAGCACCTAAAACTGTGGACCAAGCCCCCTTTCTCGTCTCATGTCATAGTCAAATCTGCAGTGGTTTTCTGACTTGTTCTGATGTTGTTACTACTCCAGATACCAAGGATGAAATGAATCCCTCTGGTTAAAAGCTTTAGCGCAGAGAGTAAGTAAGGTATAGAAAGAGGATCCAATGCCCTTTCCCCCCAACATGAAATATCCATGCTTTGAGTATTGCAAAGAACAAGCGGGTGCATTGAGCTTCGTCAAGATTGCTGGGAATAAGGTCAATAAGAGATTCCAAAGGACAACATGCACATGGATATAGCATGGGAATCTGCACACAAATAAACCATGACTTGGTTGTGCATGTGGATCCTCTATGATTGAGCATGGAGCCCACAGAGACTGGGGAAAGAAATGGTATCAGACTTGGGGTATTAGAAACATCTTCCATCATATGAATTAGCTGATTTATTTTTAAATTCAGTACCAGTCAAAAGTTTGGAAACATTATGTGTATTAATGGTTTTAAAAGTAGTCTCTTAATCTCACCAAGGCTTCATTTATTTGATCGAAAATACAGTAAAAAAAAAACAAAAAACAAAAAAAACAGTAATACTATAAAATATTAATTAATTTTGTTGTAATATATTTTAAAATGTAATTTATTCCTGTGATGGCAAAGCTGAATTTTCAGCATCATTAGTCAGGTCTTCAGTCACATGATCATTCAACAATCTATCTAATTGCTTATTTGGTCCCAAAAAATGTGTCTTATTATTATTAATATTAAACACAGTTGTTCTGCTTAATATTTTTGTGGAATTTCAGAATTTCTTTGCTGAATAGAAAGTTCAAAAGAACAGCATTTATTATGAATAGAATTTTTTTGTAATATTTATTAATTTCATAAATGTCTTTAGAGTCTTTTTTTTCAATTTAATGTATTTGCTAAATAAATATATTCTTTTATTTTTTATTTATATTTCTTAAATGTTACTCACCGCATTCTTTTGAATGATAGTGTATCATGATTTCCCCCAAAAAGCAGCTTACACTGTTTAACATTGATAAAAAGTGATCTTAAAATGATTTTGAAAGATCATTTGATTTTTGAAAATCTAATGATTCTGAAAATCTACACTGTAAAAACTAATATAATACTAACTATTTATAATACTAATATTTTAAGTTTCTGTTCTTAAAACAATCTCCTTTATTGTATTAACTTTTTCATTTAATTTTTAATTTCAATGAACTCAAAATTTAAATTTAAACCAACAATATTTTTTACAGTGTATGTGAACCAAAATAACCAAATATTAAATAGAAAAAAAAGATATACTGTATACCACTCGAGGGTTGTGGGGGCTTCTTCAAGAGTACTAAAGAATAGTTTGACACTGGAATATGAGTTGAAACGGGAATTGTTACGATTCTCATCCTTAGGACTGACCAAGAATGTCACTGTTCACATGAAGATTTATTACAACAGTCTTTAATGACTTTGAAGGACATCTATCATCATGAAAAAATAAGGACTGACTGCAGCCATATGTAGCATCTCAAGCATGCACTAAAATTAGATTCAGTGATTAACCATGTTTTGATACCATGTCTGTTAGTCATGATGACAAAGCCGAGTTTAACTTAAAGCTTGTAATGAACTTGAGTTCAAGCATCTATTCTACTTACTTGAAAAGAAAAAACAAAACAAAATGGAATGCCTGAATTTCACCCACACCCATTAAACACACATAATATGCCTTTTGTAGACAAACACTGGCATCACATGAAGCTCTCCTGTGTAGACATGTTTTTTTTTTTTTTTTTTTTTTTTTTTTTTAAATTCTCTCAACAAAACACACAGGTGTCAGTTAGGATGCAAGCACTCAATGTCCTCTCCTGATGTACAAAATAACTTTAATAGCATGTTAATCCTGTGGCGGGCCAGGCTTGGGGCTTTCCAGGTTTGATGAGGTTGCTCGGGTTTAACCAAGTTCATTGTGGTCATTGGACTTATGAGCTTGTGTGGCCACCTCAAGCTCACATGCACACAGATGCTATTTGTATATCGACCAGTGCACATGCATGCACACTCTTTAGGGAAATCAAGCACCCTATAAAAAGTAATTGAATGGGTCAATGACATGAGAGTTTCCATGATAAAGAAACTCTAGTTGTTCTTAGAAATGTACTCATTATGCAAGTTACAAATGTGTTTTCAAAAATAATGAATTGTATTAACTGTACACATATAAATATACAAATTGTATTGCATTCTACTTTTATCATCATTGACCCCATTGAATCTGGGGATCTGGAGAAAGAAAGGGGGGAAAACAAACTTCTGAAACTTCACTATCACAAAATTGCTTCCATCCTACACAATAATTTGTCTTGGAAAAGTTTTTCAAATTTAAATTCAAAGTATATATTTTTTTTTACAAATATAATGATCGTATGAATTACATTTCAATGCATTTGTAAATAAATTAATAGAAAGGACAAAAATGTCACATCATTGACCTGTATACCAGGTACCAGTCCCATTCAAAACAAAAAAAGGCTTCATTATTCTACAGACACACACAGACAGAATAAGCAGTGAAACTGTGCAGTGGTTGTGTGTGCGTAAGTGTGTGTGTATGGATGTCATACGGTAAGCCAGCCAGAGAAAAACTAGGCCATTAATCATACGCCTGCGATGGAAGCGGTGTGTGTGGCGAGGCGGGGTCAAACTGGGGCTATTAAAGGAAGGCACGGGACCGGGGCCTCTGTTGTGCTAACCCCGAGATCCCTGCGGGCCCTGGCTGGGCCGGAGCCTCAGCTGTCCCCCCTCTGCCTGACACCCAGCTGGCTAGAGCGAGAATCGGGCAGAGTCCAAGCTGCCGCCCAACCTCCCCTCGTGGGTAAGAAAGGGGGGCCTTTAGGGTGGTTGACAGAGGAGGAGATCTCCAGTGAACAAACATCCCGTGGCTAAAACCAAGCACAATAACATCGATGGACTCGTGACGTATTTCAACGGCTCTTATTAAAAGGCCAGACTGGGATCTCTCAGCCGGACGAGACTTTGTGGAAACATTTTTAGTCATACGCACCAGCCGACAAACTCGTATTACGCACACGCGTACGCATGACTCAAGACCGCAAGCCATCATCTTTGCTGGCCAAGTCACAACTCCAGCTTTCATGCAGTGTTTTACTGTTTTAACATTTTACAGCTGGTCAACTCCATTCATCTGGACTGTAATTTACAGCGTGTCATCATATTACATACGACCACATGAACTCTATTGGCTAGCCAGTAATTATAATGCGAGTTCTAGGAGCGCAGTCATCAGTATGCTGCTGGTTAGGACACAATGTGATTCTCAACGGTCAGCGTCATTACTCAATACTGAGCTGGGGTATTTTTTGAGTAAATACCTAGCGATCTCATGCCGTCTGCAAGCGTTCCCACAACTAATCTCCAAGACTTCGACGTAGTTCAATTAAATTCAAAGTTGGCATGCATTGCAAGCATCAGGGCTATCAGTGATTCAGTTCTCTTTATAGCCAATCTATTTTTTAATAACAGTTCTGATGAAAACATTACAGTATTGATCTTTATTTATTGATCTAGCAGAGAGCATAGTTAAGGCTGACACAAATCAATCAAAATAAATTTAAAATGACGATAGAGTACAGCAGGACTTGAGGTTGAGCTCGAAGCTTAATTAGTGAAATGGTGAGTGGGAACCCAAAGCAATATCAGACAGTAATACAGTGGCTCAGCTGTGTTTGTGCGGGCCAGATTACGCATTTGTTTTGTATTAAAGCTAAAAATCACCAGCCGAGGTTAATGAAAGGGCAACTTACTTTAGGCCACAATAATCCCCTAGAAAACCCTCTCTGCACAACAAACTGACGCATCCCATAAAGCATGTTCTCAAAAGCTCAGACTGTACATTGGCCTGTGGCATGGGCAGCTAGCTTTCAGGAGAAATTAAAGGAGAGAGTGAGAGAAAAAGAGAGCATACTGTCCGTGTTGGGAGCGGCTGAAGTGTTATTTTAATCGGAGGAATGTAACCTGTACCTGACAGAAGACTCTCTGCTCACTCATAAGTTAGAGAGCAAAGGTCCAGAGAATACACACAGACACACAGATTCACTCTTGAGTAGTGCAATAACAGTGCACACTGACTGTTTCTGGATCTGGCACATTCATGCATTCTAAAAGTGGCCATCAGAACACATTTTCCCTAAATTACTGAGATAACCGTCCGGTTTGCATAGGCAAATCCTTATTTTGCAACATTTTTTAAAGAACCTTAACATAGTTTTACTCCAATCAACTTTAATTCAGAGTGACCACATCAGTTGATCTCTAAAAATATCAAATAACACAAAAAAGCAACATAAAAATAACTCCTAAAACTGTTTACATTCCAAGTCTTCTGAAGCCACACAAAATCTTTGTGTGAGAAATAGACAAAAAATGATGTTATTTACTAATAATTTTCCCCTCCAGTGAGCAATTTACTGAGAATCTGATCATTGAGTCAATGAGTTAAAATATTCAACCTTATTTTTTAAAGAACCAGATGTTATGGTTCAGAATTTGAACGGAAAATATTACTTCACAAATTGCACTAATTCTTCAAAGAACCAGTTGTTACAGTTAAAATAGGACAGCAGTTCTCGAGTAACAGATCACTGGCGGTGTAATTTAAGTGAATAGCAACTTAAATATCAGATCTGTTCCTTACATATGGACTACTTTGTTCATATTTGGAGCATAAAATAAATAAACTGTCACTATGAATTGTCATTGTATTGAATAGACTGATCTGTCAAGTATGACGGCAGTGACAATGTGATTTAAATTCACAAAAAATATTAATGAGTTTACAAGGACCTTCCCATTATAATTATGTAGAGCAACCATGGCATCTTAGTGGGCCAGTGTTCCCTATGGGATACATAAATGTATCAGGCTAGCAAAACTCACCTACTTTTAACAAAACAGTTTACATGCAGATACAAATAACTCCAAGCATTCTTCATTGCTATCAGCCGATGAATGGCTATGCCATCTGCAGCTTAATGACTCAAATAACTTCTTCAACCCAGTGCTGACGGTTATTGTTCAAAGTACTGCCCATAACCTTTACAAAGGACACAATTTCAGGACATTCTCACATTACTTTCCTCCTGACGAAACTCTAAAAGCATTTTCTGAGGAATTAGCTATAAGGGACTTGAACTTCTTTTAAACTAAGTGCTACTACTACTATAAAAACCATGGCCAATCTCTGGCACACAAGACTGTGAAGACCGGAATGTCACCATAACCATGTTTGACAACTCCTGACTCTCAACTTATTGGACAAGCTGAACCTCAAATCCACATAGAACTTGTGAGCTGTCTGGTGAGCAGCAGATAAGCATGTAAGAGAGACAGCAGATCTGTCTGTACCCAACCTGTCTGCTGCTCTGGAAGAGTAATTACAGGAAGGCCTGTGGTAATTAGCCCACCTCTCACTGTGTTTGTCTGTTTTTAAGGCTGACAAAAAGAAAGAAAGAAAAAAAAAACCTGGAACCTGACAAAGCCGGAGCCCAGTTTTACCATATGGGAGCGGATGGATAGTGTCGAACAGCATGGTGGGTTTACGTGGAACGGAGTCAAAACTCGTAAGCTTAGCTACAGGGATCTCAAATATGAAGACGCCCCTCCTGATACCACCAGTCTAACAGACAAGACAGCCACAATCTGCATCCCTCTCTGTTTGTTGTCAAGAACGTTTGAAGCAGTTCTCTCTAGGCAGAGCTCAATGATGAGGATAAGGGCCAGTGTGAGAAAGTTTGGGGCCAGTTGACGGAACTGTCACTTGCCAATTGCAACAATTATATATATATTTGTGGATCATGTACATGAGTTGGTAAGCCTTTTATGCCAGCTAATGTTTAGCTACTGCTAGTGTAGATTGTTGTGTTTACAGTACTCAATTAATTATGTTCATTTTAATTAATTTATATGAAAATGTTACGGTTTTAAATGTAACACACACACTGTATATCTTTATGTGACCAACTAGGCCAGCAAAACAAAACAAAAAAATAACTATTTTGTTATTTTTGTTATCCGAACTATTTTGTTTTTCCAGTGATGTTATCAAGAAAGTATATAATAAAAAAGAAAATCGAAATATCACCTTGAGTGAATCAGCCTGTTTGATATATCAGTCTATCACTAAAAAGCAATCCTTACTGTCAAGTCCTGCTACGCAAGATGTGTGGTTTGCTTCTTTTGTCTTGGAAGCATTAAAGCTGTCAAAATAAACAAGAACACTTTGATGGCTAGTTTGAGAGTAACTCTTCACGAATAGTTTGTGGACAGTCAGATAAAGAAGAGCGGTCTGTCACCATCGTAAGAGGTGTCTGCTGAACTCCTAAACGTACTGACTCAGAGGGAGATAATAATAAACACGGCTTATTTCCAACAACAAAAGAACTCCTCCGTCGAAATGAAAGACTATGACAAATCGTTGTTCTAATGTTTCCTGTGTGGGTGTGCCGTATGCGAATGCGTCTGTGTGTGTGTCCCTGTTGGCTAAGCAGCAGGGTGACTACTCCCCCTGTCTTCCCACCATCTGCCCAAGAGAGAGCTCCTCCAGCACCTCTTCCACGATCAGCACTTTTCCAGGCTGAAGCCAAGAGAACGAGACATCCAGCTAACTCTGCAGGTCCCATTGCTCACCTGCGTCAACGAGAACCCGGGTCTCACTGATGAGCAGTTAATCAAAGGAAATAAAGTTAGGATGCTAACTATTCGAACTTCGAAAAGTTATGAAAGTCTCCGGCACGGGAAAAGGAAGTGTGCAATATAATACACTACAATATTGCACCAAATTAATCAAGCTGTGTGAACTTTAGCAACAATTCTGAAGATATATGGTGTGAACTTGCTATTCTTATCAACGGAATCATTTAAATTGACACCAAAGATGTGCACTCTGAAATTCAGGCTGCAATTAATTAGGCACTCTTCAAAATAGAATTGATACATGAAGAAAAGGGTTGGATCGATACCACAAGTTTGGCTTCAGTACGATACCAGTATCTACTATCTCGGTATTGATACCATAATTAGGCAATTAGGCAGCCTGAAAAAATAACAGAACCATCTTACTGACTTAGCAAAAACTGTTACAATAAATGAATCTGACAACACTGCACAATAAATCTCTTATTGACATCATGTTGTTGTTAAGTATTCGTGAACGTGCTTTGGCTGAACTTAAAGGGTTAGTTCACCCAAAAATGAAAATTCTGTCCGTATTTACTCACCCTCATGTTGTTCCAAACCTCTATGTGTTTATTTTTTCTGCTGAACACAAAGGAAGATATTTGGAAGAATGTTTTAATCAAACAGATCTCATTCCCCATTGACTACCATAGTAGGAAAAATACATACTATGGTAGTCAATAGGGAATGAGATCTGTTTGATTAAAACATTCTTCCAAATATCTTCCTCTGTGTATAGCAGAACAAATAAACACATAGAGGTTTGGAACAACATGAGGGTGAGTAAATACTGACAGAATTTTCATTTTTGGGTGAACTAACCCTTTAACAAACAGCTTTCTCTGAACAACCTCCAGCATTTTCAGTGGTTTTTAGTGGATTCAGAGCAATATAAACTCATCTGATTGGCCATTATGTTCATATTCTCAACAGATATATGTCAGTAATAGGCTACAACACTGGAAAAACAGGTTGTCAATAGAAATACTCTTCACAGAGCGCTAACACAAATACACACTAGAGCATAAACATTATTTGGTTACTCGTGATATTCTCTTATTTTATATTAACACCACAATTATGGTGTAGAGTGAGTCTTATCTGTTTGATACATCTTGTTTCTCTGTTGTCAAATTTTCTGGTTTCATGATCAGTTTGGATAACATTGCCACATAGGTGAACTTCGGAACAGCAGTATATCGATTACCGAAATGGTTGTAATCATGATTGTACCATTTAAAATATAACATATACCGGTATTTTTCAAGGACCAGGGCAACCCTAGGGTTCACAAAGGCAAATATCTCAAATCACCATTCATGCTGGTGCTAGTCAATCACGGTGGTCGTTCTCTCTCAAGTTTAGACTCAAAACCCCCATTTGCCCTTCACACACTCAAGGATGGTCAAACTCCCATTGAGCCAAGCAAGACTAATATAAGCCATTTGGGTGTTTAGAAAGGCTTACCCTTTTCAGCGCTCAAAGCCCCATTAGATAAAGAGGAGCAGGGCAGGCTAATTAGAGTCTGACCGCTTGGCCATTCTAGAGCAAAGATTCATTTGCACTGGTCTTACAATCGGCCTCTCTCTCTCTCTCTCTTTCTCTCTCCACCTAATAGAAAAATAAGCTACTTCACTCTGCATCGCTGGCAGTGACACCTGCGATGGAGGGGGTAATGGTGTTTAATGGCCTTTTAAATTTTTATTCAGTCTGAGAATCATAAAAGAGGAACCAGGCAGCCACTGGATCTCTTAATAATCCCAATGCTATGGCAACCAAAAGCAAGCTCAGTCGTCGGACATTAGGTTGCTCGCCAATCCACACCAGCTCTCAGTTCTTGTGTTGGAAGAAGTGTTGAGATATCAAGAAAGAGGCACGTTTCTAGATTTCCACAAGGTCAACAAATGGCGTTTTAGTGATCCTAATAATAGACGTTTTAAAGTTTAAGTGCTGCCCGGGGGTTTTTTGCTTGTTCATTAGAAATCACAGGCCTGCTAGGCCAACACAGCAAGGAATGGACATTAATAAGGCAGAGGGATAAAAAAAAAGGGACAAAGAGGGAGGAAAATTGAGGAAGAGTGTTTATGTTTAGGAAGGCTGCAACTGTGAGTTTGCACTCCCTGGTGAGAGAGACAAATCCAGATCTGATATAAGAGTTGTGGCTTTTACACATCTGAGACCCGCTATATAACCAGAACCTATCTTTTATTTATTTACAGCAGCACTGAGAGGGAGAGAGAGAGAAAGAGAGAGAAAGATATATATAAAAAAAAAATACAAACACAGAGGACACAAATACACACCTGGGCAATTATGGTGAGGATATCGGCAAGTTTTGTACTTGTTTATCCAGTACATCAGGATCTGTACACCGGAGAGTCTTTAAGCAGGTTTCACAGGGTTCTTGGAAAGACCTAAAACCTAAAAAAAAAAAAAAGTATTTAAAAGACATCTCTTATGTTTACCAATGGAAATGCAAGAACTGAGGAAAAAAAAAACAGTTTTAAATATCCATCTGTTTTTTTGTTTGTTTGTTTTTTTCAGTTGTGAGGTGACTATTAATAATATAAATGACAATGCTAAATGATATCCACTACTACTTAACATTTCTATATTTCATATGATTAATCTATCAGCCACATGAGTGTATATGCAGCTCCCTCCGTTTAACACATTTAAATGAATTCTGCATTATGGGTGGGTGATATAGGTAGACACAAATTAACCGGTAGGAATTTGTCAACTTATACAGATTTTTGACTATTCCTGCGCTCACGCCATGTCATAATTACCGTAGGCTCGATATGACAGCACCATTCGGAACTATTCATGTCCTCGGACAGGGAATTATGTGTTTCTATGGCAACACAATCAACACCTAAATGAATCTCCAGCGGTCACGTAGTACAAGTAGGAGCTCTTAGAAAAGTCCCATCTTACAAGTTGTAATTGAGCTCTACAAATACATGAACACACTGTACAAGTTGAAACCTCGAAATTATGGTAATTTCAACATGGCTGAATGTGCACGGTTATGTTTACGTGACCTTGTTGTGCAGCACTTGGTCAGGAAAGCTTATCATTTGCGTGAGTTTTAAGCATTGACTTAGATTTCAAACTGTTGAAGTAGCCTAAGCAGCAAAAGACAACTCTTGTGTACAAGCATGTGTGTGTGTTTACATATCTAAAATAATTATACACAGTGCCCCCCCCCCCCCCCCCCCCCCCCCCCCCCCCCACATATATTATGTAAGCACAAACTTTTATTTTGGATGCGATTAATCGCGATTAATCGTTTTGACAGCCCTAATTTATATATAATATAAATTATATATAAATCTATTTACAGTATATACATGATAATATTTCTTAAATATATACAAGCATGTGTGTGTATTTAAATATATAAAATAATTATACACAGTGCACCCACATATGTATGCATACAAAAACTTTTATTTTGGATTAATCGCGATTAATCATTTGACAGCCCTAATAAAAACCTTATTTAAAGCAAAAATAACTATATCGTGATACATAAAATAAATGGGTGAAAAGATTAGTAAACACTACATTAGAAGCCTAGTTTTCAGTGAAAATGCTAAACTTTTTGAAAGTCTGCTCTTGCTATGATTGGTGGGATATAGTTATGATTACATGAAGCAAGACAAACTTAATGAAACAAATGGGATTTTTGAGACCGTCAGCAGTCCTAGTCAGTCAAGGTCCAGCAGTCAATCTTGCAGTGGTCTCCTGTCCAGCGTCAGCTGAGTAAACACAGTGCTTTGTCGTTTAAATGTCAGTGAAAGACATCAAACCCAGTTCTTTCTCAAACTCCATCTGCTTTATACAGATGTCTCAATCAAGCCAGCAGCTGCGTGGTGTCTTACTGTCAGAGAGGGCCAGGGCTACACTTATACACGCTTCTGTTTAGACACAGGAAACGTACCTGCCATACACCACATGCTACCTGACCTGCCCGTCTGCTGCCTGTCATTCAGCCCTCGCATGGACCCTCAACACACTAACACAAGCCTCCACACCCTTACACACATACACATCAAACTCCTCCTCTAACACTTGTAATGCCTTGTGTCTTGACAAAAATGTTTCAGTTTAGAAAAAAAGGCCATAGGCAAAGACATTTCAGTGTTATCAATTAAACACACGTACCATCACATCAGAGACAAAATAATGGTTTGTTGTGACATTTTGCAGATGGTGTGCTATGTGCTTATCACGAAACAGGTGATCACTTCTATGATTTAAGTTATGTTTAAACAAGAATCTTCACGGCAAACACAGTAAAATAGCCTGATATTACTTCTAACAAATACTTCATAAGTGGATCTTGTTATCCTGTCACTTCTTCGAAAAAAAAAAAAGAAAAGAGTGTAAAATCAAGTCACATTTTCTGAAAGAATGCACAGAAATGCACCCAACATTCAGAAAACATATACAATAAAAGAAATATTCAATTAAAATTATTTTTTAAAGCACTTCTTGCGAACATCAGTGCAAAAAAAAAAAAATGTGGGCGAGTATTTTGTGGCAGAAAGAGATCATCATCAAATTTTCATTTCTTTAATTTAATTTTCAATAAAAAGCTTTAATTAATGAGCTTTTCTACCAAAACAACTTTATTCATTGACAGCTATAGCACTGGCTATTGGATAATGTAAACCAAAAAAGAACTGCCAATTTAGACAAAATTACAATTTTTTCTAAATCACATCCAATCTCGCTTTATTCTGGTAAGTAACATCCACTTTGAACAATTTGCATGCTAAGCTGCAAATGCTTTGACAATACAAATGTAATGTTGTGTCATGGCACACTAAAATATAATTGAGAGAGAGAGAGAGAGAGAGGGAGAGAGAGGGAGAGAGAGACACTCGACCTTCTGATGACACCATTCTTCAGTCTCTCAGGGCACGGTTGGACACTGGCTCCTTGTACAGATACACATAACAGGGCCAAACAGATGCTATTTCAGCCCAGAGGACAACACAAACACACTGACAACATACAAATGACCTGCACGCATTTAACTGTGGGTATGCACTTGAAAGGCAGCATATGCACTGCAAGACCAGAGCATTTTATAAACATCATTTATTAGCATGAACATACTCCAAAAAAAAAAATAAATAAATAAAATAATGGATAAAAAAAGCCCTATTCGGATGGGACTAGTTTTAATGGAGGAAGTTTGAGACATTTGTGTTTCACAGGCTTAAGCCCTATTCAGACGAGACTAGTTTCCAAGGAGTTTGTGTTTCACAGGGGTACTTTGTGGATTGAATCCCGTCCAAATCTGCCATGTCTCTGTTTTTCTCACACAACCTCAGTGAAAGAGAAAATTACCTTTACAAATTAAAATTTTACTGGTTTTACTGTCTTACACATTAAAAATGACTGGTTTTCGGCTAACTCAATGGTCTGCTGAGATATCTAATCCCGTGTAAATGTAAATGAATGTGAATGCTGAGTTTCCCAACGCTTCTCATATGTTTTTGACTTCCTGCGTGCTACCGTTCGTGGACCAATCTTTTATGTGTTTTCAATTAATTTCAATATAGATGGTATCTGATGAAAAAATAAAGAAGTTAAAAACGACAGTGAAGGATGAGAGAGCACTAGGCCTGGATTTTAAGTTATGCTTTATTTATGTGTGTGTGTGTGTGTGTGTGTGTGTGTGTGTCAGTCATCCGTGAGGGGCTGCCGCTTTACTTTCATATGTGTTTATTTTATAATATGGAGAGAGAGAGAGAGAGAGAGAGAGAGAGAGAGAGAGAGAGAGAGAGAGAGAGAGAGAGAGAGAGAGAGAGAGAGCTCTGTGTTCTGATGCTCTCTGTGTTCATTTCCTATGTTCCGCCTTCACTCTTTCTGCTATTTAGTCACATTTACCTGCTGTAATAGATCTTATATGACCTATATATATTATATTATTTTATAATATGCTTCTTTCCCATTCTGACATTCAGTTTGGAGTTCAGGAGATTGTCTTGACCAGGACCACACCCCTAAATGCATTGAAGCAACTGACATGTGATTGGTTGATTAGATAATTGCATTAAGGAGAAATTGAACAGGTGTTCCTAATAATCCTTTAGGTGAGTGTTTGTGTATGTATATAGGTATATATCAAAGCATTCTCATCCTAGGGTGTCATATAGTGACAATGCGTATACATCCAAAGCACATGGCACCCTTTAGCATCAATATAACATGCTTCGGATATGGGTAGGTTCATGTCTGGGGTAGGGTTACGGTTAGACCACTAGGAGGCGCATTTTGGGCCATATATATATATATATATATATATATATATGCTGTGGAAAAAAAAAAACGTACATACCCCTAACTTTTGAACAGTATGGTATTCATAACAGTACGCATTACACACTCAGTTTCATCAGCACACTGTACAAGCTGTACATGCGGACAGACAGGGATCTAGTTGTGTTCCATAAAGCTTGGCTTTTTTTCAGGTTGATTAAAGATCCCGTGTTGATTTCCTTCAGAGTCACACTGAATACAGCGGACACGGAGCCGTGCCAGCGCAGCTCATCAAACGCGCCACACGATACCCACATTAAAGGTAATGTTTCTTCCACTCCATCTCGCATTGTTTTATTTTGCTCTCTGGCTTTAATGAATGTGACAGAATTATGCCGCTTTAAAACCGTCTGCTTTATTGTTCTATTTGTTTATCTATTTCTTATTTCCTCATCTTTTCCCAGCTCTCATCTGTCATTCTTCGGTGTTTTCATTTTATTGTACTGTTGATCGCTGCCCATTTTCGGATTAGGAGATTAAGTTATTCATCACTCACGCGCTCCCTGCTGCGCCACTGCTATCAGGACACCGCCAAATCACAACATCTCAGCCAGCCATTTCAAAATAATTGAATGCACAATAATTTCCCTATTAATACATTTCTCATATTAGAGATTATGCATGAAACATCCACATTATCTGTGGCAGTGTTTTCCTTCTCTCTTTTTTTCCTGTGTGCATGTGTTAATGTCTTGCTCCTCTCCAGTAAATCTAATAGACAGGATTGAATAGCTCATGCCAGGATGAAGGGATAGGTTACAGATAGCCTCCTCTTTTTTATTTATTCATTTTTTTTGCCTCTCCCTCCCTTCTCCTTCTCTGGTGGAAGATGCAGAAGAAAATTAAAGAAAATCGATCATTTTCGACTAGGGTGGTGGGGACGAGCTGTGACGGTTGCTACGCCAACAGTAACTCAGCCTCTCACAGCGGTCTCAGAAAAGTTGTTTTGTTTAGGCATTGTAGTCGCTCGCATTTTTGCACTAGACACACCAAAGACTCACACCAACAAAAGGCATCAATGGATGTGCCATATATGCACGTATTAGCATGAGAACAGATCATTAAATCCACTGTAGGCAGCCAACCAAAACGCCTCGGCACAGCGGCCATTATGTCGTCATCATACTTCAGTGAACCGTGATTTGCTTTGTACTAAAAATAATCCTCTCTTCCACAGCAAGGACAGAGGTGGACTCACAACAGAGCTGGTCACAGTTAGAGATCCTCTTCAAACATCAAAGTGTGTTAATCACTTGTGTTAAATGTGCTCAAGCCTGGATATGGGGTGGAATTAAGGCTATACTGTACACTGCACCTGGGCATATAAGATCTATTACAGCAGGTAAATGTGTCTAAATGGCAGAAAGAGTAAAGGAGGAACATAGGAAATGAACACAGAGAGCATCAGAACACAGAGCTCTCTCTCTCTCTCTCTCTCTCTCTCTCTCTCTCTCTCTCTCTCTCTCTCTCTAATTAAATTGCATATTACTCAAAGACTGACATGTTTGGCTGTTGTAGCTGTTGCAAATTCGTAGATTTTGAAAATCAAGTTTTGAATTTTACCAGGAAAGGAGTGGTTTTGATGCACAAAGTTGTGAAAAATCACATTTTAACAATGTTGCAACATTTTAACCCCTTAGCAGGTCTGACAATCTACCCATCTATCCGTCCGTCCAGCCATTCAACCATCCATCCATCCATCCATCCATCCATAACTCCATCCATCCATCCATCCATTTAAAAAAAGTTACCAGTAATCTTATAATCACGTGGATGTTTTCAGAAATGATTGTAACCTCAGTTACCTATAATAAACTATATATTTCCAAGTAAAGTGCATTAAAAACATTATCAGCCATTTTATCTGTGACAATGAATCAAGTATTATGAGCATTATAATGTATAACAAACAACTACTCACACTGACAGCAAAGTCTAAAAGTGTAGTTTACACATACAGTGTGATTAAATATTTTTAAATAAAACTCGTATTTATGAAAATAAAATATAACAAGAAATGCTAATCTTTAGGAATTTAATGATTCTTCTTCAGCTGATTAAAGAACTTAATGCTTCCAATATCTTAAACATTCCATGAATGATATTTTTTTGTACTTTTGAGGAAGCACCTGTAAATTCAGTGCCACGGCAACAAATGTCATTTAAAAATATTATTAACAATGCAACCTGTTGTAAACAAAAAATGGTTCTTGATTGGCAAACCTATGTATGGTAGAAAACAAAAAGCATGATAAAATAATATGAATATCCGAAGCATTCAAAACCTCTGTATAATATATTGTATATAAAAAAAGTGTTTTACAGGGAGTGCTACTGAACATATTGCTGACTTGATTTGATTAATAGTAACACCATAAACACAGACACATGATTTCACAGCGGGCAGAGAAATTAATAAATAAATAATAAATAAATAAATATCAGTGAGCGAAAGTGTGTTTGTGTGAGCTACCCAGTTCCCGTCTCAAATGAACATGTGCTCTCTCTGCACAGATGACACTCAAAATGCATTATAACCATTAATGAAAAAGTTAATGGGCCATTTTCTTACATATCAATTTACATTTTACAATTTGGGTACACAAATGATGTCTGCTACGGCGGGTCCTTAATATTTTGCTCAAGGAAACAGTTCTAATGTGTTTTGTGGACATCAAATGTAGTGAATAATGATGCGTCCATCGCATGCAAATAAGATGACAGTTGGAATGGGCTGATCAACAGTGCTCGCATAAAGAGGTTACAGACTGCCATGTACTGTGCTCAGTTTCAAAAATGTCATATCGCAGTGTGTCCATGTTTGCAAGCAAATACACAAACCAATGCGCTCAATTATGATCAGCTCCCTTGTGTGCAAGTTCAACTAGCAAATTATCTATCACAAAGTATCCCAATTTTCACACTCTGCTGTGAATTTCATAAAATATAAGCAGAAATAAGCCTTAGATGCACTGCATAATACATAAACCTTAGTTAGGGAAGTGCCAATTTGTGAAATGAATAAAACAAGGCTGTGAAGGATAGACGTAGGCCTAAACTGTGTTCAATGGATTGCAGCGTTGTCTAACAACAAGATGATTTGTTCAGCTCTTTGTTCGTTTGTTAATTTGTTGAAGAAACAACATCAACAACAAACAATGTTATTCTATACAAATGCGGCCCTTGGTTATTTTCTGTCTTTTCTCGGTCAAGAGGGCACCAAATTAAACAATTATTTTACATTTCGACTACATAAATGATCCACTTTCAATAAAGATTAATGTTGCAATGGGTGAAATGCTCCTTCAATGACATGGGAAAACATGGGTCACATGGCCAAACCAGTTAAGAACCACTGATCTAAGACCTTTATATAGTGTGTGCATTGAAAAGATTGTATGTCTCCCTAACAGCCTTGTTTTCATCTGCATTAAATTACATATGGCATCCAACCTGACTAAGGTCTATTAACACATTAAACCAACTGTATGTAATTTTATTTTACCTTGAAATATCAGTTTCATAATCATTCTGATGGTACACTGACTTCTAATAAGGTGAATGGCTTCGGTTTCTTACCCAAACTCCCCTAGTAGATGCAATCTGGCCTATGGTGTCGCCAACATTTGATTACACACATACACATTCAACTCACAATATTTACATGAAAAAAATTGCTGTATTACTGTATTAAAGCTGTTTTATGTAATATGTAAACATGCTGCTTTATCAAGGTTATAACCCCGAAGAAGATATCACAGGTTCATCAAGTAAGTTTAGATGATCCATCCTTAATCACTTTTAGTCAGCTTTGACGTAACTCCTCTCAGCCAGTGCATCTTTTCGTAGTGACTATAGCAGCCTTGTCACCTGACCTGAGTACTGTGCGCTGATTCGCTAAAACTGACTTATCGGGTTAAGTTTTGCTTGCCGGTTTCGTTGAAAACTTAAACTTGCGATACCTTGACAATGGACAATACTGGCTTTTGTGACAAAACGTGTTTAGGGTTCAGTCAATATTGCCAGGAGTCTATTTCAGCTGAGCAAATTGAAGTTATAAAGACAGGGTTAGACACAACGGCAGACAGTATGGTGAGTAAACGAAAATGCTTTCTTTGGCGGAAATCCATAGATGGACGTTAAATGAGGATGTAAACAGTGTCAAAATAAAGGTCAAGATTCAATCAATATTTTACATGTGGCATCGATGTATCGTATTGTTAGAGGTTTGATCGATGCACTGATCCATATCGATGTATTGTTACACCCCTCATTAAATGATGACTTTTTTTTTTCATTTTTTGGGGGGGCTCTCTTTCATTAAAATAGTCAGAGTGTAATTTTAACATATTAGCCACTGGATGGTTGCTTCCTAAAAAAAGATGCAGGTTTACACACTGGTATATAACCACATAATGTTTTTGCTTATGCGTATATTTAATGCAGTTATTAAATGCAGTACGCTTTTATGGGATCTACCGGGGGATCTGCTTTCCGTTCTCCTCCCAACACATTCCAACACGCTGAGCTCCCTCTCAACTTTACGGAAAATAATATTTTTCACCGTAGGGCGTCATTCTCTGCATATCTCCTGTACGATAGTAACGCTCGCACGGATGCGGCGGCAGCAGTCCCGGGGGCTGGGACGGCTGAGCGCAAGGGCTTATGGGTGTGAATATATGTATCAGTGCCATCTGCATGTGAAGTGAGAAAACACAGAAAGGGCAGAGAGCCAATCACACACCCACGCACACCTGAGGAAGGCGTCATCACTGCAGCCTATTGTTTTAGGGCACGTTTGTGTATGTGTGAGGCACATGGGAATGCTGTCACACCTTTTAAACTCACAGCCACCAACAAACACACACAAAATTGCAAATCTGTTTTGTTTGATGCATTTTCAAGCTTTGTGGGTCATGTTAAAAACGCCGCTACATGACATTGTTTGTGTGTGCGTGTGAGTAAATGGCAACACTGTATGTTAAGACGCAACTCAATTCCCACTCCAACAATCACTTTGATACCCACTATAAGCGAACAACACCCACTGCTACAAGACGTATATTCTCCATATACATTAATGCAAATGAAAAGACGGCCGCAGTTTGACGCTCTCCCTCCTTTTTCCTCTCCTTTCTCATTATTCCACTACCTCACACGTTCCCTCTCTTCTCATCTTTCCTCCTCTACCAGCAGCAGTCCAAAGCAATGGCCAATAACACAGCATGCTGGAACAGATACCTGCAAAGTTAATATCATTAATCAATACCAATGGAATTGTGTGGAGGGACGCAGTCAAGTGAGCCTCCCAGCAGTACCAATCTCCCTCCCTTTAAACCTCATTTGCAAGCCCAAGATGGCCGCTCGGATGACTGGCAGCAAAGTTTTTCCAACAAATTTCATGGGGCATGAGCCAAAGATAATAGGTTTTCAGCCCAATGACAATCCAATTACAACGCCAATCAAAGCTGACTCCATGCAGGCTAATTATCAGCTTCAGCCGTCAGTTCAAATACTAACATACCACTTTTTATTTGAATAGAAATTCAGTTTTGAAACCAAGCAGGTCTGCCATCCCTGATGAGCGGGGAGCAGCAGAGAATCCTACCTTGGCGGTTGCTTCCCACACTGATAAAGAACAGCAGGGTATCGTTATAGCAGAACAGAGTATCCGCTAAAATGTTTAGGGGTGGCTTCCGTGTGTCTGTGAACGTTATGAGGGACTTATCTTCAAATGTGGTTTCAGGTAAATCAGAAGACTGGGTGTATTACCAAATTAGTCCAATTAAATTATCTCTGATAGCCATGTCTATTTGAAATGGGCATTTCAAACTGAAATACACTGCTATATAAAATAATGTCTGAACACAAGTTTGACACTTACAATAGAACACAGTGATTTGCAAATGATGTTTGACACTCACGTGAGTAATTGTTTAAATTGGAAGGACAACTGCATATTATATTTTACCAGCAGAGAGGAGACATTTTTGGATACATCTTATAAATGGTACATTTTTCTATGTTTGTATTTGTAAATAGTCTAAGGCTACATTTGTGCAGTTATAAGAAAATACTGTAAAACACCAAAATAATTTAACCAATTTCTACTTATTGCTTTAAGTTAGATTAAACAAGACAGGAAAAAATAATGAGTCGAAATGACTTGTACAGCTATTTTGATTATACTGATTATAAGACAGTAACTGAACATTTTAAGTTAAATTAAGGGAAATTTAAACAATAAACCCAATTAGTGTACACTCGAAGATATCATGAACATAATTTAGAAAACAAATAAAATGAATAGTTCTTTTAAATGACTATATCTGCATTTGTACCCTTACATTTTTTTTTATGCCATTTTCGATTCAATAAATTGTGAGGTGAATTTGTGATTGGCTAGTGAACGGCTGTTCCAGAATCCAGGATTATTTCCAAATCACAGCATTCACGCAGTACAATTTTGAGAGGATAACACAGATACAGCAGTGTAAAAACAAAGGATCACGAGTGTGTCCGCGCCACTCTGAGATGTGCCGGGATGAAATGCACTGAGGATATGGAGGGCTGGCACAGACATGACATCTAATAATGTCTTTCCTCTACAAGTCTGTCCTGCTTGGGTTGGATTTAGAGGAGGTTTATCTCCTTCATATAACACCCCCCGCTCCCGACACTCACATTACACTCACACACCAACACACACACAAACTAACAAACAAAACCTGCATCAATAACACAAATGATTAAACATTCATGGCCTTTTGTAGGGAACATCTGCTCTATATAGAAGTCTAGCCTGAGGGACTGGGTGGAAAGAATCAGGAGGATTTTTCTCAAAGAAGCTCAAGGAAGCAATAAGATGGCACTCAGTCCTGTGTCTCTGTGCCACACTCAAATATAGAAGAAAACACATACACACACATCGAAAAAAATACATTCAGTCGAAGGTTTTGCACTTCTGTCAAGGTGAATGAACAAATGAGTAAAAAAAAAAAAAAAACTTTTAATGCCGTTTAAAGTGAAGAGACTGGAAGTTATTTGAGAAAGAGTATGAACTATGACTTCAATGTATGAAGAACAACTGCTGTGGCGAAACTCCTGACACACTACATGTACATTTGGCAAAACAAATCTATTTTACATTACTTATTATCACATTAAAGCTGATATCCGTCAAATAGGCAATATTATAGAGCTAGCTATACTACTTTATCAGGTGGAAACATCATATAGTATGAAAGATGGAAAATTTAGGGCAACTTCTATTAAAATATACAATAAAATTAAATAATAAAATCCATAATATAAGTCAATTTCAAGTAAGCAATTTGAATGCATAATGACATGCACCTCTTAAAGGGACAGTGCTCCAGCCAAGTGCTCTTATAGACTAAAATTATGTTCTGTTGCTAAGTCCAACATCATCTGAAAAATATATATCTTGCAGCATATACATTATTTATATAATATCCTGATGTATATATTTATAGTATATCTGTATATAAAATATAAAAGATGATGTAAGGAGGACATGTAAAACTAAATATTTTGAAGATGCATAAGCTCAAATAAAAAGTGTTTTTATTGCTTTAAACTATATGTTGCTTTTGATATAAGACAATGAAAAAAAAACAGAACAATTTAGAAAAAACTCAACACACCTCTGATCCCAATTTAATCCTTTAGACATCATGTGACCGTACTGAGCAATATTTAGTTCAGTTGATGTATTCTGCACTTTATGTTAAGCCATCTCTGTTTTTTTTCCCTTTCCCATTTATCTTTTTTTTCCCCCAAACCGCTGTTTCCGTAAGCGTTTCCTATTGATTGCTTCTACTGACTATAAACCCACACAGAGCCACCCCATCTGAGAAATGATTATCTTTGATTATCTCTGAGTTTGTGGTTCAATAAATTCATGAAAATTTGAGGCCTTGCTGTGCTTCCCACCAGAGTCAGCGCGTATAAGTCTCTCTCTCAGTCCTTCAATGTGTTATCACTGCTCTCTACACAAACTCCGCACTTCTGAGGAGATTAATGACACATTGTCTGTGGAGATAACATCTGTCTCCACTGCTCCTGAAATATCAAGCTTAATAAATATATTTATGAGCCCTGCTCTCTATAGCACTAATGCAATCAGCCGTTGCCGCTCACGCTGGCCCAAGACACTGAAAACTCATTGACTTATTTTGTAGCAAATTAGTCCAACACCTAATCGCTGAACCCTGCTCCGCTTTTTGAATTACGACTCCGAAACACCCATCCGCTCTGCAGCAACTGCAGTCTGAATTATATCATTTCGTAGACTTGCCGGTGTCCAGATTTCATTAGCAACACATTAACAACGCTTTACATCTATTACCATCCTGACATGATCTATAAATAACCGGCATGGAAACAGAGTATTACCATTAAACACACTAGCGTTACGGTAAAGAGATACATCATTAAAACTGAACATGGGTCATGAACAATATAGGCACAACTGACTTTCAAAGATGAAGGTTAGAAGTAGTCATTGCGTGAATGTGAACGGGTCTGTTGGGGCAGTAGGCTTTCATCTTCAGAAACATGCAATCCATGAACTTAAAAAAAATGTTCATATAATTCATATTAATTTAGTTCATAAAAACAAAATATTACATGATCCGCTTCATTCATTTTCACACACACGCACTTGATCTAATAATTGGCCACTCATGCTGTCAAACGATTAAAATATTTAATCGCGATTAATCGCATTGATAGTTAACATGTGATTAATCGCAATTAATCACACATTTTTATCTATTCTAACATTATTTATTTATTTATTTATTCATTTTAATGCTCTTATCAACATGGAAAAGTGGATCGGCTTGCTTTGTGCAAATGTTTTTTTTTTTTGTTTTTTTTTTAATTGAAAAGATGACGAGATATTGACGAAGGGGCAGAGAATTCGCATCAGCTGTGTGTGTGTGTGTGTGTGCATGTGCGTGTGGTTATCATCATCGATGATAGCTCAGTTCACAATGACAAAACACACAGATCACTTTGGTCTTGTCAATGGAACCATTTGGCAACTTTTTAAAAGTAAACTTTCCTTTCAGAATCTTACTGGCATCCATTTCGGCGTCTTGCGCTCGTCATCCACTCAAAATGTAACGTTAACCAACTATTTGGCCGGCTCGCAAGCCCAAACGAGTGTGTGCGGCGTGCCTGTTGTTTTGTTTACGGTCTAGCTAGATCCGCTTGCGCTTTGGTCGACGAAGCAACAAAACGTCCTTGCACGACGCAAACCATTGAAATGAATGGGTTTCATAGCGCAGCTCGCGTATGCCGCGTCCTGTTGCAAAAGCATGTGAAAGAAAACTACAAAGTTTGCTAGGCCAAAAATACCGTTAATCGCGTGATAAAAAAAAATTAACGCCCTTAAAATGGGTTTGTGTTAACGCCGTTAATAACGTGTTTAACTGACAGCCCTAATATATATATTAAATAATAATAAAAGTAAATTAAAAATATAATTCAATTCAATTCAATTACATAATAGTCATCTTGGTTTGAAAAAAAAAACATGGTGAATAAATAGTGAGAGAATTTGCATTTTTGGCTGAACTATCCTTTAAGTTCAAGGAGTACACAGCGAGGAGCCATTTGTTTTCAGGGTAAACATGTCCCCCCCCCCTCCTCACCTCCATCCCACAGTCCCTAAACCTGACAGAGCAGTAGCCGAGGGCTACATGAGACACAGGATGCAGTACAAGGACAAATCCCCACCCACGAGGACAGGAAGAGGAAAGATGTGATTAACTCTTTATCATTGCGACTTTACAGCGGTATGAACATCACTACAATGCGATTTGCCCCCCGATCTGACGCCCCACTCTCCTGTTCTCTAAATATTAGTCTAATCTGAGATATGTGCTGTAGCTTGAGGCAGAGGGAGGGTGGAGGGAGATAAGCCAAGAGGCTAAACTAACAGAAATTAATAACTGTGATGGAGATCTGCCTGTTTAGCATAATTTCAGTGTGAAAAAGCACCCTGACCCCCCAATGATACTCTTTATCTTGATTATTTTGAACAATGTGAAACAACACAATTTTGTTTATGACTCAACCTTTAGCAGTCAGGTGCTAAACCAAACCTGACACGCTCAGAGCTCACTGTTAAATGTACACCTCGCTTCTTTTCTCTCTCGATAACACGTACCATCTTGTTAAAAATCACTTTGATTATTATACATGAATAGTTCAGTCTCATCGTGTGCGTTACACCTCTCAAATACTGGAGGAAAAAGTACTATGTGAATAAACGGGCTTTTATGAATCAAGTTTTTTATGTTTGCAGAGATTTATTTGATTGGAGAATTATGGGGAAAACAGCAATCTTGTGAAATTTTATTTGAAATTAAAATAACTGTTAATTTAAAATAACCAGACTAAAATGCATGTTTGAGCAGTTCTAACTAAAAGCAACCTGCATGTGCCATTTCTTAATCTCAAGATGCACACCAGTACCGTTTTTTTTTTTCTTTTTTTTTTCCTAACGTTTTTAAATGTCCTAATTGAACCTATCATGGCTTAGTCTATAAGCCCTGTCTAAGGAACTGGGACTAAATGTCTTTACTGTCACTTTTGATCAATGTATGAATAAATCAATATACGAATAATGAATATATCTATTAATTTCTTTTTTTTTTAATAGCATTCCGATCCAAGCAAACTTTTGGAAGTTAGTGAACAAAGAAATGTTTTCTTTTCTGTACCATGTGGAACAGGTCTCCAGTAATACTTCTAGAATAGATTTCTTCATTAAGCTTTGAAATGAAATGTCATTTATTCAATTAAGGCCAGCTTATCTATCAGATGATTTTGACCTACACAAATTATCAAGTTTAGTTTCAGAAATAAATTCAAGGACTCTTTACAAAAAGATAAAATATCATGCTCTCAAAAACATAACCTCTCAAAGTGCAACACAGCCATGTTAATTTATGAAAAGCGATTATATAAACTTCTTTGAAAATAAAAAAAAAATAAAAAATGACTGCATGCATACCAGCTGAATCTGCACACAAAGTTGTAAAACGTTTCTTATCAATAGCATCTGCACCTTGCAAGAGAGATGGGCGAGCAAAAGCAGGGATGTTAACTGCTATGGTAACCAACCCCTGGGGACCGAGAATTCTCATCGGATCACCTCCCAACATCTGGCTCTTAAACGTTCACACACACACACACACACACACAAAGAAAAAAAAAAAGAAAAAAAGAAAATGAAATGAAATGCACAAAAGTGAAAAAAAACAAGAGAGCAAATGATACACATCGATATCAACCTTACAGACAGTAAATATCTGTACACGGGCTAGCTAAAATACACACAGAGTTGAAATGAACTCGAATTCAAAACTAATTACTAATTCAATTAACTATTAATATGCAGTGATTAGGAGTTTATTGAGGCACAAGTTGTAATAGTTAGTTAATAGTAAGAATTGGACTCTAATCATAAGTATGACATTATAATTATTATTATTTTTTTCAAGCCAAAAACGAACAAACAAATAAATTATTATGCTAATAAATTTGGCAAAATGACTTAAAAGCATGTTATTATCTGGGTGAAATTAACATGAATATATATATATATATATATATATATATATATATATATATATATATATATATTAAAATTATATTTTATTGTTGGGAATCAATTCAAAATTAAAATGTCTACTTGACCTTAATAAGGAGGACAGAGAAAAAAAAATTCACAAGTTTCAAGTTTCATATTTACTGACGAAGCCTAGACATTAAACCTCCTCATCAACAGCTACATAAAATTTTGAACAGCTTCATAAAATATTATTTTTTGTGTTTATGTATTTAACACATAAGTGCAGACATACATAACACACATATAAGTGCAGTTATATGCACAATAACTGAGAGGGCTTCAGCAAAATGGTCATAATTAACTGAGTTAATTCTTCTTAAAGATTGTCACTGATTAAGAGACCCGTTTTAGTAATTTACATCAATGTAAGTGTCGAGTGACTCTCCCTTCCCCCCAAACACTGGTGAATTATGAACATATTGGCGGCCATATTGAGACAGACAATCAAAACAGTAAGACACACTAATGTGGAACACCTCTCACGGTACCAGTGACAAAATGTTTTTGTTTTGTTTTTTTCTTTTACAATAAGGCATGTCTGATGCCGGAACTCGCAGATGTAATAGTCCATGCAAAGAAAAGAAACTTATTGAGAGTGAAAGAAAAAAATGTATTTGTTGAAAGTTGAAAACAGGATACTTCAGTATGACCCCTGGTATTGTCTACTGTCCACTAAACACAATTCACAGGCTTGACTGAACAAGAGTGACGGTGCACAGACAGAGGTATTCAGGTGGAAATGACCTAAAATGTCAATTAGCAAATTATCATTGGCTTTAAAGAGAATGGGATCTTTTCTTTCTTCTTTTTTTTTTCTAAACTGTCTGACAACCCTATCCCCTGAGACCATTACAGAGTGATTTTTGAGGTATTGTATTCATGAGGGGTTTCCAGTAATTGGATTAAATTGGTTCCAGAATGTAGCAATTTATATTGTAATATCCCATTACTTCTAATACTGTTCTTAATTAATTAGGTCTATTTTTTTCTTGATATAAGTTACTACAGGAAGCTGGGTTAAGTTTGTCCCCTTCCCCCCTTTCTTCTCCAAAATCCTCATCAACCTTTTGAATAACAGGTTAGTTTGCTGAGATTTGGGGAAATGTGGTTGAATCATTTTTGCATTTTCAGGTCTAAAACAAAAAGACAACATGTAGACAAATGTTTTTCAACATATTGTATACCCATGAACTCAACAACTAAAACTCATAAACCAAAAATATCAAAAATGCAATGCATATGTGCACTGAAAAACAAAAACACAAAATACAACCTTTCAAATTAGTGTTTGATCCATGATTTGTTATCACTGTCTCTTTGCTTCATGTTCTGGGTGTCATTTTAATATATGAAAGCCATTCTGCTTCGCCTAAAGGTTGTCTAAATGAATACAATGTTCAGACAATTTCCATATGCAAATATTCTTTAATTAAGGCAATTAAATAATTTCTATTTTTTTCTTCCTTTGCAGAGCCTCCAGGCTGTGTGTGGCTACATAACAAACTTGCATTCATTGGAAGATGGGTTGTGAGATGAATGTGGCAGACATGCACAGACAAACGTTACACTGTGTGGTCTGACTGTCCTTGTCAAAGTCTTGATGTATTACTATTTATGGCACCAGTCAGAGCAATCTAATAGGATTCAATTGCAGTACATCATTTCTTTTGAAAGTAACTCTTTTACATAATTTTCTTTACAATAATATTTACATAGGGCATTGTAAAATGAAGTTGCCACAAGAGCACAAGAGTGTAAAATAATTTACACATACATACTGTACACTATTGATCAAAATTTTGGAATAATACATGATTTAATGTTTTTTTTTTAGCAAGGTTGTATATGTTTGACCAAAAAAAAAAGAGAAAAATTAGTAATAATGTAATAATGTAAACTGTTTTCTATTTCAGTATATTTAAGACATATTCCTCATGATTGCAAAGCTACATTTTTCAGAGAGAGAGAGAGAGAGAGAGAGAGAGAGAGAGAGAGAGAGAGAGAGAGAGAGAGAGAGAGAGAGAGAGAGAGAGAGAGAGAGAGAGAGAGAGAGAGATTGTATTGATCAAGGACACATTAAGTGAAGGTAAAGATATTTGTAATGTTAAAAAAAAAACATTTCTATTTCAAATAAATGTTGTTTTGATGTTTCTATTCATCAAAGAATCCTGAATAAAATGCTCATGTTTTCAACAAAATATTTTAAACACAGATAATAATCAGAATCATCATCAACCAACAATTGATAATAACTGAGCTGCACCAAATGATGAAATCAGCATATTAGAATGAATTCTGAAGGATTGTGTGACACTGAAGACTGGAGTAATGATGTTGAAATATCACTGGAATAAATGATTAAAAATATGGTGCGCATGGAGTGTTATACAAATGAATGATGCTATACAAATGAATATGAATAGAAGAATAAATAAATAAATTATATATATATATATATATATATATATATATATATATATACTGTATATATAAAAAATAGAACAACAGATATTTTTATTTATAATAATATTTCACGTTACTCGTTTTACTGTATTTTTCTGATCAAAAAAAAAAATGCAGCAACATTCAAATAAATCTCTATACATAAAAATCAATCTAAAAGATATCAAAATGTGAAGACACCTAATTTGATTATTTGAAATCTAAAATATTTTAGGTCAAAGACTCCTTAAGCTCTTATCCAGCAAGCGGAAAAGAAAAGAATAAGAAAACAAGATTAGACATAAAATCAACAAATAAATAAAAGACGAAAGTGCATGAGGAAAAAGTGCATAATGGCTTTGTTTCCAAACACTATGTTCATGAATAATTGCACAACTTGGGTCGCATGAGAACTACCTAACAAGCTGTCACTTCAAAGAAACACTCAATATTACATAAAGCCATGCTTCTGCGTGCTTATTCTATTAGCATGAATGCTAAAATGACACCTGAACAAAGAAGTGTGTGGCAGCGCCCGTATGCAAGCTGCCACGAGAGAACGACCCCGAGTATCATCTGTGTTCCTCCCATCCGCCAAACAAACACACACTCGCAATAGAAAATAAAAGAGCAACTTTTCAAATCTCATCAGGGACTTGAGCAAGATGGGCTGAATTAACATCACACCAGTGGCCCTTTAATGTGCTTTCTGCTATATAAACCTGCCTTAAATTACACAGAGAATAATGAAAAATCGTTAGGTGCTTTGATTATATTAGTCGAACAGTCGGCATTTCACGAAACTACATTTTGTTTTGCCTAGTGTAATTATTAAAAACGCAATCTTGGTGGGAAACAGCAGGGACCTGGGGATATGATATTATAGTTTATAGAATAATTTTAAATTGTGAATCTACCAAAAATAACAATGTGAAAGCAATAAAAATATTGTAGAAGTATTGACATAAAAATATATGCAAATTGATTTTCCCCTCACATAGAGACGTGATTTTATAATGTATGGAAGTAGTATTTTTGGGTGGAAAAAATAAGTCTTGTGTGTGAGACAGCTGAGCCCTTGGGCTTCAGCAACCACAAGGTGGCATCTTCCTTCCTGACGGAGATTTCTGTTTCATGTCTGATCTGAGGGGGACGCACACATTCAGCATCCTGAAAGCAAGTAAGTGTGTGTGTGTGTCATGGGCTCAGTGCGTTCACGACTAACCTGCGTATATTTAATGAGCAGTACCATCATCTACCTCAGCTCCTCTCTCTCTTGTTAAACGGACTAAAACCCCTGTCAGGCACCAGCACCCGTTCCTTCACAGAGAAAGATGAGGGCGTTTAAATAGGAATGTGTATAAGTAAAATAGGGAGAGGTAACCAGAATAGTGACACAGAATGGGGTATTACACTTTTAGTCAAACATTATATATTAAAGAGCATGCAAAAAATAAAAATAAAAATGGTAAAAGAGTAAGAGAAAAAGATATAATTTAAGTATAATGTTGATACCTCGTGACTTTTCCTAATATCATGAGAGATGATGAAACTAAATTTTAAACACGATAAATGCGTTAAACGTTCTGCATATGAAATATTGCATTACTTATGTCTGGGGTATCAGAGACCTAATAAATAAAACATTAAAAATTTAATAAATTTTCCGCATGCTAAAATTCTCTGTTTGGTGTTAACATACTGTATTTGAGATACACTGAAAGTTGTTTTTGAGTTTTTTTTATTTGTATTAATATTATATTCTTCTAAAATGTGTTTTTGCTGTGGCATCACTGATAAGGAACCTATTATAAGTAATTAAAGGAAAAAAGATGCTAATTTTAAAATACTACTACCAAAGTGTGTTGCATTGTTTCAGATATACTCAGATATACATATATATATCATAACTTCGGCACTCTAGTAAAAAATCTGTTCGCACGTCAGCCAGATGTCCTCATATCCTCTTCTTTTCACTCCAGCAGCTCTTTTTTTTTTTTTTTTTTTTACAGATCTGCATGATTTGGGTATGTCACATTTTCAGGTCGGAAAATCCGGAATTCCGAGTTAATCCAGAAAAGTCACATCCCTGTTTTTTTTTTTTTTTTTTTTTTTTTTTAATCAACGATTCTTGATAATATTGATCTACAAAAATAGAAAACAAATAAAAATATGCACAAAGAGAGACATGAAAAAAAAACTATATAAAATGACGTATGCTTGTCTAAGGTCCACTGGTATGAATAATTACTGCCCAGTTGTTCTGCATCTGCAGTTCAGACAGATATTGTTTTGTGTTTCCCACTTTTTGCCACAACTGCTCTTTCAGCGCTGACAGCTACAGGGAACACGACTATCAGTGAGAGAGAAAGCATGTGAGAAAGAGAGAGAACGCAGTGGAGGCTACTGACTACTCCTGAAGTCCATTATCTTCACCTCCGGCTCACGCTCTCTCCTCACCTGTTCATTTCTTCCCGTCATTTGCCATATGGAGGAGCAGTGCACACTGAGTAAACAGTTCCATTTCCATCGACGGCAGGTCATTACAGGACGTGTTCATTTTCCTTTTCACAGGCTGGCTTTAGCAGCTGCACCTTCACTGATCATATAGGTGCAATTAAACATCTGCTTGGTGTAATTGATTAATATGATCGGAGCACCAAACATTGTAAATGTGGCTGGGGGGAAATCCGTTCATATTTTTTTCTCACTTATTCATTTGTGTCGAATTCAAGCCGGATGTAAGAGTTCATGCTGTTGTGTTAATCCTAAACGTAACGTTAATACGCACAATACGTCCTTCCTGTACGTCACCTAGCAGCAGCACACACAAGTCAGAAACAATGACAACACTGTTGCGGACACGCAACAGAAACGCCATGCTCACGCCACGCAGCCAGTGTGTCACCAACCTTACCTGTGCATGTGTAATATCAACACCTGGGTGATGACGGCATAAAGGAATGGTCATATACGGTACTACTACTGAACAAAGTTTACAATGAGTGACTGTTTTGCCCATGTTCTTTTTATCATCACTATTATAGGGAAGCCAGAATGCATATCCATAAACAGAAACTTGTTAGCTTTCTGTTTTATACGTTGTTGAAAATATTATAGATTAGTCACGCTTGAACCACTGTGCAAGCGCACACTGAACCATGGGTGGAGAACAGTACGTTTCGATTTTGTACCGATAATTGGTACACAGCTTATTATTGTTGTTATTATTTAGGATAATAATAATAATAACAATTATTATTATTTAAACTATATTGACAGAAACCTGTTTTTTTGGTTTGTATTTTATATATACTCATACAGACTATAACTAAAAATTTCCATCTCTACTAAAAAAATTAACGCTTTTATTAAAGGAGAACTCCGGCGCAAAATGGACCTTTGGTCTAATAAAACATCAGTAACTAGTTGACCGTTCTCTGAGGTTTGTTTTCATGATAATCGAATGTAAAGAGTTTTATCTCTAAAAACTGTTTAGCGTATAATGCTAGTACTGGAGGCATTGACTAAGTAAAAAGAAATCGCTAGTTTATACCACTAACAAGGCTCAAAATAGCCCCACACTAACGCAGTAACATAATGAGGCTCCATACATGCAAAACGAAGCATTGAGAACTTTGTAAGTGTACAGACCGTTTAATAAGAAGATATTTTATGAAGACAGTTCACTTCGCGTATACAAACAGGAGCCATCTTAGCAAATAGTCTCGATAAGTCGATCCCCGAACGCCGTTCATACAGTTCAGAAGTTCGTTGAATTTCATACAGTTCAGCTCACTCAGCATGACGTTCTTAGTTTGACTTATCGATACTATTTCCTAAGATGGCTTCTGTCTGTATACGCGAAGTGAACTGCCTTTATAACGTATCTTCTTATTAAACGGTCTGTACACTTACAAAGTTCTCAATGCTTCGTTTTGCATGTATGGAGCCTCATTATGTTACTGCGTAAGTGAGGGGCTATTTTGAACCTTGTTAGTGGTATAAACTAGCGATTTCTTTTTACTTAGTCAATGCCCCCATTACTAGCATTATACGCTAAACGGTTTTAGAGATAAAACTCTTTACATTGGGTTATCATGAAAACAAATCTCAGAGAACGATTGACTAGGTACCGATGTTTTATTAGACCAAAGGTTCATTGATCGCCGGAGTTCTCCTTTAACACTAGGTTTTTATTTATTTATTTATTTATTTATTTATTTATTTTTTGGAGAAATAGTAATATCTCATTCCCTTTTATAATCCCGAGTGAGGCTAAAGGCAGCTCAAATCTGCTGTCTCACCTGGGTCAAATAGCAAACAACAACATTATTTTCCTGTCACGCTCCAGAGTTTGAGTCTAGCCAGCCAATATGATCTTTATTCATTTGTTACCAAATATGAAACGAGCCAGAGTAAAATGCAGCCTGATGGGGACACATCTGCATCACCCTGACTTAAGAAGACAATTTACCTCAAGAACAGTTTTTGTTTTGGCTTGCGTTTGAGGACACAGCATGTTCTTGATTATCAGCTTCAGTGTGGAGCCGTTCATGTAAATAGGTCCACATCTTGGGAAGCTAATATGCAAAGAAGCCCTGTCCCATGTGTCAGGATCTGTGGAACAAGGAGATTAATGGAATCCTAAAAGTGTAAATTATAGCCTTTACCCACTGCAGCGTGGAGAGAAGGGCCGAAAGCCCCTAGGGAGACTACCCACAAAGCAATTCCGCCAGCTCCACACATGCAGATCTCCTATACACAGAGGTGAAGGGCAATTTCCTCTAGTCTCACTCCTTTATTTATTTCCACAGATAGACTGGCTGGACACATCTACATATCCACGTGATGGTGGCTGCACATGTTGTACACAGGTAATAATGTGCTGGCAGCGGGGGGTCGGCAGGGATTCCACTGTACGACTCTAAACCTCACACTGGACGAAGAAAACGGACGAATGGGGCTCAAAAAACCTGTCAATGGTCACATTTTTCATTTTCAATTTAGACTGACATTGTTTCTTTAGGTTCAATATATCACTTCCATGTCAGTTATGGACAGTTACTGCATAGGACAATATTGAATATTAAATTGTACATAATTTCCGCTACTTTTACATTTAGATTACCTTTGCGGTTATCTATCACTCAGAATGAATATTGATATTTAAAAACACTTGGGTAATGTTAGTCAAATAACTGTGGGCATCATTTAATCAATTCCCGAATGAATTCCAGATGGATAAAATCATATCCGCCATTCATTAATTTACATTCTGCATCATGTTCAGTATGTTATGTAACAAATTGAAATTTACAATTATTTTAAATCTGAAATTGAGCAGATTTTTTTTCTTTTAAAAAAGAAGGGAAGGGAAAAATGCAAAGAAAGCATGTAAGGCTGCACAATTTGGGATAAATTAAGAATCATGACTTTTTGTTTTGTTTGTTTGTTTCAAACAGAGATCACGACTCTCTGATAATTCTAAACAGAAAACTAAACTCAAGGGGGCAATCCATCAACTGGAAGTTGAAGCCTCCCGGGAGCTGCCATCTTGTAGCAGAACTTCACTTGCGTTAGCATTCCCATTGACTCCCATTCATTTTGGCGTCACTTTGAGAGCGAATAACTTTACATCTGAGGTGTTTGAAGACCCCATCTGTCCTTTAATTATTCCTAAAGAAACACGACAATGTATAAAATGCTCCATTACCTTACCGGAAGTGCTAAAAAAAAAAAAACGCCAAAAACGGGCTTCAGTCGTCTCAATGGAGTTCCAATGAGATCGCTCTGTCCACTTCTTATACTGTTTATGAGCTAAACATATATTTACATGTATAATAACATGTAATTTACTAGAAGTTCTAACTAGATTGCTGCAGTCTATTTAAAATTTGTAATTAATCTGAAAGAATTATTCAATGACTCTCTCAAAGACTTCACTTGTTTCGTAACTGGATGAATAAGCATTTTTTGAACGAATCTCTTGAGTGAATGATTCAATGACAAATACAACATGTGTCCACACTTGGTGGCGTACCAATGTAATACAGCTGTCATTTGTTACTTTCAAAAAGTGATTTACTCTCCTTTGATTGCTACCGTAGACATCAGTGTTAATATCTGAACTATGAACTTTTATCCCAGTGCTTCTGTGATAATATTAACGTTTGTAACAGAAATAATGATACAGTGTGTTTGAAAAGACTCTCTCTGGGTCAGCAGCAGCACCAACGCAGATTTTCTTTTTTTTCTGCCGCTTTTTATCAAAGGTTTAATAGACAGGTGAATCTTTGTCATTTAGAAATGAGATCACATGTATTTGAATTGAGATTGCATGTGTTTGAATTGCGCAGCTCTAAGAGCATGTTGTGTCATGGATGGTCATTTAAAAATCATACAGACCTTTCAGACCACAGGACACAAAAACATCAACAAAAAAAAAAACAAAAAAAAAACTCAAAAAAGAGAGAAAAAAACAGCAGCTAACCTCTCAGAATTGCAGCTGACAGGAGGGCACCTCAGGAGAGAAAGCCATAATTATAAACACCTTGTATTGTATGTCTTATAATGGAGTGATGCTTGTCTGACGGATGAAAACATTTCAGATTTTTTCCCCTCTTTTCTTTCTCCCTTGCTTCCTTCCTTCCTTCCTCAGATCTGCTGTCCTCCACATCTTTCCCCCCACCCCAACTCTCCCTTTTTACTATTCATTGAGATACAATCGCCGGTTGGCACTTCTCCAGTGTTAGATGCATTTGAATAATACATGACCTGCCCTTTCGCTGACATCACGGTGCCAGAGCTCCAACAAGGTATGAATCTTATTCTATATATACTTCCAATGTTCAGCTGTTCACAATCTATACTGTCAACAATTTATCACAGGATGCAGAGTGGCGCTGCCAAGTTATCAGAGTGGTCGGCGGCCGTGTATGATCTAGTCGGAGCATCTGGCTTTTCACTGCTCGTGACATTAGCCCAGACAAGAGAATCAGTGGACTATTGAATGCAATTACAGTAAGCAAGACAGACAATAAAGATTGATAGGGCTTTTTCATTTTATCACACAAGGAAACATAACGGCGGTGAGGATTCTCCTTCAACTGCCTGCATCTAATAATGATTGAGGGTGTGCCATGGTGTGGGCAAGACGAGAGAGAGAGAGAGAGAGAGCATATACACAATTGGGCTCTGCCCTTTTATCTATGCACATGCATCATGGACAAATGGGGATATGCACTACCTCACACACACATAGCGTGCACATATGCATTCATGCAAACAACACAATGCAAACAGACCTTATATATGCATGCAGAAACACCCACACAAATGTGTGTGTGTGTGTGTGTGTACAAGCAGATACCTTCTGCCTGGACTTTCAGCACGAGTTTCTGCAAGAGCCCTGGTGAATAATTGCATTCAGAGGATTTTAAGGGGAGAGAAAAGCCCTCGACGTGCCTGTGCTCTGTTAATGATGAATATTTACACGACATCGATCACATTTTTGCAAGCAATCTCAATGATTAAGAGGGGAGAGAGTCACCATGCATATTTAAACAATGCGAGAGATAATAAATGAGCCCTTTCAATACAATCAACAACCTCAGGCAAAACAGAGGAAAAAAACATCACAAGAGAAAATATCTCGGCCGTTGACCACGCTGATAGGCCAAAAAGACCCCCGTCAAAGAGTCCGGATACATATTCATACTGCAGCCTTGATGCATTTAAACAAAGCGTGCTTTGGAACAGAGCGTGTTTACTGAAAAGAGAAACTGACAGGTCGCATTAAAATGACCTGACAAGATTCTGAAAGGTGACTATAGGGGCAAAACGCATTATGAATTGCAGTTTTCGACCGGACTAACATGCAAACATGACAAATGTTTAATTCCTTGAAAGAGAGTGGGGAGGAAAAAAGCTATTTTCTGGGAGACACTGTGGAGATGACATGTCAACGCAAGACTGTTCTATTATTTGCTTGAGTAAACATAACAATACAACATGCTTTCCCCCAAGAGTTAATTGCAATGTGGAGGAACAGGCCAATGCAAGCAATTCTATATTTGCACGAGTGTGTTGGCATGCCTCTTTTATCTTAAGATAAGAGAAAATTTTTAATTGTAACATGACATGCAATGCACATTGATATACCAATCTATTCTAGTAAAATATTGCTTCAAATATTGCATTTTACATTTTCAAAAAAAAACATCATTGTGCATGATTTATAAGCGTTTTTTTTCTTATAAAGAATATATATAATTGTATTATACATTTGTATTTTTAAAATCATTATTATCATGCTGAATGAACAGAACCTAATATATATATATATATATATATATATATATATATATATAATATATTTTTATATTTATATTAATATTATTTTTTTCTTTATAATATTCTTAATATATTATATAAAAAAGAATAATATAGAATAATAAAGAATAATATTTTTTATTTTTATTTATATTTTTATATATTTTATATTATTTTATATTTTTATATATATATATTCTTTTATATTTTTATATATATTCTTTCTTTTTTTTTGGTGTGTCGTTGTTAACCAGAAATTGATATTTTGTTAATCCATCAAATATATATATATACATATATATATATATATATATATATATATACACACATACTTTATATATATATATATATACACAAATTCAGTTTCTGGTTAACAACGACACACAAAAAAAGACATTAGAAATAAGTAAACCACTATTCAAGCACTTGGAGCACTTTGTTGTCAAAGTTTGCATTCTGCATCTAAGGGGAGGTTTGGAGGGTGTGTGTGTGTGTGTGTGTGTGTCAAGGCCTGACAGCTGAGGACATTTGCATGCACACGCAGTTTCACATGCAGTCACACAGGCAAGCTGCTGGGCTCTTATCACCTCAGATAAGGCCTGACTGGCCTTTTACCTAGGGGAGCCAGGTCTAATCTGAAAAAGCCTGTCACTAACAAAGAGAGATCCCTTCCTCAAGGATAGCAAGGCTAAAGTGAAACCCAACTTTGCTCCTCTGCCTCTTTACTTCCTTTCATCGGCCCCTTCATTTGGGCCCAGACTTATTACACCCATAATGCAACACTTTCACCCGGCTCATCCACTCCATTGCCTGTGGATAGTGTCCCTCTTGCCCTTACTGTCTGATAAGTGTAAATGAATGGCCAAATAAATATTGACAAATTGTTTTGTTTTTTTTTAATTCCCTGGTGGATTGACTTTGTCTGCACCCAAGCATTCATTACAATAAGCTCTCTGCCTTTCATGTGTGCATCCGCTTTCATCAATGATAAAATGTTGAGTTTAATCCAAGGATAATATATGTGTCACGTTTATTCAAAGAATGAGTACAAACAGTCAGTGATTGTTAAATCTATCTGAAATCCACAGCCATTTATCAAGGCACCCATGGCGAGATTAAACTGGAATTTAAAAATATTGTTGCTATTAATGAGGGCGTCGGCATTTAAAAAACGCCGGACACACAAACCGTGCGACACAACACAACAGTAAAAGCGGTGTTAGGCAAATTGCTTGTGTGATAAAAGATCGCCCATATTCTCTAGAGGTAAGCAGTTCTGTTAACACACAAACTATGACTTCCAGTAGTGGAGCTTTGTTAAGATTCATATCTGCAAATGTCAAAAAGAATTAAAAAGATAACTGTCATCCAGAATGGGCTTCGGCACTCTGACATATTGCTCATAGACGGGGAAGATAAGGCAGACCCCAGCCTCCTGTTTCTCAGTTAGAGCCCACTGCATTTCCTGCACATCCAAAGAGCTAATTCCCGCTCATATGAATATGCCATTTTCATACTGCCAAGATGATGAATCCCTGAACTGTACGTCACTGTTAGCCGGCCCTACCAAAAATGCCATATTAATGTCAAATGAGATATAACGATTTAGATTTGTCAGATTGCCCAGTGTCAGTCCACATCCATCCTGTGAGCTGGTGGAGATTTCCCATCAGACACTGAGGAAGAACAGATAACACACCTCTCTTTGTTGGGCTGCTCTCAATGGAAGCACAGGGGCAAATGAAGTAATTCCAACTGCTCTGATCACTAATTCATCAATAACAGAATGCATGTGGTCTATAAACATTGGCCACAATTAATAGCACCCTTTTATTCAAACATTTTTGCAAACTCCTTTTGCCCAACCACTTAAGGACTAATCTCCTTTTTTTTATAGTTTTCTCCTATAATGCCTTATGAGTTTGGTGAATATCTGTGGAAAGATCAGAGACCATTCCAACATACACTCTACTCTTCAGTTTTCAATAGGATTCAAGTCAGGGAACTGGAATGACCATGGCAGAACATTGTTGTGCTCAGTGACCCATTTTTTGTTGATTTTGATGTTTGTTTTGGATCATTGTCCAGATAGAAGATCCAACCACTGCCCATTTCTAGCAAAGATGATCAGGTTTTGATTTTTTTTTTTTTTTCTATCTGTTGGTATTTGATAGAATCCATGATGTCATGTTTCCATAGGGCTGGGCAATAAAACGATAACAATAGTTATCCCGACATATTTTTTTCTTGATAAAATCAAGATAAAAAAATCAAGATTTCTTGATTGATATCAAGAGTTTGATAAATGTTCGATAATGTTTATGTGCCAAATCCGGAATGAAACAACACGAATGTTGAACAAAGTGCTTCACATATACAGTTAAGTAGAGCATATATATATATATATATATATATATATATATATATATATATATATATATATATATATATATTCAAAGATACTGTCCTATAAATATGGGCCAACATTTCTAAAGAATGCTTTCAGCACCTTGTTGAATCAATGCCACGTAAAATTAAGGCAATTCTGAAGGCGAAAGGGGGTCAAACACAGTATTAGTATGGTGGTCCTAATAATCTGGTGAGTGGGGGGAGAGAGAGAGAGAGAGAGAGATATGAAGGGCAATATACTTCAGAAAATAGGGGTGCGATTTATTTCATGATGTGATCCAAATAATTCTGAATACAACTGTACTGTATATTTGTTTCCCATCTGTGTTTAATGTCCTTTATTACAATTTAATAAAATAGTGGTCATAGAGGTCAAGAGGAGAGGGTTCCCTATCCAACCCACGGCATGAGGCAGGAAAATAAGCTTCCTGCATTTTAAAAGGTCATTATTGAAGAAGAGAGGAACTGTTTAGCATACCGTACTCTCCCTCTCTAACAACATCATCAGCTTAACAAGTTCAAACTACAACGCATCAGCTCCAAGATACAATCTCCGATAGCAATTAAGCAGGAAACATGCAATTTGCTCAAGAAAGAAAATAGTCAATACCTATTATTGGATCTGCATACTGAAGTAGTACGTTTCTCGTAGACTATCTGCAGGCCCTTGAATTGAGTTCACCTATACCCCTTTTCCACCGAAAAAAGAACTGGTTCAGAACTGGTGCTGGTTCAAAGTTGGTTCGGAGCTGGTTCAACTTGCGAACCTGTTCAGAACCTGTTTGCTTTTCCACTGACTAGAGCGCCCAGGGAACGACGTTGTTACGTCAATTGTGTGTACGTCGCTTGCAAGTACATGGGATTATCTCTAACTCGTGTACCAAGAAAACTTTAAAAACAATTGAATTACGTAAGTCTTTTAATCTTTTCGTTTGATATGTAATATTTTCTGATAAGTTATGTACCCCTGTCTTGTGTCTTTTTTCTTTCCATTTATTTGTTCTATATCGTGACTGTTTTCTTCTTTCCTTATGTTTCAAAAAATAAATAAATAAAAACGCTTGCGTGTTTCTGCAGTTTCTCCTGGCTTTACGATGGTCAGAAAATATGTTTAGAACGCATCTAAACCCGCCCCAGCCCCCGACGTAAACAAGACGTGCTAAAAGAACGGTTCTAGTCCAGCAAAGAGTTGGTGCCGCTTTGGAACCAGTTTTCCCGGCCTCGAACCGGTTCTTTGGCTGTCAAAACACAAAGAACTGGTTCGCGCGTAGGCACTGGCTCCGAACCGGCTCTCGAAATGCTTTGGTGGACAAGGGACTTTATATAAGTCATTCTCCCCAACATGCATATAAGTAGTTTATATTCTATAGTTTAATAGTTTATTTTACCGAGAAAAAAAGTAAGTTATTTAGAAATAATATGCTAGTCCTATAAACACCCCACATCAATACTCTCTTTATTAAATCACTGACCTTTCAGCCATGCCCTTGGTTAAATAATAATAATAAACTCTATGGTGTGTAAGGAAATATATCTTCATGATGTTGTCCAGTTGGTTGTCTATCATTCTTTCAACAGAATCACCATGGTGATTGATTCACAGGGTCATTGCCAAGACCTCTCCTCTTCAACCACAGAGCAATACACACACGTATACATTTACCACCTGTGGCATTGGATGGAAGCTTATACCCCCACGGACACGTTCCATTATTCATTCTACTACTCTGGCTTTCTGAATGGTTCTTCTCAGATCACTCTTTTGAATAGGACACTGCTGATTTAAAAGAGAAAGGCTACATGTATAACCTGGCTGAAAACCTACAGGTATGCATAACCCACATTCAACTACACACCTTAAAGTATTTCTATGACACTCAGATTCACACTCCAACCTCTGTTGCCTTGAGAAATATTAACTGCTAGACACAAGGGCAACACACACAATGTTGAGAGGTAAGTGCAAAAATCATTTTTCATCTTGTTCTCAAAACAGGCGAATTTCAGACTTCAGCTGCCAGAAATAAAGTGCAAGAAAACACCCTATTTTCAATGTATAAAAATTGTCATTACTCATCCTCATGTAGTTTCAAATATTACATTTTAGATAAAAAAAAATGTAGAATGTAAAGTACATTTGTGTACTTTACATTCTATTTTTTTCCTTTACAGAATAGAATGTAAAGGAAAAAAGCTGTACAAAGGCTGTTAACTGATTAACTAAGTCTACGTTCATACTGTCAGGTTTGGGATTAACAAACCGCATTTACTTGCATGAGTCTCGAAACTTACATTATCGTCTGGAATACTGTCTGTATGAAACTACAATAAGAGTCAAGCCCGTATTCTCTTACCTGTAACAATATCGTCAGTGACCAAAGTAATATCAAAGATGGCACCGTCCATAAAACTAAAAAGCCTTATCATTTTTGACACAACAAAAGTCCAAATTTCATGTGGTTGCATTTGTGCGAGTGCATGATCATGCAGTTAAATTCACACATGTACAACTGCAGCAAGGGTGCCGTAAAGGGTTTACCGTCCTTTTACCTCCTGTCAGAGGTAAAAAGCACATTATCAAGAAAAACTTATGACTTAATGAAATATATGGATATAATTTTTGGCAACAACAGCAGCATTTTATATAATTTTCTTAAAATTATTAACCAAATGAGTGAACATGAACCAACAATGTACAATACTTCTACTGCATTTTTTAGTAACAGCTAATCTCAACATTTACGAACACATTAAAGATCAACAGTTGTTTCTATTAACATTAGCTAGTGTACTGTGAACTTGAACATGACAATTTTTAATAACTAACATTGACAACGGTTAATAAATGCTGTAAAAATATATTGCTCATAGTTAACACATTAACACGTTCTAACAAATGAGATGATATTATAAAGTCCCAGATATATATATATTTTTTTTTACGTGGAAGCTTTGTGTGATGAACAAAAGTCATTATTTGCTTAGAATTACACTGTAACTCTCATTTGCACATATTCAAATATTAATTAAATATTAATAATCAATCATAACTTGTTATAATTGATAATGAATTTGGATCAGTTAATCGGGTTAATTTGGTGTAGCTACATTAACATTACAACCCATTACTCGGGTTACACTCAATATTGGCTAATTAATTAATCAATAGAAATGTACATTTCCGGGGCATGGGAAATTCGTAATAAGTACTAAGATCAAGCAGTCAAGATCTATGATTGGTGACTCCAGATATGAGCTTGAGACACTATCTCACCCTTCTTGAAATGGGGTGGATACTTAATGTATCAAATGATGAGACTAAGTTTGATCCTTGCATGTCTCGTCCATTTGAATTAAACTGTCCTGATGCAATTTGTTGAGGCTCCAGTTGATCTTTGCTGGTGTGGTGTTGATGAGAGAGAACCAGTGGTAGTCAGAGGATCTTTGGTGAATGGAAAGACAAGGCCACAGACTGGCACAAGCTTGGGAGTCCTTGAGGGACTTCAAGTTCAGCCTCGTCAAAAGGCCAAGATGACCAGAGAGGACAAGCGAAGAGGACAAGAGAGCACAAGAGAAGAGAGCTGATCAGTGATTTTTAAAGGGTGAAGAAGTCACACACTCTGAGCCAATGCGAAGCTGCCCCTTTGTCATTGTGGTGATGACTAACAAGGCTTAAAGCTATTATAATATAAACATTGCTATTAATGTCTCAATTAAAGATGTGAACACCAACCCAGCTTCAAAAAATAAGGCCAGACATTAGAATTAAGCATGTGGCAGAATACCGAATGGGACGCCATGTTGGAGGAGATTCCCAATAAAAGAGAATTAGAAAGGAGCTGACCCAAATATCATCTCACCAACAGAGGAATCGTGTTATGCCAAGTAGTCCATAAAGGTACTTAAAGATTATGCAAAATTCTCTTTTTAATGGATGACATGGAGAAATGAAAGTCAGGCAAATCTCCAGGCAAGGGAAAGGTAACCGCCCCTTTCGTCTCAACGTGTGTGTTGTGTGTGTGTGTGTGACAGCCACACGGAATGTTATAGGAGTTGTGCTGTGGTACATAAAGGCAGGTGGGGATAGAGAAAGCTGGACTAGGGCATTCTGGTGAGAATATATTTAAGGTTTTGTAAAAGCTGATATTCGTATGACTTAATATCAATAATGCAAGAATAAATTAATATGGTGTACAATTATCATTATATGTTATACCTTTGCATTGTGTAGTTACACGCAATAAGAAACCATGTCCATCTAGTGTCATTCAGCCCACCTCACTCATCCAGACCTCCACCACATGCACATCTCACCGTACAACAGAACCAGCAGTGGGGCAGCAGCGAGGCCCTTGTGGAACCCATGCACCGTGAACCCTGAATTTTATGACTTCATTATTTTCCTTCCCCGCAACGCTCGCTTTCATTTGAGCAAGTCTCCATGTTGGTATAATGAGAGTGCTATAAAAACGTTGCTTTAAAAGGGTTTGCATACTTTCCCATTCTCAGCTCAACCCTTCAGCAAGCATATGGCAGGTAATCAGGTCGGCAATCACAGTGCCCATAATACGTGCTGCATGATTTCAGCATTGTGCTATTATCCATCTGTTTCTGCACGGAGAGACATGAACCTTCCTGTGAGAGGTCAGTGCTTTCATGGCACTCCTGGATCCTCAAAGCTTTCTTGCCTTCTTCCTGGTAAGTGGCACTCCTGATTTCATATGGACTCTGTATTTATTTCCTTTTTCCATCTTCTGGATAATTCCCTGACAAAGCCCACTTAGAGTCTTCTGTCCATCTATCTGTCCTATCTATCTTTATTAAATCTATCTATCTATCTATCTATCTATCTATCTATCTATCTATCTATCTATCTATCTATCTATCTATCTATCTATCTATCTATCTATCTATCTATCTATCTATCTATCTATCTATCTATCTATCTATCTATCTATCTATCTATCTATCTATCTATCTAACAACTTTATTTGTGATAACCCAATTATTACATGCCAAATAATTGCATCAGTTAAATACCTTAACCAACTTTAGTGTTTTGTTCTCCTCACTTTGTTCTCCTCATATTTTATATTTATTTCTATATATAAGAACATACATGTAGTCCTGATTCAGTTATGCATTTACAACACACACTCAACATTTTCCCCATGCTTTACTATAGTGAATGCATATTGTGGTGTGCCTTATTCGATGTAAAAGCCTTGAAACTACCAGAACATATGGATTAATTTGTTATCTTTCAAGTGAGTATATCTACAGCTAACCAACCACTTCATACAACACTTGCTTCTGACAGAGAAAGGATATATCTCATTTAAAATGGGCTTTTTCAAAAACAGAGCAAAAGTCAAGGCAAAAGTCTAAGTTCAGAGCAGATTAAATGCATCAGTCTTTGAATTGGTCTACAAGTGTTCTGCAAGCAGCAGGTCTGAAACTAGCACACTGACATTGTTCAGTAAAGGAATACGTAGGACCAATGCGTGATAAAGGAATACATAGGACACAAGGACCAATGTGTGATAAAGGGGACAAGTGCACGTACTGTGTGAGGTCAGATCAATAGATGAGCCATATGCACTCACTCTCAAACACACATTTCTATCATGCTGTGCACGCTTCATACATTTTGAAGGCATGTTGAATGTACATTATGTTATACGGGAAGAAAATATCAAAGACATCTTTGTTAAAGGAATTAAGACTAATTAGACTAAATTAAGACTAATAAGACTAAATTAAGATTAAGAAATTGGTCAAGAAATGTTTATAGTTAACTTTTTTTTTGTATGTGGTAGCCTATATAAATGATACATGTTCAGTGGTTTAAGAAAAAAAGTCAAATATGATTTGTGTACCAGCTTTGAAAACCCAGTCAGAACAGCCCTGAGTCCATGGAATTTACTAGACAGCTCTGCTAAAGAACAGTGACAAGAAAAGCTACAATCTTGTGTTTGAGTGACTTTATTGCGTTGTAAAATCTGAGTGGAGGTGAGAGGTCAAAATGGAGAAGTACTAAAAGAAACGGTAAAATCACTTTTCCTGTAACAAAAAAAAAAGTACAGCCTCTATATCAAGGAATGAAATATGAATTGAACACAAAAGACACTCCAAATCAGAAAAAAATACAAAAGGCTTTGGACCTTTTGTATAATATGATAAAAGCTTCAATAAGAAGAACAGTGCTGATGACAACTTAACCCTAGATCTGGCAGCTAGAATGGAAACAATTACCTCCACTAGATTTGAACTTGTCCCTACATTTTTGTGGTACAGTCCTTCATTCCATATCAACAGCAAATCGTACATCTCTCCATGTATGAGTCCATGTATGGAAAAAAAAAAAAATGAAATACATTTTAAATGTAAGAATAAACCATTTCATTGACTATGCCGGCCAACAGACAAAGTAACTGGTGACAGCTAAAAAATAAATTAGTATTCCTGTATGCCAATCTTCAAGAGTAAGTCCATCTTACATAAAACTCACACAAGACCCAACCCCCCTATACTCTTAAAAAAAAGAGTTTTACTGTAAGCCTCGCATCCACTGCAGCTCCAGTGAATGTGGGGGTGAATGCAAATCTATGTGAGTAAACTAACACCCGTCATGATTATACAGTTCACAGAAGTTCTCACATATAACATGGCAGACAACTAGTTGTCCAGTGCGTGTCCATTCATTCAGCGCAGGTTTGTCGAGAATATAGTTGTGAGTCTTGAAAATGTGCAGGCATCAGTTCAGTTATAGAAATGGGTTGTCATGGTCATAAAAAATTTCTATGAACCCAACCATATTAAGTGTCGCTGCCATACTAGTCATTAGCATCTGTCCTTGAGTTTTGTTTTGTGTAAAACTACTCTAACAATACATTGACCACACTACTCTACTTCCATTGATCAAAAGTGACAGTAAAGACATTTATATTCCAAAGCATTTCCATTTCAAATAAATGCTGTTCTTTTTAACTTTATATTCATCAAAGAAAAAAAGTGTATCATGGTTACTATTGGACTATTTTAACAGCGTCTTTACTACACTGTAAAAAAAAATTTCAAAGATTTGTTATCACAACATTTTTTTTTCTTTTGTCAAATCAACTTAAATAATTTATTTAGTTCAGATAACTTATTATTATAAGTTTCTGATTAAATCAATCTCCTTCATTGTATTAACTCACTTTTTTCATTTCAATCAACTTAAAATTTTAAGGCAACCAGGTTACTTTATTTTTTTAAGTTAAACCAACAATATTTTTTGTTTTACAGTGTACCTTTTTGGGACTTGAAAGTGGTTGTTGCGCTGCTGTCTGAGGAGTAGTCACAAAGCTCTTGGATTTCATAAAAAAAAATCTCTTTAATTGTGTTACAAAGATGAACAAAGGTCTTACAGGTTTGAAACAGCATGACAGAAATTTCTTTTTTGGGTAAACTAACACAACTGAGCAGTGTATCCCCTCCCCCTCCCCCCTGACTCGAGGTTGCCAGATAAGTTGCAGGATCCAACATTTTTTTTTTTTTTATCCCACATGTTTGTATCTGCAGCTGTGGTAACTAGAGCAGAGCTGGCAACCCGAATGCTGCAACACTACTGACTTCGTGATTGGTAGATGGGTGGAGGTTGGAGCATCAGACTGCTGTTGTCAGTGATATAAGTATTTGAAATGAACATGATTTCTTAATGTCTAGGGACATATCAGGGCCATTTTATGATTATTTGAAATAAATTTCGTACATACAGCTCCTTTAAGCAGCAAATCAGCATTAAATGATTTCTGAAGGACCATGTGAAGGATGATGCAAAATCATGAAATCCCTTTTCTTATTCTTTTCTTTTTTTTCCAAGCTTAAACTATTATATATATATATATATATATATATAGTTTAGAGACGTTTAGAGACCACTGCATTTTTTTTAATATTTTAATATTCAATATGTCTGATATATAAATGTAAAATCATAACTGGGAATCGTAACACCTCCCTCCAAACACCAGCAACTTCCTGCATCCACGTATTTGGGGAAGGAAGCTCACAAATCTTTATTTAGAGATGTGTGATTATCTCTTCCCCTCTCTCACGAGTGCATTAGAATGCACTGAGAGCAGTCGTCCCTTCCTCTCCTCTCCTCAATCTCTCTCCATGCTGAAGGCCTTGTTTGTACAGCTCTCAGCCCAAATCCATTATTACTTCCTAAACTGACAAATCATTTCAACAAATACAATCTCCCTCTCCTTGTGCCGGCTGATAAGATAAATGCTGAAGTCGAGAGAGGACTGAAACAGAGGTAGAGGTTCATATTTCAATTTGCAAAGCACCTCGCTCTGAATCTTAATTTGGAAGCAATAAGACAAACAATGTAATAAAACAAACAAACAAACAAAAAAAGTCTGAGTCCCAGTCAGAGACAAAACTCTTATCTAACTCATAATGATAAGAATGCTGAGCCAACTTTACCTGATAATAATAATAATAGCAGTAGTATTTATAATAACCCACTGATGATGATAAAATCTACACAGAGATGATTTCCAGTGAGTCCTGTTGTACTCAACACAGACCTCGGCTTTTGTCCCTCTCCAAGAGCCTGTGTTTGTTTTAATTGTGACCAATAAAAAAGGTCATAATTAATACCCCAACACAGACACTGATAAACAATTCCAAATTACTACCATAATCAAATGATGCAAACATCTATGAGTTACAAAAGTTCACAGCCACAACTGACAATTTCTTAATTGTATTCAGTCATTCATGGAAATTTTATTAACATGGAGTTGATGTATCCTGCCCTTCCTCTGTCACAACACCAGGGATCTAATTTCATTATTTTCCACAAGATTTGCTTGACTACTGCCATGATTTTAATGCCGGTGCAGTCCAGATGTTTATGCTATTTAAATTAGGAGGCAAGGCCTGTTGGGTAAACATAATTAAAGAAAGTTGAGGGTTTTTTTCTCTCGCCCTCTCTTTGTCTCTTCGCCTCCTCTCTCTCCGTCTTCGCAAGTTTACTTCATTAGGCAACTTTCATTAAACTCCTGACGCCACATGGCCCTCCCATAAAGCACAGTCCTCCGCAGATCTGTGATCGGCTCACGGTGCCGTGAAGGAGACTTACGCACATCAGCGCACCCGCAACGCAGGCACGACAGCAGGCTGGCAAGAGAGAGGTCAAGGTCTCTAGCTCCACAGAGGGAGGTATATTAGGTGCTACAGTGTTTACATGTTTGCTGTTCAGCCATGAACACAAGCTATGCAAAATACTGGCATAAGCAAACAGTATATCCAAATAGATATGCCTGAAAATACACCTTGCCTCTGTAATTGGAGTAGCACTTGAGCAGATTGGGTTTCTCAGTGGCTGATGCTAATATTTACATTTATGGAAAAGACCTTCATTTAAAGCAACTTCCACATTTAAGCAAAAAAAAATGATTTAATATGTTTGTTTTGTTTTTTTCACATAATAACTAACTTTTTACGGTAAGGTTCATTGTTAATGTATTAACTACTGTAACTAAGGATGCGATGATTACTGGTTTCACTATACACCACGAAAAAAATGTACTGACGGTTAGTATTATAGTTTAAAATTCAATTATGATTAAAACCGTGTTTGATTATCACGACTTTAATAACTCACTATAAATCATGTCCACACTCTGACATAGCCAGGAGATTTTTCAGCCTTTTAAGAAGACCAAATCTGAGGTGTGATCATATTTTGGTTCTTACAAAAGTCTTGAGGGAAACTTAACCCTCTGATCGTCTTCGTTTAGGAGTCATGTCCTGAGCCTTCCCGGTCAGAAGTGACCGGACACCTAAAAATGAAACTTCCTCCATCCCAGTAAAAACCAATGCAATTTATTTTTGTTCTATAATATTTATGCTTTTAAATGTAGTATTTTTAGACAATTTGATTGAATTTATTAATATTTATGCAATATTTATAGTCTATTTTTAGCATGGGAAAAGTATTTTAGTTTAGTTAAAAGTATTTTAGTTTAATATATATATATATATATATATATATATATATATAAGAAAATTAGCACCATCTGGTTACAGTATAGAGAAAAAGCATAGAACCATGGTGTAAAAACCAGCATGTACAGCTCTCGAGAGGCATGTGAATCACAATAATTTTGGTCACTATAACCATGATATGAAATTTTCATACCGTCCCATCCCTATAACTAACATGAACTAACCATAAGCAAAACATTTTTTACTGTATTAGTTATTTTTTTGTTAATGAGAGTTAATAAGAATAGTCATTTATTGTTTGTTCATGTTAGTTCACAGTGCATTAAATAATGTTAACAAATACAACCTTTGATTTTAATAATATATTAGTAAATGTTGAAATTAGCATTAAACGAAGGACATATTTGTGCATCCCAGCAGACAGCCACTCTGAAGTGGTCAAAGGCGATTCTAAAAGAGTCAAAAAGTCAAAACGGGACCCATCGTCAAAATTTCTGTATCCACCACTCTAGTTCATCCAAAACAAACTAGAAAACAGACTCAAAGTGCTAAATACCGGAATTGTCCTTTAAGTTCAATAAATGCTGTAGAAGTATTGTTCATTCTTAGTTCATGTTGACTAATGAGGTTAACTAATGTTAGCTAATGAACCTTAGTGTAAAGTATTACCACCAATGTTCATGTTTGCAAAGCCAAAAAGTTGAGTCAGTCAAGTTTAAATAAATAAATCAGACAGTACAAAGGAAAAGAAATGTTCATTATAGACAATGCTGCCAAAACAGTTTCAAAGGACAGGAGCACAGCATCATAGCAGAGCGGATATATCATATAAAAGCCTGCTGCATTTCTCACCATTCACACATACTGTATAGATCGCGTTCAGCATTCTACTGTTGAAGCAGCTCCAGCATTCTAATTTCAATGACTTGTGAACCCTCAGCATGCATTAGTTTAAAAGTATCATTGAGGTCTTAGCCGGTGATGAGAGCATTATTTCTCCTGTTTAGTGAATACTAATCAGCATGAGCGTCCTAAAGCATGAGCGTATGTGTCTGTGTGTGCGTGCAGAGGAGTGAAAGAAATGATATCACTTATGTCAGAGTGCTAATAGGCCCAGCCACACTCCAAATTTAATTTCATAAGCCACTGTTCTTGATCCCCCCCCACTCCTCCCTTTCAGATTAGTGACTAACAATCTATTACAAGCAACATCACAGACAGTGTAATACAAGAGGTCATTACAAGATTACGTAAACTCCAGACTTGCATTACCATTTCACATCCATTTACTTGATGATTATTGCAGCAGAAATTAGAGTGTGATTAGAAGGCCCAGTAGCCTTTGCTCTCCACAGACACATCTGGGCACACAGCAGAGGGGGACTGACCATTTGTGCCAAGGATTTATAGAAGCACGTCGGCATTTGTTTTGTCAGCGTGATCGCAGCAGCGCCTTGGTCATAAAACCAGTCATTCCCGCTCGCGTTTCCCCACTGCGGACCAAACCGTTCCTTTATTGACATAAACACCTATTCTTTCTCACAGCACATGCGCAACGTGAAAAAAATTCCTCGGAAAAACATTCCGGCGGCACCATACATTATAAGTATGCAGCACGCGGAACGTTCGCCATACTTTAGTGCACATGAGCTGAGTAGCTGTCAAAATTACAACAGGCATCTCAAGTAATTATGCAGATTTATGCAAAACATTAACAAGAAGAATTAAAAGCACAAATGAGGTGGCTACACTTGAATTGTTAAGATTATGAATAATTACCATGAATCTTTTTTGCTCTTAATATAACTTGTTTTTGATAAACAAAGCCTTAATTATCAGAATACTTCTGAGAATACCGGTGACCTTCATTAATCTTACAAAACAAGTCTCTGGTGAACGGCAGCTGAGGAGGCCCGCTCTCACACTGAGTACACAAATAACAAGAGCGGCGTATGCTAACTAGCCACTTCAGAGAGCCGAGCGTGCGGCCAGGTATATCTTACAGCTCAGCCACGGATGCACAATCATGCCAGGCGACTCTGCCTTTCCATCTGGGACTCCCTCATTCCAGCTACTCATTAATTACAGCCACATTTCTCACCCCATCCTCTCTTCTCTTCTCAATACGAGAGATCTGTTTTCGTCCCTAAACTCTGCTGTGAGAGTAATTGTTTCGGAGCTTCCGATCTGGACGTCAACGGCTGACTACTGGCTGCTCACCCTCGACCCTTCTCGGATTCATCTGTGAGAAAGGACCCGATCTTCACCTTCGCCGCTATGGCGTGTCACGACGACCCTGTCAATCAACGCATACCTGGCAGGTTTCTCGTCCACCCACTCAGTCTCTCAGAACAGACTGAAGGTCCATTCATCCAACCCCTACCACACCACTCTTCCCAGCTCCTCCACCCCTCCATCTGTGCTTCACATACTCTCCTTGTAGCTCACAGACCATGAGGATGGGGCTCACTGGCATAGAAACCTGCTCCATAACCCTCCAGCCAAAGCCCAGTCAACAAAGCTCTGACAAATAATGCATGTCCATCAAAAAGCTGATTCATGACATTTACATTATTATTTTTGGCCATTTGCCTCTCTATGAGAAAAATAAAGTGCAGCAGACTCATCATGATTGTGAATTAGTTAGAGGTTTATTAATTTATCTCAATTTATCTTAAATCTATAATATTATACAGTACACTATGGATGCTCCAATCGATCAGCTGCAGATCAGTGTCGGCAGAAAGTCTGTCATCCAATCTTACTAACCTATCGCAATTTAGTCAAACCGTAAAAAAATTGCCATTGACACAGATGTAAACGTTATACAGATGAGGATTTTGAGCCACATTCTGCTTTGTAAAGTTGTGAAACATTCGTAATATTATTATTGCTATATTTAGCTGTGTTTATCTATGTTTAGCTGTGTTAAATTGTACTGTGCAATTCCCTTCCCTGATAGGGAATGAGACGCTGCGTCAAACGCTGTGGGAACGCCCCTGCGTGAGTGCGTCCTGAAGCACCTATGGAATATGTCCAATGGCGAGATGGAACGTCATAGGCGGGTGGCATCATCGACCAGGAAACTAGTATAAAGCACCCCAGAATCACAACCACGTCAGCTTCTGATAGCCTGAAGCAAGTCGATCATGGGCATGCCGGGAGTATGGCAGGGAGACACAGCGTCTCGTTCCCAGTCAGGGAACTATGGTTACATAAGTAATCAAGACATTCCCTTCCATGGGAACTCAAGCTGTGTCAAATGCTGTGGGAACACTAATACCCACATCGCCATAAGAGCAAGTGTCCGTAGTGTGAAGTCAAAATGAACATTGAGACGAAAGCACCTGCACCCTAGGAGTGGAGCTGAAGTCAAGGTCTTAAAACCTAATGAATGTGTGCGTTGAGGACAATCCTGGCGCATCACAAACATCATGGAGGGAAACTCCTGACAATAAAGCTTTAGAAGGAGCAATACTAATAGTTGAGTGAGCTTGAACAGCCAATGGAGAGGGCTGACCAGCCGACTCGTAAGCAAGTGAGATGGCCTCGGCCACCCACTTGCTCATCCTCTGCTTAGAAGCAGAACACCCTTTCCTGGGTGGCCCAAAACATACAAACAGTTGTTCAGATTTCCTTCACAGGGCAGCTCTGTGGACATAAGCATCTAAGGCCCTCACAGGGCAGAGCAGATTAAGTTTCTCCTGGTCTGACGTCAGAAATGGAGAAGGCCTACAAAACAATATGTCTAACAATACTAGTAGGAACCTAAGGAACATAGCCCGGTCTAGGGTGGAGAAAAGACTTCAACATACCAGGTGAAAATTCCAGGCACGACCATCTAATACGATGGCAAGATCCCAGGTAGCCGCCCTCATGCAAACTGCTGGCCTCAGCCTTAACTCTCTGGGGTTTGCTATTGCACCGGTGCGACAAACCATCAGTGCAAAAGAGACTCAAAATTACTCTGTTGATTTTGATCTTACATATAAGTGTTGTACATGATTAGCCTGTTAAGAGTCAATTTACTCACAAATATACTCACAATATTCACATACTCACAATGAAAACAAAGGTGTTCTGTTTTTAGTCAAATAAAGAAGAATAATCATGATGCAATTTGTGTTCTCTTTGTCAGTGAAGTTCATTCTGAAACACATCTGAATATATATATATATATATATATATATATATATATATATATATATATATATATATAAATTACTGTCTTACTTTCCTGATGCTGCCCCCTCTAGTATATACCTGTATAAACACACATACTGTGTATATATACACTACTGTTCAAATGTTTGGGGACAGACTTGATGGAAGATGGAAGTCTAAAAATCATTAATAATCACAGCACACATGAGAATAGAAAATTGGTTAGAATTATATTTCTTGTTCATATAAAGTTCAATCCTAAACACTTCTAGTATGAATTAAACTAACGTGTTAAGTCACAACGTCACTTGCAATGGTAACATTGAAGTCTGTAAATCACCAAAACCATCAGCTACTTCCTCCCTGAGCACAAATACCAGCCTGACTAAAATGACCATTTATCACAATATAATAACACAAATAATTGTGTTTGCGTATTGATCTATAAAAAAAACACTATAATTCACACAGCGGGGAAGGTGTAAGAACTCTGCTTTACTGCTCATCTTCCCGACATCAATGCAGGCATACTGAATGAGTTTACATGAAAAGATGGTCGCTGTTAACCTGTTAGGCAGTGCCAGATTTACGGAGTCTATTTCTACATTTTCCCTTTATAAATCGATAGAGGAGTCAGGCCTCTTCCACAGCAAGAGCTGCTCATTTTCTCCACATCAATACAGCCCCACAGTTCACTCTGTTTCATCCCCCTCCTTAGTATTAGGGTGGTTTTAATAGGACTAGCCTTAAGTTTGGAGCCGTATTCCCATCGGGCACAGCGCTTTAAAGTTATTTTTGACTGAAAGGTTGCAGTATGGAGGTGAGAATTGTGGGAGGGGTCGCCCCGCAGACCAAAGCACCGCTCGACCCGGCTCAGCCACACGCCCCCCGGGTCATACCGTTGCACTTGCACAAGAAGAAAACTTGGCATCGACTTTCCGCGTGCAATCCAAGGTGCACACAGAAAACATATCCAGGGAGAGGATTTGCTTTTTGCCGTTTTTTGTATTCTCGGGTCTTTCTTTGTTCTCGACTCACTTGATTTACGGATTTAAGCGTTTTCAAAAACCTGGTGTGCTCCGGTTGCGAGCCGGCCTATCGCGGTTTGATGCGAATGTGTTTTTGCATGGATAATAAAGCAGTACTCAGACTGAGCCCATCATTATTCTGTTAATGAAGTTGGGTTAGTTCTTTAATTTGGTGTCTGTGTGTTAGCAGGCCTGCTGTTTCTAGCTCCATAGCGGCATAGGGAGTTAACAAACTCCAGTGTGGCCACCATTCTAGCTCCAGCAGTCGCCCCTCAAACTCCCCCTTCCATCCCGAGCACCCCACCGCTTCAGTGCCTGACCCCCAGGCAAACAGATGTCCCATCAGCACAGGCAGACAGGACTGCCTGTCCCTCCCTCACAAGAGCTCTTTAATTATTCCCCCTCTCGCACTCCTCTCTAATAAAACATTAGCTTGCTAATCGAATCTGGTGCAGCTGAATCCAGCACAGCCCTCTCAACGCACATGGCCAACGACAGAGTAAAAACACACAGACTTTCTTTGGTTGTCTGTGCAGCCATGGCACATCAATCAACAGACGAGTTAAAGGCAAGAATCAAACAAACACGTCAAATTTCAGTTAAAAGTGGAGATTAGCGACTTCCGTCAATAAGTATAAACCATCTAGCTCTCCTCAATGGATCTTTTAATGGGCTTTCTCATTCACTACACAAATGTTCTCAGAAACCACATCCAGTGCTGAGGAAGGTAATTTGAAAAGCAAAACCTTGCAATATAATTTTATTCATAATAAAAATGAACTAATCATGTTGCTTTTTATGGAAAGTATCACATTAAGTAACTTACGCAATGGTTTTTCCTTACCGCCAGCAGACAGTCTCTCTCCTCCTGACATATGCGTTAAATAATGGAAAAAGTGTACACCAATTGTCACGATTATTGTTATCCTGTGGTTCAAATACGGAAGGGTATTAGTTGTGATGCTTTACTACAAACACCGAATACAAGTTAATTCTTTCATAAAAAATGTCTTTCTCTCAGTCTCGTCAGATCTTGTATTGAATTTCATTTCTATCGTGAGGTTTATACATTTATGGCAGAAATAAATGTACGTACATCACTTGAATATACGCTGCTTCCCGCATTACCTGTTTGTTACGGTTTTCTCTTATGTTGGGTACCACTGAAGCGAAGGGAAAGACAAGCAATAGAAGGCCCGTAAAACTGACCCGCTAAATGTATTCTGCTCTCAATAACTGCTCTCAGCTGAAATTCATGTAAAACGCCAGGAACTCCCGATGCTTTTAAAAGCCACATCTGATAGTAGATAATGACACAGATTTCAGGGCCATTATGGAAGGCTATCAAATATTCCATTTCTTTTTGCATTTATATTTGTAAAACGTCCACAGTCCGCACCTCATTCACTGACACAGTATCTGCCGAGTGTGGAGGACGATAAGGCGGTCCACAACCAACAGAGCTTGGAGGGAAAGGAAAAGCAAGATATAGGAAAATGCTTATCAAAAATGAAATACTGGAAATGTATAACTCACCACGACAGAGATTTCTTTAATGCTTTAGAATATCAAATGCTTTATATTCAAGCCGAGGTAAGAAGGTAAAGGTCAGCCTGTAAAATAACCAAAAGAAGCATGTGCAAGTTGCATACATGAAAGAAAATGTGTATTATTACCATGTTTACATATTCATTTATATATTCTGTCCAGACAATTTGCTTTAAGACTGTATGTTTGCCCCTTACGTTGTGCCATACAAACAAAATGCAAAGGAAAAATGAACCTACAAGTTTCACGTTGATAAAACCTAAAGATAAATGTGAAAAAGATCATCCGACTGAAAAACAACGACTGGGAAGGGAGAGAAAGAGGAGAAAATGAGAGGTTCAACAGGCACCCATCAAAAACTTCTCAGTAATGGGCAAGCATTCACCCATTGGACCAACATCTTTCAATTTATTAGCATGACAAAGGACACAATCATTTTGGATATGCCTGAATGCAATTTTCATTAACTTCGCAATGATTTATTAACAAAAGTGTCAGGAATGTAATAAAAGCAGCAGGACCCCACAAAATGCCAAAATAATAAAAAAAAACATAGAAAAAAAATTAAACAGAATAAAATAAATAATCTAAATCGAAGAGGAAATGAAGTAAATCAGGAGAGAGGAAAAAAAGAGAGAAAGTGAGAGACATTTTGCAATGTTTTGTAGCCTCAGGTCAGTAGGGTCTTGATTCGATCACAGACATCATAGAATTTACACTATGCAATTAATGCAGCGAGTAAAGAATATTCACATATCTCATTTGCATGGAATTAAACAACAGTTAGTTTTCTAATCTGATTGGACAAGCAGTCCTCCAACAGTGTTGATATTTAGTATAACAACACTAAGCCTTTTACGTTTTTGTTAAGACTGATGATTATAATTCTGCAATTTTGTATAAGTAAATGAAACATAAAACACAAAAACTAAAATCAATCGTTTTAAATGCTAGAAGTGAATTTAGGCATCCTAACACTATAATATGCAGCAAAAATTTTAAGTTTGAGTTTTGATTATAATATTTCTAGAATAACACTAGGTGAGCATTTTGAAGCATTTCCCACTACATGATTTTAAATCTTATACCGGGTAAATCTTATTTTGTTTTTCTATTTTTTTGGCGTTTTTTTCTCAAAGCAAATCATCGCTCAAACAGTTTGCAGCACTAGTTTCTGTCTAACGTCTATATTCGCGTGTATTCTTCGTCTTCTTCGCTGGGTATTGGTGTGCTGTTTCACGTCATTTCCGGTTTGTTTTATCGCGTGATTTTTTTGTGACACAATGTGGTTTGTAGACAAGATAGAATCGTTGGGTGACACAGTTGTTGTCAACTCGTGTAGTGCGTTACCTCCTGTTGCGGATCAATCACGTTGTGTCGTGTGGTGTAAACAGCTCAACAACTTGAACACTCCTGATTTCACAGAGAGCAAGTCATGTAGTGTGAATGGCACAGTTCAGCCCAATGTTTTAAAATCATGTAGTGTGAACAAGGCATTAGATGACAAAAAATCTAAACATAAAAATAGGGAAAATAAGTATGTACCAATAAATCTATTTAAAAAAAAATAGAAATCTATTTCACTCTCTATATATACAGTATGTGTATACAATAAATTAAATCCAAAATAAATTCCAATAAATATTTAAAGAAAAAAATCTAATATTGACGGATAAACAACATGTATGCTTAGGGATCTTAAAGTACAGGGAAAGACAGAGCACTAAACATCCTGGCCAGCCATGATTTTCATTCTCACTCAAAGTGTCACACAAATGCAAACACACACGTGCAAACATACACAAACATGACATCACATCCACATATGCACTATGAGAATAAACAGGACACCATATTGCTGGCGGTGACAGTCACTTGCACATGTGAGATGATTTGTCTCTTGGTGGAGGAGGGGGGGGGGACTTGTGGCAGTTGAGATATTTTTCTTACTTTTATTTTTCTTTTTTTTTTTTTTCAATGCTTCACTCCCTCGCAGTAGCATTGGCACAATAATAACTCTAAAAATATGCAGAGACAAAACAGAAAAATCATCATCTTTGCATTACCTCCCCCTTCAGTTACTGGAGATTACCATCTCTAAATGTGATTTTCATCATTTACTACTTATTAAACCTCGCGACCAAATATTTACAAAACTGCCGGAGCAAAAATTGCTGGAGGAACTCAGAATAAAGCTCTCATTTCAGAGAGGAACAAGAAAAAATGAAATGAAGACTAAACATAAAGGTAGTTATTGAGAGACTGCAGCAACGAGGGAAACGTCAGAAGAACGGAAAATGCGTTATACAACAAAGAGAGTGTTTATCAGAAGCGCTATGCAGACTACAGGCCCTGACACACACAACCGTGAGTTAAGGTCCCTTAGCAGAACACTCTCCACACCCCAGAGCCTATCCATATCATTAAGATTTTATCAACTTATAATCCGCCTGAAAGAATAAATAATAAACTGTAGACTAAGCAATCTTCAAAAGGCATAAACTCCCTCCCAGGTGAACAGCCGCAAGACACATAAGTCACTGCGGAAAGTTTGAACTGACAAAAAAAAAAAAAAAAAAAAGACGACCCAAAAGTGATCAGGACACAGAAAGTGTTTAATGTTTTTCCATTCACTCCTTTCTGAGCAGGATATTGCATGGCCAACTTTCTGTGTCTTTGCTTTTCAAAAGTTTTTCTAGAACAGTAGTCATCAACACAAACATATGGCCTCCAAAGTTATGCAAATAATCAGTGCAAACCTGATAGCACCATCAATCCGATTATCCGAACATAAAACTAATTTGTGCTCCAGAAATACATATTTACCTGCGTTCCCCAAAGGAAAAATCCCTGGTAGATTGAACATAGCTTGGAGTAGGGCAAGAACAAAAAAAAAGGGGGGGGGGGTGTAATACCATGTATTTCTTATATATAGTCAACTTTTAGCAAAGCTTATTCTGGCAAAGCTGGCTGATGGATGGGGTTCCTTTTTTAAGCCCTTTCAGGGAAAGAAAATAAGCTCAACGTTGCAATTTACCAAGCCATATAAATCAGCTCGTGACCACAAATAATTCTGTGAGGGGAGAATTTATATGTTTAATTACACAGTGCAGGTGCCAGGCTTGTCTTCCTCATTACTCTAAGATACATAAAACACTCAATAACACGTATAGCAGCAGGACAATAGGAAGACAAAGTAATTAGCTGGCTGTTATTTAATAAGTTACTTCGATGAGCTGCTTCATCTTGCTCGAGTTTAGCATACCGTATTTCGTTAGCCGAGCGGTCTGGATTGCCTTACGCGTCGCTGGGCTGTTCTTTCATCCCGTTGGAGCTTATTACATCTCGTTTGTTTGTGCTACGTGGGATTTGTGGGTACTGCATTCGAGAGCCCAACCGGGGAAGCCCATGGAGAGCAGAATAAATCCGTTTTCCAAGACGTGCAGGTATGTTCCGCACACCTGAGCAGTGTGCACTGGCACCGGCAAGCAACGGGGCAGTGCTTTCTGTTCTACCCCTGGGCATGGAATCATATCAAAGACGAGCAGCATGCCAGTGTGGGTGGCAAGGGATTCAAACCTCAAGGTCAGGGGAGTTCAGCAGAACAGAGAAAGGCCTCTGAGGAGAGATAGGGCGAGAGAGACGTTGTAAAAGCCACATGTGCGCAGGGCCTCCTCTCTCTTCTTCTTTAGCTTGCCGCAGTCCAGCTGCCCTCACCACAATCCCAGCCTGGGGATGTTTAACTACCCAATTCAGTCAGGGGCCAAGTCTTGCTTGATCGCTCGCTCTCTTTTCGTTCGCTGTATCTCTCTTTCTCCATTCCAAAACCCACAAAGTCCTGAGTAAACAGTCCAGCCTACCTCACTGGCCATTTTCTTCTCATTGGGCCTGGGGCTGTTTAGAGACCAGCCAAACCAGGTCCGGTTCCCCCTCCCTACAGGCCTCACACGAGGCCTGACCTCACCCGCTTGCGGCTCCCACACAACGGGCTGTGGGTAAGCTAATATAGGCCTCTCTCTCTCTCTCTCAAACTCACCCACATGGCCGTGTTGGACTTGGCCAGCGCTGGTCTGGCATGAGTTGACAGGCGGGCAGCAGAGGGCCGTGGGAACAGCTTGGCAAGGTTTGATGTCCGCGGGGCCGTTTGGATACGCTGAACGTTTTTAACAGGATGTCATGGACTACCTGGCCCGCTCAATCTGTTTCGGCACGTCTCGGCAGACTCGGACTGGGCACCAGGCCGGACACAAACCATTTACTAAAATGCCACATTTACTCTAACCACAGTAATTACTCAACTGCGACAACACGGGTGACCATACTTGACAGACACACTCAAAGAGGCGTACAAAAACAGATTCTGGTTGGGTTAAAACACAAGATTTGACTTGTTTAACCTAGTTTATCCAGGTGCTGTTGCTGCTACCTTTCTTGTACAGTATGTGATTCTTTAGTTGTGGAGGTTGGAAACATACAAGAAGTCAATACAATTCCCCTTATGGCTATGTAATAGATAAAAAGGGAAAGCACAGTCATTATCCTCCCCTTGAAGTGGGTATGCATCATTAATATCAGCTATAGACTTTCGGAATGCAGATATGGAGGCCGTAAGGAAGACACAAGCTTATTGATTACTTTTTTGGCCTCTCTTGTAAATACAATTCTGTTCTATCGAATGTACATAAGAAAACTACCAGTGTGTGGTAAAGATTGCAAATAATGAAATTGTCACAGCAGTTTGGGCTTTTGACAAACACAGTTTTGTCAAACCTGGTACAATGTGTCTTGAGTAATATCTGAATATACATAAACGTAAATGAATTTTGGTTTTGGAGTTTTAAATGAACTTCTGATGAGTCATATTAACTATTTTATGATACTTTTATGGTGCTTTTGAATTTTTTTTTTTTGCAGATTAAAGGGAAAGTTATCCCCAAAAACGTCTCGGTTACAGATGTAACCCTCGTTCCCTGAGTAGGGAACGGAGACGTTACGTCAAGGAGTGACGGAGAATGGGGGTTTCGCATAGAAAGCCAATCCTCTTCGAGTATTTAACAACGAGCCAATGGCATGAAAATGCCATGGGTCTGCGGAATTTGCATAGCGTACTCCGCCCACCCATGTGGGTATAAAAGGAGGAAGCAAACGCACCGCAGTATGTCTTCGCTGAGGAGCCAAGACTGATCTCAGGCGTCACCCAGCGGTACAGCAGAAGTGGCAAGGAGACGTAACGTCTCCGTTCCCTACTCAGGGAACGAGGGTTACATCTGTAACCGAGACGTTCCCTTTCGTAGTCACTCCGAGTTACGTCAAGGAGTGACGGAGAATGGGGGTCTATGCCATCACGCCATCTTCCAGCTGTCTTCCAGTGCTCTGCGAAAGTCTAGACCTCTAACACAAAATTACACAAAGGTCCCACTTTGACACAGAATTACCAAGGTACACTGGGAAACATATCCCGGGAGGGACATGCTACCAGATGCCTACCGAAGGGAGGACTTACAAAAACACATATGGCCACTGGGGCTGCATATGGAGAATACTGGAGCGCCAACCGCAGGTGGCAATTAGCTCCAGGGGTGGCAGATGGCTTGCCAAGGGAAGACACATGCTCAGAGAGACTTACAGTGGATAATACACATGAGACAGTTACCAAAGGGGAACCGTGCACATGGAGGCACTTAGCCGGCACCAGAGCAAGCGCAGTGGTGCCCGCATCATAAGTGCTGGAGGACTCAGGGCTTCAACGAAGGACAACTGAGGAATATCGCACTTATCCAATCTGAGGAGTGGAGTGGCGAGCAAGCGAAGACACTCAAGCGGTTCCAGCACTAGCGGAGGCGAGTACGTGAGAGGAAACCGGCTCGATTCGCAAATTATAAAATCTTGCGAAGGTGTTAGGTGTCGCCCAGCCTGCAGCTCTGCAGATGTCTGTTAGCGAGGCGCCATGCGCTAAAGCCCAAGAGGAAGCCACACTCCGAGTGGAGTGGGCTGTCACACCAAGGGGGCACGGTCGACCTTGCTGCTGGTAAGACAAAACAATGGCGTCCACTAACCAGTGAGACAGCCGCTGTTTTGAGAGAGCCCTTCCCTTCTGGCTCCCCCCATAACAAACAAAGAGCTGATCTGAGGTCCTGAAACACCGCGTTCTGTCAACGTAGGTGCGGAGTGCACGCACCGGACAGAGCAGTGCCAAGGCTGGGTCTGCCTCCTCCAGGGGCAGCGCTTGCAAGGTCACCACCTGATCCCGGAAGGGAGTTGTGGGAACCTTGGGCACGTAACCGGGCCGGGGTCTCAGAACAACGTGAGAGTAAGCCGGCCCGAACTCTAGGCACGCTTCGTCAACGGAGAATGCGTGCAGGTCCCCTACCCTCTTGATGGAGGCCAATGCAACCAGGAGAGCTGTCTTCAAAGACAGGAACTTAAACTCAACCGATTGCAAAGGCTCAAAGGGAGGCCTCTGCAGAGCATTTAACACTACCGAGAGGTCCCAAGAGGGCACGAGGGGAGGACGAGACGGATTTAGCCTCCTCGCTCCCCTCAGGAACCTGATGACCAGGTCGTGCTTCCCAACGGACTTACCTTCAACTGCATCATGAGAGGCGGAAATAGCCGCAACGTAAACTTTGAGGGTGGAGGGCGACAGCCTACGCTCCAACCCGTCCTGCAGGAAGGAAAGCACAACACCGATCGAGCATCTCCTGGGGTCTTCTCGACGAGAAGAGCACCAGTTGACGAAGAGGTTCCACTTCAACGCATACAGGTGTCTAGTAGACGACGCTCTGGCGGAAGTGATGGTTGCTGCCACCGCAGGTGGTAGCGAACTCAAACCTGCCTCGTGCCGTCCAGGAGCCACACATGTAGCCTCCATAGATCGGGACGAGGGTGCCACAGAGTGCCCCGTCTCTGAGTGAGCAGATCTTGTCTCAGAGGAATAGCCCAAGGAGGTGCTGTCGCGAGGAGCATGAGTTCGGAGAACCACGTCTTGGTGGGCCAATAAGGGGCTACCAGCAGGACCTGCTCCTCGTCCTCCTTGATCTTGCACAACACCCGTGCAAGGAGGCTCACTGGGGGAAACGCATACTTGCGTGGGCCCCGCGGCCAGCTGTGCGCCAGCGCATCTGTACCGAGCGTGCCCTCGGACAGGGAATAAAACTGGACGCAGTGGGACGAGTCCCGGGAGGCAAACAGATCTATCTGAGCTTCCCCGAACTGGTCCCAAATCAGCTGGACCGTCTGGGGATGGAGTCGCCATTCGCCGGAGACAGGGCGGATCCGTGACAGCTCGTCGGCTGCCAGGTTCCGGGCTCCAGGAATGTACACAGCACGAAGGGACCTCAGGTGCTTCTGACTCCATAATAGGAGGTGGCGAGCGAGCTGCGACATCCGACGTGAGCGTAGACCCCCCTGGTGGTTGATGTACGCTACTGCAGCGGTATTGTCTGAGCGGACAAGTACGTGTTGACCCCTGAGCAGTGCTCGAAAGCGGTGCAGGGCCAGGCGTACTGCCAGCAGCTCGAGGCAATTGATGTGCATGAGGCGCTGGGGACCTGTCCAGGAACCCGCGGCTGCATGCCCATTGCACATGGCACCCCAACCCGTGGTAGACGCATCCGTGGAGACAACGAGATGCCTGGAAACTCGCTGGAGAGGGACACCTGCCCGAAGAAAGCTGAGGTTCAACCACGGGAAGAAGGTTCGGCGGCACGCTGGAGTTACTGGAACCCGGAGCGAGCCACGATGCCATGCCCACCTCGGGACTCGATCGCGAAGCCAGAGCTGAAGCGGTCTCATATGAAGCAATCCGAGTGGCGTAGCCGCGGCTGCGGATGCCATATGCCCCAGGAGCCTCTGAAAGAGTTTCAGTGGAACCGCACTCTTGCCGTCGAACTGTCGAAGACAAGTCAGCAGTGAGTGTGCGCGCTCGCTCGTAAGCTGCGCGGACATGGCGACCGAGTCTATCTCCATGCCAAGAAAAGAGATCCTCTGCACGGGGCAAAGTTTGCTCTTCTCCCGGTTGACCCGAAGGCCCAGACGGGCTAAGTGCTGAAGCACTAGATCTCTGTGTTCGCAAACCTGTTCTCGAGAGTGAGCCAAAATTAGCCAATCGTCGAGATAGTTCAGGATGCGAACCCCGTGTTCGCGAAGGGGAACAAGGGCTGCCTCGGCGATCTTCGTGAAGACGCGAGGGGACAGAGCTAACCCGAATGGGAGAACCGCGTACTGATATGCCTGGCCTTCGAAAGCGAACCGAAGAAACGGTCTGTGTCGAGGCAATATGGAGACATGAAAGTACGCATCCTTCAGGTCGATCGCTGCAAACCAATCCTGATGACGAACACATTCGAAAATGCGTTTGGCCGTGAGCATTTTGAACGGCATTCGATGCAGAGTGCGGTTCAAAACGCGCAGGTCGAGGATCGGTCGTAACCCACCGGTCTTCTTGGGGACAATGAAGTAGGGGCTGTAAAAACCGGACTTCACCTCGGCTGGAGGGACCGTCTCGATTGCACCCTTCGCCAGCAGGGTCGCAATCTCCGCTCTCAAAACCGGGGCATTGCCACCGATTATAGTGGAGCGAACTCCCCTGAAACGGGGAGGAGATCGTGCGAACTGAATCGCGTAGCCGAATCTGATCGTTCTGATGACCCAGCGGGACAGACCGGGGAGCTCGAGCCAAGCTCCGAGGAACCGAACCAGCGGGGTCATACGAGCCACAGACGTCCCCCCGGAGGGGCAGCGGGGCGGAGTGACTGGCATGCGCACGGGAGATACCACATGCGGGTGCGTAGTCGAGCTCCGCTCCCCGACAGAAGAGACCAGGGAAGGACCAGCGTTCCACGGGGGTCTGTTCTGCCGGGGGTCTGACGACAGAGGGGGAGAGGAGCGGTGCGGTCCGGGGACGACGCACGCTCCTCTCCGCGCCCTCAGAGACAGAGAGGAATGAGCGGGGCGACACTCTGGAGCATCGTGCGCGCTCATCCCGGTCTGTGTGCTCAGTGATAGTGTCAAGTCTTTCTTTAACCAACTCAGGGTGCTGCCCACCCGTGGGTGAGCAGCGGGGAGCGGAGAACAAAAGATTCTCCCCCGGCCCTCCACCGGGGGAAGGAGGGGGCCTGCTACCTCCTCCTGGGAAAAACTCGAAACCATCACTGAGCAGCCCGTCTCAGGAACGCCGCTTAGCCCGGCGTTTAGCGGGGGGCGGGGCCTGAGGGGGCTGTGACGTTCCTCTGCGACCGCCTCTACGGCGCGACCCGGGTGGAGGCTGCTGCTGGGGTCGCTCCGGAGGGAGGGGGGCCGCAGTGGAACGTCTTCGGCGGCGAGCAGGCTGAGGCGGCTGCGGCGACGGCTGGGTGGAGGCAGCAGCTGGCCGTCGGGGCAGGATATGTTTAATCGCCTCTGTCTGCTTCTGGGCGGTCGAGAACTGCTGGGCAAAGTCCTCAACCGCACCGCCGAAAAGGCCAGCCTGGGAAAGGGGGGCGTCGAGCAGACGGGTCCGCTCAGCGTCCCGCACTTCCGCCAGGTTGAGCCAAAGATGACGCTCCTGGACCACACTAGTGGCCATCACCTGACCAAGGGAACGAGCCGCCACTTTCGTCGCCCGGAGAGCGAGGTCAGTGGCCGCTCGCAGTTCATTGAACGACCCTTGATCAGTCCCGCCCTCGTGCATATCTCTGAGCAGTTTGGCTTGGAAAACCTGCAAAGTGCTCATCGCATGCAGAGCGGCGGCCGCCCGCCCCGCCGCGCTATAGGATCGCGCCACCATAGATGACGAGAACCTACAGGCTTTGGAGGGATGCTTGGGTGGTCCCCGGGAGGAGGCGCTCTGCGGACACAGTTGCATCGCAACAGAGCGCTCCACCGGAGGCACCCCAGCATACCCACGGGCAGCTGCGCCGTCGAGGGGAGGAAAGGCGGGGGAAGCTGACGGACGAACGCGGGAAGACAAAGGAGCCTGCCACGTCTTCGTCAGTTCCGCATGCAGCTCGGGAAAGAATGGTATTGGGGTCGGCTGTGGCTTTGCAGCGGCGGCTTTGCCCAAAAACCATTCGTCCATCCGCGAGTGATCGGGGTGGGCCGGAGGATTCCAATCCAACCCGATACTCACGGCGGCCCGAGACAGCATAGCCGTCATCTCGGGATCCGAGACGGGCGGCGCTGGCACTCCCGAGGGAGGCAGCGCCGCCACATCTTCAGACCCCGAAGAATCCAGCTCGCCTTGTGATGCCGCGATCGACATCGCATCCTCCTCTGGAGCGCCGAACGAAACAGACGGTACCTGCGAACAGGCAGACGTCTGCACCGTTTCGGCGCTCGCTGGCTGCAACACTGTTGCGGTGGGTGGGACCCGAGGAGCTAGCGTCGGGGGTTTGTTCCACACCGTCACCGTCAGATCACCCTGGCCGCGAGCCGAAGAGCTTCCCCGGGTAGAGGAAGCTGAACGGGTAGCGGGGACGGGGACTCTCACTGTAAGATCATTGAGTCTCGATCTAAGTGTTGAGATGGTCATGTTACCACAATGAGCACATGACTCATCCACGAACGCTGCTTTAGCATGACGAAGACCCAGACATACAAAGCAGCGATCGTGCCCATCAGAGGAGGACAGATATCGACCGCACCCAGAAGAACACGGGCGAACCATCTTTAAAAAGACGTGCCGCGTGCAGCTCTTTCAATGGAGAGGAGGAAATTCACTCTTTCAGCGCCGAGGCGACCAGGGAGAAGCGCAAAGTCTGGCAGACCACTGCACAGATCGCAGGCAATGCAGAATCTCGCTGGGTACCGCCGTCACACCAACACTGAAGAGGACGCTCGTCTCGAAGAGGCTTAGTGATATGGCTTGTGGAGAGAAGAATGCTCTTGGCTCCGAAGCGAAAACATACTGCGGTGCGTTTGCTTCCTCCTTTTATACCCACATGGGTGGGCGGAGTACGCTATGCAAATTCCGCAGACCCATGGCATTTTCATGCCATTGGCTCGTTGTTAAATACTCGAAGAGGATTGGCTTTCTATGCGAAACCCCCATTCTCCGTCACTCCTTGACGTAACTCGGAGTGACTACGAAAGGGAATGAAAGTTCCATGATCATTTATTCTCCCTCACATTGTTCCAAATCTGTTTGACTTTCTAACGCAGACTATAAAAAGGTATTTTGAAAAATGTTGGGAACCAAACAACATTGGAGCCCACTGACTTCCATTGTATGGACAAATAAACACTTTATTTTAACAATATTTCTCAAAATATTTTATTTTATGTTCGACAGAACAAAAGTCATAAAAAATATATTAAAATATATCATTTTTGAGTGAACTGTCCCTTTAAGAGTCTCAATCCCCAATTACTTCCATTGTATAGAAAAGAGAAGCATGAACATAAAATCTTATTTTCCACCCCACAGGAGAGAGAAAGTCATACATGTTTGGAAAGACATTAGGGTCATGAAATGCCATGCAACTGAGGCATTTGACATGCAACTGAGGCATTTGAGATATCCAGAACTCAAAATCATCTAGAGGAAACCCAAATAAAAAGTACATGACAATTTAAAGCATGCATTGGTTTGTTGTATTTTGAGACTCATTCCCCCCAATCGAGACACCTATACCACTGGTTTCTTGGCAGGAAGAGGACTATGGCAGGACTGAGCTGGACCAGGGTTATTTTATAATGAGAGGAGGCAACACTCATAGAAAACTGTCGGCCCTGGGATTGGAAGAGGGAGGAAAAGGAAGCAAGGATGAGTGTGCAGATAGAGGGGGAAGAAAGGAAAGCAGAGGATGAGGAAAGACAGTAGAGACAGATGACAGCATCAAGAACAGCTTGCCCATAGCACTCCCTATCTTGCATGATGGGAGATGGGCTGACAGGGGGTATGAGGTTACTGGGAGATGGCAGAGTAAATGCTTGGTTTTTCATTGGACATCCATTAAATAGCATGGATCATTTTAAATAGGAACTAATAAACTGACACCTTGCAGAAAAAAATTAAACAATAGCATAATAGAAAAGCTTACACACTCTTTAATTCTTAGTAGTATTATGCATGTAGTTAAAAAGGCAAAAAAAAAAACAGAGTAGAAAAGAAAAAGAACAGTAAAAAGAAGCTATAGGTTGATTTCCCTGAAAATGACTCTGTTGCAAAACAAATACATTATGACCTCAACCAATGGTTTAGGGGTGGACTATAGGTGGGGTCACATTTAACATTGCCAAGTGAAATCCATCGGTGAAACCCAGTCATTTCAATAGGAATTTGAATACCCAATAGGTAATTTTGTGTAGGGGTGAAATTTCTTTCCATGCAGATTTCCAAAAGGGGTTTTTAATGGAAATTCACCGCATTAACAAACTTATGCTGCTTGGTTTCAATGTGGTCTCTGTTCAAGTAGTGCTTTGTGACAGTCGGCAAAATGTTATCTGTTTGTCTAATAAGTGGTAGGATAACCTGCATTGATTGCATAGTTCTTTTTGGTAATATAGTGGCACAGAAATTACACATTTCACCTTTAGAGGTTGTGTGATGGAGAGACCGTGATTAGGATGTATGCATGTCAGATGCTGGGAGAGACAGCGGAAACAAAGCACAAGGGATATTCCACAATTCCCATTCCAAATTTGCTTTAATCAGGGCAAAGAACCCCCAACCCTTCTCAGTACCCCACACATCTCACCGTCTGCCTTCTGTGCAAGGCCCAGACATTCCCCTGACCCACTTTAACACATCTGGGTCAGCCTCTGAACTCCATTACGCACTTTAAATACTGTACACTGCACGTGTCATTTCACCAAGTGAGCAGTGTAAGGGAGCATTTTTTCAAAACGCTACAAATGCTATTAGCATTTCTCTATATTCTGACTGTATTTTTTTTTTTTAACCAGGTAAACTGGTTCATACTCAGACTCCACCTTTGTGAACTCTCACAGACACAAAGCGATTAATTTGTCTGAAAATATTTTATCATAAGATCAGCAATGGCACTTAAAAACAAAAAGACACTGTTTGTGTTTCTTTGAATCCCAAAATGAGCAATTGATAGAGCCAGCAAATAAAAAGAGCTGCTCCTGCTCAGCCTAGAAGGGCTCACGAAGGCTTGTGAGGGCACATGGGACGTGATTAAAGACCTTACTCTTTCTTTCCTGCACTTCAAAATATAAGTTACTTTTGATGTCTGTGTGAGGGCGTTTGCTGCAAACACACAAAACAGCTTTTCGTTTTATTCCTCCTCTCAGTTTGGATGAGAAGGTGGAATGCAGGTAAATGACACAGCTGTCCTTTGCCCATGGCCTCTGGTGATCTATCCGCTACAAAACTACCCATAAAGAGTGAGGGAAGAGGAAAGCGAGAGAGGGAGAGTGAGAATGAGCCCATTCCGGCAAGGGCTTCTGGCTACAGTGTTCAAAGAGCCGTGATATTGAAATAAAGAGCGAACGGGAGTGGCGGGGTTTGGAGCGATCCATAGTAGGGTATTGATCAAGGTTAGCACTCTGTGAGAGAGCGCATCATCCCTACCGCTCCACTGGCTGGAGGGCATCACACACACACACAGAGAGAGAGAGAGAGAGAGAGAGAGAGAGAGAGAGAGAGAGAGAGAGAGAGAGAGAGAGAGAGAGAGAGAGAGAGAGAGAGAGAGAGAGAGAGAGAGAGAGAGAGAGAGAGAGAGAGAGAGAGAGAGAGACAGAGAGAGAGAGAGAGAGAGAGAGAGAGAGAGAGAGAGAGAGAGAGAGAGAGAGAGAGACTTGACTAGGTGTCTACTATAAAAACAGTTCTCCACATCTAAGCAAACAAGGAAATCTCACAGGCCGGGCTGGGTCCTGGGGGAAGACTGAGAGGTAAGAAAAAGAGAGAGTTTACAAATAACTTCTAAGAAAGGAAAAATAGTAGTGGATATTGAGAGCTTGATCAAAATAGCTATTTTTATATATTTATTTATTTTTGGAATAATAGCAAGGTCACCAAAAAAATGAAATAATGCATATGGAAGTATAGGATCAACAATCAAACAATCAATTATTCAATAAAAATAATTCAAAACTTACATGCATGTTTTTAATGTAGCCACTAGGGGTGTAACAATACCCTCATGTCACGATTCGATACATATGGTAACAGGTTAACAAATAAATGTACTGTTGATTAAAATGCAAAAATTTGATATAACATTGAGGGTGTACATGAAAAGGCTTAGACTTGGTGCTGGTAATCCAATGCACCAGACAATGGTGACACCAATACAAATATTCATGATTCTGAAGCTGAAAATACAGAATTAATTTAGACAAATATGCTTGTACTCTGTCACTGACTAGATATATTTAAAATAATGTAGCCCACTTTTACAGGTAAGCCATTTGGCATTATCAGGACCCACAAATATTCCCCCATTGCATTAAATTACATTATATTCAACATTATACAGTAGTACTGACGCTAAAACTTTGTAAACTTGATTTTTTTTTTTCTCACAACGTAATTTTTATTTTGGGTGAACTATACACAATACATATTGTCACTATTCACTACACATATAGCCACTCTTTACTCCACCAACTTAATATGAAACTAATATATGAGTCTAAAATGCACATATTGTCCTAATGTCCATGCTAATCCAGACAGCTCAACAGGCAGACAGGGGCTTTGCTCTTCAGCAAGTGGTTCAACAATTACAAAACGTTTTCCAGTTTAAATACTGCAGCTGTCTTGACAGCCACATTCAACACAACATTCCCAGCATGGAACATTCCAGCATAGAAAGTGTATGTGGTTTTGAGGAATTAAGAACCAAACTGCATGCACATGTAAAAATCCTGGTAGAATTGGAGATACACAAGCTTGTCATGTGTGGTTCATCATAACTGATGCACTTTTTTTTCTTTTTTACGGACAGGTTAAGATCTTTCCAAGATAACAATTTTGAATAAACATTTATTTTGTCAGCACTATAACCATGTTGTTATAGAAGTCTATTTAACCCATGAAAAATGGAAAACCAAAATAAGCCTGTAATTGGCCAATCCAGCAGATAAGTAATCACCAACCGCACTTGCCTCTAAAAAGTGAAAGGTGAAACACAGCTTTTGTTTTTCTCACTATCGCAGGTGGTTCATTGTTTTGCATGACAGCAGTAATTCTGACAGTGATAACCATACCACAACAGGCTATATACAGGAATCATGGAGTTACATTTAATACCTTTTAAGACCTTTTTTTTACATTTTACATTCGCCCATTCAAGATTTAACCGCTGTCATCCGCAACACGTTAACTTAATTTTACTATACATTATTGAAAGATATCGCAACTTAACAGAGCTGTTCACATGACAGTTTGCGACTAAAAACGTTATACTTTTTAACATTTTGGCAGTTCATTTACCAGCCAACAGCATTTTGGGTGCCTGAAAACGCAAAATTTTGGCTACTTCTGTGAAGACGACGACATCATTACGCATTCAGTCTATAGTGTTTCATGACCAGCTAATGTCCTTGCAGCAGAATACAGTGTTTTTAGTTGTTTTCACGGATCTGTGTGAATAGGAATTGTTTTAATAATGGTGTCGTCTGTACAGGAAAAACGTCTCCGTTTTAAGCATATCGTTGTTGTGTAAAATATAAATAATGGAAAGATGATACAAAATGTAATACCTTTGAAAATGGCATTAAATACATTTTGAATCATTTTTAAATGGCCTTAATTTTCTCAAAATTGATTTATCAACTTTTAATATTTTATGGGGGTGATAAATGTAATAATACTTATTATACCACACAATACTTATCGGGTCAGACACAACGTGCGCGGGCTCGGGTCGGGTCGTGCTTAATTTTTTGGGCCCGATCTAAGCTGTACCGCAGACATCCTGCACTAAGAGTCTCACTGAAGTAGACTGGTAAGAAGTGACCTCTTCGTGATTTCTAAAGTAGAACAGGAAGGATTTACACATTCTTTCATTCAAGATGTGGGACCACTCAAGTTTTCATGCTGTGTAGAGAAATGTAACCTGCCAATTCAGTCTGCTCTGAATTGAGCCTGCTCTTCTACTCAGGTTTGGTTGGGTAAAAAAATCACAGGGCACACTGCCCTCCTGATTGAAAAAACACCATGCAATAACAGAACCTCTCATCCTGAAGAAAGACACATTGGTTTCTATCTATTGATTGTTCACTACATGAGATGTTTTTTTGTTTGTTTTTGTTTTTTTTTTAAACAGTACAGAAGGAGTTTCTATATATGCTGAAAACTTGCTGTTGTTGTGGTGGTGGTTGTTGTTGTTTTTAAATAGGATTGGAAAAAAAAATGTGTATTGTTTCTGAAATAAGTATTTTATGTTCACCAAGGCTGCATTTATTTGATCAAAAATATACTAACTGTAATATTGTGAACTATAATTACAATTTCAAATAACTGTTTTCTATTTTAATAATTTTTAAAATTCAATTTATTCCCATGATGGCACAGCTGAATATGTGTATACGTGTGTGGAATCAAGTCCGCACTCGAGTGTAATTATGAACTTGACAAGGACTTATTGGACATATATTTTTCTGCGTACAGTTGATTCCACATCATGCATAACATGAAAGATGAAAATTAAGTAACAACACAAAATGAAGAAAAGATAAACATCACAACATCAATTGGTTAAGGACTTGACTGACTCGACAAGGTGGACCCAACAGAACTATAAATATATAGTATTTTGCACTTACTTTTTTAAGTATTGTGTCCCTACAGTACCTGTCAGACTTCAAAATCATGAAATAAAGAATATATACTTACATATGACCAATACAACAGAATTTTAATGGGCTCACTACCCTGTCACAAAGCACCAGTAGAGATTATAGAAAACCAAATTTGGCCAGAGAGAAAGATCAGACATGGCAAAAGCCATCTGAAGGCAGTTCCCTCACAGGACCGTGTTAAGGAGCAAAAGTGATTCTACATTCTCTCTCTTTCTCTCTCTCATCTTCTTGTCAGGGAGCAGTCTGGTCACTCTAAATGGATGAAGAAATTCCCTGCTTACTCATGCATACAGCTGGCAAATTGTCCCTCTCAGATCCCGGCCCTGCTGTGTGATTTGCGCAAGTCGCTGCTATGTAGAGTCTCTGCCTCATATTGGAAAAGGGCACCACGGAAATAGACAAACTAGTCCGTGAGGTGCATTTGAAGAAAATTATATCTTTCAGGGCAAGCCGACGAGTCTGCGCAAAGGAGAAGCCACTGGGAGAAGAGTGAGACGCCTTTTAGTGGCGACCTTGACGGGAGTGGGCGGCCGGCAGCATTTCGAAAGGTCTCGCTAAGGCTGTCGTGCAAGTTATTGTCATCATACTGCGAATTAAGAGGCAAAGGAGAGAGAGAAGAAAGTCCAGATCAGCTAGGAAATATCAAACAACCTTCGCCAAGCTAGCAAACAATTCTCATGAGAGATTTGAGAAGCGATCCTGGCTTCGTGGTGTAGAGGAGTCCCAGACCATCATCATGGTGTGGAACAACTGCTCTTTTGAGTGGAGTGTGGGTTTGCGATTGGATGTCAGATACAAAACATGAGGATACGCCGGTGCGAGTTTGTGGCTTCCTGTATCTGGTACTACCAGTATGGCATTGAATCCCACCTACAGCCTTCCATTTAGACTAGGTGAGTGACTGTGGGCTGAACAATCTCCCTTAATATTATTAATGGCTTCATGCGCCCCCTATAGACTGCATGATTACCCCCCGGCACGTTCAAGCGTGCCACGGCACTGCACAACGAGTGCAGATTATTAATGCTTTTACCAACTTTGCCTCCAAGATCATCTGTAATAACAGAGAACATCCGTTAGCGCTGAATTAGATCAATTAGACGGCACTCTTAAAAGAGGTTACAGCAATTCATAAATGGAGCTGTGGGGAAGGCAAGAGCGGAGGAAAAAAAACGAGCCATGTTATAGTCCATGAATAACAATGAGAAGGTATTAGACAGCGTAATAGCGCCGGATCATGCACAGACCTGTTGAGAGCTTCAGTCGCACTACAGGAGAGATAAACTTGGTCTTGTTACCAATGTGATTTATGCCAAAGACAGACAAGCCTTGGGTACTTGCAATTGTGGACTCACACACAGAGATACGCTGCTATGAGCTTTAACAGACACTGTATGCCAGGGGTACGCAAGATCCAAAAGCTCTGGTTTCTAAATTTTATACCCAGAACTGAGGAATCCTAACTTACTGAACACTGTTGTAGAATGTTGTATGAATATGAAATGAAATAATCAATGTGCATTTCAGAAATATTAGGAGTAATAGAGAAATATATGAAGAGTTCAGATGCAAAAGCCTCTAAGTGCCATTTGATTTTTTTTTCTAAAATGACCATTTTTATCAAGCTTGTATATTTAAGTTCAGTAATTTCACTTAAATGGCAATGAAGATGACCTAATAATTGTCATTTAAGTGAAATTACTGAACTTAAATATACAAGCTTGATAAAAATGGTCATTTTAGAAGAAAATGTCAAATGGCATTTAGAGGTTTTTGCATCTGAACTCTTCATATATTTAATTTAAGTAAGGATCAAACCTTTTTTGACTGACATTTCTTTTATTCCAATGTACACCCAACCAAATCTGTGGCAATAATAGTTTGAGTGTTAAGAACAGTTAATAAAAGATTTCAGAGAGACTGAAACCCCCTTGGATATTATTATAATGAATTTTCAGGTTGCCAGTCACAGTGACTTGACAAATAATAAATCCAAAACAGTACAAAAAATTTGAATCTATGACTGTTGCTTTGTCTAGTTAAGTATCAAGAAGTATTAAATAGGAAGTAAGCTTAAAAATGAATCATTTGATTCAGTAAATGCATTTATAATGTTACAAAAGATTTTAAAAAGTATGTTCTTTTAAACTTACAATTCATCAAATAACCCTGAAAAAAAAAAACACAGTATCATATCTTCAAATAAAATATTAAGCAGCATATTAGAATGATTTCAGGATCATGTGACACTGATAACTGGTGTAATGGCTCTTTTGTCTTTCAAAAAAAAAGAAGAAAAAAAATTCACCAACCCCATTGACCGTTTAATTGTTGACCGTTTAATCGTTGTGAAGGGAAAACAGCATCAACAACACATAGCTACATTTGATTATAATTGATTTATAGTTCAACATTTAAATTAAACCAATTCTGGGTCTGGCTCTCTCAATGATCCAAGCCATATTGTAAAAATCCCATAAGTAAGTCAGCTTTAAGGTGATAAGCCAATACAATTAAATAATATTAAAGAGAAATCCTAAGTAAATAGAGAATATGCCAAGTCTGTCTTCTCTTTTCAAATGGGACACCGCAGTTTTCCAGGCATAAACCTCAAGCAAGGGGGTCTTTTAAAAGTAACCTACATTTAAAGTCTATTTACAGAGGAATTCTGCCACATAAATGTCCTTTTTCCTAAAATCTCTTGATCTTTAATCTTTGTGCCAGTGCCTGTAATACAGATTATGGCAGCTAGCTACTGACAAGTCAGTTAAATCGTAGCTGGCTGACAACACTGGCAACAGAATTATTTGAATATAATTCTCAAAAGGGAAAATGTTTTAATAACAGGCAGCCAGCGTGAACGCGACCACATTGGAGGGTCAGATTTGGCGGCCACTGACTCATATTAAAATGAGCAAACAAAGCCCAGAGTGTACAGAAATCCTCGCCTAAGTTGTGTGCATTTGAAGGGTGTATTGACGGTCTGCGATTATAGGGCTGGTATGGGTCGTGGATGTTTAATGACATGTGATCTGTTGTTCAAAGCCACATGACAGCTCCACAGAGGCGCTGATTTTTCAACACTACACTAATATTTTCAAGTAATCTACATTTGCTTGATGCAAATTGTCTGTTAAGAACCACATATTGTCTGCTAAGTCACCAGTTACCCGCTATACCTGTCTCAAGCGTTGTAACCGTGCCCAAGTACCACTCCCAGCAGTCTCACTCGACTGGGCAGAGTTGAAGTCAAAAGGAAGAGAGAACAGATACACAAAGAGTGAACACACTGCCCTCTCTGCCGCTCTACTGGCTGTTCAGACTGCTTTACGCACACTGCAGGCTGGCTAATTATCATGGGGTTCTATGCTATCCCCCCTTGCCCCCCTCCAATGGAGCTCAGCACACCCCCACATCCCCTGCGGGCATGGGACGCACTGACAGTAATCTCCCTGTGACAGCACTTGGACGTGCCGTCATTAAGCCGTCCGTGTTATTGAGATGATAGCCCTGAGAATGTGGCCATCGTGCCAAAAAGAGTGAGCGACGAGCAGCTCTTCCTCTTCGGGTTAAAGACAATAAAAAAAAGGGGAGGACAGACAGTTTTCCTTTTTCCCAAAAGCCACACCGGTTTAATCCGTGCTTTTAACATGCTCTTGCCAAGGAATATTTTACAGTCCGCATGTTGACTTAATTAAATATAAAATCGACTTAAAAATATCTCCTCTACAAGAAAAATGCAAAACAAATCTGATTTAGGGATGCCGACAGGGCTCAAACAACGAGCAAAAGGTTGAAGGAACTTACTCACCCCCATGTTGTTCCAAACTAGAATGATCTCTCCCCTTTGCATTTCTCTCTCCCAGTTTTGTAGATTATCATGGCTGCTTTTTTTCCAAACAATGGAAGTGAAATTGAAATTTCAGCAGTGAAAATATCTGGATGAAACAGACAGGAAGCATAGACCGAAACAGTGGCGTTTGCTTAGCAATTCTATGATTATGCACTGTTTATCACCAGAGAACATGCCACCTGAAAGGCATAAGTAGTCCAATTACCCAATAACTCAATTAATAAATTAATAATTGAATTTTGGTCCCTTTGTATGAGGGACAGACTGAATTTCGAGTTCATATGTTCCTCTCAAATCTCATTTGTGTGATTTAAATATGAACAAAAATTGGAACATCATGTTCATGTTGCAAGATACTTAGGAAGCAATGACATTTGGCATCATCTACATCTTGATGACATCTTGACACATCTTTATGTGGTCAACGTGAATATAATACGTGATTGAGATTTGAAAGCAGTTGTGAAGGGGAGCTGCGAAGCTTTTCCTTAGACAAAGCCGTCGTGTGTGAACAGTATACAGATTACTTTTATTATGCTGTTTCATCATTTTTGGAGCCTGACTGGTCACCATTCACTCACATTGAATTGAAAAGTTGAAAAGAGCAGCATGCACATTCAGTTAAACTTTCCTTTTGACATGAGGATGAGTAAACAATCGCAAAATTTTTATATTTAGGCGAACTATCCATTTAGCATGTCAAACCATTTGATTAATTGTAAAGCTACATCATCCTAAAGAAAGAACAGAAAGATCAGATGCATGAGTGAGTGAGTGAGTGAGTGAGTGAGTGAGTGAGTGAGTGAGTGAGTGAGTGAGTGAGTGAGTGAGTGAGTGAGTGAAGAGTGAGGACAGTGAGGGGAGTGAGTGAGAGAGAGAGGAAAAAAGAAAACTTTCTATCCCCCTCCTCTCTTTTTAGAGTCTCGGAGTGCCCTGACAGGGAAACAGATGGCAATTTAAGCAGAGAATTTATGAGCGCCACAATCTTAATGTTGCATAAAGAAAAGAAAAAGACTCGCATCAAGCCCACTGACAAATGTACTCGCTAATATTAATGCACTCCTCATTCATCCAATATGCTTCCTAATTGCTTTTCTGTACACAGTAATATGGCACCTGCTGCTCAGCCCTTGCTCCGGCGTTCAGGAACCAGGCAAGGCATGGGCCGCCACTGGCCCTCGCTCAGTGATGGATGCATGGCCGTGTATCATGCACTGAGCCTGTCAGGCAGCATAATTAAAATTTTAGACTTACAGCAGAGAGAAAGAGAGAGACAGAGAGAGGGGGGGTGGGGGGGGGGTGGTAAACAATCAGACAGAAAACACGGCCACCGCTCAAAGGCATCTTAACAGTCAGTTCACACAGTCTGAACACCTTTAGAATAGTGACTGACACACACACAGAAGTTCATACATACAAGATTCAATATATGAACAACCACAATAATCTACTTAGATATGAAATAGCATTCAGACTAGTCGACTTGATGACCAAACGATACTAAAGTATGTCAGCTCAAATGCTATTTCAAGCTTTAAAGGGATTTTATTACTGTCTATAATTAGCATTAGTTGTGAACTTCACAAAACCTGCAGGAACATATTGGTTATACAACATTTCACCCCTAAATCAACAGAAAGAAATTTAAAATAATGTTTTATTGATAAAAAGAATACTGAAAAATAAATGCACAATAGCCTGTGATATTCTAATGACAATTAAGTATATATTTTGGTCATAATATTTTATAATATAGCTTAAATTGTATATGATAGTATTTGGTGTGCTGCATTTCATTTATGTTGATATAAATACAAATAAAAAAATCATCAATAAGATAAATTAATCAATCATTCTACCTTTTTTGAGATATCAATCTCAAAATTGAGATTTCAATCAATCAATCTACCTTTTTTAAATTATTCTTATTATATATTGTTAGAATAATGTGAAGTGTGAGATTTGTAATTTGAGACTGGTGAAATGTGACCTGGGCACATTTTTGTGAGATTATATCAGACCCTGTTAGCTGCTGTAGTTTTCAATGTTTTTTGAAATAAGTACAGTATATGATCCATTCTTTGAATCAGTTTACATCAGTTAATTGTTATTCAAGTAAAGAAATCCATGATTGCTCCCTCACTCTCTTATTTTAAAATGTACACTCTTTTTATACCTCATTCGTGTGTTTCTGTATGCTGAATGAGTGTTTGAGTGTGGAATTACACCTTGCACAGAGTCATTTGGGATAATGTAGATCCTCCCTATAGCTCTTGTCATTAACTCTATAACAGCTGCTGTTAAATGCACTAAATTGTACTATAATGAGCAAGTGAATTGCAAGCAATTACAGAGTTAAATTGAATAAATCCTTAGAGCAATAAATTGTCCTTTCCCTTTATTTCAGATTTAATTGATGCATATTCATATGGAGACCCGCACATATATTTCTCAGGGAAACAATGCTGTCTTCCATTCAAAAAGATTCAGTAACACTTTAAAGATCTAGTATTAACACCAAATAGATATATTTGTTTTAATATACCATTAACTAATTTGTCACTGATATTTGAAACTAATGGGGCTTCAACACATTCTTAAAGAAGAAGAATGGAAGAATGGATTGGATTTAATATTAAAATAAAATAGTTTAGAGGTTAATTCCTATTTATTTATCTTTGCAAAAAATAATTTCTGCAAATATATTATATTAAAAAAAAAATCAAAAACATTTTATTTTTATGTGAATATTTTATGACAAATATGCTCTGTTTAGCTAAACTGCTAGTGAGAAAGCAATCACAATTAAATTGGAGGGGTTTTTTTGGCCCTTACCTCATATGACTATGCAGGCCAAATTTCTCAACACTGAATGTCTGTTGTTGTCCAATACTTTCAGAACAAGTATTGGTTTACAACCAACAATTCTTGCGCATTTCAAACTCTTCTTCCCAATTCATCATGTTTAAAACTCACATGTGCGCACACACATGGCTCTAGCTGCGCTCCCTGGCTCTAGTTCCGTGTCAGGGACTAACTCTGTTATGTGTGTAATGGGGAGTGTTGTGCACCTGAAGGCACTTGTCAACACAGGATCCCAGGAGCTGGCAGCAGCCGGGGGCCCCAGCGCCACACATCTGTTGTATCCACTTCCAGTGGGCGCACATATCAAACACACAATTCGTTCAGACACAAAACAAGTGCACAAATAACCTCTCGTTTGGCATGAAAGGTAACAAGAACTGCAGGTGAATATACTCAACAAATATAAAAAATAATAATAACAAATGGTAACACTTTATAAAATCGTTCCTTCATTAACGAACAAATGAGTACACATTATTAACATTCTAACTAATATTAACTAACAAGAAACTCTGATTTTAAAAATTAGTAGCCCAAGTAATAGCGCTCAGTCGGATGTGGTAGTTCACTATTAGCTAATCTGTAACTAACATGTTTCATACATCACTGAAGACTACTAAGAACATTATAATGGTAACCTATTAGTAATGAATCAAGCGTTAATACATACATTAGAGCTACTAATAATTTGGATCAGTATTCAAAAGTGAAAAGCTAGATAACTTTAAAGTTTTTTTAAGGTTTTGGATAGTAATGACTCAAGTGTTACAACATCTTTCTAAAGGAAATCCAATGGAATGAATTACTGCTCAAAATCTTACAAAATCTATATTTTTGTAATAGCAGTTACTGATTAGCTAAAAGTGAACTATACCATATTTGACTGAACGCTATTAATTGTAATTTGTTAAGAGTTTCTTGTTAGTTAATTATAGTTACTAGAATGTTTATAGTGTGTTACTCATTCGTTATTAGTTTTCCATTAATGAAGCAACAGTATTCTAAAGTGTTACCATAATAATTACTAAACTAAAATACAGTATATATTAATATAGTAAAATGTTTGTTTGTCCAAAACGAAAGGCCACAAAATGATGAAAAAAAAAACAAACAAACACAAATATCACTTTATCCATAGAGTAGCAAGGTTGCTGAATAACGATTTGCATCTCATAAGGCTTTTTGTTTTTGCTCCGAGTGTGTAACAAGGACGTAGCTCTTTCCTCAGCCCATGTAAAACTACTCGCGTACAGACCACCGCACACACAGCATTTAACACAGCATGGGCACGAGTTTGCACATCTCAACACCTTACATTACCGCTCTCATCTGCAGCTGCAAGTTCCAGCCCACTTCTACTCGTGCACATCCCAGATAACTCTCTCTCCTTCAATGTCACAATTACACAACGCAGGCGCGGGCCCAGGTCCGGTTTTCGTAGGCGTGAGGTAATAATTGGGTTGTATTTTATGGTTTGTGTATTTTAAGATTGTGAGAAATAGCTCCGCTGAATAAATCATTCATACGTTTGGAGTGATTACCGGAGCGAGAAGAGGGGGGAAGCTGGATCGCCCAAGATAGATTACCCATAATGCATTTCAAGAAGGCAACTAATTAGCAGAAGAAAGGTCAAGTAAAACCAGAAAGTGATTAGAGAGAGGAGACAGAAAAAGAGAGAACGAGAGAGAGAGAGAGAGAGAGGGAGATGTTCGCATCTCACATACGTTTAGTCACTTTTGGAATGTGGCCAAATTTTTTTTCCCTCCGCCTCAATAACTGAAAGCAGTCGCTTCAATATTTAATGAAATGCTTATGTTGTGGCACCTGGACACATCCGCATCCACAGCGACCCGCTGCCTCCCAAGTGGGTCATTACTGTAGCCATTTGCAAAGGGCACGGGCCTCTCTCCGCTAGCAATGATGCCAGTCTTCGGGAATCTGCTGCAAAACAGCAGGGGACGTGGGGGGCGGTGCCGTCCCCATCTACCGGGAGGACAGAGAGAGAAAAAAAAGCAACAACAACAGTCCAATGTTGCACCCAGAGCAAAGCTACTCCCACTGAGCCTTGCAACGCTACAGCCCGCAGCCAGGCTTCTGCTGCCTTCCACGCCCAGAGATTACAGCGCTCTGCCAGCGCAGACACGGCGCGCGCATTTCTTCTGGTGCATTTCTCCTGTCAACAGCGAAAACACAGCTTTGCGCTGGTACCATCCGCTAAGCACCCCCCCTCCCCCTTAATGATCCAATGCATCAATACCTTCAGCCATCAACGGGGAGCAGATGTCCTCCGTTACCGTATCCTTGGCCGGGATTGGGAACGCTGCTTTAAAAAGCATTAGTCTCTGGGTCCAGGATGGCTGTCTCACCGTGGCCCGCCACCCGCTTCCACTGGCAGGTGATCCCGGGGCCTAATGGAATTTAATTACTTCAGCCACATTAATCATGGCTACAGTGGAGCAGCCACTATTTCATCTACACTCTTAGGGGTTATTAGTACAAATACACTGTCAAACTGCATTGTGGAAGTGGCATTTTAGGTGTCATCGCCTGTACATTTATTAAAATCTATATCAATATCTTTCAGCGGACACTGCTCTCCCTACCCCCCCTTCCCCGGTCGTCTCCAGTGCACATTAGGGTTTCAGACAAACTTTCTTGGCATGAAGTGACACCGGGTCTGAAAACTTTTCCTTCATTAATTCTTTCCTGCCACTCCTGCTCGTCGTTCGGCGATTGATTGGAAGTGGCTGGCGAGGACAGTGGAGCAGCGCTTCAAGACAACACTCTGAAATAGAGACTGCATGGCTTGACTCAATGGGGGTGTTAAAACATTACTCAAATCATTATATTATTAATGGACCGATAGACACGAGTGCTTCTTTTTTCCTCACAGCAGTATGTTTAATGTTTTATAGATGACACCTGGTGATGTACTCTATACTAGGGGTGTAAATCAGAGCCTTAATGACGACTCAATACAATACCGATCAGAGCCGGTCTGAGCCTTTTGGGGGCCCTAAGCAGAATTTGATTTGGGGGCCCCTCCCACTTCACGGAGTCACCTGTGCTTGACGATTACTGACACAAATATCACGCAATAATGAGACATTATAAATTAATACAGTACATTGTAAAAAAAAAATACATTTTCAAGATTTGTTATCACAACATTTTTTCTTTTGTCAAATCAACTTAAATAATTTATTTAGTTCAGATAACTTATTATTTTGAGTTTCTGATGATTAAATCACTCTCCTTGATTGTATTAACTCACTTTTTCCAGTTCAATCAACTTAAAATTTTAAGGCAACCAGGTTACTTCATTTTTTTAAGTTAAACCAACAATATATTTTTTTACAGTGAGGTAATGTATAAATACAAAATAAATACTTAATAAAAATTAGTGTAAGGTAATATACTCTTTTACTATCTCTTTGAAACAAACTCTGAAAACATATAAATTACTTGCTAAAAACAAAATGACAACTGAGAAATCAAAAAATATTTTAAATTGATATTATTATATTGATATTGATATTTATATAATAAAATATTATTATTGCTCAACTGCCTCAATGCAGTGTAACTGTCCAAAACTTTTATTATTATTATTATTATTATTATTATTATTATTATTATTGTTATTATTATCATTGTAACAGACTTTGTTAGATTGTCCATGACAAAATCTAACAAAGTCTTTTACTATAATACCGGTAATGATGTACTGGTGCTTGTTGTATATGTGTGTGTTTGCAATGTATTTTTGGGCTCAATTGCTGCACAAAACATACTTTTAAAAATCATGCAAACATGCCTTTATCTTGCTCTTTTTTTCTCCTCCTCTGTCATTTTCTTTATTCTATTTTCGGCACCAGAGGGATACGTTAATTTTTGTGACATGGCATAACATTACAGCGAGTCTATGGACACGAATTGTCTATGCACGTGTGAGGTGTCTAGATAATGCCAAGATCTTTCAAGATTTTACGCTACCTGTATATACTACTATTCATTTTCCGCTGTATGGGTTAAAAAGGAAAAACGAATGGACGCAAAAGTAAACGGATCAATGGTTCATTTTAAAGCTTGTTAATGATTAACTTTAAACCTGTTGGTAGCTTTTACGCTACCTGTATATTCTTTTCTTTCTTTTTTGTAGTGTTTGAATAAAGGGTGGCAGTCTTTCATAATCAATGTTGTTGTGGACTACTGGAGAAGTATTTATTCTCCATTTGAGTGAGATTTTTTTAGGTTCCATATATTTTATTAGTATTAGAAAAAAATATAGAAAAAATATCGGATTGATATCGGTATCGGCAAATAGCCAAAGTTATGGTATCGGTATCAGAAGTGAAAAAGTGGTATCGGGACATCCCTAGTACATGTATGCATTTGCATATACTGACGTTTACTTATTCATATACTAATTGTTTTTCAGATAGTGTCTGGGGAAATTTTTCATTTTTAGTGTCAATCTACTTTAGATTTTTTGGCTTTATTAAAAAAATACAATGGCTATAGGATTAGGAAGAAAATAATCCCTTTATCCCAAAAAAACTTTTCCTTTTCCTCAGTATTTTACAAAAGCTCTAAATACTGCATAGTAGCGTCAACTTAGCCACCTTAACACACCTTACCACTGGTCTATATGTAGCCAGCATATTTCTTCACAAAAATAGCACTTTAAACACAACTTTATTTCTAAAACCATTCAACCATGACCATGTACCAGTTTGTTCTGTCTTTAATTATTATTTCTAGCCTTGAAATAAAAATCAATAAGTTGATTCCCTGAGCCCTCATTATCCTGTTTCATGCATTTCATAGTAAAATAAAAAGCCACAATAGTAATATGTGGAATTTGAGCCCTGTTGCTATAAGAGCTCGAAGGTCAGGGAAATTAATTTCACTGACTGTGGAGGTGAGGAAGGGAAAAATAAGGTGAAACCACAATAAAAACTCCTGCTATACAAAATGTTTCAACATTCGATTTGAACACCCAGTGACAGCTGAATTCGAAAGAGAGACCTGCAATGAGAACTTCACTTCCTTAAATAAACTAACCTCCCACTTTGGTCACCAAATTCCAGGTTTTGTTTTGTTACAAAATCTCTCTTCCTGAAGAATTTTAAACTGCCTATTTTGTAGACATGCTCCAAAGAATAAATATATCAATAGATATCACAGCAAAAAGTCCACTCGGGCAATTAAAATCAGGCAATACATTAGTTCTAAAACATGCAAAGCCAATGATGAGAAATCGCCTAAAGCTCTACTTTGATGAGGATGCGCCTATCAATAAAAACATAATATGATCTGGATCAGAGCGTTGTCAGCCCGCTCGCAACCAGTCTAGAAGCCTATAGCGCTATAGCAAAAGAAAGGCAGTGCTTTCAACAAAGGCATTTGAACAGTGAGCTCTGGGCTATATAGATTACTATACGATTACAAGAGACCATGCATGCGCATGCGTTGTTGTGTTTATGAGGCTCAGGTAGCCAGAGAGGCAGCTGGGCCGCAACAGAGGATTCTGGGTGTGAGAATGCCAGCGGAAGAACCCTCTGGATCCCTGCCACTCATCTGGCCACCTTCCTAAGCAGGGCAGAAAATCAAACAAGTAGGAAAGAATTAAATAAAAGCAAGAAGAAAAATGATTTCTTATAAATAGCAGGCTTCGCCAGAAGGCATAGGAAATGAGAGCAGCGAGGCGCAGGAGAGGAGCTTGAGCTTGACACGGGTCTTAAAATTGAGAGGGGGCGGAATCAGGGACCTATTGCGCAAAATGGCTCCAACCAAAGCAAGGATTAGTGTTCCTGCCTCCACAGCCAAGATTCTCCAGAACAACTAATCACCTTCAAGTTCTCTTCTCTTTTTTTCCCCTTTTCCTTCTCACTGTCTCTCGCTCTCCTTCTCGCTCCCTCTCTATCCTCTTTAAAGTATCATTTCACCCCTCACAGCCATTATGGCTAAAATTAAGCAGAGAGTGTTCTGCCAGCGCCGATTAGACACATCCCTGGATCCGTGCTGAGGAGAAGGTGTCATGTCAGTTACAGCGAAGAGAAGAAATGTGCTTCTCCGCGACGGTCTGCACGGGTAGACTGAGAAAAGCCACGTACATCTTGTGGCAAGAATAGCTTCGATTCAGTTCAGAGGGCTAAAATATCAGCCGGCAATTAGAAACGAGGTACAAAAAGAGCTTGTGGAACGTTTTGTGAGAACGTGCTAATAGACTTCAGCGTGTTTTGAGTGTTATGCAACTCAAAAAATAAAGACAGATAATCTACTTTAAAGTGAGCTCAATTAAAGTTATCCAGCAAAGATAAAAAAATGTGCATGTGTTTACAGTCGAGCTAGATTTCCCTTGAATTAATTTACTACAAAACAACGGTTTGCATATCAGTCAAAAGCATGCAGCGATCAATTAGCTTAATGCAAAGAAATAAGCACGCGCTTCTTTGTTGTTTCTTTAAAAATACTAAATGCCGACATCAGCAAATCTCACGTTCCCGCTTTAACCCAGTTACAACAAAAAAAAAGTTTCATAATTAGTTATCACAGGGATGCGCGCAGGAACACGTGTTTACTCAATTCATAATCAGACAGAGTGTGTGTAAACCTGTTTAATGTGACATTCTGCGAGAGATCTGCATCTCACAAGCACGGCTGCACCCGCAAAGGGCAGCGATGATATTGATAAAACAGTCGTTTCATAATCACAGTGATCTGGAGAACTGCACTGCCACAGGAAGTTTAAATGAGGCTCAGATAGGTCACCTTCAACTTTAAGAGTTTTGTCTGACCTTTAGTTCTTTAATGTCGAGCCGCTGGTTTCAGGCTTGAAGGGAAAAGGATAGCAGTGTGATTTCTCTCCAGTCCTAGTATTCAGAGACAGATGAAATGGGCCCTGCATACTTGCAAATGACTGGGAAATATGCAAGTAATTTACCGTTAAATTCCATAACAGGAAAACCTAATTGTACAGCATGTCCAGCCTAATTGAATTGTTCTACAAGTGCATTACTGTTATGGAAATAATACTGACAGGAGCGATAAGAGGTTGAACGCGAGAAATTGAATGGAAAATAAAACCATTAGACTAAAATAGAAAAGAAAAAAAAAATACATCTAGTCATTTAGTGAAATCTGTAAAACGGGAGTAATTTTTATGAATAAATTATTATAAATTAATAATAGTAGTAACAATAATAATAATAATCTTGATTATGTATAAAACAATAAATGCACATCTACATTAAGCATTAAATATTACAATACAGCTCATCTTATATGATGTCTATTTTTTTGTTTCAACTAATGTTTTTTATGCACTGCATAATTTTTTTTAAATGCTATGTTTTTAATGTAAATAACATGTTCATTTGTCTAAAACCAAAAAAGTTTTAAATGCACCCACAAAAATGACCACTTGCTTGCCCACACTGGAAAGGCCGCCCTCTGCTGGTCAGAGACTGAAGTGCAATTGACCCCTCTGCAGTTTTCCTGCAGTTGACTGTCAACTCACATAAGAAGAAGCCTGTGTTAAAAAAAGGCTGTCAATTTCTTTAAAAAAAAAAAATAATAATGCGTTTGCATATGAGATGCAGGTTGTGCTGAGCAGCCACATATAACGAAAATGTTCACGCATGCACCAAACACATTCAGCCCATACTGTATATACTGTAGATGCTGTAATGTGTTTTTCACAAACAGAAAAGTACACACAGATACATACATATGTGTACATTCACACAATTTGCTATATTCTGTCAAAATATCCTTAGTTGGCAGCAAGAAGCAGAAAAATTGTGCCGTAATAATTCTGCTGTGAATATTAGCCTTCGTTTGATTGATGCAAAGCACATGTGCAGTTATATTGAAAAAGCTCATGAGTGATAATGGCGAATCTGGAATGTAATATCACCAGCGTCTCCCAGATCTGCTAAATCTACATTAATGTTACGCTGACTTAAAAAAAAAAAACCTCATTAAATCACATCACTCTTAAACACCGGAACAGCCTTAATATAATGGACCTAATGATCACAGGCTACACTATCTCTTGACAGCAGGTTGTTTCAGCAATGATAGGTTAATGTCATTTCTCTTTTGTTTTCATTCAGTCATCACAGTGGAGATGTCCTTCCGTGATGACACGCTGATGGTGAGCAACTTCATTTCAGCCCCGGAATATCTCACACATGTGACAACACCTTCCTTTGTTGCCAAGAGTGTTGAACTGCTTTGAACTGCCGACTGACAGAATAGGGAAGCCATTCCAAATGCAAATGTAAATTATTGTTACTTACACGTTTAACCCTCTAGACGCTGTTCTGTCCTAGCATGTGGAGGAATTCTGAAATCATGTTGCCCTCTTTTGGCTGGCATGTGCGACTGCACAGTCTTTCCTGACATAATTACAACTGCTTGTAAAGGATAAAGCTTCGGTATCATGACACAACGCAGAAAAATGTCAAACGTCAATGTGAAATATTTGAAATTTCAACATAAAGGTAAGACCTTGGGTTTGCCCTATATGTAGTATTGTACAAAAACATAAGTGAATTTGAGTGGTAGATAAGATTCAAGTGCAATGACCTGTCAAGCAACCCTTCAAAAAAAAAAAGCATCATGGGTAAAATAGCGACCCAAGACACACTAGGCCAAACTTCCCTGTAAAGGTCTATTAATCAATATTTCATTCTCATACTAAGCCTATTCCCAACACATTTCCCCCAGTGCTTTCATTGCTACCATCTCATTTCATATACTCACTCGCTTTCTCTGCCTTCTCTCTCCCTCACTCCTCCTCAGACCTGCGGGTCACTCCGGCAGGAACAGGAAGTATCCGTCCTCCTTTCCAGAGCTCAGCCCTCCGTCAGTTTCCCCAGCGTTCTCCCAGCATTCCAGGCTTTGATTTCCCACTCGTCTACAAAGATAAGAAACAAACCCCAGCAATGGGAACTTTCAGTGAATATCTTTTTCAGCCTCCACACCTACAATCTGTTTTGCTTTCTCTTTTTTTTTCCCTTCCTCCCTCGTTCATCTCTGAGCTCGGGGAAAGCAAAGAGGTGGGTAGTTTATTCAGTAATATTCAGAATGGTTGATCTAAATAAAGATGCTTTTCAAATTCTATTGTGTGTATAATGGTGTATAACAGAGGGAGGATTACTGATCTGATTTAAACGGCTAAACAATGCTGAGTGGAAAGGAGGAGCGGGAAAAAGGGGACTTTTGTAGTGACAGATGCACTGTCGAGCTCATATTTCAAGCTGGTGAAATAGACTTGTTTAAATGGCCTGTACTGGCCAATACATAGCGGTAAATAAACGATAAGAGCTTGCCGATAAGCAACCAGCCCCACGTTCTCTGCTCACAGTTGAATCGATACAGCCTGTGCAGCATATCATTCATCTCATAAGTATAATGAGTACTTGTGTTATTAATCTCATCTTTATACTGAGGTAATATGATAGTTAATTCAGCTCAGTTGAAATGAATGGAAATAAGATAATCACAAATGCATCGCTTAGTAAAATCAATCCAGGCGAGATATTCTAATAACAATACGTATAGGCAAGCGCTAATTCCATCATGCGTAGAAACCAATACTTCACTCCGTTCATCTGACTAATGCATAAATGGAATATTTCACAGTCTTTTCTTCAGTGAAAACAATATAGATTTTGATTTGCTTGCGAACAATTTTAATAAAAAGCTATTGATGGGATATCGATTGGTTAGCTCACGGCACAGCTTGTGGGCCCAGTGTGCAACAATCATTATGCGCCAAGCTTTTGGGTTCATTTCAACTCATATGGTCAATAAAGACTCCATATGCTCTCGGCCCTTTGAGCATGTCAGGATGCTTTTTCTACAGCATCCTCTAAATCAGAGTCAAATTTAGCATAGTCCCAACATCTGACTGACCATGAATCAAGATATGCTAAAACAAAAACAGACTGAACAAATTGATACTTTATATCAATATAATATAATACAGGAACAAATGAGTCATTATGTTTTGGCGGTGCACTATGATATCCACCATCACTGAAACTTTAGTAGTACACAAGTAAATCAAATTTAAAACTGGCCAGTGTTAAGTCTTTTTTTAGCTTAAATTTTCCAGGAATCACTTTTATGTGGTAGTTTCAAAATTTGTGGCATCCCTCAAGGCTCCCTGAGTGCTCCCCTTGTCTGTACCTTCCTTTAAGAATGTGTGATCTCTGAACTCCGAGATCTTATTTATCCCCGTGTCACTTTGTAAAATCTTTATTCGTGTGAACGTATCTTTTAAATGTGAGAGGCACTGGAGTAACGGCAATAAAAGGCTGGAGAGGGATCAATGCTGAACGCATTACGCCTCGGCGCAGAGACTTGGCTTTAATAATCAAAAAATTGATCCATTAAGCTCAACCTAATTCTTTGCCAAACCGGTAAGGTGCTCAGTTTTTAACACATGGTTATGTGAAGAATTGCAATTTTTCACAGAGACTGTGGTCTAATGACACAATATTGAAGATGAAATGGCCTCATCACAATATATGTGTGTGTGTGTGTGTGTGTGTGTGTGTGTGTGTGTGTGTGTGTGTGTGTATTGTTGATTATATTGAATCAATTATATATATATATATATATATATATATATATATATATATATATATATATATATATATATATATATATACATACACACACACTCATTCCAACTTAATCTTTAGTTATAAAGTTATTATTTCCTAACATGCAGATAAAATGCCCTTATATAGGGGCTAGCATGATGCTTAAGGGGTCCTATTATGCCTTTTTATGAAGTCTTTGGAGTGTCTTTTATTTTGTTTTTGGGGTGTACTAGAACGTTTTCATGCTAGATTGTTCAAAAAACATTTTATTTTTCACATATTTTACATTATTACAGATCCTCTCTCTCCAGTCTGGTTTGAACACCTAAATTTCGATTAAGCCCCTCCTTACGAAATATGAAATGAGCTGTGATTGGTTAGCTGGCCCAGAGTGTTGTAATTAGCAGCACTTAGCGAATGTTTGGGAAATTGCAATTTCAAACCAATTTGAGACAAATTCAGACCCTGACAATGTTAATGAACAAGAAGATTGTGCAGAACGGATTTCATGCACATATTTTTCAAGCACGGATTTCAACAGGATGTTTCAGAGTAGTATGTTTTTTTGTTTTTTGTAATTTTCTTATACACAACAATGTTATCCACCATTTAATCATGACATTTGTCGGAAAACTAAGGTAATACAAAGAGTAATCAATCTCAAAGCATGATTAATTTTCCTAAGGGGCACTGAACAGCCTTACAAAAGCAAGAGCTAAAAAAAAAAAAGCAATAGAAAACAAGCTGTTCTTCATAAAATGTAGAAAACAGCGCACATAGGCTAAACGTTGAGGTTATAATGTTCAGCAACAGTGTTCAAAAAACTCTAACCATCTAAGTTTGTCAGCCTTTGTAAGGTCAAACAAATGAGTTTTGGAAATGCTGTGCAAAAAAAACACTCTTCAAATGAAGCTCAACCAGGCCTTGTCCCCTTTTTTGCGTGTTCCATGGGCGGGGATTATTTAAATGAGTACCATTGTGACTTCATAAGATTCGGAAAAAGTTGAATCTCCAAACGAGCTGTTCGTTGTAGTTCTTTAAGTAAAATATCTCCCTATGGAGTGAACTTCGAGCTTTATAACCTTGCAGATCTATTTTATGCTCAAACAGCAACATTACACACTAATTAAAGTGTTTTAATCTTGCTTAAAGGTTGCAAATCCTGGGCATAAATAACTAAATAATAATACAAATTATGAAAATTGCTACTTTAAAGGAAATTCAAAATAACAAAAAAATTGACTACAACAACATACAGCTGATGGATAATGTAAATGAATTTTGTTTAATGACCTTGATGGAAATATACTGTAAAGTTACAACTAAACTGCAACTGCTGAAAGCCATCATTCATGAAAAGAGCAAAGACTGTTGTTCTTGTAACTTTTTTCCCCCCTGAAGTAATCTAACATTTACCGAGCCCTTCTCACATGACTGTGATTGTTCTCCACACACACTTCAAATGTTACCGGATGTGACCGGTTCAAAAAGCTGTAAGTGAGAGTTCCACTTTCGACACTAGGATTTACCAAAAGAGATGGAACCGTATCCATGCCAATCTGATGAGCTGCAGCATGTGTGTCTATTCCACGGTGTAGGAGCAAACTGCAAAGTTGGGCCGCTGCTGCAGCTGCAACTCAACACCAGCGATATCGATCGGCTTTCTAAGCCTCCGCCAACCTGGTCAAACCCAAGTCCTTGCTGATATTTACCCACCAAAGTATTCCCTTCTGCTAGCGCTACCAACCCACAAGACATGGAGGGAGGAAAAAAGTCAATTATATACAACGTGCTTGGTTTCCCCTCAAGGATGGAATCCACCCTTTCTAATCCGATCAATTCATGTCAGACAGGAGGCTGGATTCAGCGCTATCTCTGAAGTCCTGTAATCCAGGCTAAGTCTTCACACTGCCTGCCTCACCTCCACAAAAAAAGGGTTTGGTCCAGAGCGTGATACAGCAAATTAGTCATAGTGTACATTCAGAGACTGCAGTGGATGGGTGCCAGTGTGCTAACAGCTACGCATAACTAGATATGAAATTCAGCTAATTCCTATTATATTGGTGGGACTAGGGCTAACTGTCACACCTTTTATGAATATTTCAAAATTTGTTTTATTAAATCAGTTTAGAAGCCTTTGAATCATTTTTGAAAGTATTTTTGAATGCCATTTTTTATATATCAGTGATATTGATAGGCTACACGAAAAATAAAACATATGATGTTTCATGTTTTCATAAAACAGTACCACATAATAAATATATACATACAACTTGCCTCAATTTTCCCTTAAAAATGTACCTTTACTATATTCTTGACTCTTGTCTGAAGTTGCGTTTTTTTTTTTCTGTTTTTTTTTTATGTACTTCTTTAAACAACAACTAAAGCATTTGGTTAACATTATTCACATATAAAGAAAATTTAAGAGTGTTTTGAAATTAGTCCCTGTCTGCCTTTTTGTACAGTAGATATTCTGTGAGGTATAGCCTAACATTAGGAAAAAAAAAAAACACGTATGACTTATCCACTGACGAACTATATCCAAGCAGTATGTAACTTTGAAGTATTTGGCTGATGGTGAGACATGGGAAGGTGTCCCATTACAGACATGCAAAGGCTAACGGCCAGTGCACTCGGTAAATGAGCGGGAACGAGGAGAGAGTGCTGGGACACTTTCATTTCCACTGACATATTGTGCTTCATGTACAGTCTGAATGGCTCCATAAAGAAAGTGTAATGATGGTCCAGGACCCCGGCCAAATAGCTGACATGCACGGCTTCCCTGGTCAGCTCAGCACCGGGTTTGATCCGTCTCATTACACCAGTCATTCAAATAATGGGCAGCTATGGGAGCTCTGGTAAAGCTGCAACTAATACACATGCCAAAGCCTACATCATAGTGGCTCACTCTCTATGTCTGCTTAGTATGCACAGGTGTTCAAGGCTGAGAAAGTAAACATATAAATCTTTTTTATAACATACTATAATGAGATAGATTTTAAAACTATTTCTAAATTATATAATTTACAAAAAATGTTTACTATTTTCTCTAAAAAGTGAATTAAATAATGTTATATATAATACTATTACTACTATACTGATAATAACATAAAACAAATATCATTTTCAAAAACGCACAAATGCTAAATAAAACAAATGCACAAATGCATTAATCATGATCTAGGCTAATATGTTTTCGATCCTATTTTCAAACCGTTTCGTAAAAACAGCTTTAAAGCTTGTCTACCGAGATCGGAACGGAACAATAGCTCCTTATTCTCTTTCAGATGAATGCATGGCAAGGAGAGAGAGGCGCGATAAATCGGCCACCCCTGCTCTTGTCTCGCTTCAAAAGAATCTGTTAGAGAGAGAGAGGGAGAGGGAGAAAAAAAAAAGCAGGGAGCAAGACCCACACGATGTAGTTCCAGCCAATTGCATTCCAGAGAAGTGACCATGGCTGGAGATAAACAATGCACAATAGATCACGCTCCTCAAAAGGTATAAAAGAAAGGCAGATGCCGCAGCAATAAGGCAGTAGCAGGGGGAAAGAAATAATCCGCGTTTCTCCAACAATTCCGAAAAGCAATTGTTTAAATCCTTTTTTCAGGATTGCCATTAACCCTGTGCAGTGTACGCTGTAGCAATCTGCATGTGACGGGAAAGAGGAACACCTCTCTCTCTCACTCTCTCTCTTCCCTCCCTATATGAGGTTGCCAGTCTCACCCTCTTCCAAACCACAGCCAGAGCCAAAATCGCTTTAAATTGTTCCTCACTGTCGCAAACAAAAAAAGCATTTAACACTCACCCATTGTGCGGGGACTGATCTCTCAACCACTCTAGCACCCCGTCAACACAAGCCCAGATATCCTTCCACAGATATGTAAACAGCCCACTAAGATTTCTTTGTTTGGATTTTGAAGCTGGGTAGGTTTGCCTTTGCTGCGCTTGCTTTTACAGCTTAGAAGCAGGTGGATGACAAAACATCAATCTCTCCAGGCACAATGTGTAGCACGTACGCTTGACACTCTACACAAGCAATATACAATCACACACTCCAATACAGTGCTCTCAGCTGTAATGATATGTGTTTGCTTAAAGGCAGCTTTACTGAATATTTGAGCATTTTTGGACAAAGAAAACGCTGTGCATTATACTGAAAGGTTTAATGAAAGTGGAATCTGCATTCAGAGTAAGGCAGAAAGTGACAAGGGCAGGGGAAAGTTATGTTTCACATTCTATATTCACACTATATTATTGAAAGATATTCTATAGTTTGAGAAAAAGAAATGTTTAGGAGGAATGGTTGGAGTGTTGCCACAAAGGAAACCTGTCAGGGAACAACTGAAATGCGGGGGATTGAGGCAAGGTGCCACTCAATTGGCACACAAATTTCTCAGAATTAGTTTTCTTATAACACCATAATCCTGGATACAGTTGGAGTTAAACTCTGCTGGACACTGGCCCTCCAGGACCGAGTTTGGACACCGCCACTTAGGATTTTACATGGAAGACTTGAATGTAGTGAAATTAATAATCTAAAATATCTGTTTTTATATAGGCTAAAACACATTTATACTTCTTTTTATCATATTTCAGCTCCTCAGCAGAAAAACAAACAAACAAAAACTATTGAACATACAGTTCTTGAAACTTTCGGAATCAAAATGAATCGCAATTATTTTAGTAAACAAGTATTCATAGTGTTTTGTAAAAGAAAAGAAAACAAACATGCGTCATAATCAGTGAAAAAATACATAAAATGTCTTAGGCCATCATCAAATCAAAAATGTTAAAAACCACTGCCTTAACCAGCCTACGTTGTAACAGAAACATCAGTGACAGGGAATTAGCAAGTTTAAAAATGGGACATACAAAACTATTCATGAATCAGTAAAAGGTAACATACAAAACATCAAATGATTTCCACAAATATGGTAATTACTACAGTACTATGACTTTATAGGATTTAAAACGTGTGACAACTTGCCCCTACGCTTCAACTAGTTTGGCTGAGCTCTTTAAAGGTACAATGAATATGCAACATTGTTTTGCCATCAGGGGTCGCATATTAATAACGTATATTACGCATTAAGCGGAATTATGGATCTTGTCGTCAAGCTGATGAATCTTTTATGGATGAGTGAATACACTGATGTTTTTAAACTTGACTTTTGACATTTAATTCTACCGAACTACACGATGAATTACTCACACAAGTCAGTTTATAAGAAGAATTAAACTTGAAGTAACGCAGGGCTGCTTCACTTGCTCTAACAGTTTCACTATCACACTAAACTGTATTTTAAGTGTGTTGAATGTTAGTTGAATTGTTTGTTGGCTGTATAACACTAAGCTTAACATTAGATAATAACATACAGTTCATATTCTAACTTTTTATCATGTTGAACTATATAACATTGATTTGTTTTATGTACATTAATTTGCTCACCTGTGGTAACTCATGACGTTGACTGACGACTCCTCACCCCTGCTCACACGCCCGTTTCATTGGTTAAAAATAGCAATTTTCTCACGATAAAAACACCTATAACGTGAAAAGTAATGCTAAACAATAAAACTTTTACTTTACAAGATGTAAAGAGATTCTGTACGTGTACATAGCAGAAAATGTTACACTGCTTTTTATTCAAATCCTAACTGTTCAAACACAAAAAGCCTTATTTGGTTAAATTCGTTTGCAAATAAAGTTTGGTCATTCAAACTTTTCTGACGTCAGTGACGCTCGAGTCTTTTCGAGGGAAGTTACTTTCGCTTTGCCTGCAGTGTGTATGTGTGTATCACAACAACAACAACAACAGCAGCGGAAGAAGTTCGTGATAGCAGCGACTGACTGTTATATACACAAACAGCTTCTGTCTATGTTTATATGATTAAGTTTACTATCGAGACATCTAGTGTTTAGCAAGCGGTTTAGTCATCTTGTGCTTTGACGTATTTATTTTTCATCATGAGCTGTTTGCTGATGAGAGAAAGCCCTATGATAATAGCGCTTAATAAGGAGAAGACGGTCTATGACGGGTTCATCACAGTTCTGGTATGGAAAGTTTCATTTCTCAGAGTTTCACACTCTTTAACTAAGTGTGAATATACGTTTACAGTGTGAATATGTTACGCCATGTGGTTGTGAATCGCATAACAGTAGTTGAACCGATCGTCACAAGTGTCACATTTATCTTATTATTTAATCTTTGACAGCAAAAAGACTTCAGGATAAGAATATCTCTACCCCCTGATCATCAGATGAAGCAGGCAAAGTATGATTGTAATTATATGGTGTATTTGATGAGTGCATTATTTATGCATTTATTTATGTGAATATCCAATAATACCTATGTAATATAGCAATACAATATAACAAATGTAAACAACATGTATGTATCACATGCATTATATATATATATATATATATATTCCACATAATATTTATAAGTGCTTTGACTTTAGTTTTACATTTTTAAGGGCTTTTTCACGAGCCAGTACAATTGTTAAATCATATATAAACACTAACTTTGCATAAATGATTTTGTTAATATACATGATTTCAAAGGTTTAAGTATTATTATTATTATTATTATTATTATTATTATTATCATTTTCTTTGGCTTGTCTTTGACTGTTTTGCAGATTACATTGTTGCTGGCAAATGAAACGGCTACTTCATGGTTATCAACATATTGTAAAGCAGGTACAATAAATCAAAGGCAAATAGTTTGCAGCTATTTCTCATCGTTCAAGAAATACGTCTTAATTAACACATAATGTTTGTCGAGGGGAGAGAAAAAAATCATTTTCCATCCATGTGCCTCTAGGGTGAAAAGATTAGATTTATGATTTGCCCTGCCTAGATTTATGCGGTACCCTAACTAGTTAAAGTTCATTATTTTCTTATGAATTTAAAATTATAAAAAATTAACTCTAATGGTCACTCTCATTAGTCAAATGGCAGGTGCTGGTTTTCCTATTCTGTATGTAGTGGTTTCATCAAAACATTTGAATTGTTTTTCTGTAACAGAGATTACAGCATTCAACTAATTTGATGGCTTTTATTCTGGAACTCAGAACAGTATTGGTAAGTATTGCTAAAACATTGCATGTTTTATCCCTGGAGTTTAACATTACCATATTCATGTTGACAAATGTTACACATGATGTAATGTTGATCATCATATTACCATAATAAGAACATGAGTCCCGCAGATTGAATAAACGGATTCTCATTATGAACGTGTCTATTATCAGGAAGTGGCGTTGACGAGTCAACCAGGATGTCAGTCCTTCTCACCACCTCAGTATTATTCCCAGCTGATAACCGAGATGGAGATCTTAGGATGGGATAAGTATGATGTTTCTAGTGGCCTAGTGCTTTTCTCGACTTGGATTCCATTGTGTTCTCTTATAATTGCACATAGGACAAATCCTTTGCATTACCATAAGGACATAAAGGGCACGTACTGTCGTCAACTTTTCACGAAAACATCGTGTCACATTTCTCACTTTGTAACAGAGGAGGCTAATGTGGTGTCTGTCAGCCATGTATCAAGCTGTGATTTCACTAGGCTTCTCATTTTCCACTTTCTATTAATGTCTAAAGATATAATTATGATATTAGCAAATGCAAATTGGTCTAATTGGAGACCCACTCTCAAGTTTAATGGAGAAATGTAGGCTGAAAAGTTAGGCTGGAAATAAGGTGCACATTTCAGACCTGAATTGCGGTCAGAAGTATTATACACAAGCGCTATCTGTAAATGCACTTGAGATTAATTAAGATCCTTAATTCGTGTCTCTGTTAATAGCCTCAAGTCCGGCACAGTTGCGGACCCTGATTGGTTTAGGAAGGGGGAAGTGCCGCAGAACCTGGTCATTTTAATGAGTTTTAGTTGCCTTGAAGAAGCCACATTTACTGTTAATTACTGTATAGATGGGGTCAGGTCTGTTCTCCCCTCTTATCCCCAGAATAGTTCAAAAGAGTCAGATATTTAGGAAATTACAAAACATCAGTCTCCGGCTGCTTTACAGTGCCTTCCAAGTGTGCTATTGAAGTATTGCAGCAAAGCGTTGTTAGGTCATAAGAAAATGAAAGTTGAATATTTTGACTTTGATCCCAGTTTGCTCCCATTTTACTGTGAGATATTGCATTTGGCCTGACACCGTCATCTGAAACTGTTCAGATTTTTTTTAGACAATTGGTGCATGGGTGCCATGGTGAGAGGTTGTCACACCTTGCACATGTATGAGAGAGAAGCGCTGGGCTTCTCGCTGTGTTCTTTTAACACCCCGCCAAGATAATGACACCTGAGCAGGTTTCCTATTGGCTGGTCCTCTCACCATCTCACGCCAGCCAGCAGTTATATCTTAAAACTCACGATCCCTGGTGGCACCTGTGAGAATGGAATAACTGTACTATTTTCAGCAGCTGGCTTTTTGCATATCTGGAAAGTTGTGATGAGAAGTCTTCGCAAAAAGTGGCCTTGGCAGTATTACAGTTTATGTTCCCCCAACCCCTTACTATTCCGATGTTTTTTTTTTTTTTGGTTTTTGTACGGCTTTATGCTTTCATCTATGGCCTGTTTGTATGCAAACATGCCAAATGTTCCTTTCGCCATTTATGAGGGGAGCTGATTTTCTAGTTGCAAATGTAATGCTCTCATCAATCCTCCCAGCAAGACATCGAGCCGTCAAGCTGTTTCAATCAAGTGAGGTGAACGCCAGCAAGGCCTGATACTGTGGCGGGAGATCCCTGTAGAATGCAGAGTGGCTGAATGAGGTTCCAGCTCTGAAAAGAGATCTCAATTTCGAGGAAATGAATGATTGGGGTGTGATTTTGTGCCAAAAGCTCATGTAATTGAATGTGATGCAAAAGATTCGTCCCATTGCTTCATGGGTTATGAGGGAAACAGACTGAGCATTAAGATCACTTTGAACAGTAGAGCAGAGATCTGTCAGAACTGCAAACAGTTTTTACAAATGGAAAGGCATTTCTTTGTTTTTTTTTTAAAGTTGATAGCTCATGTGCACCATTACTTTTCACTTTAATTTCTAATTAAAATGGGGGCAGGGTGGGGGGATCCCCCTCAAAATTGAATAAAAAGTGAGATGTTTTGAGTACACGAGTTAAAAATAGCAAAAAATAATGTTGTGTTAAAGGGTTATTTTACCCAAAAATGAAATTTCTGTCATTAATTACTCACCCTCATGTCATTGCAAACCCGCAAGACCTTCGTTCATCTTCGGGACACAAATTAAGATATTTTTGACCAAATCCGAGAGCTTTCTGACCTTTAGTATTAGACAACAACGCAATTACCATTTTCAAGCCCCAGAAAGGTAGTAAAGAGTGACATCGTTGAAATAGTCCATGTGACTACAGTGGTTCAACCTTAATTTTATGAAGTGGGGAGAATTTTTTTGTGCACAAAAGAATTATTTTTTTTATATTATTCTCTTCCGTGTATGTCTCTGATGCTGTTCACGTTGTAAACACAGTGCAGCGCCCATCGGCTCAGTATTGGCTGGCTCCTGCGATAGCACCACACGCATGCGTCATGGTTCTCACGTTGTAGACTGACACAGAAGAGAAGAAAATATTGAATAAAGGTGTTTTTTCCCCACAAAAAGTACTCTCCTCACTTCAAAAACTTAAGGTTGAACCACTGTTGTAACATGGATTATTTCAATGATCACTTTACTACCTTTCTGGGCCTTGAATGTGGTAAGTGCGTTGTTGTCTATAGGGGGTCAGGAAGCTCTCGGATGTCATCAAAAATATCTTAATTTGTGTTCCGAAGATAAACGAAGGTCTTGCAGGTTTGGAATAACATGAGGGTGAGTCATTAATGACAGAATTGGAATTTAATGCACAGTGAGTAAAGTATAGTCTGCTGTAATAGCAGAAGAGAGTGTGAGAGTTCTTCCAGAGTTTTTATGTGGATTTAAGTGCCGAGGGACAGAACGTGGATATGTGATCCTGCATTTTCTGCCGATGGGAACACTCAGAGCAAAGTGTGCATGTATAAACTAACCACGACATGCTGTGTTACACGACTCGTAAATAAGCTGCTGAAATACAAGTGTGTCGTGAAGTGCTGGTGTTTTAGCAATAAATCTGTGGTCGCTGTAGTTGATTTTCTGCACTGTTTGCTGGGAGAGAGGATTTTATACACATCTGAGGAGCATGAATGATCAAAATCACATATCCCTGTTATGTTTTTATTTACAGCAAATATTCACTGCTGATCTGTCTGATGTGTGTTGTATGTGGGATGTTATTGATCTGTCTTGGCAGGCTGCTCTTCATCGATGCAGAGTTTCGCACACTCAAGATGAAGGCAGAGGACTCTGCAGGTCGTCAGCACGCTATTACAATCAAGCTCAAGTCTAAGGTGAAGCCAACGGTCAAGCCCTGATTTATTCCCTTTTTTTTTTTGGTAAAACTTTATTTCACTGTGTCCTTGTTACATGTACTCAGGACTTAACATAGACTACCATCAAATAGAGACACACCGATTACAATTTTTTTTTGGCTGATAACGATTTTCATTGAGTTTGACCTGCCGATACTGATTTTATTTTTCAAGCCACTTTTTTATTTTATTTTCAATAACACAATATTTATTTTCTATATATATATATATATATATATATATATATTTATAAAACACCATATACTCTTACTCAAATTCAATAATAAAAACAAGTATAAATGGATACATTTTCTTTTCTGACATAGCCCACTCCAGTTCTTGTTAAAACACACAACATGGAAATTCTGTGCATTTTAGGCACTTTTAAATCTTTTTTTTTTTTCATCACGCTTTCACACTTTAAATAAGGGGTGAAACGACCTTAATTCACAATGTTTCATGTGCAAATCCACGTGTGCACGTGTGATACTGATGTTGCGTGACGTTAATCACACAGTGCCCGATTTGACCCGCATAAAATCGGCATATTATGTCAGACTGACCGGCCGGTTGCCGATTATTACAGTTTAAAGTATTAAAATCAGACTGTTATAATACATTTTAAACTGTAATTTATTCGTGTGAAAACAGTTGTGCTGCTTAATATTTTTTTGTGGAAACGAATAAGTTATTCATTAATTTCAAAGGAAAAATATTTATTTGAAATAAATATCTGACCCCAAACTTTTGAACTGTAGTTGTAGTTGAACGGTGTGTGTGTGTGTGCGTATGTGCGTGCGTTTGTGCATGTTTGGGACCCCACAAAGATGGCAGATCTAGATCTAGATCCTCAGTCTCTGCTGGACTGCAAAAGGAGCAGAACTTTGGTTTTAGTATCTAACTTTAAGCAGGTGGCACTAATGTGCTGTGACTGTCAGATTATGTTGAGAGATGGAGCCGTGAGATTGTGGCAGGGCCTGAAGGAGAGGCGAGAGAGTGTGCAGGGATGCTGTGGCATAGATAAGACCATGAGTGATCCTTATAAGGTGATTACAGGGGCCACAGAAGAAGCAGAAAATTGTGGCGTGTGAGTAGTTTAGTTTGAGGGTCGGGCTGTGTGAGCGAGCTCTGTTTGGCATTGGAAGTGGAGACATGGTATAGATGCCAGTGGCTCCTTGCGGACACTGCACGGGGTCCTGATGAGATTCAGCAGGGCGTGAGAAGCCCCCTGTGCCCACCTGCCCACCGTCCTGCTGGGTGCTAAAAATAGCTGTGATCTACCCACCTCACATCTGCTCATCCTCCCAGAGCCGGGCACCTCTCACAAGGCCCTGCGTCACCCGGCGCCAGCTTACTCAACAGGAGCCAGTAAAGGCATCTCTGCTGCTGGTGTAAATGTGGGTTGTGGGGTCATGCTCATAGTTGTTTTATTGGTTGTAGTGTGGAAATATATGTAAGAGAATTTGAAGCTTAAAGAGGATGAATCATTAAAGACTTCAGGAATGGAAAGCTCACCTAGTCTTTCAGCATGTGGAATATGGTGTGTTGAAATATACAATAATTGATATTAATTTATTAATGTAAAAATATATAAATTATTAATTTAAAAATGTATAAATTATTAATTAAAATAATGATTAATTTATTAATTACATATACATTATTAATATAATTTTAATTCTAATTTTATTCATTATATAACATTATTTAAGTAGAGTATATAATATACTCTATCGTTCAATGTTTATATAGTATACAGTATATATATACATTTATTTTATATAAATTTATTTTATTTTAAATGTATTTTATTTTAATTTATTACATTTATTTTATTTATTCTAAATTTGTTTTACACTTGTGATGTAACTTCTTTGAGAAATAGACAGATCAAAAGAACAGCATTAATTTGAAATATTAATTTGAATTAATTTGAAAGTCTTCACTGTAATTTCTTTTAAAAAAACATTTTCCTCATACTTTCACTTTTTATCAACTAAAACAGTAAAATCTAGTTATACATAATCTAAGCATGTTTCTATACTGTATTTCACTGAATAAGCACAATGAACGATATTTAATCACATATGTAACACAAAACAGTAATATATAAATATAAAAACATAAATGCATACCTAAATCTTAACTTTTATAATTTAATATAAAAAAATACCATACCAGACTTCCATTAACATTTTGAGTGATAAAAGCATCTGCTAAATTACTACCTTTTTACCACATATACTCTTTTAAACCATGATTATCAATGTCTTTCTTTTTTTTTTGCTCTCTTTTCAGTATCCCGCTGAGGCCCCTGAGTTTTCTGCCGACCTTCCTGTCCCATTGGTCATCACGTGGACCTCTCAGGTACATCGACCAAAATTAGAAACAGAAATATTGTTACTGAAAAGTTGATTTGGCTTTTTATCACATTACCAAAAATGGGCTTTTTTTAAATAGCAATTGAAGTACAATGTTTTTAATTAACAAAGTTTTTTGGCATTTAAAGGTGTGTATTTGTTGATGAAAGGTGTTCCGTTCCGCTGCCGCTTTGATGTTGCTTCCATAAAAAAAACAATAACTCCTCTCACAAAGGCTCAAACAGAGCCAAATAAACCGACAGGACAGCGATCTGGAAAGCTACATATGTTAGCGGCCTCTAATGAGCCTCGACGAGTTTCCTCTTACGTATAACAATTAAAAGCGAGAACGGAGACCTATTTTTCACTGTCGTTTTCTTTTTATCATCGTCCTCTGTTTTCGCCTCCTCCCCTGAAAAAACAGGCTCCTCTTCAGTCATACGTTTGCTCCAATTACTTTGAGGTGGATGAAAGCGACTTGGCATATTGCACAGCAGTGGTGTGAGTTAGGGAGGGTTGTGCGTTGCGTTGGGTGAGGGATGGCAGTGGAACATGGCTCTCTGACAGAGAAGACCAGCTCAGCACACAGCAGCCTTCTGTCGGCCGAAGCCCTGCTGCGCTGCTGATGTCTTGATGCATCTCCTCTGTTCAGGGAAGAGAAAGGCCTGTCTGCCTGCCTCTCACGTACATTTGAATGAGTGATGATTACCTGCGCTGAACTGACTGTGTGTGTTTGTGGGAGAGTCAGTGAGTTTGTGAGTAATGTATAATATGGATCAGGAGATTTGGCGGGGTTTTCTCTTTGTTCTGTGGCGGACACAGCGGTGCAAGTGTGTCTCGGTGGGATTTACACTCAACCAGCCGCCCGGACCCTACTCATGGAGTGCACAAAGAGAAACAATGCCCTCTGCATGAATTTTAAGCTCGTAACCTATTTTTAAAAAAGTAAATACAATGCCGTTCAAAAGTTTGGGGTTAAATAAGTCTTCTAATGCTTTTGGAAAAGCCTTATATGCTTTGCATTTATCTAATAAAAAAAAAAGTCATGAATAAAATGGAATTCAGAATTAGACAGTTATTATTATATATCTTTAATTACATTTACAGTCACTTTTGATGTTACACTGCATACACAATGTTTATTTTATCAAGCTATTTATAAGATCTTGTATTCATAAGAGCTAACAATATTGACATTTTGCTCATTTATTATTATAATTGTTAGTTTTTTACTACAAATTAAATTATTGCCATTTAATGATTGAATGTATTGACATTGCTAGTTTTATTTTATCGCTAAAGACTGTTCATTTGTTGCCAACGGGATCAATTAATCAGCTATACTGAGATACCAGAAGCCAAAATTGTGATATTGATCCAACCCTATACAGTGATAATGAATTATTACCATAACCATGTACAGTTATGTTTATGTTGTATTCCAAGGTACTGTACTTCACAGAATGTTAGTACTCACACTGGCCCACTAATGTATTATGTCAATAGTGTAGCCCTGCATTGCTTCTTTATGTTGTGTTTCCTTAACAATCACAATTATAGACCACAGGCATTAATGAATACATACTTCTTTTGTGCAATTATTGATTTATTTACTTGACGCTTGTTCACTAAATGACTGAAAATGCGCCATTGAACATTACGAGGATGGACCTAATTGGGAGAGTTAACAGAACAGTAAGCATGCTGTCACCTCGATGGGGAGGAATCCATTGTGCCATTCCACATTTCGGGCACATTTCCAAGAGAAATTCAATTATGAGGACATCTCGCCTGCACCATATATTTAAATAAAAGCATAACTATAATCACACAACCGGCATTAATTGGGAAATAATTGCAGCGTCTTTGCACCTGTGCAATGCTAAATGGTTTGTGCTGTGTTGGCACTTCGACCCATCATATTTGTTTCGTGCTCTCGCTCCTATATCAGAGCATCCGGTCCTGTGTGGCATTAGGGAAAGCTCATTCACATTAGCATGTGCTTGCCTTAACAAAGATTTCCCCTAACCAATCCAGATGACTATGCTCTCTTTCTGATTTGGCTGTCTGCACATCCCTTGCCCTAGTGCTACTGTCTAAAAACAGAAGTAATTTGATTTGTTTTGTTATGTTCAATTACCAGCTCTGGGTGTTTCATTCAGCTCTGCCTCTGTGCTCTGCAATTTAACATGTACGGAAATGTATCAGAGAATCAGGCACATAATCAACGTCAGCATACACAAATTATGTGACAAAAGAAAAACACATGAGATCTTATCCTCTAAAATGCAGCCAGTCCTGTCCCTCTTAAATCAGATGAGATTGGCTGTATTATGTGGTTGAGGTATTACAATGGTTCAAAATTATTGTTGACAAATGCAATTTAACATCTCACAATCTAAAATCAATCCACTTTTCTCTCGGATCCCCACACGGATGACTAATAATACACTGTCTGTGTACATGTTGTTGTTGTTTTTTGTAGATGTAATCTTTATTTCTCGGGGTGGAGCAGGTTAATCAGCTTTTTTATAATGTTTACATTATCTTTATATTACGCTGAAGATTTTTTCACTGACTAGCAAGAGTTTTCAAAGTTTCTGATGCCTATGGCCCCCAAATATGATGAAGCCGCCTCTATAAAAGATGAGCAAAAATGCTTTGTTTAAATAAAATAAAAATAATATATATATATATATATATATATATATATATATATATATATATATATATATATATATATATATATATATATATATATATATGTATATATATATATATATATATATATATATATATATATATATACAGTAAAGCAAAATAATATATATATATATACATTTTTAACTTATTATATTTATTCTAGCCTTTAAAATAAAGGATGGATTTATTTTTTTTAATGTATATTTCTTATTGTTAAAACTGTCCATCAGTGGAACTATTTTTCTTAATTAATCTTTTATTTTTGGTGTTTTGAATTAATTAAAAATGTATATTATTGCTTAATTAATTTATATCTTAAGATAACTTTGACAGACCAAAGTATTTTTTTTTTTTTCAATTTTCTGCAATGATAATTTAATGATCTTTTCCATTATTTAAATTAGGATGTAAACCTTCAACGATGTTTGCAAACTTCATTGCATCATTTGGAATGTTTGAAAGTTTTGATGACACAAATTTCAATTCAGCTGCTGTCATTGATTTCACACTAAATAAGCCTATTCATTATAAAAAGCACTAAAAAAGCCGAGAGGATCTGGTGTACAGACTAAAGCGTTCTGATTCTGGGCTGAGATTAAGACCTTGAGTTGGCAGCTCAGTGGAAAGCGAGGAGTGTGGGTCTGACGTCAGAGGTCAGAGCGCGTGGGCGACCTGTACGTCCTCACTCTGACAGCGTGGAGTGAAACGGGGCCAAACTCCATCAACTGTCAATCATCAGCTGTGATTTATGAGCAGTCATACTCAAACCATTAGCTCTGCCTCACTGCTGGACAGCTCTAAAGGAAATAGAGGCCTACTGTGTTTGTATATGTTAGAATTAGAGGAAGCCGCTATGCCGAACCGTAGATGGGTTGTCTGTGGTTCTCTGTGATCAAACGCTATTGCTGAATTTCTCTTGTTTGCTCATGTATGAGTTTTGGTCTTTTCCTGTTCAGTCACTTTTTATATTTGATTTGTTCTTGGTTGGTGCTTTAATCAATGGTTTGTTGACAGGTCGTTGATGAAGAGTTGGCAAGACTTCAGTGGGAATCTTTCTTTTTTTTCTTCCTTTTCCTCCCCGAGTGTTGATGGCGGAGGGCTGAAGAGTTTGTATAAAGCAGTGATATGAAACCAGACATGTGGACAGTATCAACATCTTCCATATGCAGAAGTGTTCAGGAGTTATTAAAGACAGCTCAGCCAATGTCAGAAAAAAAAGAGAGAGGAAAAAAAACATAGTTGTTCCTGCATATCAAGAGTTGCACGAGAATTTAAAAGGATACTATTTCTAGCATCTAGGCACTTCTGAGAGTACAACCGCTCTTGAATTTTAGTGGATTTTAATGTAAATATAACATGCACATGTCTAACTTTGGTCAATGCAATTACACCTACTTAAGATCATTTGATTTAAGTTGGCATTTAATGAAATCTATTATATATTTTCTAAACGCATGTTCTATCATCTATTTTCTAAATGCACGATATTGATTTTATTGTTAACAAATAATCCATGCCTGTTTATTTATTTTCTAATCAAAAATTCAGTGAAATGACAGACTTCACTCTGGTGAAGTAAGCTGGAGTTCTCCAATCATTTAGTCTGCTTGAACATAGATTGCAAGCTCACATTCAGATCCAACCAACAACCAATGGATAGAACTAAGTCCCTGGCCTACTTCTTTTTTTTTCTTCTTTCATAAGACGTTACACTCGGATGGATGTCGCAATACTAAAGAAAAGATTTGTCACTACCTCCGTTTCATTGCAACTTTAAACTGGAAATTCTGTTACTTACCCACCCTTATGTCGTTCTTTTTTTTTCTTCCCTGTAGAGCAAAACATCAGAACTGCTTTTTTTTCATACAATGAAAATGCATCACTGGCTATCAAGTTGGGTTGCAATTTTGGTTTACACTGGTCAACAATTTGGTTAAGTCTGCCTACGACCTCAGTGAGTAGCCATTTTTCCATAAAATAATTTTCAGAAAATAATAAATAATTTTTCTGATCAAACAAAAATATTTAATAAGCACGAAAAGTGTAGCGGCGAACCATTTGAACATTTTCATATGGTACAGATTTAGCTAGCAGATTGTGATCAAACTAACCATTGTTTGGCGAATTTTCGCAGCCGAGCTTAAGTCATTTCAGATCTCGAGATTCGCATGAAGTTGAAAGATTTCCATACACGAATTCCACAACCGGTTCAAGTTGGTCATTCAGATTTACACGTTGACCAACAGAAAGCTGCTTGGTTTACTATTGACAATAGAAAATGGGCTTTTTTGCCTGTGAATATTCACCAACATTCTAATGGGACCACAACTTAACGGTATACTTGCAAAGCCTAAACAAAAAATATTTTATTGCACAATGACAGTTTTGTTTGAACTGTCCCTTTAAATGAAGTCAAAAACCAACTCTCCAGTAGGAAAAATACATTTGAAACTAATGTATTGACCTTTCTTCTACACCCAGAGCACCTTGGCCGTTGTCCACAGTCAGTTCCTGATAAACGTTGAGGCCCTGTCTGAGTTCTGGTCGGTTCTGGATGAGATAGATGAGCAGACGTGGGTGTTGGAACCAGAAAAACCCACAAAAGCAGACTCCATGAGAAGGATCGCCATCGGTAACATTGCTACATTTGAATCTCATTATTTGCAGATCACCACATTTTCCTGCTATTCCATCCAACTATGCCCATCGACAATGATTTCCCGTGATATTAAGCTGCCATATTGCTGTTCTTCCCCAGGAAACAATGTCTCAATAAAGGTACAAATTGACCCCAGACACCCCAAAATGCTGCCGGAGTGCTGTTTGCTGGGGGCTGAGCACGGTAGGCAGTTTTCATATCTGCAAATCTCTCTGTTTATCTCCATACAGCTTTTATTACGGTTTCCTGCATGCGAGAGGCAGCTCGTGTGCGAGGAACTCGTGCCTCCCTCTCCTGCTCTTGTTTTTCAATTACCTCCGTACATAAGTGCACATGCTGTAAATGCTTTACTGCATTTAGACAGGACCGCTACAGCTGGAGCGGCTGAGCTGACAGCCCGCAATATGTTTGCGGCGCAATGTGCTTTTAGATTTCGAGTGAGATGCTGCTGGAATGGAGGTCAGTTTGCACTATTTAAGCCGCCGTGATTGTTTCTTTAAATCCAAGGTCATGCTTGGCTGACAATGGCACACAGAGCACATTGTCGGTTGCCTAGCAATGTTATTCATTGATATTAAATCCACACTTCAATAGTCAAGACGGTGGCAGTCGCGGACCCTCCGAGCGCGGGGTCAGACAGAAATATTGCTTTTTGCATTTACAAATGACAAACAGGGAGTGCGGCTATCACGTCCCTCCCAGATTGATCTCTCGGGTGGAACAGCCATGATGAGCGCGTTTTATTTGAATTATTTGAATATTTCCCTTTCTGTCAGACTGTTTGTCACAGTAGGAAATGTCCTGTTCTTTCGCCCGCGCTGCTGTGGCATTTCTACGAGAGAATAGAGATTAGAGGTAAGAAATGACGCGACCGTGCATTGTCTGTCAGCGTTCTGCGATCAGGTGAGGAACGCTGAATGAGAGATGAGGTGGAGTTAATTGAAACTGCTCGGATACATTGGGGGGGGTGAGCGCAGTTCTTGCCTTCATATACAACTCTCCCTCGGGCTTGTTTTTGCCATGCAGATTGATTGATATGATTTATGTTGATGGCGTTTTTGTCCCCCAGTGCTTCACAAACATTATGAAGTCCAGTGTGTATTGCTAATACAAAAACATAAATAAGTGTGTAGGTTTTGATAATGAATAATTGAAGATGTGACAAAACAGATAACTGTAGGCTCATCAACATACCAATACTGTACCAAAAATGAAAAGTTAGTTTGATTTTAGTGTCTTGTTCTGTTTGTACGGTGTTATCGTTTAAATGTTTGAGAAATAGCCTAAACTTAATTTACCCCTCTCTCTCTCTCTCTCTCTCTCTCTCTCTCTCTCTCTCTCTCTCTCTCTCTCTCTCTCTCTCTCTCTCTCTCTCTCTCTTCAAATAAATGCTGTTCTTTTGAACTTTCTATTCAAAGAATGCTGAAAAAAATTGTTTGATGGTTCTGAAGGATCGTGTGACACTGAAGATAAAATAAATGCAGCCTTAGTGAGCATAACATTTTAAAAAATCGAACCGACCCCACACATTTGAACCGTTGTGCATATTTGTGGGAACTAAATTATGTCTATACTACTAAAATTATATAAACACAAATCTGCTAATAATTTTAAGTCTTGCTTATGTTTTTCAGTTGTTACTCCTTTACGCAATAAATTGAATGCCAATATGCATTTATGGTAAGTAAACTTATTTTCCTTATTTCATTTTTTTTCCCAAAGAGGTGGAAAATGATTAATGAGAAATCAAAGTTGATGTTGCATATTTCGATGCAAATTTGCTATTTCTTGTGCACACCGCGGACCGTTTTCAGTGGATGTATGTAGTACAGCATAAAATGAATTTGAAACCCCGTGGTGAGAATGTTTTGGCCCAGAACGTTGATTCTCAAAGTGATATCCTGGATTTTTTGGGCAGTAATCACTGAACTGTATTCATTATGCCACCATGACTTGACTGTATGTGTTTAATTAGTGCACGAAGGTCTGATTTCCTTCTCTCCTCATAGGAACCCTGACTGCAGTGTCCTACAGAATATGAAGGATGTGTTGGAGATAGAATTTCCATCGCCTACCACCCACGAAAAATCTGTACGTTGCATATTTTCGTCTCATACACTGCCACTTACAATTAGTTCCATAGCACCATCACATTTAAAGCTTGCAGTGTTCTTTTTTTTCCCCCCAATTCCTTTTCTCTTCGTTTTTTTATCATCGGGAGAGGTGGGTACGGATTTCCTTTAATTGGGTTGTTTACAGATAAGATCATTACAATAACAAAGGTGGCAGAATCTTCGGCAATATCAAGAGCTGTTTAATCATAGCTCCGCCATTTATCTTTTTTCCATGTGCATTTTTTATGCTTTCTCTCTTTCAGCTCACAGGTTGAAAGGCCGCAGTGTTTATTCGCAGTCTGTACCGCAGATTAATGCTTGACCATCATTAACATTCTGAAGCGAGAAAAGTTTACTTGACCAGATGTTGAAATTTTTATCTTCCATCCTTTTAATGGATGGCTCAGGGAAAAAAAAAAGGAAGGAGAAAAAAACAACTAATTATCTGAACAGCAATATGCAAACACGGACAGTGGAGCAGAAGCAAGGGGGGTGGGGGGGACGTGTAAAGATTCTCTAGCCTGGCTGAGGTGTCTGAGGATTGTGTGAAGTGAGGGTCAAGCACATATAGGGTTTGATGAGTCCACCCTGTGGGAACAAATATGAGCTGTCGTGCACCAGCAGGCAGAGTGAATCTCAAATACAGAATTTTAGATCAGACCCAGGGATACAAAATACAAGAAGTGATGTTTTTCATTTGTTTTTATAATTCCGTAAGAGTCTTTCCTGTAATCATTAACTGAAAAATGTCCTTTCAAACATGTATGACTTTCTGAGTTACTTGAGTGGAGCACAGCTGGAGACATTTAGATAAATGTACAGTGCTGGTCAGATTGCTGGAATGGACAACAATTTTATTAATTCGTACATTTATGATAAAAGTAGTCCTGAATGATGAAAAATACTTTTTTGTGTGTGTGTGTGTGTCAGATATTTTCTTTGATTTGGTTGATCCAATTTACAAAAACCGATTCAATCTTAAGTGATTCCATCACAAATTCACATGATTCACATGAACCAGTCACAGTATCCCAGAGTCAATGAGTTGACATGGGATGGATGGATTTAATTTTTCAATCTAATGCTTCTTAATCGTTTCTGCTTTACTTAAATTACCTACTTTTATTTAAATATAGCTAACAAACACTGCTTATTAGAGGGGAAAGCATCTATCCCCATTCATTGCAATTGCATATAAGAATAACCAGTAGATTTGTAGCCTAGAAATTTGTTCTTTTCTTTTGTGCTCCAAAGAAAAATAAAAAAAATCCTTCAGGGTTAAAACAACACAAATGTGAGTAAATTACTAAAAATGTAATTGCTGGGAGAACTAAGACTTCATTTTTTTACTTTACTGACAGTTCAAGTTGTACTACATGTGAAAGCTCATCTAATTTTGTGGTTGTGTACTCAAGAGTTTCAGTGTTGAATGCGGCATCTGCTACTCTTATCGACTTGAGTCAGAAATTCCAGATCAGGTCTGCAATGATCCGCGCTGTGGCCAGCCTTTCCATCAAATGTGTCTTTATGAGGTAAGCAAATCAGTTTAACAGTATTTCAAACAGAACAATCACAAAATAATTTCCTGAAAATGTGCAATTTGTTAGTGTTTGTATGGCATTTAAATATTTTATTGATATATTTGTCTTCACAGTGGCTGAGAGGTCTGCCCTCCAGTCGCCAAAGCTTCAATATTGTGTTTGGAGAATGTCCTTACTGCAGCAAGGTAATATTCAACTCTATCACACAAATACAGCAAAGAAAATAACTTTATTAAAGTTCACAATTCAATATCAATTAAAATATTGTTACATTTCAAGTGCTAAAAAACATGCTAATTTATAAATTCATTCATATATATTCTTTCAGCCCATCACAGTGAAAACGGTCACAGGAAACGCTTAACAACAGTCTGTTCATTCAGAGTGGTCATATGGCGTTACGGCTCCAGTAAGGATAATACCAACAACCGACAGCAGTCAATATCGTAACAAGAAAGAAGATCAACATTCTGTGCCATCTTCTTGACTTTCCAAAGCCATCATTGTGATGGTATCGAGTCCATTCATCTTCCAATCCACAGACATCTCTTCCCCAGTGGTCTTCATCATCATCATCATCAGTGTCCTCCCATTGGACTGCATAGTCATCATTTAGTTTTCGAGTATGTTTTTGCTGGTTCTTATGGTGACGGTTTTCTTTCCCCCTCATGGTCAACCCGGTCTTTCCCTTGTAAACATCCGCATTCCTCTTTTCCTGTGTTGTTGGAGCAAATTTGATATTTTCACATTATAAGAACCATAAAGGAGAGGGCTGATATTAAATCTGGTTATACACGTTTGTATCAAACAATAAATATTGCAAAGCATTTTTGTATTTCCTATGACGTTTTTAAAATTTGATCAATTTGAATAAGTGAATGATTGACTGTGGTCTATTTGCCATTTGGCCTGTCCTCTACTCTTGGTTTTACTTGTTCTTGTTCCTGTCTTTGTCGTGCTCCTGCTCTTGTTCTAGGATGAACTCGTGGAGGGACGGGCTCATCTTCATCACTGAGGTCCTCATCACTGTCATTAGGCATAGACCTTTGCCTAGCACTTCTTTTAGCAGCCATGTCACTTTTGTTTGGTCTCTGTAAAGATGACACCAACAAATAATTTAAATGAGTGTATTAAACCACTGAATGATTACACTATATACCAATGACTTACACATAAGATGAACCCTCTTCCCAATAGATGGAAACTATACTATCGTTCAAAACTTTGGGGTCAGTAAAAGTGAAAGGAATGACATTTATAATATTACAAAATGTGCTTATTTCAAATAAATGTTTCTAGTTATCAAAGAGTAATGACAAGTATGCTGGTGTTTTAAAACGTCATTTTCACAGAGTGTTTCACAATGTATAAACAGAAAAATCTTCCCATTTTATTTGTTATTTTTGTAGTGTGCTATCTTAGGTGTTTTAATTCATGTGATTTAGTTTTTAGACAGTAAACATGTATTTTTTTGTCAGAAATAATATTTAAAAGTAAAATACAATAGAATTTACAGTAAAATAATATATTTTTAAGTAAAACAAAATTGACCAAACCTTTAAAAACATGCATCCCACATCATCTAGCCGACAAGAACCAATATTCTATTGTTGTTTTTTTGAATTATACCTGCTTGTGTGTCTCTCGTTTGGTCTTGCTCCAGACTTTGTTTGGTGTGGACCCACCCAACTCTTCCTCATCATCTTCCTCTGCGGACACCACATGCTTTGATCTGGCTGTTTTTTTGTCGGTAGTCTTGGGTTGGCTTGCAGCCTGTGGGAGGTTAAGTTAAATTAGATGACGGGAATTTACTTGCTTTCGTCAAAAGAGCAATAATGCTCCCTCCCTGACCTGGATCCTGAGAGGAGAGGACCTGCCCTGATTAATGACATCTACTGCTCTCCCTAAGGTGGCAACTGTCCAAACTAAATTTGGCCACAGATCACCAGCGAGGTCAGCTGTAGGCAAAATAAACTCCAGGAGTGTTGGAGTGACACGAGGAGCTGCTGGCCTCACGGTGCCTGACGTGGTTTCAGGAGAGCTGAGACACGAGGGGGACATTGATGGTGTTGTTTTAGCTTTTATTCAAAGGAACTGAAACTACATCGACTAGAAGGAGATGAACAGAACCACAGAGAAAAATCCAACTACAAAGAAAAGGGGATTCAAATCTTAATGCCCTTGCTGTTGACAGTGATGCTTTCCATGTGTGCTAAAGTTAGGGTGGCCAAGGTCAGAGGAAAAAGACTCTGCACACTGCTTTGGAAGAACTCTCCATACATGTAAAACATCGAAATAAATTTCAATGCAACCATTTCCTGCTCATCAAAAAAGACCACCAATGTTCACACTAAAGGAACGATCAATTCCGCTACACTGCATTGGCAGCCCCAATCTGGTTTTAGCAACATCAACACACATTATCCTGTAGACTTCCTCAACAGAACTATGACCTAATATCCAACTCAGGGAAACACATTCTTGGGTTAAACAGTAGTCAAGTGCACCAAGGAAACTCTTACAGCTGAGTCAGGGGGAACCAATGAATGACTAGATGTTGCCCAACCCTGAAACTTGAATTGTATCCTATTACATTTAAATATTTCACTATAATTGGTTAGCTTTCATTTTATGGACCAGGGTGGAATAACACTTAATTAACCCACAATGTCACTATTTGCCATTATTTCTAGTACACAAGTAAAGGTGCGTTCACATTTACCACTTTACCGCTGTTAGCCCAATTTTTATGAGCAAAATCCTGTAATTTCAATAGGAATGCAGGTGATCTGGAAATATGCAAAAGGGCAAAAAAATTTCCAAATGCAGATTTCGGATCGGGTTCAAATTGGTAAAGGCAATTTGCCCTTGATCAATGGAAAGCCACTTGGTTTGAAAGTAATTTCTGTTTGTACTGTGCTTCAAACATTTTTACACTATTGTCTAGTTCATTAATGTGCACATATCTTACATTATTTAAATCATCATTTGTATGATTCATGCTTTATTTATAAAACACTTGAAAATGCTAAGGTCAATCTAAAACTGTAGAACTGAGATGTTTTTCTGCAGGGGGTCAACATTATGCAGAGTGGTTTCAATATCAGGGACACAAGGAGAGTAACTGACACCCTAAGCACTGAGGGTATTTACCAACCCTTCTTCCATTGAGCCTTCTCTATTGAGCCACAGATCAAATTGCTGGACAGCTCCACATAAAAATGAGAGGCAATTCTAACTGCTGATCTTTTGGCCTCTGCAAAATGTGTGTATTCAACAGCCCCAAATTGGGTTGCTCGGGTGTTCGTAAAGTTCAGCGGTTCAAGTTGGCAGTGATCAACTGTGAAGTGATTCCAGAGAAATTAAGGTCTCTCCACTCCAGACCTCTTGAGAGCCAATAAGCCTTTTGGCAAGGTCACCAAAGGTTAACCTACGACACCACGGTCAAGATTCACCGGCTCATTCCATTTAAAGAGGAAAAGTGCCCTTCTTGTCTCTCGCCAGCGTAATAGAGTGCAGGAATGCAGTGTGGTGTATTTTACGCAGTTTGATTCTGAATGCGCATAAAGACGTTAAAATATAAGTGTCCATGTGATTGCAATAAATAAGAGCGCTTTAATTAAAAAGCTCTCTTGTATGGTTTTGACACTGCATTGAGCTGTGGCCCCAAGCTAAGAACCTTCGGTAACTCTGAGTCTGTCACCACTGTGTAAATCTCTCTTTTTTTTCGCGTCCACATCACTTCAGTCCAACTCCAACGCCGCCAATAGGCCAGTCAGACGGCTCTGAGCAGGAGTGGGAGTCAGTGTAGCTGGGAAAGGGTCAGAAGAGGGTTCCCAAACCTGAGCATCTCCTTCTCTCTCCCAGACAGATAAATCTGCCGCAGCCCACAGGCTGCTCTGAATGCTCCAGCCCCAGCTCATATGGTCTCTATTAAGACTACCGGGCTGCTGTGCCAAAGCATCTCACACTCACCCTTTGTGTGGTTGGCCTGGCCATCTCGAACGCTCTTGGCCTGGAGAAGTCCAATGGGCCCAGTGGCCCAGCCGCTGAAAGAATCTTTCTGAAGGCCTGGTAGTCTGGCTTTTCATTGTAGCCAAGGTTTTTCACGCTGGACAGGAACCTGGCTATTTCTGCAAGGGGTCAGAAAGAAAGACATCTGAATATGCTAAACTAAAAGATATAGTTCACCGAAATTCAGTTGTCACTGTTCGAACAATTAAAGTTAATGAGGTCCAAAACTTTCAAGTATCATGAAATGAATCCATACGACTCAATTAGTTGGTGGACTATGATTCTTTTAATGCTCAACACAAACAATTTGTATGATGAAACCAGTCACAATTTAAGCCTTTATTCACTTTCAAATCATATCAAAACATTGATAAACAAACATCAAATAAAGTCAAACCTCATTGATTCTCGCATGTCACATGACCAAATGTCATAACGATTGACTCAGACTATACCGTTTGTATGAAGTTTAAGTTTGTATTTTTGGTTTGGAGTGTATTTGAGTTTTATGTAATATGATTTAGGGGTGATTTGTGTAATTTTGTTCTGTGTGACAAAGTTGGGATTGTATTGCTATTTAATTTTGTTTTCTGCTAGTGATGACGGGCATTTTGATTATTATGTACATTGTTTGTTTGTTTGTTTTCAGTAGACACAAAAAAAATGTAAAAAGAGGAAAACCCTGAATCCCCATAACTAATCTTGGCTTTTAATAATCATATCCAATTGAGCTCAACTGATGAATTTGTTTTTCTGTGAAAATTCTGTGACACCACTTGGCTCTGAGATCCCAATATACTCATCTATGATGACTATTTTGATTGTTTGGGATTTTTTTTATGTTTTACAAAGTACTTCTGCCACCCAGATAGAAATTTATAATCATTCCAAACAAAAATTGTCCAGTGGGAAGGAAATCTAGAGACCGCACCCTTTGGAACTTTAATTGAATATCCTTGATGTAGTAGAGCATCCCAAATGTGTCCTTTTTTGGAAACCACACAAGTGAGGGCTACTGTGGTTGAGTCTTTGCATAATTTGCAGATAAACACCAACTGAGATGGTCTGCATGTTTTATGTTAATGCATCCTGCTGTTGACCTAGATGCTTACTGAACACACTCGCAAATGTCCGGCCAAGTGACAACCTGCGTTTGCAGACTTCATTTTCATTCCCAAGGAAACAAAAACCACATCTTCCTAACAAATGGACGGTGGCAGGAGCACAATGTAGAGGGGCCTCTCCGTTCATACAAGAACACAAATGTGTGTCTAATATGGGCACCTTCCATTCTTCACTGTAATAAATATGCTGGATGCAGTGTTAAGCCAGTGCACGTTCTCTTTGTGGCAGCCTAGCTGAATGTATACCACAAGCGCAGCCTTGATGCATGTTAGAGGTCTTATCTTTCTGGTCCAGCTGTAGCCAGCCTCTCAAGGTTGGGAGAATAAGGCCTCATCATAATCATAGATCACAAAGCCCCTTTTCAGAAGACGCACGTGCCCTCGCTCCCTGTGGAGGAGGGAAAGATACTGCAGGGACACTAGAATCCGTTGATGAAGGAGAGGCAAGGAGATTGTGCTCGTGGGGATGGCGAGGAATCTAAGTCCCTGCCCCATACCTTGTTGATCAAAGCAAATGGCCTGCACACTCACGTGCACCTACCCGTGCAGGAGCCGGAAATGGACACGTTCAGGACAGAATCTGGCAGGTTGGACATCAGCCTGTGGTCAAGAGATGATAAAGAGTGGGTTAAACAGAGGTCCTGTTGCAAAAATGCATCTGAAAACACCTCTTTGCTTTTCGACTCATAGAATCACACAATATCCGTTTCAAATTTCACTCTGAAGAACTTCATTCTCTCTTCTAATGATCCGCAGATCCTTTTGAAGTGTGTGCTCCACTGCTTAAATTTCCAGACAAGAAAGAAAATATGTGGCCTTATACACCTTTTTTAGCTTTAAGGCTTTAATAAAGCAGTCGAGTGAATAATTCAGGCTGAATAAGCACAGAAAGCCTCTGATCAGCAGCCACTGTACATAATTAGACCTATGGTGGAAAGGGGAACGTACTTGGCCTTGGCCTCCTGGACCTCAGCAGGGTTCCTAAGAGATGAGAGCCAGGGAAGAGTTCCACACTGCCAGTGAAGCAAGCAGTAGCCCAACACCTCCAAGTCTCCTCGTCTGGATGGGGCTGTTAGAGAAAGCGAAGATAAGGAAAAGAAGTTAAGTGTTGGTTGAGAAGAGAGTTAAAACTCTTTGATTGAATGACCCGTCCATTGGCTGCTGAAATATGCCCCTATAAAAAAGGCGAAGGAGGAGGGGTGATGGAGAGGAGTATTTTGTTTTCTCAGCTGGTGCCCTGGCCTGCCTCACAGGCTAACGGGGCTTTTCTTAGAGGGGCTGAGAGTTGAAAGAATAGGTCAGTTTCCTCCCACCAGCGCTCCTCGCATCTCTCTCACACTCCCTCCTTCTTTGTCTGGTCTGGCGACTCGTCCAGGAACCTGATCCTGACGGCCTCTGACATGATCCAGACAGCCTGTGGCCCAGCCCGACACTCTCTCCGACAGAGAGCCAAGCAGTAAAACAAAGAAATAAATGTCTGGGCCCAAATAGTTTCCACATGTTTCTGGATTCCGTGGGGTCTCTGCTGGCCTTAAGAGAAGAGCCTGAGAGTGTTTGTATGTGCTCCTTAGACCGCCTCCACCTCCACCTCGGCCGTAACACATTACAAAACTGCCATCTAGTGTAAATGACTTTAGCATTCTAAAAACTTCTTACAAGGCCACTTCGTCTTTTATTATTCTTACATTTGTTTCATTTCCCAATAAAGACTCTACCTCTACCCTGGGATAGGAATCGATACAATTTCCCAAATCAGTTTGATTCTGTTTCACAAGCTCTTGATTTGATTAAATTCGATTCAAATATTGAAAGTTTTGTACATATTTTTACATATATAATACTGGGCAGTGTTTTAAGATTGATTCAAATCAGTATCTCATCTTCTCGAACTATCCATTACATGGAAGGACTCAAAACACCAACAATGGAAATTGAAGCTTTCAAAGGGATAGCGGGCTACACTAAACGGTTAAGAGTCAGTTGTTTCAGAAATCATGCTTCATTTCAGAAATTGGGCTACACAATGCATTCTGTATCTTTTTGATCCACTAAAAAGAAAAGGCTCATAAGAGTCAATGGTTGCAGGAATCAGGCTACACTTTTTGATTCACTAAAATGAAGCAGCTCACAAAAGTCAGACTACACTGGTCACAGTGTGCATGTCTGTTTTGCGCGGAGCCCATGAGAACAAAACAATAAAAGATGTTTAAAAAATAAAATAAAAACTCTATGCAACTGTTATTAACCTTTGGGAGCAGAAGAGATTAATACTTTTGGAATAAGTACAAGGGGTTTCAGTCTTCAAAATAACCCCAAGAGAGTTTTCACACTTGCATAAGCTCAATAGGAATAAATCCAAGTCTAGTTTCTGAAACGGCCTCACTTCAACCAACTGATTAGTCTTACGCCAACCAAACAGACAGCGGTCGGATCCCAGCTATTAAACCAATTACGAGTTGACTTAAAATTAAGGACTCAATGAATTACATTTTGCTACATTTAAATCTGAATGGAATGGTTTTGTCAGTTTCACTCGTATATGGAGTGAACCTCCAGTTAAGCCTGTCCCTTCATGAAAAGCTCCAACTTCATCAATAAGGGTAAATTAAGGCGCATCATTTGTCCGTGCCTAGAGAGTGTATTAACTCAATACTGTAACTGCAGTCCATCTCCTGAGAAATTACCTATTGACTGCATTCATCAAAAGGGAAAATCTCTGCCTAAATCCATGACCATCATTGATCCTGCCATGCCTATTACAGAGTCAGCCTCCCAGCCCGCTAGCCAGCAACACCATTAGGCCACGTATATAGGTTTTCTTTATTTTTCTTCAACCTTGACCAAACTAATTTAGCCAACACACAATTTAATAGAAAAGATTTTAACATCCCTTACAGGTGACCTTGGAAAAAATGCCTCTTAAGTGCCATGTAAAAAGGGTACTATGATTAGGGACCAAAGTGCACAAAATAAGACCATCTCTGTAAACATTTAGTACGACTCTGTAATATGGAGCGGAAGGGGTGGGCTGCCTGCTCTAGTCCTGACACCGATTCACTTATACAAAGGCCGATCCACAAGAACGATGCATTCTAGGCAGAGCACAACACCTTCCATCAGATAGAAGCTGTTGTTCATAATTATGGCCTATTGTTATTGTGATTATCCAAAGCGCCATGTCAAACTCTTGAACCTCTCCTCCTGAATTTCAGCCAGCTCAATTCAACCCTACAGGTGATAATTAGGCCTTTAGCAAAGGCTTCAGTGGGACACGAAGTGCCCGTCTCTGCACTCCTCACCATGGTTACAAATCAACATCTACATGGGGTGCCAGGGGCCAAAAGAAAAGAAACACTCTGCAATCTCCATTCATCTACAGGGCAGTCCGTGCTAATGACCTACACAACAGCTGTCAGTGTCCTCCGTCAAGACGTCTAGTGCAGTGATGTCGGCTCGGCTGCGGAATGTTTAATAGCGGCTCAAACGAGGTTTGTCAAATTTACAGCCTCCTTGCTTTGAGTTTAGCTTTGGGAGTGGATCAGGACATTGAACTCTCAAGTTGGTGTGTCAGTGGTTAGGTGTTTTTATAAACTCAAATGTTATATCACTTGCCATATGCAGTGTGATTTACAAAGTACAACTGGCCATACATTTACAAAGCAGAAAGACAGAATCAGGACCATATGTAGAGTCCTGTACATGAAACGTTAACAAATTGTTTCAGGTAAGAACATGGTCTAAAAGCAGCCAGACCTTGGTCTGAACCTGAGCTTGATTTACTTTCTGATGTATCAGACAATGTGTTTTACAGGGTCCACGTTATGAGCTACAGAGATTCATGCACTTTTTCCCCTTTTATATCTAAATAGAAATACACAGATGCATTCCCACACATTCATCCTCCACATATAAATCCATCCCAATGCTATGAAACCACCATACTGTTAAAGAAAATTTGGAGGGAGAAGGTTTCAATCCACATACAGTAAAAACCTCTGGTTTGTCATGCCAGTTGTTTTCAAACTTTTTTATGCCATGTACCCCCAAATGTGAGAATCCCCTTAAAAGTCATAAAAAAAGATAAATGCAGCTTTATATTTTGATGTATGCAGCCCTATTTATATAAAGTCAGAAAAATAGGCATGATATTATTTAAAAAAAAAAAAAAAAAAAGTTCACAAGTTCAAAAATTTGTTTTATTAAAAACAGTTACACAAATTAGGGCTGCCCAATTATGGAGCACAACAAAAAAATCATAATCATGCTGATTTTGGTCAATATTGTAATCACGCAATTCGTTGGAAGCCAAAATTAAATTGGACAAGAAGTCCAAACTCTCTTTCGATTAATCGCGTAACCCTAACTCAAACTCTAATTAAATAAATGAATACATTTAAAATCGTGTTAAACATATTTAATAAATAAATAAACTTTAAAAAAAATTCAGAAAAATTTCTGCTGACTGGGCATCTTGTCTTTTCTCCATGTGCTTTAAAAATGAACAGAAACATGCCTATTAGCAAGCTTTACCACAGTGTATTCAGTATTGAACTCCTGTAATATCCTATGGCCAGCACAGGCAGAGATATTGGCTTTGAGTCCCAGTTCAACAAAACATCAAAGCTTTAATTAATAGTAAATGCATACAAGATGCAGGTTATGACTTTGACTAATTATGGATTTCTTGAATTAAGTCTGCCCAAGTAAGCATGGATAGAACAATCAATATCCAATAAAAAGGACTGTACACAATTTACGAGTTAATGTGTTTCCAATAGTGTGACCCACGGTTAAGGACATGATACAGACAAGTCCCAGCCACATAAACAGACCCCATTATAAGGCGAGTAAACTGGATAGTGAATTCATACTTTTTGGTGAACCTCTTACTTTAACGTTAATATGAAATGTAAACTATCCCTATGTAAACTATCCTTTTTTTTCTCACTGAATATTCAGTTTCACTTATATACATGCAAATATTTCAGTAACATGGGTTGCAAATGGCAATTTATGTTGACTTTAACTGGGAAACACAGGAAATACATTTGTGCATAATGGAATATGTTCTTGGTGATACCTCAGCGTGGTTTAAAAAGATAAAATAAATGACAGATTTCACATTACCTACTCCTTTGTGAGCGTCAATGCTTGTATACTCAATAGTGCCATTGTGTCCTTTCTTGGGGTTCTCTTTGTACTCTTTATGCTCTCCATTAGGACAGTATCTGTATGACAGTCCATAGTCAGCCAAGTACACCTGCAAAAGATAAAGTCAGCATAAATCATCCCAAAGACATTTTCTTTCAAACTGAATCTCTCCTACTGTATATGGTATTTTAGTGCAAAGCAGAGGGAAATGGGGTCAAGTTATGACAGCAGACTGAGACTTTAATTGATTATACTCTATTACACTTAAGTTCCAAATGTCATCAATGCTGGCTGGCCATCTTAGTAGACGATCAATGAAAATAACACAAACATTCTTATTCAATTATGTGCCACCTTTGAGTACACAAAATGAGGTCCCACTTTATATTAGGTGTCTTTACCTACTATGTACTAACAATCAGTTACAATGCATGCAAGTATTGTGTACATGGTAGGGCTATATAATGCAGATAAAAGGCTTGCAGAAATTAGTTTTGTGAGAATCACCCTTTAATCTAATAGTTTACTTTGCTGGATATAGCAAATGGTGACAAAGTAAACCCTTTAAACAAGATAAATAATGCACGCTTAATTTCACGATAAGTGATTGATAGCATTTTTAAATATTTTGACAGCCCTAGTACATATGTTTTTACATTGTACTTGTATTAAAAACACCTACAAGTAATTACAGCTGAAGTTAATTTCTGTAGTTACATCTACAGTATAATTACACTGTTGACCCTTCTTTTACCCCTTAATCCACCTTTAAAACTGTCCATACCACCTAACATGTCCCTAACCTTACCCGTATCCCACCTTAAAAAAAGTGTTTAGTAAATAACAGTGATTAAATTAACTACTATGTACTTACATCAACAAATCAGTGCAAAGACACCTAATATTAAGTGTGACCCAAAAAGATAGCCAATCATTCAAGATATCCCTTATTGATTGAGGTAATGTGCAATGCATACAAACTCACCTTGCTTGGATCTCTGTGTCCCAATAAGAGATTGGCAGCCTTAATGTCAGCATGTACGTACTCATTGTCATGAATATATTCCAGCACATCCAGCTGTTAAGGGCAAAGTGACAGAGAGGTTAACATGAATAATTTAGTAACCTCATAATGACCTACAGGCAGATGAGCTGGATGCAAGGCAGCCGGACTCCCAGAAAATGCAACAAAAGCTTACTCAAAAAAAAAAAAAAAAAAAAAAAAAAAAAACCCACCATATTATGTAATACTGGAAATAATGTTGCCTTGTCACACTTACCATGTTCAATCAAACCCTAACTGAGGTTGCATATTCAATGGTCACAATTATAGTAGGTTTAAAAATTGTAGCAATTTAGTTATCGCATTTGTTAATTGAAATAAAGCTGAAATAAAATAAAATACAAATATTGAATGAAAAACTTTTTAAAAACTTAAATGAAAATTAAAAATGTTGTATTGAAGCTATGTGGGGGAAAAAAATAAGTGTACCGGTAGGTTTAAAAAGACTAATAAATAAATTTAAGCTATATAAAAGGGGGAAAAAACAAGCACACAACCATAGTACATAAATCTTACTAAAGTAACACTAGCAAGCAGCTCTAACTAAATGTTGAACAAAGTTCAGCTGAGTCTCACCATGAGGACACCCAACTGTAGCACGATGGGTTTCCTCAGCTGTCCACCATTCTCCATAAACACCTTATGCAGGTCCGTGCCCAGCCGATCCATAACCATAAACCTGTACCTATACAACCAGACAACAGCATTTAAATAGACTTAAATATACAACTGAAACTAAAGAATATAGAAACAAAAAAAGTAAATGAGTGAAATTAATGTTTTTGATCTTAATGTCAAATTTTAGACTGGGCAGTATGACAGTATCCTATATATATATATATATATATATATACCACTACATTGAAATGCATTACTCATATCACGGTGGTCATTTACGGCCAACCCTAGTCAAACTGAAGCTCCATACCTTGTCCCGTTATTTTCAGCCAGTCCAGACCCCCAGTAAGTTGGGATCCCCAAAAACTCCTTGTCTTTAGACTTCTTCCATTTGTTCACTGTGATATTAGAGTTTTAAAATGTTTCAGCCATTTTATACATTTGCACAATTTATAAACATATACGCATCTCTCAAACACTGATAAAGAAGGACTTCCTCCAGCCTAGCTGGAAGGGAAATCTGTCTTGACTGGCTGTGCACCAGACTGACAGGTGGTCAGGGGCCCTTTGGAGAAACCAGCATCATTATCAGCAATTTGGTCACTCTCTCTGAATTAGAGCTCAAACAAGCTGGGATTGCACTAACGACCACAGAGGTGCATGTTTGCTTTGGTTTATTAATTCGCCCAGCCAGGCTGATTTACATCTATAGCCACTTCATCAGTGACATGTACTTCATGTTTGAGAACTCTCAGATGAAGATGAGGGGTCTTCAATATTTTCATTCAACACAACTCCAAATACGCACATGTTTCGACATCCTTTGGCAATAATAAAATCAGTGTTTCTGTTTACAGATGTACAGTGTGTTACAGTCTTTCTTTAAAATTAAAGTCTTGCATTACAATAGAATTACATTACATAATATGGAGAGAATTAAGGTGGGAGAAAAAAAGAAAAAGAATCTTACTAGTATCTTGCTTTGCTGCTCGTTGGTAAAATTTCAATTCTGAAAATAAAGGTCCATTTTCATGATATTCCTGAAAATGTATATAGAAGTTGTTGACACTTAGCCAATGTATTGGGTGATATCTCATCAAACTGTTTCAATATATTTCTTACCACTTTGATCACAAAATCAGTATCATCTTGAACAGGGACATTCACATCCCGAGAGGCTGTAAAAATGTAAACAAAAACAAAAAATTATATGTATCCATAATTTTAAACAGTAAAAAATAACACTACTGTAAAATTAATAAAATGAACAAAAAAAGCACATCATTTAAAAATTCAAGGTGCATAATGTAAATGTTCACTCTTGTGCCACCATGTCTAGTGCCATAGATAATGAAATGAAATCAACTGAAAGTGAAATGATGAAGGCGTTTCACTTTAACACAGAATATAAAGTCATTACCCAAGTAGATCAGTCCAAAACCACCTTTTCCAATGATTTTGCCGATGCGCCAATTTTTCTTTTCTGAATCTGTTAAAATGCATCCGTCTGGAAGTGGACGGGGTAGTGTGTATTTCTTTGGAGCCATTATTAAATTGTCATGTAGAAAGTTTCAGAACGAATAATCCTAATGACAGAAGAGAGAAATGTAAAGTTCATGTCATTAATGGTTTAACCACTGTTTAACAAACAAACTAGAAATAACAATAACGTCGCTTTATAAAAGCATGTAAAAAAAAATACGAATTATAATTGTTATACAGAGGAAGAATGCTGATAATCACAGTGTCAGTTCATTCAGTCAGTCAGTGCAGGATGTTCTCACCGCAACAGACTGCAACTTCCTGAAAGTGAGGTATACTCCCCTGACATCGGCTCCAAATCTTTACCAACCAATCAAAAACATAGATATGTGTGCCCTTCACATTCAACAGCCAATA